>CM060931.1:201695894-202376282 GCA_030765085.1 Allium cepa | reverse complement strand
CAAACGTCGAACCTGGTTCGCCGGAGCTTATAACACATTAAGTAAATAACACAGCGGAAGAAATGAATAATACATTTGATATATATAACATTTGATACAATAACTGATACAACATGAATGGTACAATGAACATCAATATATATCAGAGATACAAAGAATAGTAGCGGAAATAAAAGATAACAACAGCAGCGGAACAATATCTTCAATATAGTCTTCAAGAAAGAACTCCAGTGTAACTCCATCTCCAAGGCATCAATCCAGAAATAGCGAGAACTCCCAAATCAAGATGAAGAGAAGCAACTCGATCCAATTGTCATTGCCAAATCCTAAGGCTGAAAGCTATCGAATCTACACCTACTACTGATTATCTGAAAACCCCAACTCTAGACTGCCCGTGTGGGAAATAGTGGGCACCCAGAGTTTAGGAAAGGAACAATAAACTCCAGGTCAGTCGTGGGACTGGTATGAGCAAACAAAAACATTTGGTCTTTAAAACAAACTAAAGAATTTAAATTTGAAACCCGCAATGCTTTTTGGAAAATGAAACTACCATAAGGCCTCCCGCCACACACACAATGCAAACGCAGAATTGGAGGAGATTTCTCCTTATGATAGTCAAAGATGCTTACTACGCGAAAATCAAATCATTTTTGATATTATTACTAGTGCATAGTGTAGAAAACAATTTCGAAAGTAGAATATAAATCCTAGCCAGCATAGGTACCATGATGCTATGCCTACTATAGCTGCCATGTTAAATGGCAGGTTCTACAACTAAAACCGTACAAGGCACGTATTGGATGAATGAATTTCCAACAAATGGTCAGGCTAAGGAACTTCCTATTGCCACATGGGTACGCCTCTGGCGGGACGTCCCGAGAACTAACGTTACGGTTAGATCTCTGCCAACACAAGGCCGGGTTACCTCTGTAACTAGGTAACTACTACACGAATATGCCATCCCCCGGTCCTTTGGGACCTTTATCCGAGCGCTCGCAACAACACCACACAGTAATAGATATAGTGTATCCACATGAGTAAGTATCTGGGCTCCATACCATGATACCACCCCTTTCCAGAAGGAAATGACATACCCTAAAGGGCGCGACCCTCATAACCTTGCCGCATCTTTCCTGTTTCGACCATTTCCGGGGTGTGAGGTCCTGATGCAGTCTCGTCCACAAAGCTACGCTTTGTGTAACAAAGCCATGCTTTGGGTCAACAGATGGCCAAAGCAATGATCACAAAGATAAATGATCAAACAAATGATCATATCACAAATGATCAACCAATGATCATCACACAGCAGCACTCAGCATGCCACATTACCAAATTGGGAATATCACTGATAAATATCAACTACATAACCTCTGAGCTCGTACGTCTCAGAGAAGGGTGTTAAGCTAAGAGAATAAATTCTCCGCCACCAAGCAGAAATGTATTTGATAGAGATCAGATAACATCTCAAAGTGTAATGTCGGACATACAACCATACAAGTCTGTTCCGGGTTCGAACAGAACCGAAGGCACTTCCGAAGAAGCCCTTGCAAATCCGGGTATCCACAATCCCGATCGGACTTCCCATCACTAAGGGAATCTCTATACCGTAGCTACTCGGTGCAAAGACAATCGATAGGTTATCATATCGTTCTCACAAATACCCGGCCTTCACCACCGGTCTTCAATTGCTATCCATAACGTCGTATCACTATTCGGAATGGGTTATATGACACAAGGTCCTCTCCCGGCTAAACCGAATAATGAGCGTCATATTTTTAAAACATATGGATATGGGATTTTAGTTAAGTCACAACTTATAACATCCAAAACTTTTCTTTCAAATGGTTAAACAAATTACCATCTTTAAATCTTTAAACAAAAAGATTTATTTCACAAAGTTTCACCCGGTTTCACAAAGATCTATCCCTAGATTTCAAAACAATTCCCGTTCAATTTGGATTAACCCAATTAAATCTTTAAATTAAAGATATATAGCTTTCAAAACATGTTTCCAAAGATTTATCTATAACTTGGAAAACCATTTTCATTTTTAGACTTGAGGCCCTTTAACACAAATTGAAAGTTCATTTCTTATAGGAAAGCAAATCTAATTTATACAAGTTGAAATCTTGAGTTGAATTTAAATTTCAAAACATCACCTTTAAAAATGGTTTAAAACCCATATAAACCCATTTGTAAGTTGAATAACTTTTTAAACAATAGTTTCCAAATTTTAGAATTCAATTTCAAATATTGAATTCAAATTTATACCAATTCATTTAATTTTCAAGATTCAATCAGGTTATTTAAAATAACTATCATTTTTGAAAACTCATTTTCAAAAGCTTCAATTCCAATTCCAAAACTAATTTGGATTCAAAAATCAAATTTTTAAAACAATTTCAAAAATCTGTGACTTAACCCATTTCCACGTGCAATCCATATTTGTGTGTGTATAAGTGTGGTCCAGGGGTTCAACACAATAGTGCACAACATCATCATCACAGGTTCAATCATATCGATAAGCGGTATAACCCATAACGCTTATCTATATTCACAGATTCATAGATAAAGTAAAATATCATTCACAAAGATTAACTAATATGATTCGATGTGGGTTTCGGATAACCGATTGGAATCCGACTCCCTGTCGCATCGAAAACCAAATGTCATTCTACGGGTCAAGGGGTTTGCATAACAATATGTATATATCACAGATATGACAGCTTAGCACAAACATCACATAGCATCACATCACGTATCAAATATATCAATCCATCACAGAACATCCAATAACAATCAAACATCTTTAATTAAGATGAATAAACCGTGTCGTTATAAATTTATTACCCTCATAATCACTTTTATTTGAAATCTTTAAACCAATGATCAATTATCATTAACTAAAATAAATTAAGTCTTAACCATCTTCATTTATTAATCATTTATTAATTTTCTTAATTAATTATTCTTTAATTATAATCATTTAATCTTAATTACTTATTCCTCAATTAATTACTTTAACTAATAAACTTTTAATTTTTGGTTAATTAAATCTTAGTTAAAATTATTTGTCCTTAATAAATAGATTTATTATTCCTTAACTAATTCCAACAATTAATTATACTTAACCAATTACAATTAATTATATTCAATTAATTAATCTAGTCAATTATCAAAATTAATTGCATTAATTAATTACTAAATTATCCCTAGATAATTATCACCCATTATTAACAACATTCCATTAATTTTACACTTAAGAAAATTTGAATTAGATTAATAAATCATTTCTAATTAATATTAATCTAAATCATTATTTAAAAATCAAATAATTAAGTGAAATCCTTAATTATCCAAACTAACCTAATTACTTATTAATTGACCCGTTTAAATTCAAAATGTATTAAACAATACATTTCTAAATTTAAATTCAAATTCAATTTAAAAATTTGATATTTAAAATGTTTAATCATTAAACATTAATTCAAATTAAAATAATTATAAACCTTATAACAAAATGAATGTTAAAGAACATTCATTATCTAAATATAAAGAAAGATTTAAATTGATTATTTCAATTTCCAAAATTAAATTAAACATTTCATATTTTAATTCAAATACTAAAGGAAACAAATTCTTTCAAGTTTTAAAACTTATTTGAAATCAAATTTCATTTTCAAATTCACTTTTAAACATATGAACATGTTCATTCATTTTTAAATTTACAAACTGTTGAATTCAAAACTGGTTTCAGAGAAACTTAAAAAAAAACCCAGTTTTTAAATCTGAATTCAAAAAAACAAATTTAAGTTTTACTTCAACATTTAAATCTGTTCATACTTTTTAAAACTTACAAAACTGTTTTTAAATCTAATTCTGGTTTTTAAAAAAAACAAACCTGAAACTGTTTTAGACTTGTCTTCAAATCTGAATTTAAAACTTGTTTAAATTTAGATTTTCATTTTAAAAACTTTGAATTCACAACTACATTTGAATTCAGTTACAACCTATGCTTGAATCAAAACCCAACTAAAAAAAGATTCATTTAAAAATTAAAACTGCATAATCCTTTGGTTTAAAACCTGCAACTGTTTTAAATTTTGATTTAAAACTGAATTTGATTTTAAGATTTCATTTTTAAAAAAAAACTTTTGAACTCAAAACTATATTTGAATTCAGATTCAAGTATTACCTGATTCAAGTTTCAACTTAAAATATGAATTTATTCAAAAATTTAAAACTGCCAACCTCTCAGGTTTAAACCTGAAAACTATTTTAAAATTTAATTTGAAACAGAATTAAAACTTATTTAAAATCTAAAAATTCCATTTTTAAAACCTTGAACTCAAACTCCATTTGAATTCAGATTTAAATCTCACTTAAATCAAAACAGCACTAAAGTTTGAATCTCCAAAAAACTGCAAATACTCTCAGTTATACCTATAGCAAACTACCCGAGCAACATACAAAATTACTTCGAGTCAAATACAGAAATACCCGAGTTCTACTTCGGGTCAAAAACCCTGCACACCCCATAGTTCACCTGAGTTCCACTGCAACCAAGACCAACCTGTCATCACCTAGTAATACCACCTCCAGCCACCATCATCGACACAACCTTGGCCATATCTACCTCTACACTCCCTACTCAACCTCTCAAATTCCTAATCCACTTAATGCAACAGATGGATGTGCAGACCTGCAACCTTCAAAACCAGTTTTTTTTTTTTCCTTTTTTTTTTTTTAGAATTCTTAAGTTAATTGTACTTAGATTTATTTTAGAAGCTTAAACATGTTCAAACAAACATTTTTTTTTTTTCCTAAGATTTAAACAAGAATCAGGAAGGAATATTTTTAATTCCCACACAGGTTTGAAACCTGTTTTCCAGACAGAGGCAAAATGCCTGTTACTAACATGCACAGATATATCTGCATATACATACTTGGATTCATTCATATGCAAACTAATTTCTTCAGCTTACTTTAAGCATTAATCATTTCCATCAAGTCATTAAATCAGATTAAGAGTAAGTTTTGCTCTCAGTGGATATTTTTCTTTTCTTTTTTTTTTTTTTTGAACTGTAAAAGGTAACAGAGAAATTTTTTTTTTTCAATCAACACACACACTATCAAAGCATCACTCCAAGCATAAGTGGATAAAAGGGATTAGTATACCCATAAACAACAATAACAGATTCAAAGTTGAAGGTTTTGCTCACATATTTTTCAGATGACAAAAGCTTTTGACAGTTTTTCAAGCAGAGATGGAAGCATGCAACCCCTTTTTTTCTTTTACTGTATATTAATATTTCTAGGTAGTCTTGAAACAAAACGTACTCAAGCTATTTTTAAAACTTAAGTCTGGGTTGTATAAACAATTTCATTTAGATCCTAAAGTCTAAGATAAATTTGAGAAGGAGATTTTAGTTTAAGAACAGGGTTTGAGAGCCTGTAAACATGGGAGCAGATGTACATATGTCTGTAAAATAGGCATGCACTAATATACTCAAGTACACAGTCATATCAACAACATTTCCAGAACAAGTTTCAAGCATCAAGCACAACATCACAGAACATAGGCCAATATAAGTGAGTTTGCTCACCTGGGTATTTGTACCAGAGAAGAACAGAGAGGAACAAGCCTGCATTTTTTTTTTTTTTTTTTTTTTTACTTTAATTCCTGAAGTTTAGATCTGCAAATTCATAAATACAGATCTTTGCTTAATTTCCTATTGTATTTACTAACATTCCTTAACAATAACCAACAATTTTGATTTTTTTTACTTACAGTTTAATTTTTGAACAGAGAGCTTTCTTGTCTGGAACTTGAAACTGGAAATGGTTTTGTCTTTGATCTTAAATTTCCCTGCAACTTAGATTTGATAAAGTTGTTTAAACCTTTGTTTCATTTTCTGATTACTAACATTTAATTCAAATTTTAAAAAGAATGAAATTCACTTGCCTTTAGATTGTTTCCCAGAAATTCTGCACTGTCAAACTGCAGCTCTACACTTTCATAAGTCTGCAGTTTGAATTTTTTTTGTTTGTTGAATTTTGATCTGTAACTTGCTTCAGATTGTAGTTTGAAAGTTTTTGATTTCTCTTTGAATTTCTTTGCTTTGATTTCTGAGATGAATTCATTCCCAGGTTTGTTTTCTTGAGAAAAAGACTTGTTTTAAATTTAATTTCTGTTCTTGTAATTTTGTTAACAGGACTTGAAAAGATAAGAAAAGAATTTGTTTTTCTTTTAATTACATTCTAATTAAATTTTATTTTAGAATAAATATGGGTTTGCCACTTGTTTAACTTTGTTTGACATTTGTAATTTCATTTGTTAGTTTTCTTACATTTGTTATGTTTAAACAAAATTATGTAAAGTCCCTTTTCATAAATTTATTTACAAATTGTTTTTAAACCTTGTTTTATTTTTAACTTACAAATCATGTTCATGTTTTATTTGAATATAACATTTTTTTTTTTATGTTCCAATGGTTTAAATCTTTTAATCAAATCAAATTTTATATTCAAATCTAATTTTTTACATTTTTAATTCAAATTCAAAATTTAATATAGAATAAATTTGTACTTATAAATGAATAAATAATCAAATACCTTTTTAAATATATCTTTACATTCCATTTGATGTCAAATTAATAAATTTTATTTACAATAGATATATTTATTCATTCAAATTTTCAAAAGATAATCTCAATTTTATTTTCAAAATTAAATAAATTGTCAAATTAAACTTGTTCAAAATTCAGGAATGTTACAGTGATGGTAGTATATGGATCTATTTTGATATTGACAATGTGGAGTACCTGTTATGTGATAATGTTGATTATCAATTGTGAATGTGTGATTATCTATCTGTGTATATAGATACTGTATTAAATTGTTTTAAACCTTTAAAACAACTTGGACCTAAAAGACACGCTTTGGATTTCGATGAGACCAGGATCGGGTTTCCATATTTGGATATTCGAAAACCACATCGATTCCAAATAACATTAGGTCGTGAATCAAAGTGGAGCTTTGTGAAGACTCGAGGTGTAAGGACTATAAGTCAATATAACTCTGTAGGTGATTCCGTAATGAGTTGACGGAATAGTACTTATAGTGATGGTGAATCAGAGTGTAAGGGTTATTGTCGTTAACTCTGAGTGTGATTCCAAAATGAGTGTAACGAGATAATGCCTTCGGTTTCGTTCGAACCCGGAATGAACTTGTATGGATTGAATGCTTTCAGAATATCGTCAGGTGGGCGATGAGCATTCTAAGATGATATGTCCTATAAAGGTAATTGTAGCCTCAAGCCTCATCAACCGAGAATGGCTAAAACAGGGGAGGTGCAGCAAGGCTTCGTGGGTCGCACCCACTGGAGAGCGAGATTTAACCCTGTCTAGAGGTCCCTTTTATTTTGGCTGTGTGGACGGTTTTTGAGCTCCAATCGTCGGGGTTATCTTGTTCGGAACTATTCAGTAAGGAATGGGTCCGGCCTTGTGTTGCAGGGGAGTGGGAGTACTCCTCGGTACGGTGATCTAGGCCACGTACTGTGACGGGCGGTACCCCAGTAGTCGTGCCATTGTATGGAATCCAAAAATCCAATAAGTGCCAACGGTTTTGATTGTATTACCCACTTTTGTGGCTAGTAGCTGGAATTTAATAATGTAACAATTTCGGCTATTTCTTATTTATTTGAAAACCCTAGACACTATTATAATATCATCGGATTTCCTATCAAATGTTTTGGTTAGCGTAAGGTAAAAACTTTTCCATGTTTATGTGTGGGAAGTCTTACGTGATACCTTTCTTTTCAAAAGGTTTTTAAAAGTTAAGCAACTTTAACCTGTTACTCACACCAGACCCATGTCTGACCCAGAGTTTATCTTTGTTTTCATAAACTCCTGGGTACTCAAATTTTTACGAGTAGCCAAGGGATTTAGGTTAGGATTCAGGTTTGCTTTGACGAAATTGTGGAGAAGCAATGGAGCAGGAGGCTTCCGCGTGTAGATATATATCTAATATTCCGCTGTGTGTTCTCTGAGGCGTTTCTCTGAGTTGTTTTTGTACTGTATAGAGTTGTATAACTAGACAGGTGTTTATAACTGTCTAGTATGTGTTGTATGTTTGTGTAACTCTGATAAATGGTTGTAAACTATGTAATATTTATGTTATAAATATAGTTTTTTCCTTTCCGCTGTTAGATTCTGATGTTGTTTCTTTCTTCTCTTCTTTCTTTTCTCTTTTCTATCCCTTTCTTTCTTAAAAACGATGCGATTTTTTGTGGTAAGAAAGTCGGGCCGTCACAATAAAAGGTTTTAATATTGTGTTAATCTGTTCGATTTTGTATTTATAAACTCTGGTTGGTGCATGGGACGCTGTGACATCAATAGGGGTTTCTAAACACTTAATAGGACAGACCGACATAATATTTAGTTTTAATACAGGTGAACGAAATAATTTTGCCTATTATATTTTCTAATATAAAGTAATAAATTTTATAAAGACTATATTTGGTTGCAATATTGTAACGACCCATGAATTAATAATATTTAATAAATTAATTTGATATAAATTTCTAATTTGGTTAAGAATAAATGTAGAAATTTGGTATAGTGGTTGCAATTTAGTGTAACTATAAAATTTTATGATAATAGATGTGGATAATGTAAATTTTCACAACTTGATTTAAAGTAATTTTGAAGAAACAAATAAATGTTGAATTTGTGAATGTTAGTATAAATATTAACTTAAATGGTGTTCATTAATACAAAGATGTAATTAGTGTAGATAGTAATAATTTATGCCTGTAGTGAAAGGAAAAGAAAACTAATAGAAACATAAAATTTATTTTATGTAAACAAAAGTATAGTTTTGAACAAACTTATGAAAATTGATAGAAACAGTGTTTGTAATCAGTTTGGTTATTTTATATTTGAAAGATAGAGATGTGTAAATACGTTAATGAATATAAAATGGGAAGGAATGGTAGAATGAAAAGAATATATATAATAATAAGCATTTGATTCAATTAAGGGAATTAAATTATAATAAATGGTCATTTAATAAATTCAACGTTTGTGAGAAATCATAATAGTTGTGTAAAATGTGTACAAACTTGGATTTGAAAGTTTATTGGATTTATAACGGTTTTGTTATTAAGTGTATGAGTTTAAAAGTTATTCCCTTTTGTAAAGTATAGAAGAATGCATAAAAATATAAACAGGGCTTAATAGAATTGACACTTAATGAATTGAATAAATTACCCATTTATGTAGATATGTATAGTGAAATAAATGGCCTAAGCAAATTAAAATGGGATAATCATTGAGATTTGTACTATGAAAATAAATAGTAACATTTATTTGCAAGGAATAAAAGACTATTTAGGTGACTAGAATTTGGAGTAATGACTATTGTATGTTACCTACCCTTGTTTCTTGTTAATTTAGATTTTGGGAATCAAATTCAATTTATCCGCCAATTTACCGCAGTTAAAGTGAAATGAATTGGTGATTGAGAAATGTTAAATACAAATAAGATGTAAACCAAAAAAATCCCATTTGTAATAAATTATGTAGAATAAAGTAAAGAAACTAGGAAATGAAAATGTGAAAATGTGGATGCAGTGAGATCTTAAGTGATAATAACCTTGTTAGGCAAGTGATAACGGAATTTTGTGTATATGTAATATTTACTGGTGTGTCAAGTAATAAACACATAGATGCAAGAAAAGGAAAGTTGGTAGCAATCTATATATGTTATTTATCTTACTTAGTATATTAAATAAGGTTTGGAATTCAAATTTTAATTAAAGGAGTTGGTAGCACGTTAGTAGGAAATAATTGTGAGGGTGGGATAACAACTACTATAAACTACCTAATTTAAATGAGTCAATGAACTTATTTGAAATAACGTTCATCTAAATATGAGTAATTAAAATGGCGGGGTCAACAATAAACGTTACTTTAGAATTAATTTATATTTTAACGGAAGTGTGAAAGTAAAGCAATAGAAGCGTAAACTTATCAAGGTAGAATTTAGTAGTGTAATGAAAAAAATGTTAAGAATGTTATAGTATAATGATTGATTGGAAATCAAAATTTACTTGTTTGAATGTAACTTTAGGGAAATTGGATTTAATTAAAATAAAAAGGAAGAAAAAAAAATTGGATGAAATTTAATGTTGGAATATTATGTAAATATAAACTTAGATAAAATTTAAGGATATCTACGTGATAGAGTGTAAAACCAATGTTAATTTCATCTACTTAATACTAATAGGTTAATAATAGAATGAAGAGTAAATTTAATGTTAAGTTAATATGAATTAAGGTAATATTGGGGAATAATGTGAATTTTCTTCATAATATGATAAGTTGTAGAATACAACGTAAACTTAAGTATAACCTTTGGATTGAAAACATTGTTAAGGGTTACCTGTTAAATTTGGATGGAATTGGCAATAAATGTTACACTTATGGGTAAGGAAATAAAAATGTCCAGAATTTGAGTATATTAAGAAATGGGGATTGAAATTGAAATCTTGCAACGAATCTAATAATACGTTACATAAGTGTTAAATTAAGGTACCATTTGGAAAATATGATAATGATTTTCAAATTGAACAAGTTGTGGAATTAATAAGGATGGAAGAAAAAAAAATCAAGATTTATTTTATTTATTGGAATGAAAAATTTATAATTTGATTTATCGCGAATAATTGAAATTTAATTTGGTAATTGGCGAAATGATTAATGATTGAATTAACATAGAACTTGTCGTTAGTTATTAAAATTGTTTAAGAAATCAAAGGAGAGAAATTTTATAAAATTTTAAATTTTGTAATTGGATTGGCTAAAGTGGGAAAGTGGAATTAATCAACGTTGTTACTTTTATCTCCTTCCCTATTAGATCCTTATGTGATTGCATCCACATTTATTGTTGATTATTCCTATATATTGTCACCAATTAATCGTACTTGATGTATGTTTAGCAATTTTGTCACACAGTTAAAGTATGAATATATATATATATATGATGTATTCAAATTTTTTCTGTATCTAGCACTTAATTAATTTAGAATCAAACTAACGAAACGTGTCATTTATTTTTGTCCCTCCATATTCATTTTCTTTCTAATTAATAAATACCTCTTTTTAATACCTGCTACTAAAAAAAAAAGGACTGTTCATATTTGCTATATTTCAATACCAAGTGTTCATATTCACTTTATTTCTAATTAATAGCAGCCTCTCCTTTCAAATCTATTTGTCCCTAAACCTAACTCTAACCTTATAAATAACCTACTTCTTATTCTTCTATTACATTTTGTTTCTCCTAACTCTAACCCTAGCCTCCATGCTATTCTTCTTCTTCTTCTTCTTCTTCTTCTTCTTCTTCTTTTTTCTTGTTTTTCTCAAAGCTCCTTATTATCTCTCATTTTAATTTTTTTTTTCTTTCTCTTCAAATATTCTTCTTCTTCTTCTTCAAATTTACTTCTATTTCAAACTTTCTTCTTTTCAAATCTAGATCTTCTCTTCCGTTTTCAGTTCTTATTTTAATCATTTTTTTTTCAATTCTTCTTTTTCAAATCTTCTTTTTCTTTCAAACCTTTTAAAATACATACATTCATATAATAAGGAGGAAAATTAAAGTAAATCGAAATAAAAGAAAAATTACGGAACAAAGTTAGCAATCAAGAAGAAGCATATGCGTTTTTCACGAGGGAAGGTGGATGCGGCACGGTATTTTATTTTTGTTTTGTTTATTTTTAATTTTTTTTTATTTCAATTGCAAATCGTTTAATTGTGATAACTTTCACATACGAACTCCGTTTCACACGAAATTTCTTTTGTTAGGATCGTAATTAAATTCCGGATCTGATGACGCTGGTTTGGATAAATTTAGAGACCGTCAAATTTTGGGTTTAAATCGGATTTACATTCGATTTAAATTCAAAAGGTGAGTGTTTTAACCCACTCACAATTACTAGAAGCTTTTATGTTTGTTAAATAAGTTTTAGAAATGAATAGAAATTTATTTATGGGTATCTGGCATGTTTATTTCATTCATATCTGTTGAATTGCATTTTATTAAATTTAACTGTTAATTTAATTGATTTATTGCGTATTAATTGACTGTTGGAAATTATTGTTGCATATGAATTGCTAGTTAACAGTTGTATAAATTATTACTGAATAAACTGTTAGATTAATAGTTGATAAATTTAATTTGAATAAACTGCCAGTTATCACCTGTTATATATGATCACATATATAATTGTTATTGATTGATATTGATCGATGTGTGATTGGATGATGGATGTGTTGTTGAATGAATGTTTTATTTGGATATCATTAAACTGCAAGTTAGTATGCATTTACATTTCATTCGGGATTGCGGTTTGAAATGATATACAACCGCAGTTTTATTTTTTAAATTGCGGATTGAAATGATAAATATCCGTATCACTTGACCATAGGATAGAAAACTATATACAGGCACCGCGGTCTATATATAACTATTTTTAATGAGATTTCTATGGTTTGGATGGAATACGGTTTATAAAAATCTTAAATTTTATACTGAATAAATGTTTTCTTCCATATTTATATACATATGAAGTTGAAAAATTTGAAATAAAAAGGTGTATAAATCTTTTTATTAAAATGGAAGAAAATTTAGAAAATGGAGTTTGATAATTTATATCCTATGTTTAAATGTTAAGTTGGAAATTTTAAGATAGTATATTTACAATTGGATTTTTCCCAAAATAAATTGAAATGAATATTCTAGTATAATTTGAATTGGAAAATATATATATTTTATTACTAGAAATTGAAGTCTTATTATTTATGGATTTTATGTGAATGTTCAAAACTAATTAATAGAACATTTGATTTGTTGAAAGAATAAAAATCCAACTTTAGTTGAAATATTAACCCTCAAGATGGATATAAAAATATATAAAATTGGAATGGTTGGGACTTGAAATAATATTTTGGATTATGGTTTTAACATTGAGTAAAGAAATATTCACAAAGCCATGTAAATTATTTTCCGTACAAAGTAACCATAAAGTTAAATCACTTATTTTATATATTGTCGAATATCCAAACCATTTAGTTTTGAAAGTAATGGTTTTAAAAACTATGGATTTCGAAGTATTATGTTGAAAGTTAATGTTCAAATATTTGGTTACAAGGAATTATAAATTTTAAAAGTGGCATAATTTTTGGAAAAGATTTATATTTGGGAAATGATATCATTGATTTGGGTTTTATAAAAATAATATCAAAATGAATCTTTTGGGTTTTAAAGAAGAAATGATATCGTAATATTATGGTTTTGAAATGGATTTTATTTTGGTTTTAAAAGTATAAACTATTTTTAAATGACCGCGGTGTTATAATAACGATTGGTTGGCAAAGAGACCGGGATCGGATATGGACATACACTCTGTCGATACCGAAAACCACTTTGACTAACCGTGTACGCGGTGGAGATTCCAGAATGAAGTAGGTGGTGGCGACGTTTCCTGTAAGGTAAATACGTGGACCCAACTCCCGTGAGTTGGCATAAGGTGGCTAAAACAGGAGCGATTCTCAGGCCAATGAGGTCATTCCTCTGATCGGACGCTCCTCTTCGATATTATACTTTGACTTGGATTTGATTCAGTGGCCACTTCTATATTTTGATTTTGGGGAGTTAGTCCGAGGTGGGCGGTAACTGCGGCTACGCGTTTCCACCAGCCTGGATAGCAATTGGTGTATCTACCCTGGCATTGCCTAGTTGTGCCGTGTCACCTACCATATCGAGCCTTTACTACGAGTTTCTATTTGTGTCGTACCTATGGAGTATCCTCTGGTAGCTTCCCGATCAGGAGGTATTACGGTACTGTATAGACTATTGGCATTTTACGTGTTAAGGTGGAAAATGTAAAGCCTTAACGCTATTTAAAAGTAAGTTTATTTTACAATTAGACACTATTATAATAGCGCAATATACTACATAGTAAATAGTTTAACGGATCCTTAGGAGATGTAAATCCCGAGCATCTCTTGAGTTACTGTACTCATATTTATTTCTGTTTATTTAACTCACATAAGATTTTCTAGTCTGACTCGAGTGTTTTTGTCTTTTCAAATTCGCTCGGGTCAGTCCGAGCGTTTCAGGATAGCAGATTTTAGCATTGGAGGACGAAGACGAAGAATCAGTATTATTTTACATATAGTATTGCACCACACTCTTTCTATTCCGCTGCATTGCTTGTATTGGTATGTGTAACTCTGATATTTATTGTAAAAGAAGAATCAAGCTTTTGTAAACTGTTTATGAAACTGTATATTTGTTATTATATTTTATCCTTCCGCTGTGAGTGTCTATTTTCGTTTTATTTCTTCTCCATTTTTCTTATTTACCCCATAACAATCCGCCCTTGCGTATGCTTTGAATTGGGACAAGTGTCGGTTTAAAGTGTGCGGAAAGAGTGGACGTTACATCTGGTATCAGAGCTTTGGTTTAGCGATAAATCTTGGCTTTGTGGGGTTTGACTCTTTGTTAATAGGGTAGAAATATCCTATGGGAGTCGCTGAGTGTATATATATGAGAGAGCGTATTTGTTAGTATTAATAAAAAGATTTTTATATTGTGTTAATCTGTTCCGCTTTGTATTTATAAATTCTGGTTGATGCATGGGACGCTATGTCATCAATAGGGATTTCTAAACACTTAATAGGACAGACCGACATAATATTTGTTTTAATATAGGTGAATGAAAGAATTTTGCCTATTATATTTTCTATATATAAAAATATTTTATAAAGATATATATATATATATATATATATATATATATACATATTTGGTTGCTATAGATTGGGTGTTAGGAAAAAAAAATATTTTATAATAAATTGAAGCTAAGTTGAAATTATAATAAATCAAATGGGAGATTTTAGAACTTAAGTCCGGGATTTTGAAAATCTGCTTTCAAAGGATTTATGAAATATAATGATTTGGTTTATAAGTATTTTCTTATATAAGTATTTAGTATAATTTGGAAGAATTGTTTTAAAGAAGATTTTGGAGAGAATAAATTTTGTACTTTCCTCTCTGTCGCTGGAAAATAATTTCGGTGATGGCGGCCGCATCATCGACTTTCATTTTCGGGTTTCGAAGGGGAAAGGCTACTGTAGTGAATTCTACTACAGATTTATTTAAAATTTTCTAAAAAAAATTTCTTTTATTGCTCTAACTATAATTAGAGATATTGAGTTGTAAGAACTTATTTATCTATTATTTGAAAATAAATTGAAATTTAACCCGGTACTTAATTCTAAATTTTTCCGTTAATTAATTGTTTAAAATTTGTTAGTGAAATAAAAGTTAAGTAATAAATGAATTAAAACCTCTAATTGAAATAAGAGAATAATTGCAAAGCTATAAAGAGGAATTTGCATACATATGAGACAAAGAGTAATATGGATAAACATTAAATTTAATTAAAAGAATGGAGATTAAACTTGTATAAGTTCAATTGCAATTTCCTTAACATAAATAACTTACCCAAATATAAAAGTTGAAGTGTTAAATGAGAAACTGGAATTGAATATTTTACAAGTAGGAATTTAGGAAAAATGAAGTATTCAATAAATTACTGTTATAATAAGAATTTAATGGTATAAACTTAGGTTATAATTGAAATTTTACTGAAAAGGGTTAAGAATTATTAATAGATGATATGAACCTAAGTATATAAAATGAAATTCAAAGTAAGAATTGATTGTATGATTATTGACTTAAGTATGTTTTAATTTTCCCTATTCTAATATAATGGAAAATAGGAAAAATTAAATGACTGCAATTCATAGTCAATGGATAAATAAAAACTTCCACTTATAAGAATGAATGTTAGCAGATTTAGAATTTAAGGGAAATCTTACAAGTGAAGAGTAAGGAAATGAAGATATTCAAATAATTGTTGTTATTAATGAGAATTTATTTTATAAACTTAAGTAATAAAAAGGAAATACAAATATAATGAATTTTGTGATAGTTGGAAAATAAAACTTGTAAGAAACAAAGAAATTCCTCCATAAATGAAGAAAAGAAAATTTAACCACTGAATTATGAAATAAATGTATAATAAGCTATCTTGATGTTGGTTTGAATTGTTTGGTTGATGTATGATTTCAAAATTTTGAACCCGAACAACTGATTGTTTGTTGGATTGAACGACTGTTGTTGTGGTGTGTGCTGTTTGTTAAAATGTATGGTTGTTGCAATTGATTGGATATGAAGGATTGAATCTACCCAAACATTTCACTGTAAAATAAATATTTAACTTTTAGATTATATAAGTGAATACAGGTGATGGAAGCCACTGCTATTGCTTTGGTTCCATAAAAATATAAGCGTATTGCCCGACAAATAGGTACGTTTTCGGATTACGTTTAAAGCGCTGTTTTATATATTTTCCCATGTGGGATATTTTATTTGGATAATATGTGTAATATATTTGTATACTTGGATATTATATTTTCTCCAGAGTCCCTCCGTACAAAGGAGACTCTGCCAAAATTTTCAGAAAAATTTGGACTTAGAATTTTGTGAAAATATTTTTCCAACTTTAATAATTCAAGTATTAAAGGATATAATGATTATAAAACAAGTGTATTTCATTAAAGGGAATTAATCCAGTAAAATATTGTTTATAAGTTAATATTTGAAATAAGATGCACTATTTTATTCTTCCTTCTCCCTTCTTTTCCTTTTCGGGGACGAAAAGTTTTGAGTGGGGGAGAGTGTAACGACCCATGAATTAATAATATTTAATAAATTAATTTGATATAAATTTCTAATTTGGTTAAGAATAAATGTAGAAATTTGGTATAGTGGTTGCAATTTAGTGTAACTATAAAATTTTATGATAATAGATGTGGATAATGTAAATTTTCACAACTTGATTTAAAGTAATTTTGAAGAAACAAATAAATGTTGAATTTGTGAATGTTAGTATAAATATTAACTTAAATGGTGTTCATTAATACAAAGATGTAATTAGTGTAGATAGTAATAATTTATGCCTGTAGTGAAAGGAAAAGAAAACTAATAGAAACATAAAATTTATTTTATGTAAACAAAAGTATAGTTTTGAACAAACTTATGAAAATTGATAGAAACAGTGTTTGTAATCAGTTTGGTTATTTTATATTTGAAAGATAGAGATGTGTAAATACGTTAATGAATATAAAATGGGAAGGAATGGTAGAATGAAAAGAATATATATAATAATAAGCATTTGATTCAATTAAGGGAATTAAATTATAATAAATGGTCATTTAATAAATTCAACGTTTGTGAGAAATCATAATAGTTGTGTAAAATGTGTACAAACTTGGATTTGAAAGTTTATTGGATTTATAACGGTTTTGTTATTAAGTGTATGAGTTTAAAAGTTATTCCCTTTTGTAAAGTATAGAAGAATGCATAAAAATATAAACAGGGCTTAATAGAATTG
Source organism: Allium cepa (assembly GCA_030765085.1). Classification (NCBI taxonomy): domain Eukaryota; kingdom Viridiplantae; phylum Streptophyta; class Magnoliopsida; order Asparagales; family Amaryllidaceae; genus Allium; species Allium cepa. The sequence continues at coordinate 202,358,755 of CM060931.1, read as the reverse complement.
ACACTTAATGAATTGAATAAATTACCCATTTATGTAGATATGTATAGTGAAATAAATGGCCTAAGCAAATTAAAATGGGATAATCATTGAGATTTGTACTATGAAAATAAATAGTAACATTTATTTGCAAGGAATAAAAGACTATTTAGGTGACTAGAATTTGGAGTAATGACTATTGTATGTTACCTACCCTTGTTTCTTGTTAATTTAGATTTTGGGAATCAAATTCAATTTATCCGCCAATTTACCGCAGTTAAAGTGAAATGAATTGGTGATTGAGAAATGTTAAATACAAATAAGATGTAAACCAAAAAAATCCCATTTGTAATAAATTATGTAGAATAAAGTAAAGAAACTAGGAAATGAAAATGTGAAAATGTGGATGCAGTGAGATCTTAAGTGATAATAACCTTGTTAGGCAAGTGATAACGGAATTTTGTGTATATGTAATATTTACTGGTGTGTCAAGTAATAAACACATAGATGCAAGAAAAGGAAAGTTGGTAGCAATCTATATATGTTATTTATCTTACTTAGTATATTAAATAAGGTTTGGAATTCAAATTTTAATTAAAGGAGTTGGTAGCACGTTAGTAGGAAATAATTGTGAGGGTGGGATAACAACTACTATAAACTACCTAATTTAAATGAGTCAATGAACTTATTTGAAATAACGTTCATCTAAATATGAGTAATTAAAATGGCGGGGTCAACAATAAACGTTACTTTAGAATTAATTTATATTTTAACGGAAGTGTGAAAGTAAAGCAATAGAAGCGTAAACTTATCAAGGTAGAATTTAGTAGTGTAATGAAAAAAATGTTAAGAATGTTATAGTATAATGATTGATTGGAAATCAAAATTTACTTGTTTGAATGTAACTTTAGGGAAATTGGATTTAATTAAAATAAAAAGGAAGAAAAAAAAATTGGATGAAATTTAATGTTGGAATATTATGTAAATATAAACTTAGATAAAATTTAAGGATATCTACGTGATAGAGTGTAAAACCAATGTTAATTTCATCTACTTAATACTAATAGGTTAATAATAGAATGAAGAGTAAATTTAATGTTAAGTTAATATGAATTAAGGTAATATTGGGGAATAATGTGAATTTTCTTCATAATATGATAAGTTGTAGAATACAACGTAAACTTAAGTATAACCTTTGGATTGAAAACATTGTTAAGGGTTACCTGTTAAATTTGGATGGAATTGGCAATAAATGTTACACTTATGGGTAAGGAAATAAAAATGTCCAGAATTTGAGTATATTAAGAAATGGGGATTGAAATTGAAATCTTGCAACGAATCTAATAATACGTTACATAAGTGTTAAATTAAGGTACCATTTGGAAAATATGATAATGATTTTCAAATTGAACAAGTTGTGGAATTAATAAGGATGGAAGAAAAAAAAATCAAGATTTATTTTATTTATTGGAATGAAAAATTTATAATTTGATTTATCGCGAATAATTGAAATTTAATTTGGTAATTGGCGAAATGATTAATGATTGAATTAACATAGAACTTGTCGTTAGTTATTAAAATTGTTTAAGAAATCAAAGGAGAGAAATTTTATAAAATTTTAAATTTTGTAATTGGATTGGCTAAAGTGGGAAAGTGGAATTAATCAACGTTGTTACTTTTATCTCCTTCCCTATTAGATCCTTATGTGATTGCATCCACATTTATTGTTGATTATTCCTATATATTGTCACCAATTAATCATACTTGATGTATGTTTAGCAATTTTGTCACACAGTTAAAGTATGAATATATATATATATGATGTATTCAAATTTTTTCTGTATCTAGCACTTAATTAATTTAGAATCAAACTAACGAAACGTGTCATTTATTTTTGTCCCTCCATATTCATTTTCTTTCTAATTAATAAATACCTCTTTTTAATACCTGCTACTAAAAAAAAAAAGGACTGTTCATATTTGCTATATTTCAATACCAAGTGTTCATATTCACTTTATTTCTAATTAATAGCAGCCTCTCCTTTCAAATCTATTTGTCCCTAAACCTAACTCTAACCTTATAAATAACCTACTTCTTATTCTTCTATTACATTTTGTTTCTCCTAACTCTAACCCTAGCCTCCATGCTATTCTTCTTCTTCTTCTTCTTCTTCTTCTTCTTCTTCTTCTTTTTTCTTGTTTTTCTCAAAGCTCCTTATTATCTCTCATTTTAATTTTTTTTTCTTTCTCTTCAAATATTCTTCTTCTTCTTCTTCAAATTTACTTCTATTTCAAACTTTCTTCTTTTCAAATCTAGATCTTCTCTTCCGTTTTCAGTTCTTATTTTAATCATTTTTTTTTCAATTCTTCTTTTTCAAATCTTCTTTTTCTTTCAAACCTTTTAAAATACATACATTCATATAATAAGGAGGAAAATTAAAGTAAATCGAAATAAAAGAAAAATTACGGAACAAAGTTAGCAATCAAGAAGAAGCATATGCGTTTTTCACGAGGGAAGGTGGATGCGGCACGGTATTTTATTTTTGTTTTGTTTATTTTTAATTTTTTTTTATTTCAATTGCAAATCGTTTAATTGTGATAACTTTCACATACGAACTCCGTTTCACACGAAATTTCTTTTGTTAGGATCGTAATTAAATTCCGGATCTGATGACGCTGGTTTGGATAAATTTAGAGACCGTCAAATTTTGGGTTTAAATCGGATTTACATTCGATTTAAATTCAAAAGATGAGTGTTTTAACCCACTCACAATTACTAGAAGCTTTTATGTTTGTTAAATAAGTTTTAGAAATGAATAGAAATTTATTTATGGGTATCTGGCATGTTTATTTCATTCATATCTGTTGAATTGCATTTTATTAAATTTAACTGTTAATTTAATTGATTTATTGCGTATTAATTGACTGTTGGAAATTATTGTTGCATATGAATTGCTAGTTAACAGTTGTATAAATTATTACTGAATAAACTGTTAGATTAATAGTTGATAAATTTAATTTGAATAAACTGCCAGTTATCACCTGTTATATATGATCACATATATAATTGTTATTGATTGATATTGATCGATGTGTGATTGGATGATGGATGTGTTGTTGAATGAATGTTTTATTTGGATATCATTAAACTGCAAGTTAGTATGCATTTACATTTCATTCGGGATTGCGGTTTGAAATGATATACAACCGCAGTTTTATTTTTTAAATTGCGGATTGAAATGATAAATATCCGTATCACTTGACCATAGGATAGAAAACTATATACAGGCACCGCGGTCTATATATAACTATTTTTAATGAGATTTCTATGGTTTGGATGGAATACGGTTTATAAAAATCTTAAATTTTATACTGAATAAATGTTTTCTTCCATATTTATATACATATGAAGTTGAAAAATTTGAAATAAAAAGGTGTATAAATCTCTTTATTAAAATGGAAGAAAATTTAGAAAATGGAGTTTGATAATTTATATCCTATGTTTAAATGTTAAGTTGGAAATTTTAAGATAGTATATTTACAATTGGATTTTTCCCAAAATAAATTGAAATGAATATTCTAGTATAATTTGAATTGGAAAATATATATATTTTATTACTAGAAATTGAAGTCTTATTATTTATGGATTTTATGTGAATGTTCAAAACCAATTAATAGAACATTTGATTTGTTGAAAGAATAAAAATCCAACTTTAGTTGAAATATTAACCCTCAAGATGGATATAAAAATATATAAAATTGGAATGGTTGGGACTTGAAATAATATTTTGGATTATGGTTTTAACATTGAGTAAAGAAATATTCACAAAGCCATGTAAATTATTTTCCGTACAAAGTAACCATAAAGTTAAATCACTTATTTTATATATTGTCGAATATCCAAACCATTTAGTTTTGAAAGTAATGGTTTTAAAAACTATGGATTTCGAAGTATTATGTTGAAAGTTAATGTTCAAATATTTGGTTACAAGGAATTATAAATTTTAAAAGTGGCATAATTTTTGGAAAAGATTTATATTTGGGAAATGATATCATTGATTTGGGTTTTATAAAAATAATATCAAAATGAATCTTTTGGGTTTTAAAGAAGAAATGATATCGTAATATTATGGTTTTGAAATGGATTTTATTTTGGTTTTAAAAGTATAAACTATTTTTAAATGACCGCGGTGTTATAATAACGATTGGTTGGCAAAGAGACCGGGATCGGATATGGACATACTCTCTGTCGATACCGAAAACCACTTTGACTAACCGTGTACGCGGTGGAGATTCCAGAATGAAGTAGGTGGTGGCGACGTTTCCTGTAAGGTAAATACGTGGACCCAACTCCCGTGAGTTGGCATAAGGTGGCTAAAACAGGAGCGATTCTCAGGCCAATGAGGTCATTCCTCTGATCGGATGCTCCTCTTCGATATTATACTTTGACTTGGATTTGATTCAGTGGCCACTTCTATATTTTGATTTTGGGGAGTTAGTCCGAGGTGGGCGGTAACTGCGGCTACGCGTTTCCACCAGCCTGGATAGCAATTGGTGTATCTACCCTGGCATTGCCTAGTTGTGCCGTGTCACCTACCATATCGAGCCTTTACTACGAGTTTCTATTTGTGTCGTACCTATGGAGTATCCTCTGGTAGCTTCCCGATCAGGAGGTATTACGGTACTGTATAGACTATTGGCATTTTACGTGTTAAGGTGGAAAATGTAAAGCCTTAACGCTATTTAAAAGTAAGTTTATTTTACAATTAGACACTATTATAATAGCGCAATATACTACATAGTAAATAGTTTAACGGATCCTTAGGAGATGTAAATCCCGAGCATCTCTTGAGTTACTGTACTCATATTTATTTCTGTTTATTTAACTCACATAAGATTTTCTAGTCTGACTCGAGTGTTTTTGTCTTTTCAAATTCGCTCGGGTCAGTCCGAGCGTTTCAGGATAGCAGATTTTAGCATTGGAGGACGAAGACGAAGAATCAGTATTATTTTACATATAGTATTGCACCACACTCTTTCTATTCCGCTGCATTGCTTGTATTGGTATGTGTAACTCTGATATTTATTGTAAAAGAAGAATCAAGCTTTTGTAAACTGTTTATGAAACTGTATATTTGTTATTATATTTTATCCTTCCGCTGTGAGATTCTATTTTCGTTTTATTTCTTCTCCATTTTTCTTATTTACCCCATAACAATCCGCCCTTGCGTATGCTTTGAATTGGGACAAGTGTCGGTTTAAAGTGTGCGGAAAGAGTGGACGTTACAAATATTTTGGTTGTTAGGTAATGAAATTTATAAATAATAGTTGAGATAAAAATTAAAATAAAATAAATGAAATTGGAAATTTAGAACTTAAGTCCCGGGGTTTTGAAAATTTCTTTCAAATGATTTGGAATATAATAATATTATTAGAAGTAATTTCTGATATAAATATTTCAATATAATTTGAAAGAATGGTTTTAAAGAAATTCTGGAAAGAAATAAGTTGTACTCCCCTCTCTATCGCTGGAAAATAATTTCGGTGATGAGTGCACGCATCATCGACATTCATTTTCGAGTTTCGAAGTGGGAAGGCCACTATAGTGTTTTACTGTAGAGTGTTTTGACAAACAAATATAAATTTTAACTTGTTTAAATATAATTTGATTCTGTAAGTGTATATTTATCTATTATTTTGAAATGAATTGACATTTAACCCGGGATTTAATTATTAAGTTTTCGATTTATTAATATTTTGTGTTATTGTAATGAAATGGAATGTAACCGATTAATAATTGGAGTCTTTAATTAAAATTAGGAATTTAATGCTAGGTTATGAATGAAATTAAAGGTAATTTGAAACTGTAACCTATGAAACAAAGAATAATTATTGAACATTGAATAAATTTTAAAAGAAATAAGATAAACTTGTATGATTTCAATTTCATTCTTAAGGGCATATATATAACTTACCAAAAGATATGAAAAGTTGAAATGTTTAATAAGAAATTGTAATAGGATATTATACAAGTAAATCTGAAATAATGAAAGTATTCAATGAAATTCCTTAACAAATAAGAATTTGGTGTTAGAGTTGTTATGAATTTAAGTACAAAAATAAAGGCTATTAATTAAAATAGAAAGGTAAGTATTATAAATGGAAAGTTGAAGTATTTATATTGAATTAAAAAGTTGAAGTATTATAAATGGATGGTTCTTTAAACTATTTTCTAAAATTTTAGACTGTGTAAAGTTGAAGTATTTATATTTAAATCCTTGATGATGATACAACCCATGTTGGAATTTGGAATTGATACTTCTTTGTGAAATGATATATTTGAGTGAATATGATGATTTAAAATGAAGAATTTATTTAACATAACTTATCGATAATTTCAAAGTGAACATAATTTTAAAGGTGAATATAGTTTGAAAGTGAATATGATTTTGAAAGAGAATATGATTGGGAATCGAATATGATATTTTGATATAAATTGTGAATTGACTTTTTGAAAACGTAAAAGAACCATCCGGTGTGAAATAAGCGTTTGGTTGTTAAAGAAACTGGGATTGGATATTGTCATACTCTCTGCCAATATCGAAAACCACTTTAACAACTATGTACGTGGTGGAGATTCCAGAAATGAAGTAGGATTGTTTGGCGAATGAATCTGTATGAGGTATTTACGTGACCCTGACTCCTGTGAGTCATCTTAGACGTGACTAAACTAAGAGCCATGCCGGGCCAAGTGAGCTCATTCCTCCTCTCGGACACATTTCTTCAATACCATTTTATTACTTTGTGATTGATTTGGTGGCCACCCCTTGATTTGATTTGAGAGTGTGTTCCAAGGTGGAAGGTAGTAGTTGCTATGCATTACCACCAGTCTGGATTCACAATTGGTATATCTACCCAGGTATTGCCTCAAGTGCCGTGTTCATATGCCCTAGCGTGCCTTCTACGAATTTGGTTTGAGTCAGGCATGTGTGTCGGCTTAAACGTCTGAAAAGGCAGGTCATTACAACGGGAGTTAGGACTACGTTAATACCTCATATAAAATTGTTGCCAAACTATCCTACTTCGTTCTGGAATCTCCATCATGTGCATAGTTCTTAAAGTGGTTTTCGATTTTGGCAGAGAGTATGACAATATCTGATCCTGGTCTCTTTAACAACCAAACATTTATTTCACACCACAGTCATTTCATTTTAAACAGTTCATAATTCATACTAAAATATCATATTCATTTCAAAATCATCTCACTTCGAAATCATATTCACTTTTAAAAATCATAACCATAAAATATTTTAAACCATCATATCAAAGTATTCGAATTTAAATCCATTAAATCTAAATTATAACAGTTCCAACGTAAATAGTTTATATAATATTGAAATAGTTATAATTAAAACAGTTTAAATTTTAAAAAGTAGAACATAGATTAAAAATAGTTTATGCTTTAAAAAGAGCTTATATCAAAATAGATTCAAATTAGAATTGTTTCTTCTAATTTCACAAGTCAATTCCAATCAACTCTGGTGCCAAAAATTCAATTTAAATCAATCTTAGTTCAACAATTTCAAATTCTCATTAACCAATTTAAATTTATATCGATTTCAAAACCAGGTTTAAATTACAAATTTAAACCACTTTCTAATTTAATACGTTTCAATATTCAAACAATTTACAATAACTCAATTTGATACATTTCATTTATATTCAAACTTTAATCCTATTTAAAATTTCAAAGTATTCACTCTATCATCTTTAATAATATTTGAATAAATTCTCATATTACAATTTAATTTAATAATAAATATTCATTTCAGTTTTATTTAAAGTTGAAAACATTCATTTAATCACTTTTTATCAAATTAAGTTATAAAATTGTACCTTTCAAAATCTCAAAATCAATAAGTTCAAATCATCCTTATTTAAATTTTATTCTAAACAAATTTAATTATAAATCAGTTCTTATTTAAATATAATTCTTAATAAATTAAATTACAAATCAATTCTTATTTAATTTATATTTCCAACCTCCATTTACTTAAAGTTATTATAAAAATCTATTTTTAATTAAAAATTTAAATAAATACGTAACATATTATATATTATTAGTTAAATTAAAATTTTAATTTTTTTATTATATTAGTTATTTTAAACTTAAATCTTATTATAGTTAAATATTATTTAATATATTTTAAAAATAATAAAGTTATATGAAAATTTTATAATTTACAATTTAAAACTTAACTTATAATTCTGAAATTTCCAAAACATATAAATTTAAAAATCTAAATTTTACACATATTAAAATAAATATTTATATCATAATTTAAAATCATTATTTATCAAAACACATATATTTTCCTTTCAAAAATTTCGAAAATCATTTAAAATAGACCGACGGGCCGTATGTAGTTTTCTAACATATATTCAAGTGATACGGATATTTATCATTTCAATCCACAATTATTAAATATTTAGCGATATATATCATTTCTACCCTCCATCCCAAATTCAAATTCAGTAAAATCGCGTGGGTTATCATTTCAACCCATGACGATTTTCCCCTAATTTATAAAATCGTTCGGGTTTGTATCATTTTGACATATAGGAAATTCCTAACTAATAGGGAACTGGCAGAGTTAGAAAAAATATAATAATAACATAAAATAACATAGCATGTCAATGGCAAATATGGTCAAAATCATAAAATTAAATATGATATACTCATACTAGCAGGTTATTGGTATCAATAATGTCAATTATAATGCAGTTTTCTTTCAAAAATGGGGACCGCTCCTTTTCTTCTTTCATTTCCCGCTGTTTTGTCCCATCCATCTTCTTCTCTACAGCCTAGTCCATCATCTCCCATCCTTGTACCTCCCTCCGTGCCTCCCTCACTTCCTCTGCCAAATCTATCTGCATCTAATCTACCCTCTGTCAGTGTTAATCTTGACACTGCTCATCATTCCGAATCTTCACCTAAGCCTGCAGCTCCTCTTCACTCATCCCCATACTTGCCACCTCAACCCCTACCCCAACTTCCTCTTGCATGGAACTCTCTCTTCAAAGCCAAACCAAATAATGCTGGCACTTATGTGCCTCGTGACATTCAATTAGAGTACAATGGAGATGCCATTGTGCCTCCTACTAAAGTGGTTAAAGCAGGAAGCTCTATGTGGCAAGATTATCTTGTTGGCTTCTTCTTAGATAATCCACTCTCATATTCTACTGTATTGTATTATCTCAAGAGAGCTTGGAAGCTTAGTGGATCCATTTCTGTAATATCTGATGGTTTTCTGTTCTTGTTCAAATTCAGTAATGATGATGATAGGAAAAGAATTTTTGAATCTGACCCAGTTGTGATGAGAAATAAACTTTTTATAGTGAAGCCATGGGATGAAAATATAAGCAATTGTTGTAGAAGTATCAAAGCAGTTCCAGTTTGGATTAAACTGTCTAATATTCCACTGTATGCATGGTCTCCTTTGGGTATAAATTGGTTAGCAGCTAGGGTTGGCAAACTTCTTTGTATGGATGCTTCAACTGAAAAATTCAAGCGTATTTCTTTTGCCAAATGTTTAGTTGAAGTTAATCCAAACAAAGAACTACCGGATGATAACTTTTTAGTTATGTTGCTTGATGGAACTGAACAGAACGTGAAAGTTGAACACCTGTGGAAATCAGATATATGCACAATTTGCAAGGAGTTTGGGCATTTGGTTAAAAACTGTAAGAAAGTTGTTTGTGAAGATAATGTTGAACAATGTGTTAATTCTGAACATCAGAAAACTAGTGATGACAACAGGAATAACATGGGGAAGGGGAAAAATCATTATAAGCAGGATAAAGTGCAGCAAGTTTGGCAAAAGGTAAACAAGAATAAGGAAAAAAAAGAATTTTGAATGTAGATTTGGAGGAAAATGTTTTGAACAAACAAACAGGAAAAGTTAAAATTATGAATGATGGAAATGAGGAAAATAATACTGTTCATAATGTTGTGCATAAAACAACTAGTGATGTTCAAGTTTGTTTTGTAACCACACTTAATAAGTATCATTTGTTGCGAAATGAAGTGGATGAGCAAGCCATAGTGGAAATACTTGATGAGGAGGAAGGGGAAATAACAAATGAACCTATTTGTGAAGAACAATGCAATGATGGATCCCAAAACTACACAACTTCTGTTACTGGAAAAGTTTATGTCAAGAAAGACCTGATATCAAATGTTAAAGATCCAAATATGCCAAAAGAGGATCCTTCCATTACAAGCAATAGTATTGAAACTGGAAATGAAACTTCTGAAGAGCTAGCACCATCGATACTCTTGTATCTGAAATTGATAAAGACCGGTGTAAAAGTTTTGAGCAACAAGTAACTCAACTAATTATCTCCATGCATTACCCATCTGTTGATGGTCAACCTTCTGACCCAACACCCTACAACTTTACAATTGAGTTGCCTGGATGGCCAGATTGTATTCCCTCCTCTAAAACTCCTTCAGTACCTCCACTTGTCACAACCACTCACCAATCAAATACACATCCTCAATCCCATCAGCCACAGTCTCATAGGAATATAGAAACTAGATCTCTTTCTGCTAAGAGAAGAAACATCACTTCCAACCCACAATAATATTTTATGTATAAAAAAATTGCATCTTGGAATATTAGAGGAGCACACAACAATTTGAAACTTGATCAAGTTAAAAGGTTAATCACTGAGTACAATATTTGTCTCTTTGGTCTACTTGAAACAAAGCTCAATCAAGCATTATCCACTAAAGCTGCAACATACAACAACCGAAACTGGTCCCTTCATCATAACCTTGACAGTGCTTCTTATGGTAGGATTTTAGTTATCTATGATCCATCTATATTGACTCTTACTCCCCTCCTATCTTCTAGACAGTACATTCACTATCCTGTCCTCGAAACTCAATCTCAATCCTCTTATTATATAACTTTTGTTTATGTTGACAACTCGGTTAGCTCCAGGAATGCTTTCTTCAACTCTTTGCCCCCTCTTAGACAATCTTCTCACCCATGGGTTGTGTTGGGTGATTTTAACTCCTGTTATAATCACAATGACAAATTTGGTGGAATACCTCTATCTTCTCATGATCTTGATCCTCTCAACCTTGCTATTTTTGAATCTGATCTGATCATGGTTAGCAAGTCTGGAGCTAAGTTTTCTTGGAATAATAGAAGTCGAAGTGGTATTCAAACTTTCACTACTATTGATCATACTTTCTGCAATTTCCAAGCTATCATCCACTGGCCTTCCCTTTCTGTTTTCCTTCCCCAACCAATATTGTCTGAACACTCCCCTTTAATATTATCTCTTGGTCACTATTTAAGAAAGGAAAAGAGAAGTTTTAAATTTTTTAATGCTTGGGTAAAACATGAATACTTTCTTGTCTTAGTCTCTAAAGTTAACACTGAATTTTCTTGTTTTGGTAATCCTATGTATAAGTTTTGTAGGAAATTGAAAAGAATTAAAAAGGAGTTAAAATTGTGGGCTTCTTCCACCTTTGGTAGTGGTTGCCTTCTGTCAACTACACTTAAGGAAAAACTGAAGATCCAGCAAGACTTTATGATGGAGCATCCTCTTGATGAACATGCTGCAGTTGAAGAAGGTAAATTATTCACAGAGGTCAATAATGCCATGTTAATGGAGGCTAGCATGAAGATACAACAATTGCATAATAGGTGGCTTGAAGAAGGAGATAAAAACACAAAGTTCTATCATGATTCTTTAAAGGTCAAGCAAGCTAGAGAAAATATTTTCAGTATTTTTGATGTTCATGGCACCTTATTTTCCACTGCAGATTCTATTGATAAGGCTTTTATTGACCACTTCACTAACTTCTTGGTAATAATGATGGTTTCATCCCTGACATTAAACAAATTTCATCTCTTGCTCTTCCTTCCATATCTTGTCAGCAAGGAGCAAACCTTATTAGTCCAGTTACTGATGAGGAAATTAAGACTACTCTCTTTTCCATGAATCAGCAAGCTTCTGGTGGGCCTGATGGGTTAAATGTGATCTTCTTTATTTCTACATGGAGTGTGCTTGGAAGTGAGTTCTGTAAAGCAATCCATAATTTTTTCAAACACTGCAGGTTACTTGGTGAAGTTAATAGTACTAACATTGCTCTTATTCCTAAAGTCAACCCACCAACTAGTGTCTCCTCTTTCAGGCCTATTTTATGCTATAATGTACTATACAAATGTATCTCTAAAATTATTGCTACTCGTTTAGTAACTGTTCTCCCCTCTGTAGTATCCAGTAACCAGGCTGCCTTTATTCCTTCTAGGAGTATTCTTGATAATATCCTCCTTGCTCAGGAATTATTGAAAGGTTATAGTAGAAGTAAGGTGACTCCGGCAGCTGCTAACATATCCAAGGCTTATGATTCTATACATTGGGATTCTATTGTTAGGGTTATGGCTGAGATGGGATTTCCAAAAAAAATTGTATCATGGATATATGTGTGCATCTCCACTCCCTCATTCTCTGTTGTTCTTAATGGTAGACCTGTGGGTAATTTCAGAAGTAGAAAAGGCATTAGACAAGGTGATCCAATTTCTTCTTATTTATTTTTGTTGGTTATGGAAGTATTTACAGTTATTCTTCGGTCAAGATACACTCAGAAGATAATAAAGTTTCATCCTAAGTGTGCTCAACATAATATAACATCTATTATGTTTGCTGATGATGTCATGCTGTTTACTAAACCTGAGTTACCTTCCATGATTGGAATAACAGAGGCATTGAAAGATTTCCATAATATGATTGGTCTATCTATTAATCATGATAAATCATCTATGTTAGTTTCTGGTGTTAGTGAAGTTCATGCTGCTGCATTACATCAATACACTGGTTTCTCTTGTATGGACACTGACATGAAGTATCTTGGTCTTCCTTTAATTTCTAAAAGAATTACCAAAGCAGACTGTATTCCTCTTTTAAATAAGATTACTTCCACTATGACTGCATGGGATAATAGGCACTTGACCCAGAGTGGAAGATTAGTGCTCATAAAATCTATAGTATTCTCCTCTCTTGTGTATTGGGCTAGATCTATGATTCTCCCAGTCAAACTTCTGCTTCTAGTTAGATCTACTATGAATAGATTTTTGGACTGGTAATGTAACAGCCTAACTTAAAATATCGGGTATGTAAAATTTTAGAAGTTTAAAATATACTATCTACACCATCTCTATTTTATTTATGTATGCTTTTAAATAATACAAAAGGTATAAGTATGTATACATTTATAAGTATAGGATAAGTGGCATGACATGGTGAAGACAAGTGGCATAATATGGACCATACACCTATCTTAAGATGAAATAGAATTAGGACACATATATCACTTAGGTGTACACTTCTAGAACACCTTAAATGATTACTAAATAAGGTATGTGTCATGAAATGAAGCTTGCATAAAAAGATGAAGGACATGTGTCACAAGATTAAATAAGATAGTGACACATAACCCCATTAAGTGTCCATGTATAGAAACATCTTAAGACACCTAAATAGACATGTGTTAACATTGTAAAGCTTGCGCAAAGAGAAGTAAACAAGTGTCCAAAATTAAAATTACCAAACTAGCCTTGAAAATTACTATATAAATGGTGGAAATGTTCACTTATGTTTGATACTTTCACAAAGCAAAAAAAAGTAAAATAAAGTGAAAAAGCTTGGAGAAAGCTAAGAAAAAAAAGAGTCAAGTCAAATACACAAGTTTAAGGTGAGAAAAGCTATTTAATTTCTAGTATTCATGTTATTCTTGAAGAGATGATAGTTGTAAGTAAAAGTAGCTGGGTTATATCAAAAACGCAGCTTAGTAATTCGACCATAACTTTCTCAATTCTTAATGAAATTTCGATTTCTTAGATGTTCTGGAAAGCTTATTTCATATGTTACAACTTTTATGTTTTATGTTTTTTGTAATTTTGAAGTTAGCTATGCCAAAATCGAGTTTTTATACTGTAATCCCGAGAGCAAAACCAATATTAGCTCTGTGCTTAAGGCTGAAACTAAATTGGTCATAACTTCTTCGTTCCTCAATCGATTTTGATAAATTTAGATGTTACAGAAAGCTTAGACTTTGTTCTAAAACTTTTATGTTTTGAGTTTTCCAAAATTTCGATGTTATCTTGGCCAAAATTATAATTGTTTACCGCTGTCCCGAGACTAAATGATAGAAGTTATGAAATTCAAATCTCAGAATAGTTTTATCCATAACTTTTACAATTCTTATCGGAATTCAGTAATTTTTAATGTTCCGGAAAGATTAGAAACTAAGCTACAACTTTTGCTTTATTCATTTTACCTGATTTCGAAGTTTTCTATGCTAAAATTGCAATTGTTGGTCATTGTCCTGCAAATACATAAGTTCAGGCTAAGTTTAATGGTCATAACTTTTGAACCGTTGATCCAAATTCGATGATCTTGGTCATTCTGGAAAGCTAGTGGAAAGGCTTATAACTTTAATTTGTATCATTTTCTGAAATTCATTGATTAAAATGTCGAAAAACCTCTTGCAATCTCGCTGTCCTGTTGTTATAGAGTACTCAGTGTTTTGTGCAAGCCTGAGCTAGTATTTTGTACATAACTTTTGCGTTTCTTATCCAAATCCTATAATTTTTAAATTTTTGGAAGCTGCAGGAAGAATGTGATAAATTTCATTTGTATCACTTTTTATAATTCGACCATCTATATATATGAATTTTAGGTGCAAGCTCGGGTTAAATTTCTACCTGAAATGAACACGTTTGTTTCTAGAGAAAGCCTTACTTGTTAGATTTTTGTCATCGATTTGATAAATAATTTGATGGGACTATTTTTACGGTAGTTGAATATACTAAGTAAATTACTCTAAAGAAGCAGTTTCACACAATAGATTTAATCGAGGATGCGGTATAAGACCATAGATCTTGGGTGGTGCACTATTACTCTATGTGGTATCGAGCCAGTAGAGTACATCCCTACTTGATGAGGGGATGCCGGCCGCAATCGAGGAGGCGGTATAAGACAATAGATCTTGGGTAGTGCACTATTACTCTATGTGGTATCGAGCCAGTAGAGTACATCCCTACTTGATGAGTGGATGTCGGCCGCAATAGGATAAAATATCCTAGAATATAAACCAAATTGAGGGAGTGGTTTAAATTTATAAAAAAAAATCTTGACTTTAGTCAGATGAAGTTCATATATTAGAAGTTTACCTTGAATAGTGTTTTTGATCTGGATTATTAAAACTTAAGAATTAGTGATTTGGAATGAAATAATGATATAAAAATTTTGGTTTTTATAACCCTTCATGACATGACTTGAAAACTATAGATTAAATAGCTATCTCACTGGGTCAGTGTTGCTCATGATGCTACACATAAACATTTCAGGTTTAGATGGTTAGTTGTTCAACGCAAGATGACTGATGAATACTATGACTATGAAGTGAAGACTTTTATTTAAGTTTATCAACTTTCTTATGTATAAATATGTTGAATCCCATGATCCTATGTAACTGTGTAATTATGATGATGTGATTGTATAATAACTCCTCCGCTTGAAATCATGTAATCTGAATGATTTTATGTTCCGATATATTTTATTTAAGTTGTGATACTATTCTATTAAGCACCGTAGTTTCTAGGTAACATCTTTGCCTCTGGGTAAGCTCCCAGAGTGGGGTGTTACAGGTAGCATTCACAATAGGAAGTTGTTGCCATGATCCTTTGCTAATTTTGAAATTCCTAAAAAACTTGGTGGACTTGGTGTTTTAAATGTTAGGAATTGGAATATTGCAGCAATTAGCAAGCACTTTCATGATCTCATCAATAAAAGAGAAAGTATATGGGTTAAATGGACATGGCATTTCAATATTAAGAAAAAGAACTTTTGATGTATGGCCATTCCTCTGAATAGTAGTTGGTTATGGAGAAACTTATTGAAACTGAGAGAAGTCTTCTTACCCATGATCAAATATTCTGTTACTGCAAATTTCCCAGTTAGTTTCTGGCATGATCTTTGGGTTAGTAAAGGGAAGATATTGTCCAAGCTATGTGATAATACTATTTTGCATTCAGGGATAAATATTGATGCTAAGGCAAATGAATATTTATATGATGGAAAAATTATGCTACCATACAATAACAACCAACAAATTAGGCAACTGTGGTTTGAGATGCAGCAGAATTACTTTCCTGATAGACAACATGATTATGTTATATGGGATATGAAACCTCACACTATCAAAGGAGTTTATAACTTTGTCACTGTTACTGCCCCTTTAGCTGCTGAAAAATGGTTTACAGTGATCTGGACAAGTGATTCACAGCCTAAAGATAATTTGATGTTTTGGAAAGTTATTAATCAAGCTATGCTTACCAGAAGTGTTTTGAACAAATATGGTTTGACTTGCACTTCTACCTGTCCGTTTTGTAATATGCTTGAAGAAACTCCTCAGCGTATATTTTTTGATTGTTCTGCACTGCTTATTCTTTTGGCTAGGATTAGTTCCATTCTTGGGAGCAATCTTACTTCTGCTAATTCTTGGCCTGTCTGGGATTATTTATACAAAGCTACTAGGAAGAAAACTGATGGTGGCAGAATTCTTGTTGTCTGTTTGAAGATTTACATGTCTGTGTTATGGAGAGAAATGAATGCTAGAGTATTTGACGGCCAAAGTAAGAATTGGGAGGTGCTGTGGAAAGAAGTTAAGATTGGCACATATTGCCAATTGGTGAACAGTCATACTACTTACCCTTATGATATGCAGTGTGCTTGGGCATGATTTTGTTTATGCTTTTAAGCTGTTTTTTCTCCTTCTTTTCTTTTCTTTTCTTATGTAACATTTATTTTTTTGCAATAAAACTGGTAGGCACCAGTTAACCCCGCTGGCTTTGCCAAAAAAAATAATGTCAATTATAATAGGTGAACAAACACAATTAATATCATATCATATTCAAACGATTTAATTACTAACAAATTCAAATTCAAATTCAACATATTTCAATCGTCATTTCATGTGAATTAGATTTACTAAATATGAGAATGTTAATCGTGAGTGATTGCTCACCTATAGAGATTGGAGAACAATAGGAAATGAACACGATGCCTATACGGATACGGATACGAAGGAAAGCAAAAGCTGCTACGAACAATTCTGGACAACAGTTAGACAAAAAGAGCTAATTATAATCGATGAAAACAAATCAATAGCTTGATATAAATTGAAATAAAAAATATATATGAAACATATATATACTTTTTCTAAGGTAGAGGAGAAGGCTGCTCTAATACGGATGGAAAAAAATGAGCTTGGTAGTGAAACAGGCTACTGCCATGGTTCAAGTAGCAGATGCAGCTTATATATAAGCTTCTCAACCAATTGTATAAGCTATATATAAATATGGCAAATCAAAGCACAAAAGTTGAATCAGTGTCAACGTTCCAAGGAAGCACTCGCCCATCTTTTAGCTTTCGAAGCAACTTTAGAGGTTGGTGGTTGGAGAAACTGACTATGGGAAGTTCGGCACAAGCAGGATTTTCCAGACAGCAAAATATGAGAGGTTATAAGAAAGCAATTTTTTTTAAGAATAGGAGCTGTTGCTAACAAAATATATACAACATACATATATATAGTTTCAAAGAAGGGAAGTGGATGGCTTATGGCTGAAGGCAGTTCTGGTTTCTATAGGTGCGTGTGTGTAACGACCTGATATTTCGACGCCCGAAAATAGACATCAATACGTCCACTGTATCAAATGCCGAATAATCGAATGCCGAAAAACCGAACCATTAGCGTTAAAGAAGAAGGAGGTAAAAGAAGAAATAGAACAAATATCAGAATCCCACAGTCGCAGCGGAACAATATATAATAGATAAATGACTATTCTTTAAAACAAAGAATTATATCTGTTTATACATTACATCATCAGAGTACAACAAAATTCATAACACACTATTGGACAGTTATCATAACCCGTCCTCACAAAACTGACTATGCAGTTAATCAAACACAGTGGAATATTCATCAAATACGTGTGATACATTTCGCCAACCCCCTCGTCCCCTGAGCTCCACAACATCCTTTTCTGTACTCCATAATACTCTGTCTGACCCAAGAATTATAGTTAAATAACACTCGAGTCAGTCTGGAAAACCAGTGTGAGGAACACACTCAATTGGATTATTAAATTTTTTGAAAATCCTTTGAAATCAAAGGTATCTCGTAAGACCATGCCACAAATAAACATGCTGGGTTTTTACCTTACGATTACCAAAACATTTCTTATCAAATCCTCTGATATTGTAATAACGTCTATATACAAATACTTATTCAAATAGCCGAAATTGGTACATTCATTAAATTCCAACATAATACTTTCTATAAACAAAACCGTAAAGGCACGTAGGAAGAATGGATTTCCATCAATGGCAGGGCTACTGGGGTACCGCCCGTCATAGTACGTGGTCTAGATCTTCGTACTGAGGATCCACCCTGATCCCTTGCATCACAAGATCAGAGCTACCCCTTACTGGACAGTCCGAATAAGTTCACCCTGCGGTTGGGATCACAACCGCCCACACAGTTGAAATAAAGGGACATCTGGACAGGTGTGACCTTACCCTAAGTGATTGCTAGCCACTTAGCCTTGTGTGCACCTCCCTTGTTTTAGCCATTCCCGATTGATGAGGTTCGAGGCTATGAGTTATCTTTTAAGTACACATTCACTTAGAATGCTCATCGTCCTCCTGACGATGTTCTAAAAGCATTCGTCCATACAAGTCCATTCCAGGTTCGAACGGAACCGAAGGCACTACTTCTAGTACATCCATTTTGGAATCACCTTCAGGATTAGTAGCGATTAGCCCTTGCACCTCACTGCTCCATCTTCGACTCCAAGCCCTGTCTTCCTCACAAAAACATTCAAACTGGATCGACGTGGTTTTTGGGAAATTAATCCTGATCCCAGTCTCTTCGAAACGATCAACGCATTGGCCAATATTGATAGTCGATTATTTAACTATCAAATATCATTCACGAACACTCATCAAATTTAAATAATTTTCCAAATTATTTATTTCAAAATATCTTCACAAGATATTTTTCTACATTTCAACCCTTTTGAAAACAGTTTCAAATCACTTTTCGCTCGTGGAATAGATTTCCAAATATTGTTTATTTCCACTTAAAATTACCAAGTCTAAATACTTTAGATTTTGAAATAATTTAAATCACTTTATCCAAAAATATATACTTTAAAATAAAATATTATTTAAAACACTTTATTTAAAATACTAACTAAGAAATTTTCTAAAAATTCTCAAGTAAAAATAAGCCAAAACAAATTTTAAAACAAAAACAAAAACTATGAAATTCTATACAAGTTTTCAAATAAAAACTATTAGCCGAACTATCTTTAAAATAAAACTACTTAATAAATATAAATATTAATAATTATCTTTTTAAATCATAATACCAGTTAACCTTTCAAAATAATTACTATTATAACTAATTTAATAAATATTTACCTTTAAAATTTAAACAACTTAATTAATAATTTTCTCAAAAACATCTTTTTAAAATAGCTTTAAAACTTTTAACTTAACTTAAAAATCTGCGTACTTGGCTTTTGGGGAAATACACTTTTCTTTCACATCTTTAAAAACAAACCACTTTTTATTTTTAAAACCAATTACCCATTCCTTTATAAATTCCCATCGTGAATTTATACTTCCAAATATCCAATTACATATTATTTCACTTTATAAACCCCGTTTATAAATTCCATAGTCTCATACTCCTTTTAAAACATAGTTTTAATATTAAATCAATCTCCAAATAGATTTCCAAAATTTACTCCATTTTAAATAAATTCTTGTACTTACTCAATTTTATTTAAAATCCATTAATTTCATAGTTAACTTCTTATTTATGATTTAAAATCTTATTTAAAATGAAAATACCAATTTCATATTTATTAGGATTTTAAAATCAACTTCTCTCCTTTTCCAATTCATTCTATAGTTTATCCAAATTCACTATCATTATTTTACTTAAAAATTCTCTCTTTTATTTCCCTTGCATATTTTTGATAACACGGTATACCCAAAAGATATTCGACCAAATCGTAGCATCCAATATTTTTAGTTACCAATATAATCTATCATAGATTTTCAAATAATCATATCACAGAATATGAAAACAATCTAAATATTTGAGAAATCCAGTTGGATCCCTCCAACCTGTTTCCCTACATCCACAAATGTTAGCACAATACAAAATACCAATTCCCAGAATATCGATCGCTCACTCGATCACAAAATTTCGTTTCTAAACTAGTATCGCTCGCCCGACTCTCTAGTGCAGACTCGGATCTGGTTTCTTGATCAGAAATCGTCATTCTCCTAACCTAGCCGCAAACTATGGTAGAGAATTAACAGAATCAATCAAAAATCCATATCCAGAGTTTGCCGTCGAAAATCAAGTGAAAAATCCCAACTCGGCTCGATATAACTATCTTGAAATTATGTGCTCGAATCTGGATCGAATTGTTATGCGAATAAAATAATATACGTATATCCTACGTATTTTGCCCCAAATGATTATTAACTACATCATTTCTCTTTTATTCACATTCATTTTGATTTCTATTCACTTATTTACAATTTTCCTTTTACATATCCTTATTAAACCTTCATTTATTAACTTAGAATATTTTTCATTTCCAAATTTTTACTTGGTAAATTTCTCAATTCTAATTTTATTTAAGAATTTACCACCATTTCTTAAGTTCAAGATAAATATTTTTCACTTAAATATTTATTTCAACTTCATTACTGAAATTATATATCCATTTCTATTCAACTTTGCACTTTCAATTCCATTTGAATTCAGTTTACCCTCCAATTTTAAATATTGAATTCTATTCATCTTATCTCAACCCAAATTTATTTAATCCATTCCTTAACTAATCCCACTCACTAATTTATTCATATCTCATACACTTTTACTCCCAAACTTTACTATTTTTAGTCCACTTAGAACTAACTTTTCAACTTCGCTTTACTATGCACAATTTAAATTAAATAACATCCTAATATTCAATTTTAATTCATTTTCTTACCATTTAAAACAATCAGTTTAATTTTAATTTCAATATTTTGCTTTCTTTAGTCCAACTAGACTCATTTTCCATTTCCTTTATTTGGCACAATTTGAATTTAATTCAAATATTAAATTTCACGTCCATTTAGTAATAAATTAAATTAAGAGGAAATTAGCCACAAGGGCCTATTTAGCAACTGCAATTAGTTTCAAGGACACAAAATTGAAATAATTATTTGTAAGGACACAATGCAAATTAATTAGTTTCTAAGGCTTAAAAACCTATGAAATTATGTCCTTGAAAGTAATTGGACTGGTGACTTTGTCCTTAAAAGTAATTATTCTGTTGACTTTGGCCTTGAAATAAATTCCTATGGATGTGTGTCCTAGAAACTAATTGGACTGCAAAGTTTGTCCTTCTAGTGAAATGCCCCTTAAATTAATTTATTCATTCACAAATTTATTTCCATCTTAATAAATTTTATTTTAGTGACCATTTTACTAAGCCTACTTTGATTCATTTCCTCAAAGCTCTCCTCTAATTAACTTAGTTTAGTTAAATCCTAATTCAAATTTTAAAATTCTATTTCATTTACTTCATTTAATTGGTATATCTATCACTTTACTTTATTGTCATACTTACTTTAACATAACTCCTTATTCAAGTTGAATTTTATCCCAACAAGTTTCAAATTCTATAAGTTACCAAACCAATACTTCAACATTTCAAAATTAATTTTTTGACATCAATTATATACATAATTCAATTGCATAACCAATTATTTTTTTGAATTTTAAAACCATCCCAGTTTGGCAAAGAACTCCAATTTAAAACATTTTGGTAGTAATTCCTCTCGTGGAAACTCGAAAATGAACATCGATGATGTTGTAGTCGTCACCGAAGTTATTTTCCAGCGACCGAAAAAAAGTTCGGTGCTTTTACCTCTTTAAAACATCCTCCAAATATTTTTAAATCCCAAATCTCACCAGATTTCAAATCCAATTCAAAAATATTTCCCAAATAATATCACCATTTTTCTCCAAAACCTTTGAAAATCATTTTCAACTCAAAGGAAATTAAATCTTCCAAAATTCCAAATTCTTTCAATCATATTCAAACATTACTTTGGAATTTTACACCATACCAATTATAAATCACCTTTGAAATTCGCATTTACAAATTACATCATGTTATATAAAATAAATTTCTTAACTCTGGTTATGATTTCCATTCCTTATTCAATTTCCACACAACAATGATAATAATTTTATACTATCATTCCCTAGCAATCAAGCAACCATATACTATAATAATTTACAAAAATTATTTCTTTTATATACAAAAATAATTTGGGTAAAATTATTTCATCTACCCTATTTTAAAAACAACATTGTGTTGGTTTATCTTGTTTAAGAGTTTAGAAACCCTTATCGATGGCATGACATCCCACATATCGACCAGAATTCATAAACACTCAACCGATAAGTCATCACAATATAAAAACAAATTTTTATATTCACTAACAAATACGTACTCATATCTATTAATACACTCTAACTCATTCTAGAGTACCATAGACTCTATTTCAATGAGTAATCCCCACCAGAGCCAAGGTTCTCGCTTAACCTTCAGCTCTGACACCAATCTGTAACGATCGATTTTTTGACGCCTAAAAATCGACCTAAATACGTCCACTGTATCAAATGCTGAGCAAAAGAATACCAAAAAACCGAACCATTACGGTTAAAGAAGAAGAAGGAGTTAGAAGAAGAAATAAAATAAATATTAGAATCTCACAGTCACAACGGATGAATATATAATAGATAAATGACTAATCTTTAAAACAAAGAATTATATCTGATTATACATTACATCATCAAAGTACAATAAAATTCATAACACACTCTGGACAGTTATCATAACCCGTCCTCACAAAACTGACTATACCGTTAGTCAGGCACAGTAGAATATTCATCAAATATGTGTGATGCGTCTCATCATCCAGCTCGTCGCCTGAGCTCCACGGCATCCTTTCCTGTACTCTATAATACTCGATTTAACCGAAACATTATAGTTAAATAACACCCGAGTCAGTCTGGAAAACTAGCGTGAGAAAACACACTAACTTGGATTATTAAAGTTTTCGAAAATCCTTTGAAATCAAAGATATCTTGTATGACCACACCACAAATAAACATGCCAGGTTTTTACCTTACGATAACCAAAACATTCTTATCAAATCCTCTTATATTATAATAGTGTTTATATACAAATACTTATTCAAATAGCCAAAATTGTTGCAATCATTAAATTCCAGTATAATATGTTCTGCAAATGAAACTGTAAAGGCACGTAGGGAGAATGAATTTCCATCTATGGCAGGGCTATTGGGTTACCGTCCGTCATAGTACGTGGTCTAGATCGCCGTACCGAGGATCCACCCTGATCCCCTACATCACAAAATCGGAGTTACCCCTTACTGGATAGTCTGAATAAGTTCACGCCATGGTTGGGATCAGCAACTGCCCACACAGCCGAAATAAAGGGACATCTAGATAGTGGAGACCTTACTCTAATTGGTTGCTAGCACGTAGCCTTGTGTGCACCTCCCCTATTTTAGCCATTCCCAATTGATGAGGTTTGAGGCTATGTGTTACCTTTTAAGCACACATTCACTTAGAATGCTCATCATCTCTTGACGATGTTCCGAAAGCATTCGTCCATACAAGTCCGTTCTGGGTTCAAATGGAACTGAAGGCACTACTCCTACTACATCCATTTTGGAATCACCCTCAGGATTAGTAGCGATAAGCCCTTGCATTTCACTGCTCCGTCTTCGACTCCAATTGTAACAACCCGCATATTTTACGATTGTGTATTTAAATATTTTATTTAAATATAGCATCGTTAGTCGGATTGCTGTCCGAAAAGCTACTTTTTGCAAACGGTCGAATTAGGACCCCAGACCACCCCCATCGAGTTCAAAATGATGTTTGCGACCTTTTTGAGTATAAACTTCGATATGTTTGGAGATAGGTTAATTTTTCTACTTTTCACTTAGGGCTTTGGGTTGGGTTTCAGCCCATTAACCCCACTTATTACTCTAGCTCAGTCCACCTCTCCTCTTCACCTCATTCTTATTTTTTCTAATACTCAAGTTTTAGCAACAATGGAGAGAGGAATGGGAAATTAAAACTCCAAGCCCTAATCATCTTTGCAAATTCAAGTACTAGCTCCAAATTCATAAAAGAAGCTTTGGTAAGCCTTCTCTTCTTCTTCTCCAACTCCTCCTCCTTTTAATTTCAGAAATTCCTAAACCTAACTTTGGAAATGTTCTTCTTTTAAGCTTAGATTGAAGCTTCTTGAGTTGTTATTGAAGAGGAATTGATCTTAGCTTGTTTTAAAAAGCTTCTCCTTCATTGATTTGGGTTAAAAGGTGAGATTTTTATCTCACATCTAAGTCTGTAATTATCTTTGATTGTTAGGTATGAATTCCTAACATCTTTACGTGTTCATTTGGTTTTGATTGGGATTGATTTGGTGAATATTCCAATTTTTGGTGTTTGGTCTAATTTTATGAAATCGTATTATGGATATTTGGACATTGATATTGGCGGCGTATCCAAGAGCCTTTGAGGCTGGGTTGTCTCTTGGCATAAATCCTTAGTCGTTGTTGCTCGTCCGATCGCTTTCGATAATCGTTTTGGCCATCTTTGGCCTAGGTTCATGGAATGCCTGAAATTCAGTTTTCAGACGTCTGAATATTATACTGGGAATTTTTATTCTCTAGTATTCAAACATTTGAATCAAGGGTTCCAGATGTCTGAATTGGTTCGAATTGAACTAGAGAAGAAATAGGCTAAAAATTGGCATTTCCAGACGTCTGAAATATAGGTTCAGACGTCTGTATTATATTATGGAAAATATTTTAATTTCCAGATTCAGACGTCTGAATCCTACCCTTCAGACATCTGAATCTGCTTGTTTTTACCTATTTTGTCTATTTAGCTTGAGTTTCCAAATTTAATCGATTCGTCTTGTTTCTCTTTTGTTGTTACATTTATTATCGACTTTGATGACATTTTCTTCGGGATTTTTGGGAATATCTATTTTGATGGATTCGGTATCGATTTGATTGGATTTTATTCACGTCTTCGAATGTGAATTTTGGTGATTGATTGTTCTACAATCATTTTTGTGATTTGTCACTTTAAAAATATAAAGGTTTCAATACTAGCAGTAAATATCAAAACTCTTTCATCAAAAAGATTTCAACGCTATTTTATTACAAAGCTCGTTTCTTAGACCATTTTCCAATCTACTAGTATATACAAACCTTTACCTCACTCGTATGAGAAATCTAATTAAACGACTTGGTAAAACAAGTGGAATGAAACGCTTGCATTTACTTCGTCGGTTAATTCTTGGACATGTTCGATTGAAACTCTTGTGACAACTTTCGAGTGGAAATCTATAATTTTTTCGTAAATATTTAAGTTAAGCCAGTGGTTATAGGACATGAAGTTAAACTCATATATTTACTAGCTTAGTGTAATTGACACTTCTTGATGTTCGATGATGATCATTTTTGTGATTTGGACTAGCATTGTGCAATGTATCTTTGTCTGCGAGGGAGACTAAACCCCCTTTTTGTGGAGTTTCGACTCAAATTGGTGGGTAGCGACCCATGGTTTTCAAGGCCGTTTTGTGGAGCCTCGGCTCAAAATTAATGGTTAGCAACCATGAAATAGCATTCTGTTTTATGATACACGTGTTGGTGAGCTTTTATGCTCCCGTTTTGTGATAGGCCTCCACCCATCTTTGTGATTTCTGGATTTCTAGTTGATGATTTCTAGAATTTGTGTTTCACCAACTTTCGTGATTTACATTGATAAGTTTTATCAATATTTGTACATTGGTGAATTTGTGTGTCATTACCTTTTGTGATTGGCACTGATATAATTGTCAATATTTATGGTTTGGTGAACAAAAATAAAGAATATGACATTCTTTTCTGTGTTTTGAGATTTCTTAAGACGTTGTATGACTTTCGTGTTGTCTAAGGTATATTTGTCATTGAATGGCATTATTGTTATCATACGTTTTTGTCACATCTTATATTCTATCTCATTTTATCTGATATTTATAGTTAGACTGATCCGTTTATTATTTTCTTATCAAATAATACTCGGATTAGACCGTTACAGGTGCTTCTGCTTGACTCCTCATCTGGGAGTATTATCTGACTTTTGGCTAACTACATTAGATTTGTAGTTTTTGTTGGTATACATTTGAGATAGAGACTCCTTGATGTATACTTATTCTTTTGTCCAACACTTGTTTCTATTTTTTTGTGAATTGTGGATCTTGTTTGTCCACTACTCTGATAAACACTTCTTAGTGTTATTTTCATATCTGTTTCCGCCTTTGTGATATGGATATATGTGACTGATTTGTGTTATGCTTATTTCTATATTTGTTTTCGAAGATATTGCAGCCACTGTGTAGTAGTTTTGAGTTTGTATCAGTATGTCGGATTTCCACTCGAGATGAAATGCATGTTACTCCATCTGACATATTGGTCCTCGCGCAAAACCATTACACGGATGGTCGCTCCTCAACAGCCTTATTCTCCATGCCAGTTGACGGCATTACCCCGAAGTGTCCTTGGCTAGCGTGGGTATAGAGGTGGGGCGTCACAGTTTAGTATCAGAGCCAAATTTCAGAACAATGTAGATTAATCTAGCAAGGATCATTGTCCCGAGTCTTTCTTAGGTGTCGTGCCTTAGGATTTGATTCGTGTCTTCGTACCGTTTTATCCTATTTTCTTTTATGATTCCTTGTTTTATCAATCATGATTGTTTGATAATTATTTTGAGACTAACTTTTCTTCTTCTTTCTTTCTTAAAGAAGGGAAATGGTTAGACCTGGCCGTCCCAGCGCCGGTCAATCTAGAGCTACTCCCCAGGATGGAGTATTTATGTCTGCACAGTAGCTTCTTGATCTTGTAAAGAATGCTCAAGCTGCCGGTTCTATTCCGGAGCCTACTCACCCAAAGTCTGTATTTGCACGCTTGTGCAACGATTATACCAACTTAGGTGGAAGCCATTCAAAGGTTCTGAAACCATTATTGAAGTCCAGGCATGGCTAAGAACATGCGATCGAATCGTTTCTCGCATGAATCTTATCGATCTTCACTGTGTCCAGGTGACCTATAGTATGCTCCAAGAAAGAGCATTAGACTCGTATGAGCTTCTGATTTCTGAAATGAATGAAACAAATCTTACCTGGGAGCAATTCCGGGGACGATTCGAATTAAAGTTTGTGCCAGAAGCTGAGAAGGTGACATTGGCTCGTCGTTTCATAGACCTTGTTCAAGGTGAATCCTCCGTGGCATGTTATGTCGCATCCTTCGAGTCACTTTCTGAATACGGGGTCGAATACATAAACACCCCATTAAAGAAGAACCAAAGATTTGTCTATGGCTTGAACAAAAATCTCATGAAGCCATTACTTCTAAAATTAGGAGTTTCTTTTGATCAACTCATTGATATCGCTCTTCGTCTTGAAGAGGCGGATAGGGAGAGTGATGTTGAAGTTGGGAGTTCCGAACCGAACCTCAACAACAACAAGAAAAGGTCTAATAAATTCAAAGGTCCTTATCCCAATAAAAGGGGGAAACAAGCATCTCTAGCAGCGAAGACTTCTGCCTCTAGTGGTGGGTAATGCTACAATTGTGGTTCTAAGGACCATTATGCGAACAAGTGTTCAAAGCCCCGCGCTTGTCGCTATTGCAAAATCCCGAATCGTTATTTATCTGCATGCCCCCAAACTCCAAAACAAGAAGGAGGGAAAGCTTAATGTGGCGCAAGCCCCTTGCAACATTTCTCGTGGTCAAGGTATTTCTCATTCTATCCTTGATGGCATTATTGTGTTTCGTGATCATCCTATTCAAGTTCTTTTTGATATGGGTGCGTCCCATTCTTTTATATCAAAGGAACTTGTGGATACTTTTTCTTTAAGTGTTTTTGCTTTAATGACTTCTTTGAGAATCGCGAATCCGGTTGGTGGGTCCGCAACACTCAGTTTACTTTGTAAAGATGTTGAGATTGTTTTATGTGATTTTTCCTTCCAAGCCGATTTGCATGTCATGCGTTGCTTAGGCTTTGGAATGATTTTGGGAATGGATTGGCTTAACAGTTATGAAGCTCATATCCAATGTCCTGTGCGGACTATTTATCTTCGACATCCACAATCTGTTAATCAGATTTCTATTGTTCTTAAAGATTCGGATTCCACTTTGGAAGCATCCTTATATTCTCTAAATCCTCATGATGACAATAATGATGATGAGGAAGATGTCATTTCTCTTATTCACGTTGTTTGTGAATTTTCCGACATATTTTAGCCCGTTTTAGGATTACCACCTAAGCGAGCAATTGAGTTCAGAATTAATCTAATCCCTAGAGCTTTACCTATTACTTGTCTTCCTTATCGCACGTCCAATAAGGAAAATGAGGAGATGCGCAAACAACTATCCGCATTGGAGACGAAGCAATTTATTCGCTCTAGTTCCTCGCCTTGGGGAGCTTCGGCTATTTTTGTGAAGAAATCCGATGGTACACTTAGGCTTTGCATTGACTACCGCAAGCTTAATGATCTTACTATTAAGAATAAATATCCTTTACCTCAGATTGATGATATATTCTATCAACTTAGTGGTGCTAGAGTCTTTTCACAATTGGACTTGGCAACCGGTTTTCATCAGCTTCGTATTGTAGAGGATAACATTCCTTTGACATCGTTCCATACTCGTTATGGATCTTACAATGGCTTGTTATGCCATTTGGTTTAACGAATTCGCCGGCTTATTTCGTTGACCTTAAGAATCGAGTTTTCAAAGACTTTCTCGATCGATTTGTTCTCATCTTTACGGATGATATTCTTGTGTATTCAAAAATCAAGGAGGAACATGAAAAGCAACTTCGAATTGTGTTGGAAACTCTTAGGAGTAATCAATTAAAAGCAGAATTTTCTAAATGCCACTTTTGGCAATCTCATAGGAAGTTCCTCGGTCATATTATTTCTGAATCCAGAATTTCCATGGATCCTTCAAAGATTGAAGCAATTCAAAATTAGAAGGGACTAGAGAGTGTGACAAAGATTCGTAGCTTTCTTGGATTGCAGGTTATCACCATCGTTTTATAAAAGACTTCTCTAAAATTTCCGCATCTCTTACTAGCTTGACAAAGAAAGGAGTTAAATACATTTGGTCGGACAAATGTGAAGCTTCTTTTCAGAAATTAAAGGAACCCCTTTCCGATGCTCCTATTCTTGTTATTCCCGAAGGGAATCAAGATTTTATTGTTTATATCGATGCTAGTCGTGTTGTTTTGGGTGTCGTTCTCATGCAAAGAGAACATGTTATTGCTTATGCTTCTAGGCAATTGAAGCCAGCCGAGACTAGATATGCCACTCATGATTTAGAGCTCGCGGCTATTGTTTTCTCCCTTTGAATTTGGCGTCATTATCTTTTGGGAGAAAAATTCATTCTTTACACCGATCATAAATCTTGGAAGTATCTATTTTTTCAAAAGGAACTTAATTTGCGTCAACAGCGTTGGCTCGAGTTCCTTGCATCTTATGATCTTGATATTCTTTATACTCCTGGAAAGGGAAATCATGTCGCCGATGCCCTTAGCCGAAAGCAACAAGCGGTTGTTTCCATGATGATATCCGAATGGAATGATCTCGAGACTTTATCCACTTGTGAGATTCGAGATCGTGTATCTGATTTATGTTCATCTCTTGTTTTATGTAGCCTTGAGGCCCATCCTTCTCTTTTTGACAGCATTCTTGAAGCTCAAAAGCTAGATCCCGAATTGGCTCTTCTTAGCCAAAGTTGTAGGGATAAAATTGATATTGAAGGTTTGAAGGACTTTGATATTGATTCTCGTGGCGGTATTCGAAAATTTGGTAGACTTATCGTGCCAAATATTAGTGATCTTCGTAAAGATATTTTAGAAGATTCTCATCATTCTAAATTTACCATTCATCCCGGTAGTAGCAAAATGTACACGGATATGAAGCGATTACTAACTTTTTAAGCGTTGCATGACTTGCCAACTTGTCAAGGCCGAGCATCAAAGGCCCGGTGGGTTATTGCAACCTTTAAAAATTCTAATATGGAAGTGGGATCAAATTTCCATGGATTTTATTGACGGCCTTCCCCGTTCTCGTTCGGGTCATGATAGCTTATGGGTGATAGTTGACAGACTTATGAAATCCGCCCATTTTATCTACGTTCGGTCCAATCGGACCGTACCTCTTTTGGCTAAACTCTTTATTAAAGAGATTGTTAAATTGCATGGAGTTCCTACTTCTATTGTTAGTAATCATGATCCATTGTTTACTAGTGTATTTAGGAAGATTCTTCGAAAAGCTTTGGGAACGAAGCTTAATTTTAGCACATCTTATCATCCACAGTCCGATGGACAAACCGAGCGTGTGAATCAAACTCTTGAAGATCTTCTTCGTGCATGTGTTCTTGATTTTGGTGGAAGTTGGGAAGATCATATTTATTTTTTTGAGTTTTCCTATAATAATAGCTTCCAATCTAGTATTGGTATGGCACCTTTTGAGGCACTCTATGGAAGGCCATGCCGATCTCCTTCTTGTTGGCTTGAGGTCGGTGAGAAGCTGGTTTTAGGTCCAGATTTTATTCGTAATTCCGCAGAAAAGATTGGCCTTATTCGTCATAGGATGAAAGAAGCTCAGAGTAGACATAAATCCTATGCCAATAGCCGAAGAAGGAAATTAGAATTTTCTGTAGGAGATTTTGTGTTTGTTCGTGTTTCACCTATGAAGGGTGTTGTGCGTTTTAGTCGATCGGGAAAGTTAGCACCTCGATATATTGGTCCATTTCCCATCACCGAACGTATTGGTTCCATGGCTTATCGCCTTTCATTACCGGCTCAGTTTTATGTTATGTGACGTGTTTCACGTCTCTCAATTACGGAAATGCCTTCGAGATTCCGACTCTATTCTTGAGCCTAGTGTTGTTGAAGAAATTGAAGTTTCACCTAATTTGACTTATGAGCAACATCCTATTCGCATCATTGCTACAGAGGTTAAACGCCTTCGAAATAAAGATGTCCCGCTTGTGAAAGTTCAATGGTCTTAAAATCCTAAGGATTGCTCTTGGGAATCTAGAGAATTCATCGAGCGAACACATCCGGACTTACTTTCTAATGCTCTTTGAGGTGAACTTTTTATTTCAAATTTCTGTTGTGTTGAATATGCTTTTATGGTTGTTACTTTTTATTTTCTTCTTAAATATTGCGAGGATGCAATTTCTTTAAGGAGGGGAGTCTGTAACAACCCGCATATTTTACGATTGTGTATTTAAATATAGCATCGTTAGTCGAATTTTTGTCCGAAAAGCTACTTTTGGCAAACGGTCGAATTAGGACTCGAGACCACCCCCATCGAGTTCAAAATGACGTTTGCGACCTTTTTTTGTATAAACTTCGATATGTTTGGACATAGTAGAATTTTGCTACTTTTCACTTAGGGCTTTGGGTTGGGTTTCAGCCTATTAACCCCACTTATTACTCTAGCTCAGTCCACCTCTCCTCTTCAATTCATTCTTATTTTTCCTAATACTCAAGCTTTAGCAACAATGGAGAGAGGAATGGGAAATTAAAACTCCAAGCCCTAATCATCTTTGCAAATTCAAGTTCTAGCTCCAAATTCATAGAAGAAGCTTTGTTAAGCCTTCTCTTCTTCTTCTCCAACTCATCCTCCTTTTAATTTCAGAAATTCCTAAATCTAACATAGGAAATGTTCTTCTTTTAAGCTTAGATTGAAGCTTCTTGAGTTGTTATTGAAGAGGAGTTGATCTTAGCTTGTTTTAAAAAGCTTCTCCTTCATTGATTTGGGTTTAAAGATGAGATTTTTATCTCATATCTAAGTCTATAATTATCTTTGTATATTAGGTATGAATTCCTAACATCATTACGTGTTCATTTGGTTTTGATTGGGATTGATTTGGTGAATATTCCAATTTTTGGTGTTTGGTCTAATTTTATGAAATCCTATTATGGATATTTGGACATTGATATTCGAGGCGTATCGAAGAGCCTTTAAGGATGTGTTGTTGCTTGGCATAAATTCTTAGTCGTTGTTGCTCGTCCGATCGCTTCCGATAATCGTTTTGACCATCTTTGGCCTAGGTTCAGGGAATGCCTGAAATTCAGTTTTCAGACGTCTAAATTTGTAATTCCAGACGTCTGAATATTATACTGGGAATTTTTATTCCCCAGTATTCAGACGTCTTAATCAAGGGTTCCAGACGTCTTAATTGGTTCGAATTGAATCAGAGAAGAAATAGGCTAAAAATTGGCATTTCCAGATGTCTGAAATATAGGTTCAGACGTCTGAATTATGTTCTGGAAAATATTTTATTTTCCAGATTCAAACGTCTGAATCCTACCATTCAGACGTCTGAATTTGCTTGTTTTTGCCTATTTTGCCTATTTAGCTTGAGTTTTCAAATTTAATCGATTCGTATTGTTTCCCTTTTGTTGTTATCTTTTATTATCAACTTTGATGACATTTTCTTCGGGATTTTTGGGAATATCCATTTTGATGGATTCGGTATCGATTTCTTTGGATTTTATTCACGTCTTCGAATGTGAATTTTGGTGATTGATTCTTCTACAATCATTTTTGTGATTTGTCACTTTAAAAATATAAAGGTTTCAATACTAGCAGTAAATATCAAAACTCTTTCATCAAAACGATTTCAACACTATTTTATTACAAAGCTCGTTTCTTAAACCGTTTTCCAATCTACAAGTATATACAGACCTTTACTTCACTCATATGAGAAATCTAATTAAACTACTTGGTAAAAATGGCGGAATGAAACGCTTGCGTTTACTTCGTCGATTAATTCTTGGACTTGTTCGATTGAAACTCTTGTGACAACTTTCGAGTGGAAATCTATAATTTGTTCGTAAATATTTAAGTTAAGCCAGTGGTTATGGGACATGAAGCTAAACTCATATATTTACTAGCTTAGTGTAATTGACACCTGTTGATGATCGATGATGACCTTTTTTGTGATTCAGACTAGAATTGTGCAATGTCTCTTTGTCTGCGAGGGAGACTAAACCCTGTTTTTGTGGACTTTCGACTCAAATTGGTGGGGTAGCGACCCATGGACTTCGGGCCGTTCTGTGGAGCCTCGGCTCAAAATTAATGGTTAGCAACCATGGAACAACGTTCCGTTTTGTGATACATGTGTTGGTGAGATTTTATGCTCCCTTTTTGTGATAAGCCTCCCCCCATCTTTGTGATTTCTGGATTTCTAGTTGATGAATTCTAGAATTTATGTTTCACCAATTTTCACGATTTACATTGATAAGTTTTATCAATATTTGTGCATTGGTGAATTTGTGTGTCATTACCTTTTGTGATTGACATTGATATAATTGTCAATATTTATGGTGTGGTGAACAAAAATAAAGAATATGACATTCTTTTCCGTGTTTTGAGATTTCTTGAGATGCTGTATGACTTTCGCGCTGTCTAAGGTATATTTGTCATTGAATGGCATTATTATTATCATACGTTTTTGTCACATCTCATATTCTATCTCATTTTATCAGATATTTATAGTTAGACTGATCCGTTTATTATTTTCTTATCACATAATACTTGGGTCAGACCGTTACAGATGCTTTTGCTTGACTCCTCATCTGGGAGTATTATCTGACTTTTGGCTAACTATGTTAGATTTGTAGTTTTTGTTGGTATACATTTGAGATAGAGACTCCTTGATGTATACTTATTCTTTTGTCCAACACTTGTATCTATTCTTTTGTGATATTGTGTATCTTGTTTGAACCCTACTCTGATAAACACTTCTTAGTGTTATATTCATATCTGTTTCTACCTTTGTGATATGGATATCTGTGACTGATTGTGTTATGCTTATTTCTATATTTGTTTCCTAAGATATCACAGCCACTGTGTAGTAGGTTTGAGTTTGTATCGGTATGTCGGATTTCCACTTGAGATGAAATGCATGTTATTCCATCTGACATATCGGTCGTCGCGCAAAACCATTACACGGATGGTCGCTCCTCAACAGCCTTATTCTTCACACTAGTTGACGGCATTTCCCCGTAGTGTCCTTGGCTTGTGTGGGTATAGAGATGGGGCGTCACACCAAGCTTTTGTCTTCCTCATGAAAACGTTCAAACCGGGTCGAAGTGGTTTTCGAAAAATTAATCTCGATACCGGTCTCTTCGAAACGATCAGCACATTAGCCACTATTGATAGTCGGTTATTTAACTATTAAATGTCGTTCACGAAAAATCATTAGATTTAAATAATTTTCCAAATTACTTATTTTCAAAATATCTTCACAAGATATTTTTCTACACTTCAACCCTTTTGAAAACAGTTTCAAATCTCTTTCCTCTCATGGAATAGATTTCCAAATATTGTTTATTTCCACTTAAAATCACAAAATCTAAGTACTTTAGATTTTGAAATAATTTGAATCACTTTATCCAAAAATATATACTTTGAAATAAAAATATTTAAAACACTTTATTTAAAATATTAACTATGAAATTTTCTAAAATTTCTCAAGTAAAAAATAAGCATAAACAAATTTTAAAATAAAAACAAAAATTATGAAATTCTATACAAGTTTTCAAATAAAAACTCTTAGCGTAACTATCTTTAAAATAAAAATACTTAATAAAATATAAATATCAATAACTATCTTTTTAATTCATAATACCAATTAACCTTTAAAAATAATTACTATTATATCTAATTAAATAAATTTTACCTTTAAAATTTTAAACAACTTAATTAACAACTTTCTCAAAAACATTTTTTAAAATAACTATAAAACTTCTAACTTAACTTAAAAATCTTCTTGAAAACGTACGTAGCTTTTCGAGGAAATACACTTTTCTTTCACACCTTTAAAAATAAACCACTTTTTATTCTTAAAACAAATTACCCATTCCTTTATAAATTCCCATCGTGAATTATACTTTCAAATATCCACTGATATCTTATTTCACTTTATAAACCCCGTTTATAAATTCCATAGTCTCATACTCCTTTTAAAACATAGTTTTAACATTAAATCAATATCCAAATCAATTTCCAAAATTTACTCCATTTTAAATGAATTCCTTTACTTACTCAATTTTATTTCAAACCCATTAATTTTAGAGTTAAGTTCTTATTTATGATTTAAAATCTTATTTAAACTGAAAATACCAATTTCATACTTATTAGGATTTTAAAATCAACTTCTATCCTTTTCCATTTCATTCTTTAGTTTATCCAAATTCTCTATAATTATTTTACTTAAAAATTGGCTCTTTTATTTCCCTTCAAAAATACCATCTATATATTTTTAATAACACCGTATACCCAAAAGATATTCGATCAAACCACAGCATCTAATATTTTCAATTACCAATACAATCTTTCATAAATTATCAAATATCATATCACAGAATATTAAAACAACCTAAATATTTTGAGGAATCCAGTTGGATCCCTCCAAACTGTTTTCCTGCATCCACAGATTTTAGCATAATATAAAATACCAATTCTACTTCGAGATGGAATATCGCGGTATATGGGATCATCCGCTATTATGCAGGGCGCATAGGGTCTCATCCGCTATAAAATGTGGGAATCAGTCACTCCAATATATATACTATTTATCATATCCATACTAATAATCGATCATCAATCCAAGCAATCATCAAATAATTTAAATTTAACAATTTAAATTTAAAAGGTTGTCCAAATGAGTGAGATTAACTCAACTTTGATTTTTGTTTACCTTTCAATCTGCCTTGCTTCCTTTCAGATTTTGTCCTTGTATTAACATTTATACAGTTTATTAATCTTTTTATTGATCGAGCAATTAATTTAATTTAAACTCATAATTAAATTTTCAACTAATTTTTCCTTTAAATAATCTTTAGTAACTAAATAAGTTGATAAAACAAGTAAGGCATTATAATCCACTATTTTAAAATAAACTAGAAGATCTAAAATGTGTGTGTGTGTCAATATATATTTATTTATTTTTATTTTTGCAACTTCATATATATATTTTAAAAATAATTTATATAGATCTTGTAAATCTAGCTTATACAGAACTTCTCAACTTTTTTTAAAATTTCCATTTTCAATACCCTATCTCTACATATATATTTATTTATTTTCTCCTTATCTACAAATATATTTAAAATAAAATAATATATGTATGTGTTTTTTATAAATTTATATCCTACTGTAAAAGAAAAAGGAAAATATTTTCTTTTTTCATAAAATTAAAACATGCATGAATAAATCTTTTTTTATAAACATCGAATTAAATTAAGGATTCAATTTATACCTTATTAAAATGTCCAGCTGAATCGAACTGCAATCCTCAAAAATCGCCATCACAGCTCCGACCTTAGCCACCCAACTTCCTCGAGCATCGCACCATCCCTACGTGCCTACACGAACTCCCAAATCGCTGCCCATGGAACCAGCATTCCACGCGCACACGCCTCGGCCACCGCGCTCAATCCAAACTCCCCTATTCGCACTCGACCAAGACTTGTCAACATCGAAAGACACGACTCCACTTTCAAGTCGCTTCACGACCGTGCTTCCTACTGCTAAATGCCACCGCGACCTACGTGCGAGCTCATGCTCGAAGAATGATGAACGAGTCGAATCGATGAAGCTAAACTCCATAGCTCGTGAAGGCCAGATGAATTCTTCCCTCAATCGATCGATCGCGAAATTTGATTCGTGAGAAGATGCATGATTTATATTTTTTTATGTTGAATCACCTTCAGCCATTGTTACCTTGATTGAAATCAATTTTTGAAGATTATAATGACAGGCTTATTTTCTTCTTCTTTTATATATAATGTAACAAAAATTCTTTTGATTTGAACTGGGTGAAAGGAAGGAAAATTGTCCAAATTATCCTGCTATAGTGACATTTGGAACGACGGCAAAAATTCTTGATGCGAGAATAAAGGTAAATCAGCCAAATTATATATAAATATGTTAAATTTTAAATCCAAATTGCTTCGATAAACGCAACTCAAAATCTTAACCTCCTATCGAGGCGTGCCGCTAGGCGTTTATAAGGTTATACCCCTATTTTGAACACAATGGAAAAGGTTTCGAGTCCTAATTCGATAATATGGAGAAGATAGCTTTTTGGACTTAATTATAATATTGAATTTTCGATATAGATTTTAGCGCATTTATCTATCGTACGGCCGAATGATCACTCCAAACACTACGAAAATTGAAATCCGATAATAATACATTATTACGGATCCAATGGAACTAGTTTCGTCGAATTTCGAGACTATGCCTCGAATGGCTATTTTTAAATGTCGATTTAAACAATATAAATTCAAAACTGAACAAAACACTCTCAAACTCAAAGTTAACACTTCTAATGTCTCTAGTAAAATCAATATAAATTTTACAAGCCATTGCAATATTTTTAACTAGCTTAAAACTCAAGATTTAATATTTCACCTAATCTCTAATTATTAAATTCAATAATTTAATAGCCAAATAATAATGATATTTGAAAATCAAGTTAAACCAACTTCCAAATATTTAAAATCAATTAAATATTCTAATTTCAAATATCTAAAAAATTTGGGTTGTCATTGTGTGTAACTAGGAGAGAGGGCTAGAGGTTGGCCGATGAACGAGGCATGGTGGAGCACAATGGTTCAGGTGGTGCTTGTGAAGCGGGTCGTGTCTTGTGGGTTGCGTGGCATGAGTTTAATAGGCATAGCAAGCAGGTAGGTGGGGAAGACGTGCTTCTTGCATTATACATTAGAACTATGTGTGTGTGTGTGTGTGTGTGTGTGTGTGTGTGTGTATAAAAGAGGAGATTTTTGTTGGAAGGAAGTCAATAGGCGGTTGAGGAGGCTTGGAAAGGGAGCGGATGTGAAGGTGGCAGGTCATTTGGAAGAGATAAAGGAGAGACGGGCTCGGTGATATGGACAGGGGAGGTTGAAGGGTTGCATAGTTTCATTTTTTTATTGGGTGATGAAAGCTGGTGGCAGTGAGTGGCCGGTAGGAAAGAGATGTGGCTGTGGACCTAGGACAGTGAGGCACGGTTGGTGAATGACATGGGGTGTTTGCAGTGGCCAAAGTAGTGATGGCTTTCGACCTGAGGAGCATTCGAAGGTGCTACAGATAGGGAATGAAGGCGGTTTAGGTTGTGAGTGGGTGGGGAGGAAGGGCAGAGGAGAAGATGATGGCGGGCGGTTGGCGATGGAGATGCAGAGGCGATCAGAGGGAGAAAGAAGGTCGCGTAGCTCCATAATAATATCGCATGCAACATATTATAACTTATATATATAAACTTCATAATATATATTTTCAAAAGCAGGATTTGGATTTGATTCAAAGTGTAATGACCCGCAATTTTCGATAATTAAATTTTTTTAATTTAGATTTTGGTAAATTAAATCTAGAATAAATAAAAATTTGTAATTCGATAATGAATTTATAACAGAATGAGATGTAAGAATGTTGATGTATGTTGATAAATAATTAATTCAATGCAATCCCAATTAATTGAAACAATTGCAGGGTTATAACTTTGTTATAAATGTAAGTAAATAAATGTAAGTGTGTATAAACTTTTGAACTAGTACATAATTAGTAGTAATTAAAATTAATTTTTGACAATTGGAGGGAAATCCCAATAAGAAATAGTGTTAATTGTTACACTTGGGTATAAAATTTGAAATAAATAAATTAAAGTAAGCATTTAATTAACAAATGTAATAATATATTGATTAATGTTAACTGAATGTAAATTAAGGTAGTAATGTTAATGCCAGTTGATAAATAACTAATTTAGTGCAATCCTAATTTTATTGGAACAATGGTAAGGTTATAATTGACTGTATTTAGTAAATTGAAAATAGATTTCAATAAATATAATTAAATAGTATGTTAATGATGGTTGAATGAAATTTGTGTGATGTA
This sequence comes from Allium cepa, assembly GCA_030765085.1. Classification (NCBI taxonomy): domain Eukaryota; kingdom Viridiplantae; phylum Streptophyta; class Magnoliopsida; order Asparagales; family Amaryllidaceae; genus Allium; species Allium cepa. Next base: position 202,319,550 of record CM060931.1, on the reverse strand, counting down.
AACAATTGTAACAATTGTTTGGGAATAATAACTCATAAGTGTGATCGGAAGTAAATGGTAACAAATATTTTTATGTTACCTATTTATTTAGCCTGTTAATTTACATGTGGTAAAAATTGCAATAAATATAAATTAAATATTTTGTTAATGTGAATTTAGTTAATAATGGAAAATAACATTTACTTTATTCAGAATTTGACAGTTGGTTGAATAAAAGGAATGGAAATTCAAGATTTATTAATTTAATGGAATTTAAATTCAATAATTGAATTAGTTGCAAATAAATAGAATTTAGAATTTAATGTGAAACCAATTGAAGTTAATTGACTTAATTTGTGCGGTTAGGGTAGATTTGATTTGCCATTGAAGATTATTAATTCAACAAGAAGTAACCAATGTAAACTCTGTCCATAATATGGCAATTGATTGAATGAAAACAATTGAAACTCATGATTGATTAATTTATTGGATTTTGAGCTGTAATAAATGGATTGTTGAAATTAAATGAAATATTACGTTAATGGTAATTAATATGAAAAGAAACATACGTTAATGAAATGTAATATAAATCAATGTTAATTATACCCATAAGATGTCAATTTATTGAATAGCAAGATTTTTAAATCGAATAAATGTATTTATTGAGATTTCAATTGATAATTAATAAATTTATTAAAATTGAAACTAAATACGGTAATAGGCAAACTTATTTAACTTTAAATTGATATCTGAATTGTTTAAAGTGTTGTAATGGTGTAGGAAATCCAAAATGATAAATTTATAAAGTTTGGAATTGGAATTTAAGATTTGATTTGATTTATTTAATATTAAATTATTTAATTAGCTGGAAAATAGCCATTTTCGCCACTAACTCGGATTTCAACGAAATCAGTTTCATTGGATCCGTAACGATGAATTATTATAGGATTTCAAGTTTCGTAGTGATCGGGCTTGTCCTTTGATCGTATAGGCTTGAAAAGGCTTGAAATTAATTAAATTGAAATCAATTTGGAATAACTTGATTTGAGCATAACTTCTTCATATGATGGAATTTGGACGTGAAACTTGTTCCATTGCGTTTAAAATATTTTAAAACATCTATTTCGATATATGGGTTGACCCAATTTCATTCCAGAGTCGAAACGGGCTTTTTGGTCCATTTTATCGTTCAACGTGAAAATCAATCTTGTCCATCTATTTTATTTTTAGTTTTGTCTATAAATGCCCTGTTATAAACCCTAATTGTTTCTCGTTATCATTTGTCTGTATGTATAATTTCTTTTCACCTCCTCTTTTCAATGTCAGACAAACCCTAATTCTAATTGAAATTTCAAAATCAATTTCAATTCCAAAAATTGAACCTCCTCAAAAAAAAAAATCGAAGATCCCATTAATACGAATCAACATCTTGTGTCCGCTGTCTGAAATAGTGCTTGAGGCCTCCATAAATAGTGGTCAAAGCCACAAAATTTCGAAACCCTAAGCAATATTGGGGCCTATCGATTTAGGCTTCGATCGGGGAAATTGAGAGATGGGTATTGGAGAACTCGGTAGGAGAAGTCGATATGTAGTGGTCTCGTGGCCTAGCACGGCCTACGGCAGCTGAAATTGACATCATAGGGTTTCGATAACCCTAAAGGGCGGCGGTGGCGACGTTGCCGTGGGAGGCCGCGATGGTGCCGGTCGACGCGTCTCGGCGAGGTGAAGGGTTTGAAGGTGGTCGGCGACGTCCTGGTGGCCTGAGGTGCGTGAAATTTGTGGTCAAAATTGAAGTTGACCGTTCGTGATTGGGTTTGTGCATGCCTACGTCGACCGTGTGCGTGAGGGAGAGAGGATAGGTGACGTGTACTTTATTAATTATTTTAATTATTTTTAATTTATACTGTTGATCGTTATAACTGGAATAACTTTCACATACGAGGTCCGTTTCATACGCGGTTTTCTCCGCTAGGTTCGTATTAGAATTCTAGACATTTTGGCGCTGGTTTGGATGGATTATGAGACTGTTCAAATTTTGAGTTTAAATTGGATTTAAATTCAATTTAAATTCAAAAGGTGAGTGTTTTAACCCACTCAAAGCTTGTAAATTTCTTATGTTTGTTAAATTGATTTATGATGTGATTAGAAATTTATTTATGACTGTTTGGCATATTTTATCATCATTCCAAATAAATTAAATTTATTGAATTAAATTATTATTTAATTTATTATTGCATATAAACTGCCAGTTAAATTTTTATTTAATTATTATTATTTTTTGGCAAGGCCGACGGGGTTAGATGGACCCCGACCATTTTATTGCAGCACCAAGAAGAACTACACACATACAACAATAAGCAAAGCTTATGAAAGACAGAGGGAAACAAAGTGCTACAAACACAAAGGGAAATAAGCACGAAAAAACAAATAAAATACAGGACCCATGCAATCTTAGCTGTTGAAAGACTGAACAATCCCTGGGTCGAAAGAGAACTACAGCATACCCAAAGTTTGCTTTATTTCATGCAGAACCCATTGCTTGAAAACAGAATTTCGCTTCGAATTAACATAGTAAAAAACTCTAACGTTACGCACTCTCCAAACTCCAAAGATAAAAATCTTCAACACTGCAGTAAACAGTCTCTTCTCCATTTGCTTGCACCCTGTATTAGCATGGATTAGATTCCATTCATCTTGATTGTGATTTGCAACATTACTATGACATAGCTTAGTCTGCACTGCAGTCCACACCTCCTTGATAACCGGGCATTCAAAGAACAGGTGCTCAGCTGTCTTAGGCTGGTTATTACAGTAAGTACAGTATATGGTGACATTCATACCCATGGTCACTAGTTTGACTCTCGTACGAATAGCACGATTCAGAACCTTCCACATCATCAAGTTTTCACGCATACTACTATCCCTATTCCATGTACGCTTCCACCACTTCCACTCTGGCAGAGAATTGTTCTTCTTCAAATATTCATAAGCTTCACCAATTTTGAATTTACCTTTTTTCTCCCCCCAAACAAGCTCATCAGTTCTCGGAATGAGAGGAACAAACTGACTAATCATACTCCATAAGTGCTGAATTCTCGAATTAGAAGAAAAGGATCTAAAAATTTGATAATCATGAACAACATCCTTAACCTTAGCCATAGAGTGTATTCCAGATTGCAGCAGTTCACTATGAGTCAATTGTCGCCTTAGTATCAGTCCCTTTTCAAGCCACGGATCATCCCAGAAGCTAGTATTGTATATTGGGTTGGTATTTATTCGAATGATAGGAAGAAAAATCTCCTTCAGCTTGAAGATACACTGCCAAGTCCAGCTAAGATTTTGAGGCTTCTGCATGTTCCATAGACTCCTGCCTTTGATCACATTTCTTTTAGACCAAGCTGCCCAAAGATTGTTGGAACAATTAAAGTATGTGTCAATATGCTTAGTGAAAGCCGCATGGTTCCATTGAGTTAAATTAAATATTCCAAGCCCTCCTTTATTCAAGGGACATTCCACTCTTTTGAATTTAATCGGAGCAAAATATCTACCAGAAGCTTTTCCCATCCAAAGAAAATTCATAAATGCACTTCTTAACATTTTAACAAGTTTAAAAGGAAGAACAAAGGTCCTAGTCCAGTACACCTGCATTGCGAAGAGCACAGACTTGATTAAAGTGAGCCTACCAGCTTGACTGGGCTTCCTAGCTGTCCAACATTCTAATCTTGCTGCTATCTTCTCGTATAAGGGAAGACACTAAATAGTTGTAATTCTAGAAGTTGAGAGGGGTAGCCCTAGGTAGGAAACTGTATTGTGGGTTGGGGACAAACCAGAGACATGAGAAATTTCAGCCACTTGTTGTAAACTAACTCCAGCTATTTTGATATCAGATTTTAGAATGTTTACCTTTAAACCAGTCATTGCATAAAACTGTTCAAGGGTAATTATAATATTCTTAACAGTGTTGATGTGTGGAGAACAAAATATGACTAGGTCATCAGCAAACATGAGAGTTGAGATTTGGGGTTCTTTGCATGCATGATGAAGTTTAAAGCCTCCTTGACTTATTAGCCTGTTTATCATTCCTGTAAGTAGTTCCATCACCATAATGAAGACATACGCCGAAATCGGATCTCCCTGCCTTATACCTTGCTTACCACCAAAAAATCCAGCAGTGATACCATTTAACAATGACAGAATAGTTCGGAGTAGAGATACATTCGTAAATCCAAGTAATAAAGTGCGGCGGGAAGTTCATGTAGCCCATAATTCTTACCATACTATCCCATTGTATCATGTCGAAAGCCTTCATGATGTCGAGTTTCATCATTGCTTTAAGGGGAGAATGCTTTCTATTGTACCCTTTAAGCAGCTCATGAGAAAGTAGGATGTGATCAAGTATATTTCTCCCAGGTAAGAAGGCTGCTTGATTGTTGGAGATGATGGAAGGAAGCACTTCCTTTAGTCTAGTGGCAATGATTTTGGAGATCCATTTATATATAGTGTTGCAACAAGAAATAGGGCGAAAGTCATTCACATTATGAGCGTTCTTAAGCTTCGGGACCAAAGCAATATTGGTGTAATTAAAGGATCTGAAGATTCTGGCCTTCTTAAAGAATAGCCTTATGGCATTACACACATCAGTTGCAACAAATGTCCAACAGTAAGTGTAGAATTTAGCATTTAATCCATCGGGACCACCACATGAGTTTGCATTGAGAGAGAACATTGCTTTTTCAATTTCTTCTTGAGTAACATCTTTTCTTAATAAGGCACAATCATCAGCAGATAATTTAGGAAGTATGTCAGGAGGTATATCATCAATAGTAGGGGTGAAGTTGGTTTCGTTACCATATAGGGAAGAAAAATGATGGACAAAAGCTGCTTTCACTTCAACATCAGTGGTTTGAAGAACACCATTCTTATCGTGGATAGATGCAATGTTCTCTCTTCGTTGCTTCTTGAGACTTGCATGGAAGTATGCACTATTCCTATCCCCCTTCTCTCTCCATTCTATTCTAGACTTTTGGTGTATCATGTCACTTTCTTTAGCTAACGCTTCATAATACTTCTGGGACAACATATTTTCAGTTGTTGCAAGATTTTCATCAGCAGTATTATTCATCATAGCTGTTTGCACCTTGACCAGCTCAGCCTCAATCAACGTGCTTAATTTTGCTCCTTTACCAAATCTTTTAAACGACCACACTTTCAAGACTTCTTTCATTTCTTTGATTTTCTCCTGCAAAACATATAAGTGATTACCATACTTAGTATTATTCCATGAGGCTAATGCAATAATTTTAAAGTCAGGTTCAAGAACCCAAGAAGTAAAAATTTTAAAATTAGTTTTACCTCTCTTGTTAGCTTCACGCAGATGAATAATTTGAGGAGAGTGGTCTGATAGGAGAGGAGGAGGAAGATTAGTATAAAGAAGAGGCCATTTGTCAAGAGAAGTTTGATTCGAGAAAGAGTGGTCAATCCTAGAGAAAGTCCTATTGCCTTGCCGCCTTTTATTATTCCATGAATACCGCATTCCAACTGATTTAATAGGGACAAGGTCAGCTTGGTAAATGGTATCAGTAAGAGGCTAGATTTTATTGCGAAATAGGGGATTGCCCCAAGTTCTGTCCGAGAGATTGAAACAACAGTTGAAATCACCGGAAATCAGCCACGGGTGGGAGGACTGTCTCAGAGCAGGGATAACCGATAATAATGAGGCACGTGCTGCAACATTATTGAAGGCATATATAAAGGTGACATAGAAGTTGGAATTATCAGAGGAGTTATGTGCATGACAATGAATTAGTTGGGGAGTGGAGAGAATAGTAGTTAATTGGACATAAAGAGGATTGAAGAGAATCAAAATTCTACCATATGGTGCTTCATCAAGGTTATGGATGAAGTTCCAGTCAGAATTAACATAATTAGCTGCCTTGATAGTCAAAGCAAGATTTAATTTAGTTTCAAGAATCGGTAGAATCGATAACCGATGCTTGCTGATAAATTGACGACATTGATCAAGTTTGATAACATGGTGACCTCCACGAATATTCCATGCTCCAATATTATCATCATTGGAGAGCACGAGCATTAAGCATTTCAATCTTCATTCTCCTAGTCACTACTTGTGAAGTGGACAAGTAGTTAGGAGTTTTATCTGAATGAGGTTTAAATAAAATATTCGTTATGCTATCATTGGAGTTAGCCAAGTCTGATGAACGTGGAGTTGAGAAAAGAGGTGCGGTTGGAGGGGAGGGCGGCGGTTTGTCGGCATGAGGAGGCATGATGTTGGAATAGGAATGAGTGGGAGATTTGACATAATCAGGGAGGGAAGTGTTTATATTGTTTGCTGTGTTGGTGTCAGTCGTGCATGATTGTGCACTTTTGTTCATGTCAGTTTTTGTGCATTCAGCACTTTTTTGATTTGCTTTCTTCTTTTTACCCTTCTTGTCCTTCATACCACATGAGATAGGCTCCATTCCAAGTTTACTCTTCACATTTTTACCACTTTCTGCTTCCCTTGTGTTGTTTACTTCTGGTTCTTCATGCTTATGTAATTTTTCTATCATTTATAGAGTGTTATCAGTTTTCACAAGTTTTGCATCTCTATGGGTTGTGTTGGTCTGCATAGTTCGGACCTCATCCTCAGTACTTGTCTGGACTGCCATTTTACATTTTGCAATATCACATATTCCATCCTCTTTCAAACTCTCTTTATGCTTCTCAGTAAAAGTACGTGCCTCCTCCAAATCTTGTAGAGCTTCAAATCTGTTGAAAACAACGAGATTATTTACATTGTTATCATTTACACTAACTTCCTTTTGCACTTCTCTTACTTCATTATCCACATAGTCAGAACTTGTTAGAGCGTCAGTTGTACCACAATCCTTACCTACCGAATGTGTCACATTTTTCATACAATGTTGACCAATTTCTTGCTCAACAATTTCCACCTCCTCAATCTTTCCATCTTCATCAATTCTATTGTCTACTGCTACATTCACCTCTACTCCCTTCGTTGCTCTTGTTTGTTCCAAGCTACTGTTCCTCACCGAAGAGACAAAATCTTTACCTTTTACATGCTGCCATTTTCTGATGATCTGTTTCGTGAAAGGTCTGACTTTTCTACGGAAACGTATGTTCTATGTTGCTTCTTCACTTACCTCCTTGCTATCAGCTGTTGAAACTATTTTATTACTTTTTATTCCACTTTTCTCCTTTTTCTCACAACCAACTGTTGTGTGTCCAAAGTTCTTGCATTCTACACAAACATGCGGTTTCTATAAATATTGAACATTGATTTTCTGATATCCCCCCTCCACTAACTTGACCATAAATTCCTCTACTAATTCCCTACCCGGTCTAACTTCAATCAGGCATTTCGCATAGCTCAACCTCTCATGCTTTTCCGCCATTTCATCCATATACAACAGTTTTCCCAAGTGGCTACATAGCCAATTTATACCTAGAGGAGACCAAGCATAAATAGGAAGATTATACAAGTGAACCCAAACTGGAACAGCAGTGACAGTACCAGTAACATTACTGACACCAGCATCATACTGTTTTACGATGAATAACTTATTATTCATAATAATTGGGTCACTCTGTAAAATTTTGTCCCTGTCATCAGAACAAGAGAAATTGAATAAGAATATGGTACCATCAGATTTGACAGTTACAGAGCCTTTTAATCTCCAAATGCTCTTAAATTTCTGAACTACCGCAGTATACGATAACGGCCTATCCAAGAAAAAAACAACTACAGTATCCTTCCAGATAACATCACCTGCGGCTAGCACATCAGGAGGAGGCACTAGCACATTATCTTCATACACAGGGAACATGTCAACGGGGATGTACTTCCCAGCGTTTTTGGGTTTACGCTTGAAAAGTGAAGTCCATTTCCGTTCACAATGATCTGGAGGAGGAGGGTCAACTAACTGAGTTGATGGAGAAGAACTGACTGGAGGACAATAAGGTAATGGAAGGGGGTCAGGGGGAACATGAGTGGGGTGTTTCGGCGGAATAGCGGTAAGGACAGATGAGGAAGAAGGAACAGAGGCAAAGAGTGTAGAGGACGAGGTTGCTGGGCCGTGACCGGAGGGAGGAGGGGGGGTGGATTAGATGAAGTTGGTGAAGTTGCAGAGACGATGGGAGAGAGGGGAAGCACGACTCGGTTAACGGTGGGGGAGAGAGGTAGTATGATTGAGTTGACAATAGGGTGATGGGGAGGGACTACGCAGCTGAAATTATGGGTAAGGGGAGGGATTACGGACGAAGCAGACATGAGAGATATATTGATGCTATTGAATGAATTGGATAATGATTGTGATAAATGGTTGATGGTTGATATTGGATGAATGGATGTTGTATTTTATATTGTTATAAACTGCAAGTTGTTATGCATTTTTATTTCATCTGGGACTGTGGTTTGAAATGATATATAACCGTATTTTTATTTTAAATTACGGATTGAAATGATAAATATTCGTATCACTTGACCATAGGGTAGAAAATTATATACAGACGCCGTGGTCTATATATAAAAATATTTTGAAATGATGTCTACGTTTTGTAAAGAAATATATGGGTTATATAAATATTGATTTTAGATGTTATATAAATGTTATTTATTATTGGTTTTTAGCTAGGTATAAACTTGTTTTGAAAAAAAAATAAGTTAAATAATAACGTTTGATTGTCTTTATATAACATGGTTAAGTACCTGGCTAAATTTTATTGTATATAGAGTTTAAAACGACTTAAATAAAATTAAGGTTGGAAGATAAATATGAAATTGATTTGAATTAAATTTTTTAAGAATTTTACTCGAATAAATTTGATTTGAAATTTGAGATAAATTTGAGATTATTAGAAATTGAATTTATTTAAGAATTAAACTCAAAAAGTTGACGTGAAATTTATTAAATTGGAAACTTTAAAAGGTATAATTATTATAAATTGATTTTTGGGTCAAGGTGAATTAAATGATTATTTCAAGTACAAATGGGTTAAAGGAAATATTTTATTATTTGAAATTTGAGTTTTATTTAAGTGATAAGGGATTTATTATGTAAATTATTTCAAAACTAAATAATAGAAAATTTAATGGTTAAATCGAAATTATCAAATTTAGTTTTGAAATTTATCAAAATTGAAATATTTTATCGAAATTGAAATGTTTCAAAGTTATGAATTTCAAAGTATTATGTTTTAAAGGTGTTATACTTTCAAATGTTTGGTTTCGAAGTGTATAAATTTGAAAGTGCTATGATTTTGGAAAAGGGATATATTTGAAATAAAAATGATATTATATTACTTTGGGTTTTAATAAAAATGATATCATATTAATTTGGTTTTTGAAGTGGAAATTAAAACGTATTTATATGGTTTTGAATGGATATTTTATTCTGGTTTTGAAGTATAAACTATTTTGAAAAGACTGCGGTGTTATAATAACGTTTGGTTATTAAAGAGACCGGGATCGGAAGTTGTCATACTCTCTGCCAACTCCGAAAACCACTTTAACAACCATGTACGCGGTGGAGATTCCAGAATGAAGTAGGATGGTGGCGGCATTCCTTTGAGGTATATACGTGGACCCGACTCCCGTGAGTTGGCATTAGGTGGCTAAAACTGGAGCGATTCCGGGCCAGTGAGGTAGCTCCTCTTATGGACACACTCCTTCGATATTATATTCTGACTTGGAGATTCATTTGGCGGCCACTTTTGATTTTTTGATTTTGGGGGTGTGGCTCGAGGTGGGCGGTAGCTGCGGGCTAGGCGTCACAACCAGTTCGGATAGTAATTGGTATATCTAACCTGGCATTGCCTTGTGTGCCGTGTCACCTACCCTAGCGCGCCTTGTATGAGTTTGGTTTTCTCCCATAGCCCGTGTGGTATCCTCTGTTGGCTTTCCGATTAGGAGGGACCATGATATTGGATGGACTATTGGGACTATTACGTATTAAGGGCTATATTGGTCACCCTTTAAAGCTATTTAAAAGTAAGTTTTTTTACTTTAGACACTATTATAATAGCGAAATATTACTACATAGTAAATAGTTTAACGGATCCTTAGGAGATGTGAATCCGGAGCATCTCTTAAGTTACTGCACTCACGTTAGACACTGGATACGAGATGTCGAATCCCGTAAACATATCTGACGCCGTTCCACTCATAATGTTTACTATTGATTTAACTTACATAAGATATTTTAGTTCTGACTTGAGTGTTTTGTCTTTTTGATTCGCTCGGGTCAGCCTGAGCATTTCAGGATTTGAAAGACCGTATTCTGGAGGACGAAGACGAAGATTTATTATTATTTATTATAGTATTCCACTACATTCATACCGTTCCACTGCATTATTTATTGTTCTCTGGTATATGTAACTCTGATATGTATTGTATAAGTATAATCCAATATTTTGTAAAACAGCTTCGTGAACTGTATATTTAATTATTATATTTTATCGTTCGGCTGCAAGATTCTGTTTTGTTCTTTTTCTTTCTCTACTTTTCTTATTTACTCCATAACAATCCACCCTTCTATATGGTCTAAGTATGATATGTGTGGTTTATCGTCGAATTAAAGCGTACAAAAAGGTGGATGTTACACAAAGCACAGGCAGGGGAGTTTCAGTGCAGACAAAATATGAGACTCGGTTTCTTTTTTTCAAAATGAAAGCACGATATAACAAAGAAGAAGAAGGGGAGAGCGAATGAAAGGACGAACCAATATAATATGGAAAATAATAGGGAATAATGAAAGACATATTTGAATTCGGAAATTATTAAAGAAACCGACTATTGGGTTTACACAGTGGACAATGGAAAGACACAAAGGAACAAAACTTTCAAATATGGTACCGATACGTCTAATCGTTTCACCGATTTCGCCGCACACCATATGCCAAAATACACAAATGAATATACTGCGGAGATTAGCATGACAAGGTTAACAGAGTGGTAAACAGATATGAACGTTACGACCATCCTATCAAAACTCAAAATTCGCTGCCAAACTACTGCTAACTCCCCAAAAATAAGATAAACGAGGATATAGCAGTCCAAATTTAGGGAAATGTAATACACGTCTCACTCATAAAATGGTTTAAAATTTTATTATATAAAAATATTCAAATTTTGAAAATATTTTATTTCAACGAAATTAACTGATCGAAATTTAAATTGAAAATTTCACAACCAAACAAACTTAAATATTTTCCGATGAAAATCCGACACTTGCTTTGTCTAAATAGATGCATACCAAATATCAAATTTACATTGCAAAATTTTGCTGTAAATTTTCATGAAAAATTTAGTTTATGTTATAAAATCGTTAAAATTTATGGGTCGTTACACCCTCCCTCGCTCAAAACTTTTCATTCCCGAAAAGAAATGAGATAGGAGAATAGAAACAACAAAAAGGAAAGATAGATTCAAAATACGTAGTACCAGATACAATAATTAATTTAAAGCATATCAATTTTCCTTTTATTTACAATATTTCTATTAAGAAAAAAAATATTTTGAACATTTTATTACCTATGTTTTCTCTTATATATCGTTCACTCACATACTCGCATTACAATATAGTTTAGGTAAAGTATATATGTTTTAGAATGCCATTGAGTACTATACAATTAATTTTTATCGTAGTTCAACTATTTCAAGTTGTTTCAATTCCATTTCTCCTTTTAAATACTCTAATTATTAAAAAAAATTGATTCATTTCAATTATTGAAAACCATCACTTAACATAAAACTTAAGAGTTAAATTTTCGGTTTCACTTCAAACCATTTTGAAATAAATATAAACACACATATATATATATATATATATATATATATATATATATATTATACATCAAATCATACTCAAGAAATTCAAATCAAATCCATTTTTCCAAAACAAAAGTGTAGCAAAGCTATTAAGTGGCCTCCCCACTTTAAGACTCGAAAATGAATGTCAACGAAGCTGCAGTCATCACGGAAATTGTTTTTCAACGGAAAAAGAGGAGAGTATTGACGAATATACTTGCAAATGATATGTTTTCTCAAAACTTTGAATACTAAAATTAAAAGCACTAGAAATTTAATTCTCAAATCCATAATTCATTACTTTTGCAAATCAAATTTATAACCAGGGTTAAAATTTTCATCTACCTATAACATACACAATAGTTAACGGTTTAGGAATGTTGATAACTTAGTAAATGACAATCTAGTATTATCATTTGCAACAACCCATTCATTTAACTATCCAATTTCAGTAAATTGTACTTTTCAAAATATAATCATACATAAAGTTATTTCATTTATCAAAACAATATTGTGTTAGTTTGCTCTGTTCAAGTATTTTGGAATTACTATCAATAGCATTGGCCAGAAAAATCGATCGTTGCCTAAATCAAACTTAACAACTCAAATAACAAAATATAAAATATCTTTACATTAATTACAAATATGTTCTCGCTCATAGGATGATTAAGAATAGATTTAGAATAAGGATAGAGATTCAAATTTAGATGACCCTAATCAAAGAGAATTCTACCTAAGTAGATATGCTCGAAAGAAAGATAAGATGATCAAATTACAAAAGAGGAAAGATGGATAGACTTATATTATTCACGGCGATCTTAATCGGGTCAACCGAGGCTTATAAAAACGAGAATACTACCAATGAAAACCAGGACAACTTTTTGAGAACATCGTGGAAAATGCAGTTCCCGAGATCAATGAAGAAGACATGAGCATTGGTTGATCCAAAGGACATGACTAACCATTCATAAACCATTCGTTTGGGAGGCAGGACAAAAAGTCAAGCTTCGGGAATAAGATCGATGCAGAATTCAATTTCCTGCTTAGATAACAGAATTGACTTCACCATAACATCAAGATAATCCTTGACTATCGGTGTGGAGTCGAGCTTACTAAGCTGAGAATCAAGCGAAAGATAAAACAGCCTGCAAAATCTTGAGGCAACGACATTCGATTACAAGAGAATTACCCTGGTCATCTACTAGAGAAATGGTTCGGTCTTTGCAAGAAATAACAGCATCAAAACCAAGGACCTAGAAATCTCCGATGAATCAATACTTGCTTTAAAGGAGTTCCACCCCTTTACAAACCATATGAAGGTTGGTGGAACCGCCGATGGAATGAGTCACATGAAAGGATGAAATTGCCAATTGAGGTGGAAGGATCTGCTTAAATTTATGACAGAGATCAAAAGAAATGAAGCAGTGGGATGCTTCATTATTAAGAAGAACACAAACAGGACAAAACAAGAATGGATTTCAGAATAAAAGGGAGAGTTCCAAAATTCAAAAGAAATCCTAATTCAGGAGATCATAACGAACAATTTCAAGCTCGAACAAAAATGATTGTGCAATTAATTCAACTCATTCTAGGGTATCACTACCCTATCTCTAATGAGTTTTTACTCCATATGCTAAGTTTTCCAAAACTAAGCTCTGATACAAACTGTAATGGCCTGCTATTTCAAACCCTTCAAATCGATAATCATCCACACATGTCAGACTTGAATTGCTCAAAACAACATATTGTTAATTTATATTTGGCAAAACTCAACATAAACAGTAAGTAAATCAATCACAGAATCATAGACACAGAGTAATATAAAAATAAGCAGCGGAATAGATAAATAGTAGTTCATGAAGCTACTATAGAACATCAGAGTTTAAACAAAACAACAAAAATCTCAAATAACGAGTATTCTCGAATACAAAAGTAACTTCCAAGACTAAATATAAGCAACTGAAAATAGCTGAAAAGCTGAATGTATACAAGACAGATCTTCAAGAAAAACTCCAAGCTCCAAAGTTGAGTCTCAAATGTTGTGGCATTTAGTCTGACCCGAGCATAAGCAAAACACTTGAGTCAAGATTAACATTCTTATACCAGTAAATTAACTCAAGTGAAATGTCAAGTTAAATACAAAGTAACTGAAAGGATATTCGAGATTCCATTCTCTAAGGATCCATTAAACTATTTATGTACATAGTACAATACGCTACATATAAAATGTCTATAGTAAAGTGAACTATTAAAATAGCGTTAAGGTGTTACCCATATCCCCCTTAACACATTTTATATAATGTCGTAGCTTATACAATACTATAAATTCCACCAAAACAGTAGGCTATTAGGAAGCACTCCATAGGTACGACACAAGCCAACCTCGTAGAAAGCGCGATAAGACATGTGATAAGGCACATGAGGCAATGCTAGGGTAAAATTCTACCGTTTGCATTCCCGAACTGGTGGCAATGCATAGTAGCTACTCCCGCCCAGCTCGAAACACATCCCAAATTAAAGGTGCACCCAATCAAATCACAAATTAATAGAATGGTATCAAAGAAAGATGCCCGATATGGAGAGTGACCCCACTTGCCTAGGTATAGCTTCTGTTTTAGCCACATCAAACAGACTCATGGGAGTTAGGGCTACGCTAATACCGTGTATAAAAGCATCACCAAACTATCCTACTTCATTCTGGAGTCTCCAACACATGCATAGTTGTTAAAGTGGTTTCGGTATTGGCAGAGAGTATGACAATATCTGATCCGGTCTCTTTAATACCAAATGCTTATTTGACACCATGGTCATTTCATTTTAAACGGTTCATAATTCATATCAAAATATCATGTTCATTTCAAAATCATCTTACTTCAAAATCATATTCACTTTCGAAAATCGTAACCACAAAATAGTTTAAACCATCATATCGAAGAATTCGATCTTAAATCCATTAAATCTAAATTATAACAGTTCCAACTTAAACAGTTTATTTATTGAAAATAGTTTATATATTGAAATAATTATAATTAAAATAGTTTATATTTTAAAAATAGAATATAGATTAAAAATAATTAATCTATTAAAATCTGTTTATATCGAAAATAGATTCAAATTAGAATTGTTTCTTCTAATTTCACAAGTCAATTCCAATCAACTTTGGTTCCAAAAACCATTTTAAATCAATCTTAGTTCGACAATTTCAAATTCTTATTAACTAATTTGAATTTCTATCGATTTCAAAACTAGGTTTGAACTAAAAATTTAAACCACTTTCCAATTTAATACGTTTCAATATTCAAACAACTTGCAATAACTCAATTATATAGATTTCATTTATATTTCAAAATTCAACTTTAATCCTATTTAAATTTTCAAAACATTCACTAAATCATATTTAATAATATTTAAATAAAATCTCATATTATAATTTAATTTAATGTTAAATATTCAATTTCAATTTTATTTAAATTTGAAAACATTCATTTAATCACTTTTTTATCAAATCAAATTATAAAATCATACCTTTCAAAATCCCAAAATTAATAAGTTCAAATCCTTCTTATTTAAATTTAATTCTAAACGAAGTTAATTATAAATCATTGCTTATATAAATTTATTATAAAAATATATTTTAAAATATTAGTATAAAAATTTATTAATACTTAACATATTATATATTATTAGTTAAATCTAATTCTTAATAAATTTTATTATATTAGTTATTATTAAATTAAATCTTATTATGATTAAATCTATTTAAATCTTAGTTTATATATTTTGAAAATAATAAAGTTATAAGAAAATTTTATGATTTGCTTTTTAAATTTAACTTATAATTTTGAAATTCCGAAACATATAAATTTAAAAAGCTAAATTTTACATGTATTAAAATAAATTTTTATATCATAATTTAAAATCAATGTTTATCGAAAACCATATATTTTCCTTTCAAAAATTCCAGAAATCATTTAAAATAGACCAACGGAGTCTGTGTATAGTTTTTTAACCTATGGTCAAACAATACAAATATTTATCATTTCAATCTGCAATTATTAAATACTTACGGGTGTATATCATTTCAACCAGCCATCCCAAATTCAAATGTCGTAAAATCGTTTAGGTTTATCATTTCAACCGATAACGATTTTCCTATAATATATAAAATCATTTGGATGTGTATCATTCAAACCCATAGGGAATTCCTAACTAATAGGGAACTGGCAGAGTGAGAACAAATATAATAACAGCATAAAATAACATAGTACATCAATGGAAAATATGGTCAAATTGTCAAATTAAATATGGTATACACATATTAACATGTTGTTGGTGTCAATAATGTCAATTATAATAGGTGAACAGATGCAATTAATATCGTATCATATTTAAATGATTTAATTACTAACAAATTCAAATTCCACAACATATTTCAATTGTAATTTCATGTGAATTAAATTTACTAAATATAAGAATGTTTGTCATGAGTGATTGCTTACCTTTCGATGTTAGAGAACAATGGAAAATGAACATGATGCCAACATGGATATAAACATGAAGGAAAGCAAAAGCTGTTGCAACCAATTCTGGACAGCAGCAAGTCAAGAGCGAGCTAATTAGAATCGAAAAAAAATTCAATAGCTTGATATAAATGGAAACAAAAAATATATATGAAACATAGATATACCTTTTTTTAAGGTAGAGGAGAAGGCTGCTCTAATACAGATGGCAAAAGGTGAGCTCGGTAGTGGAACAGGCAGCTGTAGCGTTTCAAGTAGGAGATGCAACTTATATATAAGCTTCTCAACCAATTATATTAGCTATATATAAAAATGACAAACAAAAGTGTAAAATCGGTGTCAACGTTCCAAAGAAGCACTTGCCCATCTTTCAGCTTTCGAAGCAACTTTAGAGGTAGATGTTCGGATTAACTGACAATGGGAGTTTGGCACAAGCAGAATTTTCCAAAAAGAAAAATTTGAGCAGGTTATTAGAATGCAATTTTTTTTAGAATAGGACCTGTTGCTAAAAAAATATATACAACATATATATATATATATATATATATATATATATATCCAAAAAAGGGAAGTGGATGGCTTAGGCTGAAGGCCGGTCTGGTTGCTACAGGTGCATGTGTGACAGGGAGAGAGGGATGGAGGTTGGTCGATGAAGTAGGTGCGGTGGAGCATAATGATTCAAGTGGCATTCTTGAATTGGGTCGGGTCTTGTGGGTTGCGTGGCTTGAGTGATATAGGCAAAACAAGCAGGTATGTGGGGAAGATGTGCTCCTTGCATTATATATTAGAACTGTGTATGTATTTTTATATAAAAGAGGAGCTTTTCGGTGGGAGGAAGTCAATGGGCGGTTGAGGAGGCTTAGTAGGGGAGAGGATGTGAAGGCGACAATTCATTTGGAAAAGATAGAGGGGAGATTGGCTCAATGATGTGGACAGCGGAGGTTGAATGGTTGCATAGTTTTTTTATTGGGTGATGAGCGCTGGTGGCATTGAGTGGCCGGTGCGAAGGAGATGAGGCTATAGACGTGGGACAACGAGGCTCAGGTGGTGAATGACGTGGGGTGTTTGCAATGGCCGAAGTGGTGATGGGTTTCGACCTGAGTAGCATTCGGAGGTGCTTCTGCTATGAAATGAAGGTGATTTGGGTTGTGAGTAGGCAGGGAGGAGCGGTAGAGGAAAAGATGAAGGCGGGCAGTTGGCGATGGAGATGCAGAGGCGGTCAGAGGGAGAAAGAAGGTCACATAGCTTTAGAATAATATCGCATGCAACATATTATAACTTATATATATGAAGTTCATAATATATGTTTTCAAAAGCAATATTTAGATTTGATTCAAAGCACAGGCGGTGGAGTTTCAATGCAGACAAAATATGGACTCGGTTTCTTTTTTTTTCAGAATGAAAGCACGACCGAACAAAGAAGAACGAGGGGAGAGAGAATGAAAGGACGAATCAATATAATAGTGAATACAATAGGGAATAGTGAAAGACATAGTTTGAATTTAGAAATTATTAAAGCAACTGACTATTTGGCTTACATAGTGGACAATGGAAAGCTACGAAGGAAACAAAAGGTTCAAATATGGAACCATTGTGGCTAATCGTTTCACCATGCACCGTACGCCTAAATGCACAAATGAATACACTATGGAGATCTATACGACAAGATGAATAGAATGGTACACAGATATGAGAGATATGACCATCCTATCAAAACTCGAAATTCACTACCAAAGTACTTCTAATTCATCGAAAATAAGATAAAAGAGGCTATAGCAGTCCAAATTTGGCAAAATAAAATACGATTCTCACTTAGAAAATGGTTCAAAATTTTACTATATAAAAATATTTAAATTTCGAAAATATTTTATTTCAATCAAATTAACTGATTTAAATTTAAATTGAAAATTTCACAACCAAACAAACTTAAATATTTTTCGATGAAAATCTGACACTTGCTTCGTCTAAATAGACGCATACCAGATATTAGATTTTCATTACAAAATTTTATTATATATTTTCATGAAAATTTTAGTTAATTACATTACAAAATCATTAAATTTATGGGTAGTTACACTCTCTTCCACTCGAAACTTTTCTTCCTCGAAAAGTAATGAGATAAGTGAATAGAATCAACAGAAAGGAAAGATAGATTCAAAATACCTAGTACCAGATACTATAACTAATTTAAACCATTTAAATTTACCATTTATTTACAACATTTCTATTAATCAAAAATTATTTTGAACATTCTATTACCTACATTTTTTTATGTGTATCCTTTAATCATATATTCACATTACAATTTAACTATTAAATATTTCAGGTAAATAATATATGTTTTAGAATACAATTGAGTACTATACAAATAATTTTTATCCTAGTTCAACTATTTCAAATTGTTTCAATTCCATTTCGCATTTTAAACACTCAAATTATTCAAAATTTTTGCTTCATTTCAATAATCGAAAACCATCGCTTAACATAAATTTTCAGAATTGAATTTACGGTTTCACTTTAATCCATTTTGAAATAAATATAAACGTATATATATTTTATACATCAAATCATGCTTAAGTAATTCAAATCAAATCCATTTTTCCAATACAAAAGTGTAGCAAAGCTACTAAGTGGCCTCCCCACTTTGAGACTTGAAAATGAATGTTGATGATGCTGCAGTCATCACAGAAATTATTTTCCAATGAGAAAAGAGGTGAGTATTGACTCACTTCTTTTAAAATTCTTTAGAAACAACTTCTCTCTGAAAATACTTCCGAATGATATAGTTTCTCAAAACTTTGAAAACCAAATTTAAAAGCACTGGAAATTTAATTCTCAAATTCTTAATTGAATTCATTACGTTATCAGATTTCAACCATGGTTAAATTTTTCATCTTCCTACACAATAGTTAATGGTTTAGGAACGTTGACAAAATAGTAAATGATAATCTAGTATTATCATTTGCAATAACCAATTCATTTAGCTATCCAATTTCTGTAAATTATACTTTTATAAAATATTGTCATACATAACATTATTTCATTTATCAATTTCAAAACAATATTGTGTCAGTTTTTTCTATTCAAGTGTTTGGAAATTCCTATCGATAACGTTCACCAGACGAATCGATCGAAACCCAAATCAAATTTAACAACTCAAACAACACAATATAAAACATTTTTATATTAATTACAAATACGTTCGTACCCATAGGATGATAGAAGAATAGATTTAGACCAAGGATAGAGATTTAGATTTAAAGGAACCCTAATCAAAGAGAATTCTAAGTAAGTATATAGGCTCGAAAGAAAGATAAGATGATCAAATTACAAAAGAGGAAAGATGGATAGACTTATATTAATCACGGTGACCATAACTGGGTCAACCGAGACTTATAAAAATAAGCATATCACCAACGAAAACCATGATAACTTTTTGAGAACATCACATAAAATGTGGTTCCTGAGATCAATGAAGAAGACAAGAGCATTGGTTAATCCAAAAGACATAACCATTCATCGACCATTAGTCTGGGAGGAAGGACAAAAGGTGGAGCTCCTGGAATAAGATCGACATGGAATTCAATTTCTTACAAAGAGAAGAGAAGTCCTTCACTATAACATCAGGATAATCCTCAACTATCGAGGTGAAATCAAGCTCACTCAGCTGAGAATCAAGCGGATGATAAAACTACCTGCAAAATCTTAAGGCAACAACATTCGATTACAAGAGAATTACCCTAGTCATCTTCTAGGAAATAGTTTGGGCTTTGCAAGAAATAATAGCATCAAAACCAAGGACCCAGAAATATTTGGTGAATAAACGCTTGTTGTAAAGGAGTTCCGCCTCTTTACAAACCATGCGAAGGTTGGTGAAACTATCGTTGGAATGAGTCGGACGGAAGGATGAAATTGCCAATTGATGTGGAAGGATTTACTCAAATTTATTAAAGAGTTCAACAAAAATGAAGCCTTAGGATGCTCTAGAGTTAAGAAGAACATAAACATGACAAAGCAAGAATGGATTTCAGAACAAAGGAGAGAGTTCCAAAATTCAAAAGAAATCCTAATTCAGGAGGATCCTAACGAAGAATTTCAAGCTTGAATAAAAATGATTCTATAATTAATTTAACTCGTTCTAGGTTATTACTACCCTATTTCTAATGAGTTCTTACTCTGTATGCTAAGTTTTCCTAAACCAGAGCTCTATACCAACTGTATTGACATGCTATTCGAATCTTTTAAATCGACATTCATCCACATATGTCTGACTTGAATTGCTCAAAAAAAATATTCTTAATTTATATTTGGCAAAACTCAGCATATACAACAAATAAATCAATCATAAAATCACGGACAGAGAGTAATATGACAATAAGCAGCGGAATAGATAAATAGCAGTTCATGAAGCTTGTATAGAACATCAGAGTTTAAACAAAATACAACAGAAATCTCAAATACAGAGTAATCTTGAATACAAAAGTAACTACCATGACTGAAGATAAGCAAATGAAAATAACTGAAAAGCTTGGTAGATATAAGACAAATCTTCAAGCAAACCTCCAAGCTTCAAAGGTGAGCTTCAAATGTTGTGACACTCAGTCTGACCCGAGCATATGCAAAACAAAAAACAGTCAAGTCTGGATTAACATTCTTATACTAGTAAATCAACTCAAGTCAAATGTCAAGTGAAATATGAAGCGACAAAAAGGATGTCCGGGATTCCATCTTCTAACGACCCATTGAACTATCTACATACATAGTACAATACTATATATAAAATATCTATAATAAAGTAAACTATTAAAATAGCGTTAAGGCGTTACCCATATCTCGCTTAAAACATTTTATATAATGTTGTAGTCTATACAGTACTGTAAACTCCACCAAAACGGTATGCTATCAGGGAGCACTACATAGGTATGACTAAACCAAACTCGTAGAACGCGCGATAAGGCAAGTGACAAGGCACGCAAAGCAATGTCAGGGTAGGATTCTATTGTTTGCACTCCGGGACTGGTGGTAACGTATAGCAGCAACTACTGCGCACCTCGAGACATGCTCCCAAATCAATGGTGCACCTAATCAAATCATAAAGTAATAGAATGGTATCGAAGAAATGTACCCGATAGGTAGAGCCACCCCAAATGACCCGGTATTGCTTCTGTTTTAGCCACATCAAACTGATACGGGAGTCAGGCTGCGTTGTTACCTTATATAGAATCATCGCCAAACTATCATACTTCATTTTGGAATCTCCACCACGTGCATAGTTGTTAAAGTGATTTCAGTATTGGCAGAGGGTATGACAATATCTGATCCCAGTCTCTTTAACAACCAAAGACTTATTTCAGACCGTGGTCATTTCATTTTAAAGGGTTCATAATTCATATCAAAATATCATATTTATTTCAAAATCATCTCACTTCGAAATCATACTCACTTTCAAAAATCATAACCAAAAAATATTTTAAACCATCATGTCGAAATATTCAATTTTAAATCAATTAAATCTGAATTATAACAGTTCCAACTTAAATAGTTTATATATTGAAAATAGTTTATATATTGAAATAGTTATAATTAAAAAAAATTATATTTTGAAAATAGAATATAGGTTAAAATATGATTTATCTATTAAAATCTGTTTATATCGAAAATGGATTCAAAATAGAATTGTTTCTTCTAATTTCATAAGTCAATTCCAATCAACTTTGGTTCCAAAAATTCAATTTAAATCAATCTCAATTCAAAAATATCAAATTCTCATTAACTAATTTAAATTTATATCAATTTCAAAACCAGGTTTGAATTAAAAATTTAAACCACTTTCCAACTTAATACGTTTCAATATTCAAACAATTTACAACAACTCAATTTGATATATTTCATTTATATTTCAAAATTCAACATTAATCCTATTTAAATTTTCAAAACATTCACTAAATCATCTTTAATAATAATTAAATAAAATCTCATATTACAATTTAATTTAATATTAAATATTAAATATTCAATTTCAATTTTATTTAAAGTTGAAAACATTCATTTAATCACTTTTTATCAAATCAAGTTATGAAATCATACCTTTCAAAATCTCAAAATCAATAAGTTCAAACCATCCTTATTTGAATTAATTTTAAACGAATTTAATAATAAATCAGTTCTTATTTAAATTGAATTCTTAACAAATTAAATTACAAGCCAATTCTTATTTAATTTAACTTTCCAACCTCCGTTTACTTAAAGTTATTATGAAAATCTATTTTAAAATAATAATATAAAAATTTAAATAAGTACTTAACATATTATATTATTGGTTAGATTAAATTCTTAATGAATTTATTATATTAGTTACTATTAAATTAAATCTTATTATGATTAAATCTTTAAAGTTTATTTTATATATTTTAAAGTAATAAAGTTATAAGAAAATTTTATAACTTACATTTTAAAACTCAACTTATGATTTTAAAATTTCCAAAACCTATATATTTAAAAAGCTAAATTTTACACATATTAAAATATTTATATCATAATTTAAAATCAATGTTTATCAAAACTTATATATTTTCCTTTTAAAAATTCCAGAAATTATTTAAAATAGACCAACGGAGTCTGTATATAGTTTTCTAATCTATGGTCAAGTGATATGGATATTTATCATTTCAATCCGCAATTATTAAATACTTACGGGTATATGTCATTTCAACCCGCCATCCCAAATTCGAATTCCGTAAAATCGCTTGGGTTTATCATTTCAACCCATAACATTTTACTATACTCTATAAAAGTGTTTAGGTATGTATTATTTCAACCATAGGGAATTCCTAACTAACAGAAACTGGCAGAGTGAGATCAAATATAATAACAGCATAAAATAACATAGCATATCAATGTCAAATATGGTCAAAATTGTCAAATTAAGTATGATATACACATACTAGCAGGTTATCGGTGTCAATAATGTCAACTATAACAGGTGAACAAATGCAACTAATGTCATATCATATTTAAATGATTTAATTACTAACAAATTCAAATTCAACAACATATTTCAATCGTCATTTCACAAGAATTAAATTTACTAAATAAAAAAATGTTAATCGTGAGTGATTGCCCACCTTTCGAGGTTAGAGAACAACGAGAAATGAACATGACGCCTACACATATGCGACACGAAGGAAAGAAAATGCTGATCCGACCAATTCTAGACAGCAACGAGACAAAAGTGAGCCAACTAGAATCGATGAAAACAAATCAATAGCTTGATATAAATGAAAAAAATGAAACATAAATATACCTTTTTTAAGGTCAAGGAGAAGGCTGTTCTGATACAGATGGGAAAAGGTGAGCTCGGCAGTGGAATAGGCTGCTGCAATGACTAAAGTAGGAGATGCAGCTTATATATAAGCTTCTCAACCAATTATATAAGCTATATATAAATATGACAAACCAAAGTACAAAAGTTGAATCAGTGTCAACGTTCCAAGGAAGCACTCGCCCATCTTTCAGCTTTCGAAGCAACTTTAGAGGTTGGTGGTCGGAGGAACTAGCTATGGAAACTTTGACACAAACAAAATTTTCTATGAAGAAAAATATGAGCTTGTTATAAGAATGCAAAAAAAATTAAGAAATAAGACCTACTACTAACAAAATATATACAACACACACACATACACACACACACACACAGATATATATATTCAAAGAAGGGAAGTTGATGGCTTACGACTTAAGGCGGGTCTGGTTGCTATAGGTGCATGTGTGACTGTGAGAGAGGGCTGGAGGATGGCTGATTAACAAGGCTTGGTGGAGCACAATGGTTCAGGTGGTGTTCAAGAATCAGGTTGGGTCTTGTGGGTTGCGTGGCATGAGTGCAGTAGGCAAAACAAGCTGGTGGGGGGGAAGACGTACTCCTTACATTATATATTAGAACTTCATATGTATTTTTATTTAGAAGAGGAGCTTCTCGATGGGAAGAAGTCAATGGGCAGCTCAGGAGGCTTGACAGTGGAGCGGATGTGAAGGTGGCAGGTCATTTGGAAGAGATAGAGGGGAGATGGGCTCGGTGATGTGGACATCTGAGGTTGAAGAGTTGCAAAGTTTCTTTTTTTTTATTAGGTGATGAACACTGGTGGTAGTGATTAGACGTTGGGATGGAGATGAGGCTGCAGGCGTGGGGCAGTAAGGCTCAGGTGGCAAATGACGTAGGGTGTTTGAAGTGGCCGAAGTGGTGATGGGTTTCTCCCCGAGGAGCATTCGGAGGTGCTGTAACCTGAGGATGAAGGCGGTTTGGTTGTGTGCTAGTGGAGAGGAGTGGTAGAGGAGAAGATGATGGTAGGCGATTGGTGATGAGATGCAGAGCCGGTCAGTGGGAGAAATAATATCGCGTAGCTTCAGAATAATATCGCATGCAACATATTATAACTTTTATATATGAACAACATAATACATATTTTCAAAAGAAAATTTTGGATTCGATTCAAAGCACATGTGAAGGAGTTTCAATGTAGACAAAATATGAGACTCGGTTTATTTCAAAATGAAAGCACGGTAGAACAAAGAAGGAATGGAGAGAGAATGAAAGGACGAACCAATATAATATTGGATATAATAGGGAATAGCAGAAGACATAGTTTGAATTTTGAAATTATTAAAGCAGCCGACTATTGGGTTTACACAGTGGACAATGGAAAGATACAAAGGAAACAAAAGGTTCAAATACGGAACCGATACTGCTAATCATTTCGCGAAATTCGCTGGGCATCGAACGCCGAAACACTCCAATGAATATACTGCGGAGATTAGCACGATGAGACGAACAGAATGGTAAACAGATATGAGCGACACGACGTTCCTATCAAAACTCAAAATTCGCTACCAAACTGCTGCTAATTCACCTAAAATAAGATAAACGAGGCTATATCAATCAAAATTGGCGAACCAAAATACAACATCTATCTCATAAAATGGTTTAAAATTTTATTATATAAAAATATTCAAATTTCGAAATATTTTATTTCAATCAAATTAACTGATTTAAAATTTCACAACCAAATAAACTTAAATATTTCCGATGGAAATCCGACACTTGTTATTTTTATATAGACGCATACCAAATATTTAATTTTCATTGCAAAGTTTATTATATATTTTCATGAAAAATTTAGTTAATTACATTATAAAATCGTAAAAATTTAGGGGTCGTTACACTAAGGAAAATGTAATATGAAATATTTAGTAAACTATTTACTTGTGTAGAATATAAATATAAAAGTAATAAAGTAAATGATACCAAAGATTTTTATACTGGTTTGATCTTCCCATTTTACGTCTAGCCTCGGACTCCTTCTGGATTTAATCGGTACTCTCATTTAACATGGAGGAACATGTATTACACTGCCTGAGCAACTGAACATGACTTTAACCATCTAGACAACCCAATAGGACTTCAACCGCCTGAGGATAATACAATAGGACTTCGCCTATACATAGCATAAAAGTATTTGATTGAGTATGCTCTTGAATAGCATTGATAAGTCAATAACGTAATCCCTTTCAATAACCTTCTCTGTTGTGGTATACCATGTATGTTATGAAGAAAGGAAGTAAATTTTATCACAAGAAAATATTCTTGAATGATCATGTGATCAAAAATATAAAGCAGTTTGGAAATGAATGCTTGAGAGTTTAATATTAAAGATAGAAAGAATTTAGAATAGAATTGATTATTAAAACAATGAAATGAATTGCTTTACATAGAGTTTATAGTTTCAATCATTTGTGAAAAGAATTAGTGAAAAGTTATGACTGCAACTCTTGATTTACGAAATGTATCTCTCCATGGTGAAGATGTACCATTTCAGAAAACTAGTCGTTATAGAGATTCAGCCGGCTGAGTAAAGTTTGGTAGCCATTTGAATCGACAAATTTTTTTTAAATAGAAAAAATAGTTCATTTTAGCCTATTTTCAGTCGGCTGAACATTGTTAGTCAGTCAATTGAATATTCAAAAATTAATATGTGCACGTGCGCAGATTCAATTGGATGACTTGGGTATTTCAGCCAGTTGAAATTCAAATCTTTTTGGGACGTTTTGTAAATTTCAAAAAAATCATGTGTATATGTGTATATATCACATAGGAGAGATTTTAACAACTTTATGCTTCTAGATATAGACATGATGCTGATAGTTCTTTGCAGCGTCAATCTTGTCTTCATTTTGATATAGTTGTCCCTTTGTAAAGTTGATATTATTTCCTGCAAAAATGGTTAGCATATACAATATGTACTTGTATAATTGTCACTATAAAAACATCAAAATATAAGATTCTAATAATATCTCCTTTTTTGATGATGATAACTATATAAGTTTAATTTTAAATTTAGTTATTCTCCCCTTAATTTATTACCCCCTATCGATATGGCCTAATTTTCCCCCCCTTTGTCATCTACAATAAAAAGGCAAAAACGTAAATATATATAGATTAAATAGCTCCCTCTAAAACATATACTCCCCCTATCAATATGCCTAATTTCATTGTGACGACCCGTCTCCTCGACCCTCAAAAATCGGCTCTAATACATCTATTCACGTGCCGTAAATCCAAGTGCCGGGGAGGCAGATTATTAGGGGTGTAAAAGAAAATAAAGATAGAAGATAACATAATAATAGAATCTCACATTGCATTCAACATTTATAATTATACTTAATGATCAGAGTCAAAAACAAATCTAGCGGGACAGTTATAACAGTCTATCCGTACATATGCTAGAAATACATACTACATAACACAGCGGAAAAAGGGTAGATAACTACATAAGGTACTTCAGCTTCATAGCTCCAAAAGACTTGTCCAAAATGCTCCTCAACATGCTCCAAAATGCTCCTAAGGTATCCTGACTACATGGCTGCTAGAAAAATAGGGCACCCAGAGTTTAAAGCGAAAAACAAACTCTGGGTCAGTCATAGGACCGGTATGAGAACTCAAAGTATGATGTTTGAAAACAAAAAGGTATCTCATAAGATTACGCCGCACATAAAAACGGAACGGGTTTTTACCTTATGATAACCAAAACTCTTTATTACACAAAATTTAGATATATTATTTTTAATGACATTCTTTGAAAACATTTTCAAATAAACTCATTAATCTTCACCGAAATGGTTACCCATATAGCATTTCGAGGCTATTCATTATGCCAATACAAACAAAACCGTAGGTTCTTATTGGAGAAAGAGTTTCCATACAAATGGATAGGTGAAGGGACTACCTTCCGATGGATACACCTCTAGATGGATGTCCCGAGGAACCATCACAAAGATCCTCCACCAACACAAGACCGACCTATCTCTATAACTAGATAGTACTAAAATTGTCATCCCCCGGTCGTTACCGACCATTATCCGAGAGCTCTCTTCGCACAAATCCACATTAATTTACATCTCGAACGTCATAGCGGAAAGAAATATATCTATAAGGGAATGATCATACCCTACTTGGGAGTGACCCACTTAGCCTTACTACATCTAACCATGTTTTTGTCATTTCCAGTTGATGAAGCTCGAGGCTACGATTACCTTTTCACATAGCACATCTTCTTTCACTTTGAATGCCACATTCCCATTCAACATTCACATGATTGTTTTCTACAAAGGTATAAGTTCCTGAGCTCGTATGTCTCAGGAAAGGGTGTTAAGCTAAGAGAAGGTGTCTTCTCCACCACCGACTGATATACTTTTACAGAAACCACTCATTATGATTTGGAATGCTAGGTCGGACATTCATCCATACAAGTTCGTTCTGGGACCAAACAAAACCGAAGGCACTTTCGTCGGCCATTACTAGGCAAGAAGCCTTTGGGTTTTGAGGTTTTTCATAACAAAGAGACCACTGCTACAATATAGTGAATCGGGGTTTATCCCCAATTAATCAACAAGTAGTCCCTCATTATTATTCATCTCAATATCGCCGTCTCTAAACATCTTCATTTTTCGAACACGTAAACTGGTTCGAAGTGGTTTTCGGATAGGAATTAACCAAATCCGACCCCGGTTCCTTCGAAATCCAATCATCGATAAAATTAACGTAGTTAGGTGATTGTTTTTCGATTCATTCATTTTCCCTTACTAAAATATCTTTGAGAGATATATATTTTCAAAAGATTCTTTTAGTGAATACGGAAGATCTTTGAGAGATATATATTTTCAAAATATTCTTTTAGCGAATACGGAATCATTTAAACCTCTTTTTAAATATTTCTCAAATCATTTTTAAAGAGTATCTTTTGAGAAAAAAGGATTATAAAAATCATTCTACTTTTATCCAAAATCAACTTCCGTATTCAACAAGTTATGGGTGGAATAACGATGAGATCACCTTTTAAATTCCACGAATAGGACAAGTTCCATCTTTGGATTTTAATAATGAGTACAAGAAGAATATTTCTATAAAATCCTAGTTGAGTATCTGGGCTTTCCTTTCGATATTTTCCACCCCTCGCCTAAAGGAGAAAACTTATGTAACAACCCGCATATTTATCAATTCTATATTTAAATATTTTATTTAAATATTTCATCGTTCGTCGGATTTTAATCCGAAAACCTACTTTTAGCAAACAGTCGAAGTGGGACTCGAGACCCCTTCCATTGAGTTCAAAATGCCATTTGCAACCTTTTTGAGTATAAGCTTCGATATGTTTGGAGTAAGTTGATTTTTGCTACTTTTTCACTTAGGGCTTTGGTTTGGGCTGAACCCTCTTACTAACTCAGTCCCAACCCCCTCTCCTCTTCATTACTTCATTCCTCATTTCCTAACACTTCAAGCTAAAGCAAAAATGGGGGAAGGAAGAGGAAATTAAAACTCCAAGCCCTAGTCTTCATTAGCAAATCCAACTTCTAGCTCCAAATTCAAGAGAACCCATTGGTAAGCATCTCCTTCTTCTTCTCCAACTCATTCTCTCTTTGATTTCAGAAAATTCCTAAACCTAATTTGGGAAACATTTCTCTTTTAAGCTTAGAATCAAGCTTCTTGAGTTGGGATTAAAGTGTGGTGATTCTCCCTTTGCTTTCAAGATTCTTCTTCGTTTGTTTGGGTTCAAAGGTGAGATTTTTATCTCACATCTTTGTCTATAATTATCTTCGATTGTTAGATATGAATTCCTAACACTTATTCTTGTGCAATTGATTTTGGTTTGGATTGATTTGGTGTATATTCCAATTTTTGGTGTTTTGAAATCAAAATCTATGAAAATCCTTTTATGGATATTTGGACATTAATATTTGAGGCGTATCGGAGAGCCGTTAAGGCTGGGTTGTCGCTCGACGTAAATCCTTAGTCGTCGTTTGCTCGTTCGAATCGCTTTCGATATTCGTTTGGCCATTTTTGGCCTAGGTTCAGGGAATGCCCTGAACCCAGGTTTTAGACGTCTGAAACGTAGTATTCAGACGCCTGAATATTATACTGGGAATTTTTATTCCCCAGTATTCAGACGTCTGAATCTATATTTCAGACGTCTGAATTGGTTCATTTGGAACCAGAGAGGAAATAGGCTAAAAAGTGCCTATTTCAGACGTCTGATTTCAAGAATTCAGACGTCTGAATTCTGTTTTTGGAAAATATTTATTTTCCAGATTCAGACGTCTGAATCTTTGATTTCAGACATCTGAATCTGCACTCTTTTGTACTATTTGCCTACTTGCTTGAGAATTCCAACGTTAATCGATTCGTGTTGATTCCCATTTGTTATTATCACTTATTATCGACTTTGATGACATTTTCTTCGTGGTTTTTGGGAATATCCATTTTGATGGATTCGGTATCGATTTCTTTGGATTTTATTCACGTCTTCGAATGTGAATTTTAGTGACTGGTTGTTCTTACAATCTTCTTTGTGATTTGTCGCTTTAAAAATATAAAGGTTTTCTATACTAGTAGTAAATATCAAAACTCTTTCTTCAAATGATTTCAACACTATTTTATTACAAAGCTGATTTTCTCAAACCGATTTCTAATCTATTAGTATATACAAACCTTTACCTCACTCGTATGAGAAATCTAATTAAACGGCTTAGTAAAACGAGTGGTATGAAACGCTTGCGTTTACTTCGTCGGTTAATTCTTGGACTTGTTCGATTGAACCTCTTGTGACAATTATCTAGTGGAGATCTACAACTTGTTCGTAAATATTTAAGTTAAGTTAGTGGTTATGGGACATGAAGCTAAGCTCATATATTTACTAGCTTACTGTAATTGACACTTCTTGTTGATCGATGATGATCATTTTTTTGGGTTTAGACTAGCCATGTGCGATGTCTCTTTGCCCACGTGGAGGACTGTACTTCGTTTTATTGAGCTTCGTCTCATTTCTCGCATGGGTCGTACCTATCTAGGTGCGTCGATGTTTGTTTACTTCGTGGAGCAATCGGCTCAATAAGTTGGTGCATGGGGCGTATCTTTTTAGGTGCGTCGATGCTTATTTATGCATGGGGTGTATCTTTCTAGGTGCATCGATGTTAGACATTGCATGGGACATATCTTTCTAGATACGTCGATGTTGGTTTGTGCATGGGGCGTATCTTTCTAGGTGCGTAAATGCTTATTTATGCATGGGGTGTATCTTTCTAGGTGCACCGATGTTACACATTACATGGGGCGTATCTATTTAAGTGCGTCGATGTTTGACTTTGCATGGGTCGTACCTTTCTAGGTGCGACGATGTTTGACTGTGTATGGGGCGTATATATTTAGGCGCGTCAATGCCCAGTTTATGGAATAGTGTTCCGTTTGGGATTGGCCATCCTTTTCTTGTGATCTCTGGATCTCTAATTGTGTTGATTTCTAGAATTTATGTTTCACCACCTTTTTCGATTGGCATTGATAGGTATGTCAACATTTGTGGCTTGGTGAATGAAATTAGGAGTATGACATTCCTTTTGATCTTTGAAAAGATTTTTGTGATATTGATTAATCTCTTGTTGATTTTTCAATTATTTATTTATCACAGCTTGGCAATGTGATTATTATGCGTTTAGTCATATCTCTTATTCTATATCATTTCATCTGATATTTATACTAGACTGATCCGTTTATTATTTTCTTATTAAATAATACTCGGGTCAGACCGAGATGTTACAGGTGCTTTTGCTTAACTTCTCTCCATGGATTCACTACTCTGATGAACACTTTCATGTGTTAGTTATATATTCATATCTATTTCCGCCTTTGTGATATGAATTATCTGTGACTGATTTGTGTT
Source organism: Allium cepa (assembly GCA_030765085.1). NCBI lineage: Eukaryota > Viridiplantae > Streptophyta > Magnoliopsida > Asparagales > Amaryllidaceae > Allium > Allium cepa. The sequence goes on along the minus strand of CM060931.1, from coordinate 202,287,964 downwards.
ATGTTTATTTCTGTATAGGCTTCCAAAGAAACTATAGCCACTGTGTAGTAGCTTTGAGTTTGTGTCGGTATGTCGGATGTCCTAGAAATGCAAGTTACATCTTATCTGGCATATCAGTACTTGCACAAAGTAATTATACAGATGGTCGCTCCTCAACAGCCTTATTCTCCGTACTAGTTGACGGCATTACACCGTAGTGTCCTTGGCTAGCGTGGGTATAGAGGTGGGGCGTCACAGCTTGGTATCAAAGCCAAACTTCGGAACAATGTAGAATAATTTAACAAGGATCATCGTCCTACGTCCATCTTAGGAGTCGTGCTTTAGGATTTTATTCTAGTCTTCGTACCAATTCATCCTATTTTCCTTATGATTACTTGTTTTATCCATCAACATTGCTTGATATTTATTTTGAGAATAACTTTTTTCTCTTCTTTCTTTCTTTGTTAAAGAAGAGAATTGGTTAGACCAGGTCGTCCCAGCGCCGGTCAATCTAGTGCTACTCCTCAGGATGGAGTATTTATGTCTGCCCAGCAGCTTCTTGATCTAGTAAAGAACGCCCAAGCTTCCGGACCCATTCCAGAGCCTACTCATCCTAGATCTGGTTTTGCACGCTTGTGCAGAGACTATACCGATTTGGGTGGAAGGCCATTCAAGGGATCCGAGAATGTTATAGAAATTCAAGCTTGGCTCAAATCATGCGATCGTATCTTTTCTCGCATGAACCTTATGGATCTACATCGAGTCCAAGTGACTTCTAGCATGCTCCAAGAAAGAGCGTTAGATTGGTATGAGCTTTTAATTTCTGAAATCGTTGAGGCGGATCTCTCTTGGGAGCAATTCCGAGGAAGATTCGAATTGAAATTCGTGCCGGAGGCTGAAAAAGTAACTTTAGCACGGCATTTTATTGACCTTGTTCAAGGTGAATCTTCTGTGACAGACTATGTCGCATCTTTCGAATCTCTGTCCAAATACGGGGTTGAGTACATTAATACTCCATTGAAGAAAAATCAGAGATTTGTCTATGGCTTGAATAAGAATCTTAAGAAGCCATTGCTTTTGAAACTTGAGGTTTCATTTGATCAGCTTATTGATATCGCTCTTCGTCTTGAAGAGGCCGATAATGAAGGTGATGTTGAAGTTGTGGGTGCCAAACAAAACTTCAACAACAACATGAAGAGGCCTATTAAATTCAAAGGCCTCATTCCCAACAAGAAAGGGAGGCAAGAAACCCCGGCAGCAAAGGTCCCTACCTCTAGTCGTGGGCAATGCTACAATTGTGGTTCCACGGACCACTATGCAAGGGAGTGTCCGAAACCTCATTATTGCCGCTATTGCAAAAATTCGGGTCACCATATAACTGCATGTCTCATACTTCAAAGTAGGAAGGAGGGAAAGCTCAATGTAGTGCAAGCTCCTGGTAACACTTCTCGTGGTCAAGGTATTTCATATTTAATCCTTGATTACATTTGTTTTGTGATCATCCTTTCGAGTTCTTGTTGATATGGGTTCATCTCATTATTTTTATATCAAAAGAACTTGTTGATTCTTTTTCTTTGAAAGTATTTTGGGCTTGTTGACTTCTTTGAGGATTGTGAATCCGGATTAGTGGATCCGCAACACTTAATTTGCTTTCTATTGATGTCGAAATTATTTTATGTGATTTTTCTTTCCAAGCCGATTTTTACTTAGGCTTCGGAATTGATTTTTGTAAGGATTGGCTTAATCGTTGTGAAGCCAAGATCCTACTTTCCGTGTGGACTATTCATCTTCTACATTTTCTATCTGTTAAGCAGATTTCTATTTCTCTTTGTGATTTTGATTCCAATTTGATGGCATCATTTTATTCTTTAAGCCTTCATGATAAGGAAAGTGTTGTTTCTCTTATCTAAATAGTTTGTGAAACTTTCCGGTATTTTTGAGTTTGTCTTAGGATTATCACCTAAGAAATCTTTTGTGTGGTGTTAAGGTCTTTCTAGTTCGACCTTGCCACCGATTTTCATTTGGCTACGAGTTGCGCGAGTTAGCATTCCACTTACCGCATTCCACACTCGTTACGATTCTTATGAATGACTTATTATACCATTCAGTTTGTCCAGCTTACTTCATCCATTTTATAAGCCGAGTATTCTATGAGTATTTCGATGAGACCATTCTTGTGTTTATTGATTTTGGATGAAATTTAAAATTTAAAATTTTTGCAAATCTTTTTCATAAGATTTATTTATAAGTATAAATAGGATTTCTGTTTTTAGAACGAACAAAGAGAATTTTCAAAAGTTTTTAGAAACATGTTTATCCTATAAAAGATGATTTTGTGATTGTGTTGCCCATTTAGTGTTTTAAGAATTCTGGTCGATGCGCTTGATCAACGTTATTGATAGGAATTTCCTAAACGCTTTGATGAGACAGTTAGACACGATATATTGACTTGTAAAAATGTAAATTTTTCTAGAAAGATTTTGACATTGAGATAATTGAGATTTTCAAAGTTTTAGCTTTTCGGGAAAGAAAATTATTTAAAAGAAGTTCTTTCTTTTCGATACTCTTATTCTTGTGATTCCCGTGGGGAACCGAGACTTTATCTTTTGTACCAATGCTAATCGTATTGGTTTGGATGCCTCTCTCTCGCAAATGGAAACGTGCTATCACTTGTGCTTCTAAATCGTTATAGCTTATCGAGACTAGATATGCCGCTCATGATCTAGTGCTCACGGCTATTGTTTTTATTTTTAGAATTTGGCATCATCATTTTGGATGAGAAATTTGTTCTCTACCCCGATCATAAATCTTTGGAATATTTATTTTCTCATAAGGAACTTAATGTTGGCTAGAGATCCTTGCATCTTATGATCTTGATATTCTTTTTATTTCCAGAAGGGAAATCGTGTTGCCAATGCGCTTTGTCGTAAGCAACTGGTGGTTGATTCTTTGATGTTGTCTGAATGGAATTATCTTTTTATCAAGTTCATCGGACGTTTTGATATACTTCATTTTATTGAGCTTTAACTCATTTTTTTTATGGACTAGCGTCCGATGTTCTTTTATGGTGTTCGGTTCATCGGATGTACTGTTATTATACTACATCGATGTTCCGTCTTATCTGGATCAATGGATGTACCATTATTATACTACTCGTTGTTCCGGTTTATCGGTTCATTGGACGTACCGTTTTTGTACTACGTCGGTGTTCCAAATTATTCGAGTTTCTAGTTTCTCGGACGTACCGTTTCTGTACTACGCCATTGCACTGGCTCAATTTTATGCTATTCTTGACGTTTTCTGCGTCTTTTAACTATGGAAATGCTTTTAGGTTTCCTATTTTATTCTTGAGCCCGGTGATATTGAGGAAATTGAAGTTTCACCAGATTTGACTTTTGAGCAACATTCTATTCGCATCATTGCTTCGGAGGTTGAGTGCCTTCGAAATAAAGATGTTCTTTTTGTGAGAGTTCAATGGTTCTCAAATCCTATGGATTACTCTTGGGAATCCAGAGAATTCACCGTGCGAACCCGTTCAGGCTAACTTTTTCATGCTCCTTATGGTGAACTTCCTATTTCAAATTTTCTTTTGTGTTGATATGCATCAATGGTTGTTACTCTCTATTTTCTTCTTAAGTATTGCGAGGACGCAATTTCTTTAAGGAGGGGAGTCTGTAACAACCCGCATATTTATCAATTCTATATTTAAATATTTTATTTAAATATTTCATCATTCGTCGGATTTTAGTCTGAAAACCTAATTTTAGCAAACAGTCGAATTAGGACTCGAGACCCCTTCCATTGAGTTCAAAATGCCGTTTGCAACCTTTTTGAGTATAAGCTTCGATATGTTTGGAGTAAGTTGATTTTTGCTACTTTTTCACTTAGGGCTTTGGTTTGGGCTGAACCCTCTTACTAACTCAGTCCCAACCCCCTCTCCTCTTCATTACTTCATTCCTCATTTCCTAACACTTCAAGCTAAAGAAAAAATGGGGGAAGGAAGAGTAAATTAAAACTCAAAGCCCTAGTCTTCCTTAGCAAATCCAACTTCTAGCTCCAAATTCAAGAGAACCCATTGGTAAGCATCTCCTTCTTCTTCTCCAACTCATTCTCTCTTTGATTTCAGAAAATTCCTAAACCTAATTTGGGAAACATTTCTCTTTTAAGCTTAGAATCAAGCTTCTTAAGTTGGGATTAAAGTGTGGTTGATTCTCCCTTTGCTTTCAAGCTTCTTCTTTGTTTGTTTGGGTTCAAAGGTGAGATTTTTATCTCACATCTTTGTCTATAATTATCTTCGATTGTTAGGTATGAATTCCTAACACTTATTCTTGTGCAATTGATTTTGGTTTGGATTGATTTGGTGTATATTCCAATTTTTGGTTTTTTGAAATCAAAATCTATGAAAATCCTTTTATGGATATTTGGACATTAATATTTGAGGCGTATCGGAGAGCCGTTAAGGCTGGGTTGTCGCTCGACGTAAATCCTTAGTCGTCGTTTGCTCGTTCGAATCACTTCCGATATTCGTTTGGCCATTTTTGGCCTAGGTCCAGGGAATGCCCTGAACCCAGGTTTCAGACATCTGAAACGTAGTATTCAGACGTCTAAATATTATACTGGGAATTTTTATTCTCCAGTATTCATACGTCTGAATCTATATTTCAGACATCTGAATTGGTTCATTTGGAACCAGAGAGGAAATAGGCTAAAAAGTGCCTATTTCAGACGTCTGATTTCAAGGATTCAGACGTCTGAATTCTGTTTTTGGAAAATATTTATTTTCCAGATTCAGACATCTGAATCCTTGATTTCAGACATCTGAATCTGCACTCTTTTGTCCTATTTGCCTACTTGCTTGACAATTCCAACGTTAATCGATTCGTGTTGATTCCCATTTGTTATTATCACTTATTATCGACTTTGATGACATTTTCTTCGTGGTTTTTAGGAATATCCATTTTGATGGATTCGGTATCAATTTCTTTGGATTTTATTCACGTCTTCGAATGTGAATTTTAGTGACTGATTGTTCTTACAATCTTCTTTGTGATTTGTCGCTTTAAAAATATAAAGGTTTTCTATACTAGTAGTAAATATCAAAACTCTTTCTTCAAATGATTTCAACACTATTTTATTACAAAGCTCGTTTTCTCAAACCGATTTCTAATCTATTAGTATATACAAACCTTTACCTCACTCGTATGAGAAATCTAATTAAACGGCTTAGTAAAACGAGTGGTATGAAACGCTTGCGTTTACTTCGTCGGTTAATTCTTGAACTTGTTCGATTGAACCTTTTGTGACAATTATCTAGTGGAGATCTACAATTTGCTCGTAAATATTTAAGTTAAGCTAGTGGTTATGGGACATGAAGCTAAGCTCATATATTTACTAGCTTACTGCAATTGACACTTCTTGTTGATCGATGATGATCATTTTTTTGGTTTAGACTAGCCATGTGCGATGTCTCTTTGTCCACGTGGAGGACTGTACTTCGTTTTATTGAGCTTCGTCTCATTTCTCGCATGGGTCATACCTATCTAGGTGCGTCGATGTTTGTTTGCTTCGTGGAGCAATCGGCTCAATAAGTTGGTGCATGGGGCGTATCTTTTTAGGTGCATCGATGCTTATTTATGCATGGGGTGTATCTTTCTAGGTGCATCGATGTTAGACATTGCATGGGACGTATCTTTCTAGATACGTCGATGTTGGTTTGTGCATGGGGCGTATCTTTCTAGGTGCATAGATGCTTATTTATACATGGGGTGTATCTTTCTAGGTGCACCGATGTTAGACATTATATGGGGCGTATCTATTTAGGTGCGTCGATGTTTGCCTTTGCATGGGTCGTACCTTTCTTGGTGCGACGATGTTTGACTTGTATGGGGCGTATCTATTTAGGCGCGTCAATACCCGGTTTATGGAATAGCGTTCCGTTTGGGATTGGCCATCCTTTTCTTGTGATCTCTGGATCTCTAATTGTGTTGATTTCTGGAATTTATGTTTCACCACCTTTTTCGATTGGCATTGATAGGTATGTCTACATTTGTGGCTTGGTGAATGAAATTAGGAGTATGACATTCCTTTTGATCTTTGAGAAGATTTTTGTGATATTGATTAATCTCTTGTTGATTTTTCAATTATTTATTTATCACAGCTTGGCAATGTGATTATTATATGTTTAGTCATATCTATTATTCTATATCATTTCATCTGATAATTATAGCTAGACTGATCCGTTTATTATTTTCTTATTAAATAATACTCGGGTCAGACCGAGATGTTACAGGTGCTTCTCCTTGACTTCTCTCCATGGATTCACTACTCTGATGAACACTTTCATGTGTTAGTTATATATTCATATCTATTTCCGCCTTTGTGATATGAATTATCTGTGACTGATTTGTGTTATGTTTATTTCTATATAGGTTTCCAAAGACACTATAGCCACTATGTAGTAGCTTTGAGTTTGTGTCGGTATGTCGGATGTCCTAGAAATGCAAGTTACATCTTATCTAGCATATCGGTACTCGCACAAAGCAATTATACAGATGGTCGCTCCTCAACAGCCTTATTCTCCGTACTAGTTGACGGCATTACAACGTAGTGTCCTTGGCTAGCGTGGGTATAGAGGTGTGGCGTCACAACTTACGCCAGGTAATTTCAGGGCGCTGGTTGCTCCATCCCTAACCTTAGTTACACACCTTGTTTTCAGTTTTAGATCTCACAGGCAGGACACATGTACTAGTAGTTTCCGTATACTCATTTTTCCATCTTAAATCACTTAACTTCTTGTTTAACCATTTTTGAAATAACGTTAAATTGTTCAAATTTATATTTGTAATGCTTTTTTATTTACTTAAAAATATTTACTAAGGATTTGGAAAAGAATTGTTAAGTTTCAAACTTTATTTCAAAAGATATTGAAAAGCGTTTGTAGAAAGTGTTGCAAAAAGGGCTTTAAAAGCTATATTTTTCAAAACAACTTTTATATCATTTAGAAATTCATCTTTTCAACTTAAATCATTTTTAACACATTTAAAAAGACTTTTCGAATTTATTTCATATTTTTAAAACGTTTATTTTATCAATTTCCAACTTTGGTCATTTAGTGCAAAATGAGATTTTTCTTGAAAATTGATTTTGCCATATTTCAAAATATACAGGATGAAATCTTGATTTTCTCTTTTTTATGAAAGATATGGATATATGGATTTGAAAAATTCTTACTTCGAAGAATAACTACAGTTCACTTCGTATGCTCGTTTGAACTTTTGACGCGAAAACGCGAACTACCGTTATGCGACGCGTCAAATTTTTAGCATATTTAGAGATTCATATCCAAACTTTGTCGAAACAAGGTTAAACACTTAGGAATCATTTCTAAATTATTTTCAAACATTTTTCAAAGGTATAAATGATTCCATATCACATTTCATTTCTTATGGAAAGTGATTTACATGTGATTATACGTCGTGTAAATCCGTGACTTGTTTCAATATATATATTCAATATACAACTTATAAACATCCAAAACAATATTTATAATCATTTTAACATATTCTAATATGTCATATGAACTTGCATATCAATTTAACAACATTTTTATTACAATGTCACATAATTCTCATTTATGTACATATTTACTTACTAACTTTTGCAAATGAGTTAAAGGTGGTTGCTTTCTTTTTCAAACACTTGTCAAACATGATTATTAACATCCAAATAACATTTATAACTTGCAAAACATCATATAAATATTTCCTGCTTAACAATTTAGAGTTCTCACTTTGTTTGGTTTTGGCGAATGGAAAATCGGCTATAGCTTGGCTACTCGACGTTTTGAGCTTGTGATTCCTTGGACGCTTCGACTTAGATGGCTTGCCTTGGCTTGGGAAGGGCTAGAAGTGCTCGGCCAAATAGATAAAGAGGGAGGCGTGAGAAATGTGATGAAGGAGGAGAGTTTGAAGTGGTACGGACGGTGTTTTGTTGATATTTTCTTTATTTTATTTTTGGGAATATTTTGGCATAACTTTGTTAAGGTTGGAAGCCATTAAAGGAGGTAAGAAGAAGCTTGAAATTTTGAGAAGAAAAAGTGTGAAAGAAAGTGAGAAAGTGGGTATGTATTTATAGAAAATATTTGAGAATAAAGTATAGATTTGTGTTTTTACTTAAATAACTTTCCTTAAGAATTAAGTAAACTTATTTATTTCAAAACTTACCATCCACATCACATCACACTTTTAAAATTCAAATACTTTAGAGTTAATTAAAGAATAAGAATGATTATTTTACTTTATGCCACTTTCTTTACTTTGTGTCGCTTTCTTTACTTTATGTCACTTTTGATGTGACATATGTTTTGTCTTTTTTAGTTTACTTTTGCTAATTACTTTCTAGAATTTTCTAAGTGTGGTTATTAAAAGTAACATTTTTTAGTTAATTGTTAACTATCTTTATATATTATCATATTTATTAAATTGTATACATAAAAGTGCAACAACATTGCGACAAATTTAAATCAACAAAACATTATTTTTTGACAGAATGTTTTACGGTCATATTTTGACGTTTTATTTAAGCTATTTATTCATGTAAATAAAATTTAAAAATAAATTTGTATAATGTCAATTAAAAATATAAACACTCATAAATTAATTAAAATAATTTATTTAACCATTGAAACTTACTTTTCTGAAATCAGGATTTTGTCACTTTTGTCGATATTAGCAAATATTACTATTTTTATGCATATTTCTATTTCTAAATCCTACCTAATATTATTTGAATCCTAAAACCATTTATATTTTATGTTTAAAATCACTTTAAATATTATATTTTGAAGCGGTTAAATTTTGGGTCATTACATTCTCCCATACTTAAAAGAATTTCGTCCTCGAAATTAGATAAGAAGAAAATAGCTCAAATGGAAATATATGTTCAATAAGATAGAACATATACAATAAGCGACTACACCATGTGCGGTGAGTAACTCAAACGATAGATAAAGTCTATACATCGATCCTAAACTTGGGATATGCTTTTCTAATTCTATCTTCTGTTTCCCATGTGCAATCATCAACATCCTCACTCCATTGAACTTTTACTAACCTTACAACCTTACTTCTTATTCGTTTCTCATCTTGATCCACGATTCGAATGGGTCTTCTAATAACTGCTACGTTTGGTTCTATCTCCAAGTCATCCTGAGCAGCTATTTCTATGATTTTTTCTAGGTCATATATATGCTTCCACAAATGCGATACGTGAAAAACATTATGTACACCAGATAATCTTTCAGGCAATTGTACTCGATAAGCTAGTGGGCCAATTCGTTCGAGAATGGGAAAAGGTCCAATATATCGAGGTGCTAACTTTCCAGCTCTTCCAATTCTTACTACACCTCTCATTGGAGAGACTTTCAAAAAGGCTGAATCTCCAACTGAGAATTCCATATTTCTACGCCTTCAGTCTGCATAACTCTTCTGTCTACTTTGGGCTTCTTTTAGCTTCTTTCTAATCATAACTTTCTCTGAAGCTTCTGGTATCATATTTGGGCCAAGAACTAATCGATCTCTGGCTTCTATCCAACATGTTGGCGATTTACATAGACGACCATACAAAGCTTCATATGGTGCCATGCCGATACTAGATTGATAGCTATTATTATAGGCGATCTCTACTAAATGTAAATGATTCTCCCACGAGCCTCCAAAGTCTAGAATACAGGCCCTCAAAAGATATTCCAAAACACGGTTAACTCTTTCCGTCCGTCCATCGGTTTGGGGGTGATATGCAGTACTTATACTCAGCTTTGTTCCCAAAGCTGTCTGTAGTGCATCCCAAAACTGACAAGTGAAGATTGGATCACGATCGCTTACTATACTGCTTGGAACTCCATGCAATCGGACAATCTCCTTCATATATATATATTTGCAAGGCTTGTTGTAGTTCTTGTTGGCTTAACTAGAATAAAGTGTGCACTTTTGGTTAATCGGTCTATGATAACCCAAATGCCTTCATTTCCTTTCCTTGTTCGGGGTAAGCCATCAATGAAATCCATTGATATTTGATTCCACTTCCAAGTTGGAATCTCCAAAGGTTGAAGTAATCCTGCCGTCTTCTGTTGGTCACTTTTGATTCTTTGGCAATTTTCACACCGGCTGACATAGATAGATATGTCCCTCTTCATACTTTTCAACCAAAATGTACACTTCATGTCTTTGTATATCTTATGAATCCCTGGATGAATGCTAAGTTTGGATGTATGGCATTCAGCTAATACTTCTTGCTTAAGATTTCCAACATCCGGAACACAAAATTTTCCATTTAACCACAATACTCCATGGTTATCTATTTTAAAGCTTGAAATATATCTCTGATGTATTTTCCTAACGATCTCCTTGAGAAATAGATTCTCCCTTTATTTGCTGGCGATATTTTCCAAGAGAGTTGGAGTTACTACCAAATAAGAAATAGTAGCTAGCTTCCTACTCAATGTATCAACTACTACGTTGGCTTTCCCGGGTGTATATAGAATATCTAGATCATATGACGTAAGAAATTCTAGCCAGCGTTGCTGTCTCGTGTTCAAATCCTTCTGGGTGAAAAGATACTTCAAAGATTTGTGGTCCGTGAAGAGTTCGAATTTTTCACCTAAAAGATGGAATATTATTTACTATGTTCAATTCAAAGTTTTACCGAAATAAACTATGAAAGATTCTTACCCAGCAAATAATGTCTCCATATCTTTAGAGCGAACAGAATGGCTAATAGTTATAAGTCGTGTGTTGCATAATTCTTTTCATGTGTCTTCAGCTGTCTACTTGCGTAAGCAATCACCTTTCCATCTTGCATTAAAACTGCACCAACTCCTTCTCCACAAGCATCGGTATAAACGGTCAATCCACTATTTCCATTTAAAATTGCTAAAACTGAAGCGGTTGTCAATCTCTTCTTTAGTTCTTGGAATGCTTCTTCACACTTAGGAGTCCATATAAATTTTGCATCCTTCATTGTCAACTTCGTTAGGTGATATGCAATTTTAGAGAAGTCTTGAACGAATCATTTGTAATATCCTGCCAACCCTAAGAAGCTACGAATCTCTTTAGGAGTTTGCGGCTCCTTCCAATCTTGAATAGCTGCAACTTTCCCTGGATCTACTGAAATTCCATACCTTGATATTATATGTCCAAGGAATCTTACCTCCTTCTCCTAAAAATGGACTTTGAGAATTTTGCTTGTAGCCCATTATTCCTCAATATCTCCAACACAGATTCTAGATTCCTTGCGTGTTCTTCTTCTGTCTTTGAATAGATGAGGATATCGCCGATAAAGACTAACAAGAATTTGTTTAGCACATCTCTAAACACTCTATTCATAAGGTCGACAAAACAAGCGAGTGCATTAGTCAGCCCAAAAGGCAAAACCAACCGCTCATAGAAAGTATTCGGACCTTTGAATGCAGTTAAATGGATGCAATCTTCTACGATCCTTAACTGATGGAATCCTGTAGCTAGGTCCATTTTAGAGAAAACTCGAGCTCCATGTAACTGCCTAAACATGTCGTTTATTCGGGGTAGAGGATACTTGTTCTTAATGGTTTGCTTATTTAGATCTCGATAGTCTACACACAATCTCAAAGATCCATCTGACTTAGCAATAAAAACTATAGCTAATCCCCAACTTGAACGGCCGGGTCTTATCAGTCCTTTCTTTAATAGCTCTTGGGTTTGATTATTCAACTCGTCCCTTTCTTTCGGAGCCATCCTTCTAACTTGTTGTTTAATTGGCATTGCACCAAGAACTAAATCGATATGAAATTCGATTTCTCGGTGTGGGGGCAAACCTTTTGCTTCCTCAAAGACATTTGCAAATTCTTTAGCAACGGGTATTGTTTCTAATCTTGTTTGGGATGTATCTAAAGCATAAAGAAAACTATCCCTTCTTGGACTAGGACTTTCACAAGGTATTTCTATGATTTTCCCTAACTTTGTTTTCACAGTAACTGTTTTTTTTAAACAATCTAGAATAGCTTCATTTTTAGTTAACCAATCCATGCCAAGTAAAATTTCGAATCCAATAAAATCTAAGATCAAAAGATCAAAAGGAAAGTGATGGGGAGGATAGGAAATTGGGACTTTTTCATAGTGCACACAAAGATTAGTGGAACCTCCTTTAGGATTTGTTACGCAAATAGGGTCGTCAACAATTTTAGGTTTAAGTTCCAATTCTTCTACAGTTTTTTCAGAAATAAAACTATAAGAAGCTCCTGTATCAAATAATACTCTAACTAAAACATCTTTGATAAAAATATTACCTTCCAACACTCCTTTGCCCTTCACATCATCGGAGGTTAAAGGCTCGTCCTTAATAGCGTAAACTTTGGCTTGTTCTTCTTTCTTTATTAGGGGACAATCCTTAATCAAGTGTCCTGATTGATGATAATTAAAGCAGCTTCTTGGTGTTGATACTTGAGTTCCTTGAGTTCTGTATTTTCTATAATGAATTGATAGGCGGCCCTTTTGTTGGCAATTGTAGCAGGTAACATTTTTAAAATGGTTATCCTAAGATCCTCCTTTGGGTTTTCCCTACAACGGCTTCTTGCCATTGAACTTCCTCTTCTTCCAATTATTGTTATTGCTTTCTTGTACTACGGGTGGATCTATCTTATCCAAAGCTTCATATCTGTATCCCATGTCTATTAAGTCTACACATGGTTCTTTCACATGCCTAGTCATCCTGACATGGTATTGCTTCTTCATTCCAGAAATAAACTTTTCATTCTTTTTTAGGGGCGTATCTATCAATCTAGGCCCAAAACGAGATAATTCGTTAAACTTATTAGCATACTCCTCAAATGACATCTCCTCCTTTTGTTTAAAATCCATGAAATTTCGGTAAAGACGGGATTTTCCTGCTTCTGGCATATACCGCCCCTCTAAAACTTCTTTGAATTATTCCCATGAAAAAACATTCTATGACTCATTCTGAGTAATAGATTCCCACCAAACTAGAGATCCATCTTGTAGTTGCCAAGAAGCTAAAAATCTCTTCTGCTCATCTCCAATATTCGGTCCTTTGAAAATTCTTTCACACGCGTGGATCCAAGCTTGTACTTCGATGATGGTTTCTGTTCCTTTGAAAGGTTTACCACCAAGGCTGGTATAGTTCTTACATAAAGTTGCAAAGTTAATATGGGGCTGTACCGGAACTACTACTTCCTTGACTACTACAGCTGTGGGAGTTTGACCATTTATGGCATTACTTCCTCCCCTACCTCGTACTCTTCTTCCACTCATTTTCTACTATCTGCATATAGTAAGAAAAAGATCTTTAGGATATATAGACAAGATATCTTAGGGAGTGCTATACAGTATGAATATACTTATTCAAATTAGAAGTTTTAATTATGCGCTCTCTCAGACTAAACTCATTCTAGGGCATTACTAAACCTATCCCAAATGAGTCATACCCCAACAAAGCCAAGGTTCTCACTTAACCTTCAGCTCTGATACCAAATGTAACGACCCGTCTCCTCGACCCTCAGAAATCGACACTAATACATCCGCGGTATTTACGTGCCGTAAATCCAAGTGCTGGGGAGGCAGATTATCAAGGGTGTAAAAGAAAACAAAGATAGAAGATAACAGAATAATAGAATCTCACATCGCATTCGACATTTATAATTATACATAATGATCAGAGTCAAACACAAATCTAGCGGGATAGTTATAACTATCTATCCGTACATATGCTAGAAATACATACTACATAACACAGCAAAAAATGGGTAGATAACTACATATGGTACTTCAGCTTCATAGCTCCAAAAGACTTGTCCAAAATGCTCCAAAGGTATCCTGACTACATGGCTGCTCGAAAAATAGGGCACCCAGAGTTTAAAGCGAAAAACAAACTCTAGGTCAGTCATAGGACTCGTATGAGAACTCAAAGTACGATGTTTGAAAATAAAAAGGTATCTCATAAGACCACGCCGCACATAAACACAGAACGGGTTTTTACCTTATGATAACCAAAACTCTTTATTACGCAAAATTTAGAGATATTATTTTTAATGACATTCTTTGAAAACATTTTCAAATAAACTTATTAATCTTAGCCGAAATGGTTACCCATATATCATTTCCAGGCTATTCACTATGCCAATACAAACAAAACCACAGGTTCTAATTGCAGAATGGGTTTCCATACAAATGACTAGGTGAAGGGACTACCTTCCGATGGATACACCTCTAGATGGATGTCCCAAGGAACCATCACAAAGCTCCTCTACCAACACAAGACCGGCCTATCTCTATAACTAGATAGTACCGAATATGTCATTCCCCGATCGTTACCGACCTTTATCCGAGATCTCTCTTCACATACATCCACATTAATTTACATCCCGAACGTTATAGCGGAAAGAAATATATCTAGAAGGGAATGATTATACCCTACTTGGAATGACCCACTTAGCCTTGCTGCATCTAACCCTGTTTCGGTCATTTCCGGTTGATGAGGCTCGAGGCTACAATTACCTTTTCACATAGCACATCTTCTTTCACTTTGAATGCCACATTGCCATTCCACATTCACACGACTGATTTCTACAAACGTATAACTTCCTGAGTTCGTATGTCTCGGGAAAGGGTGTTAAGCTAAGAGAAGGTGTCTTCTCCGCCACCGACTGATATACTTTTATAGAAACCACTCATTATGATTTGGATTGCAAGGTCAGACATTCATCCATACAAGTTCGTTCTGGGGCCAAACGAAACTAAAGGCACTTTCCTCGTCCATTACTATGCGAGAAGCCCTTGTGGTTTTGAGTTTTTTCATAACAAAGAGACCACTGCTACAATATAGTGAATCGGGAATTTATACCCAATTAATCAACAAGTAGTCCCTCGTTATTATTCGTCTCAATATCTCCGTCTTCAAACATCTTCATTTTTCGAACACATAAACTGGTTTGAAGTGGTTTTCGGATAGAAATTAACCAAATCCGACCTCGGTTCCTTCGAAATCCAATCATCGATAAAAATGATGTAATTAGGTGATTGTTTTTCGATTCATTCATTTTCGCTTACTAAAATATCTTCGAGAGATATATATTTTCAAAATATTCTTTTACGAATACGGAGTCATTTAAACCTCTTTTTGAATATTTCTCAAATCATTTTTAAAGAGTATCTTTTGAGAAAATAGGATTGTAGAAATCATTCTACTTTTATCCAAAATCAACTTCCGTATTCAACAAGTGCTATGGGCGGAATAACGGTGAGATCACCTTTTAAATTCCACGAATAGGACAAGTTCCCTCTTCGAATTTTAATAATGAGTATAAGAAGATTATTTCTATAAAATCCAAGTTGAGCATCCGGGCTTTCCTATCGATATGTTCCACCCCTCGCGTAAAAGAGAAAACTTAGGCCAGGTAAGTTCAGGGCATTGGTTGCTCCATCTCTAACCTTAGTTGCACACCTTGTTTTCACTTTTAGATCTCATAGGCAGGACACATGTGCTAGTCGTTTCCACACTCATTTTCCCATTTTAGATCACTTAACTTCTTGTTTAACCATCTTTAAAACAATGTTGAATTTTTCAAATTTATTTTTGAAATGATTTATTATTTACTTAAAAACATTTACTAAGGATTTGGAAAAGAATTGTTAAGTTTCAAACTTTATTTCAAAAGTTATTGAAAAGCGTTTTTAGAAAGTGTTGCAAAAATGGCTTTAAAAGCTATATTCTTCAAAACAACTTTTATATCATTTAGAAATTCATCTTTTCAACTTAAATCATTTTTAAAACATTTTAAAATATTTTTAGAATTTATTTCTTATTTTTAAAACGATTATTTTATCAATTTTCAAATTTGGTCATTTAGTGCAAAAACATGATTTTTCTTGAAAATCGATTTTTCCATATTTAAAATATACAAGATGAAATCTTGACTTTCTCTTTTTTTATGAAAGATATGGATATCTGGATTTGGAAAATTCTTACTTCGAAGAATTCCTAACTATAGTTCACTTCGTATGCTCGTTTGAACTTTTGACGCGAAAACGCGAACAACCGTTACGCGACACGTCAAATTTTTGGCGTATTTTGAGATTCATATCCAAACTTTGTCGAAACAAATTCAAACACTTAGGAATCATTTCTAAAGTATTTTCAAACATTTTTCAAATGTATAAATGATTCCATATCACATTTTATTTCTTATGGAAATTGATTTCCATGTGATTATACGTCGTGTAAATCCGTGACTTGTTTCAACATATATATTCAATATACAACTTATAAACATCCAAAACAATATTTATAATCATTTTAACATATTCTAATATGTCATATGAACTTGCATATCAATTTAACTGTATTTTTATTATAATGTCACATAATTCTCATGTATGTACATATTTGCTTACTAACTTTTGCAAATGATTTAAAGGTGGTTGCTTATTTTTTCAAACACTTATCAAACATCATTATTAACATCTAAATAACATTTATAACTTGTAAAATATCATATAAATATTTCATACTTAACAATTTAGAGTTCTCACTTTGTTTGGTTTTGTCGAATGGAAAATCGGCTATAGCTTCGCTACTCGATGTTTTTAGCTTATGATTCCTTGAACGCATTGACTTAGATGGCTTGCCTTGGCTTGCCTTGGCTTGGGGAGGGCTAAAAGTGCTCGTCCAAATGGAGAAAGAGGGGGGCGTGAGCAATGTGATGAAGGAGGAGGAGTTTGAAGTGGTTCGGACGGTGTTTTGTTGATATTTTCTTTATTTTATTTTTGGGAACATTTTGGCATAACTTTATTAAGGTTGGAAGCCATTAAAGGAGGTAAGAAGAAGCTTGAAATTTTGAGAAGAAGAAGTGTGAAAGGAAGTGAGAAAGTAGGTATGTATTTATAGAAAATATTTGAGAATAAATATAGATTTGTGTTTTTACATAAATAACCTTCCTTAAGAATTAAGTAAACTTATTTAATTCAAAACTTACCATCAACATCACATCACACTTTTAAAATTCAAATACTTTAGAGTTAAGTAAAGAATAAGAATGATTACTTTAGTTTATGTCACTTTCTTTACTTTATGTCGCTTTATTTACTTTACGTCACTTCTGATGTGACATATGTTTTGTCTTTTTTAGTTTACTTTTGCTAATTACTTTCTAGAATTTTCTAAGTGTGATTATTAAAAGCAACATTGTTTAGTTAATTGTTAACTATCTTTATATATTATCATATTTATTAAATTGTATACATAAAGGTGCAACAACGTTGCGACAAATTTAAATCAACAAAACGTTGATTTTTTGATAAAATGTTTTACGGTCATATTTTAACGTTTTATTTAAGCTATTTATTAATGTAAATCAAATTTAAAAATAAATTTGTATAATGTCATTTAAAAATATAAGCACTCATAAATTAATTAAAATAATTTATTTAACCATTGAAACTTACTTTTCTAAAACCAGGATTTTGTCACTTTTGTCGATATAAGAAAATATTACTTTTTTTATGTATATTTTTATTTTTAAATCCTACCTAATATTATTTGAATCCTAAAAAAATTTATATTTTATATTTAAAATCACTTTAAATATTTTTTGAAGTGGTTGAATTTTGGGTCGTTACATTCCTTACCCTTTATCATCAACAAAAAAGGTTGAAAATCTATAATTATTAGCCAATTTTCGAAAAATAGTTCAATAAAATGTACATAATATTAGCTAATGTTAGATACAAAAAAATGATTCAAAACAATATGAAGCATGATAGTACTTTTTTTAAATGTTCATTGCCTTCAAAAAAATATTTTCCTTGAAATGATTTTCCGCACTATATTTCTAGCACCTTTGAAATCAACATATTATATAAAAAGTGTATCTAATTTGTTTATTTCAAAAATATTCCTTTTTGATAGTCTAATAATAATACCTGTCTGAAACTATTTATTAAAAAAATGAATTAAATATACCGAATTTGTCGTAGTTCCATTATTTATAAATGCTCGTTCTCCATCATATGCATGGAACATTTGTTATTGGAAATCCATCTCATCCTTTAATATTTCTTAGGCGCCTGTAAAAATTTAAATTTTATAATTTTCAACCTACTTTCTATTTGGGTCCAAGGGTTCGGTTAAAGGTTACCATATCCAAGAGGATTTAGTGGAACCTTTAAAAATTTATTTTTCATAATTAACTACTATATCAAAATAATCATCAATGTATTTTTCTCTGTTTTTCCATTTAACAAGAACCTAAATAATTAGATAATTTTTATTCTTATTTCTTGTCAATGATTTTGTACTTCTAGAGATACAAATAACATTATTGGTCAAAGTAGTACTTGAATTTCAATAAAAATTGGATTTACACTTCACTCGAAATCTATACAAGCACTAACATTTTTACTATACATGAAAGTGTATTTAGTGCTATTTCAATGGTTAGTTTTATTATATCCTAAACCACATTTATCATATAAAGGTCTAGAGCTAGATAAAATCATGTTTAAATCATTTTGACCTTTATTCAATTTCACGAATCCAATTTTACGTTTTTAAAATTTAGTTTTAAAGTCACAATTGTTGTTTCTGAAAGAAATATCACTATATTCAATATATCAATCTCCTCATTTAATTTAGAATTCTCATTTTTTAACACACAGTTCTCATTTTTGAGATGAAAATTTTAAGATTTTGAATTATCTAAAGAGGATTGTAGTAAATCATTTTGTCTTTTCAAAACAAAATTTTCACTTGAAAATTTTTCTTTCTCCTTTTCAAATAAGATGTTTTATTCATCTAGAAAATCTTTAAGAATTATAAAATTATCTTTTAAAACACCATGTTGGTTTTCTAAATTCAATTTATTATTTTTCAATTCCTTCAAGTTCGACAGATTTCATCCTTTCTAAAATAATAAAATTAAGCTTTGAGATCTTATTGCTTATACTAACTAATTATTATTATTATCATTTACTGAAATTTATAAATCAGAAAACACCTTTTTGTAATCCTCATTGGTGGCTTTGATAGGGATTTTTGTTATTGTATTTCGATTGGATCTTTTTCTGGCCATTATTCTATGATGTTGTGAAGATTATAGAATTCTAGGCTCTGATACCAAATGAAAGTGATTAAGGATCATGTAATATGATATATTAACTAAACTATTTACTTGTGTAGAATATTAATATAAAAGTAAAAGTAATAAAGTAAATGACACCAGAGATTTTTGTACTGGTTTGAACTTTATAACAAAATGCATTTTTGAGTCAATAAAATGGTTTTATTACAAATTTACCAATGTAAACTTGGGTAAAAATCTTGATTATGTTATTAAAATGGTTCATAAATTTTGTTATGAAGAAATCATAAGTTTGAGAGCTAAAATCTATTTTTAAATGTTTTACATTTTTATACAAACATGAAAAGGTCCATTTTCAATAAATTATTTGAAGGGTCTAATGATCATTTTTGGTTTAATTGCAAAGATTAAGTCTTGTACTCAATTTTAGAATATAAGTTTTCATTTTTATGAGCTTTGGCTAAGAAATATTATTTTTCAAAGATAGACTTAAAATGTTTTTTGTGTGTTTAAGATAATGAAAAATTGATTTATTAATGGAGTTGGGCTCAAATCTCCAACCCAAGCCCATTTACAAGTGAAGATGAGATAATTCCTCTATTCTTTGCTCTATACATTCATTACATTTTTTTAGAAAGCTCAAACTCTTCAACCCTTTTCACTAAACCCTAGCAGTTCCAAAAATCATAACGAATCAAATAAATTCCCAAATTCTAAAATTTGGATATGTTATTGCTGTTATGTTCTAGCACCTCTGCACAAAATTTCGAGGGAATTGGTTTAATTATGACGTGTCAAAGGTCTTCTTTTCGCTAGTGGTTTCCAGGTTAGATCTGGGCTGAAAACAAAGGCCAGTATAAAATTCATAACTAATGGTATAAAAATAATGAAAATACGAAATTTGGATATGTTGTTATCAACTCATGAATACACCATTTACAAAAATTTTATAGGGAAATTTTTATTTTTTCTATGACAAACCCTTGCTACACTGAGAATGAAAATGTAGATTTTTCAGTGATCTGTTTGTGTGTTGATGCATGTAATTTTAAGATGATAAGGTGAGTTTTAAACATTCACAAAATCTACCTCTAGGGATTAGGCTATAAAATGATTATTTTTTATGCTAATTTATGGTGTGATGGTTGTTATGATATAATATTTAAATTCGTTGATTTGGTTGCTTAACTTTATCAATTTAGATTCATTAAACTGGCCTGAAAATGGTGGTTAAAGAAAATGAAATCTATACCAATTGGTTAGAAGTTTGGCTTTGAAATTCTGTATATATAATCTCGGCACTTTGAGCGAAAAAGAATAAATTTCAAATTTATATGATTTTTGTAAAGTGGGTATATATAAACTGAGATTTACAAATTTGAGCTGAAAATGGTTGTTAAAGAATATGAAATATGTACCAATTAGTTAGGATTTTGGCTATGAAATTCTGTACATATTGTTTAGACTGATATTCAAATCCACTATAAAACGTATGAGTGAAAAAGATTAAATTTAAAATTTATATGATTTTTGCAAAGTGGGTTTATGTAAACTGAGATTTACAAATCTGAGTTGAAAATGGTTGTTAAAGAATATAAAATCTGTACCAATTGGTTGTGAGTTTGGCTTTGAAATTTTTCATATAGAATCTACACTGATATTTAAAGCTACTATAAAATGTGTGAGTGAAAAAGATTAAATTTCGAATTTATATGATATTTGCAAAGCTGGTATATGGATTTACAAATCTAAGCTGAAATTTGTCGTTAAGTAATATGAAATCTATACCGCTTGGTTAGGAATTTAACTTTGAAATTTTCTACATATAAAATAAACTTATATTCAAAGCTACTACAAAAAGTTTGAATCACTTGCCTGAATGCGTTTACCTGTGTGTTTTTCTGACCTTTATTCTACTACTTTGCACTGTTTTCTTCTGCATTTTCGGAGATTAATTGTGATATTTTCATAAAGCTATTTCTATACATTAGAAAGCCGACATTTCATGATGATCTTAAGTTGCAACGTTATTAATTTATTCGAATTTGAATCTGAAAATAATTCGTTGATTTTGAATTGATTTCGATGATTTCGTGCAAAGATTTTATAATCGATTTCAAAGTGAATTTTCGATTTAAAAACCGGATTTGAAATAAATATTTTTCCAAATCGATTTTATAGATATGAATTTATTTTTTAGCCTATTTTAATTATTAAATAATATAATTAACTATTTTTAAAGGGATTTTAATAGGAAAAAATTTTCAAATTTTTTCAAAATTTTTTTAACTCGTTGTCTCGAAGTAAATTATTTTCTATAAAATTACACATTTTTGCACTCTTCGAGCTGAAAAGGAAATGACTTAAATGATTTAGTAAAACACACGGCATGTGACACATGCATTTACTTTTTTGATTAATTTCGGATTTTTTCGATTGTGGTCACACATGAGAGTGAAATTAATTACCTTATAGTAAACGGTTAAGTGATAATGTGTGGTATGGTATGCACAGTTATCATTGATTATAGTTATTATTTGGAAGTTTGTGGCACTGTATGTTGGAGCTTCAGATATGTTGATTTCCAATACTAGACCTTCGGGTCATTTTTTGGGCTTTGGGCCATTTGTCGGACCTTCGAGTCATTTGTTGCGCTTTCAGGCCATTTGTCGGACCTTCGGGTCATTTATTGGGCACCAAATTTGTTGTTGATAGTACTTGGCAGGCTTCGGCCATATGTTGTTGATGCACGTGCGACATAGACTCTCCATTTGTTGGGATCTACCTTTTTTATGGTTTCCTAGATTTTATTATGATTTGTTGATTTCCAAATGTTTTCACAATTTTATTGGATGTTGGAGTTACACATAGCCTTTTTATTATTTGATGATGATGACATGGTGATTACATTTTTATTATTTCGAACTTCTAGAGGGTTCGATATGTTGAGATTTATGCTATTTTGGTGACATGGTTTATACACCTTATGTTTTTGGTGATTTGGCTTTCACGCCTTATGTTGTTTGGTGATTTGGCTTTTACGCCTTATGATGTTTGGTGATTTGGCTTATATGTCTTATGTGTTATATTGATTTGGCTCATATGTCGTTTTTGTATGTTCATTTGGCTCATATGCCTATGTCGTTACATGATTTGGCCTATATATCAAATGTTGATTTGAGAACATGGAATTCATCTCCATGGCGAGTTATTATTATCATGTGTATCTTATTTTCACCTGTCATGTACTAATCCTCTTGCTTAGGCTAGAATGACCCGTGTGTTTATATTTTTACATCATACTCGGGTCAAACCAAGTCATTACAGGTCAGTAGATTGCAGTTTAACCTCTACCTTGCTATGCTCTACTATGACCTTTCCTCTTTATTACTTAATGTATGTTTTGATGTAGCCCTTTTTGTCGTAGTACTTTGACGTATATTTTTTTTGACTTTGATGTATATTTGGTTTATAAGAACCAAACTCATGTAGCATGTTATGTTGCATTTCTACTGATTCTATATGTGTGTGTGTGTGTGTTCTGTGACATGAGGTATTTGATGTTATTGTATTTGTTATAAATACGATCCTTAGCCACCGTAGTTTTGTGTTAAACCTGAATCGGATATGTCGATTCACATAAGAAAAGAAAGAAAGAAAAAAATGGATCACCCATTCGACGTATTCGATACTCTTTTAAGACAAAGCTTAGGGACAGTCAATCCAATCCAGCCCTATTCTGTGCACTAGCAGACAATATTACCTAGTAATGCTCTTTGTTAGTGTGGTTTTTGGAGTGGGGCGTCACAGATTAGTACCAAATCTGAGTTCAGAGCAAATATAATAAATATAGAACAGAACCAGAAAAAAACATATGTCATAAAGCATCAGAAGGACAATAGTCGTACTATCCCAATCTTCCATCGTCGTTGTCCTTAACCGTTGTCCTTCAATCAATTGAATTGTTGGGGGTAGATAATAGATTTAGGAATATATCCAGGAATGCATTTTTAATTCCATAGTATTCCATATATTGGATTCTGTTATCGATTTATACCCCTGTGAATAATCTTTATCTCCAGTTCAGAACAATACAGAATATAAGATAAACTAATCTTGACCTCGATATTGGTGACCCATCCCTTTTGGTGTGTTGGGTTGATATTGGAGTTTTTTTCCTATACCAAATAGAAGTATAAATGATTATTGGGAATAACCATTGGAACGTATTTGTAGAGATTTTAAATTATTTTATAAATTGTTTCTGTAAAATGATTTTCGAAAGTCAAAGGCTACCCATTAGTGTGTTGATCCATTAGTAATAAGAGTTGCAATGTAGAAGAAGATAAACTATTTCCCCTAAGCACTTGGTTTCTTTTGCTTTTTTAATTATAATTAAATATTGAATGCACGAATAAATGTTTGCATCTTTGAATTGTTATTAATGGATTTTCTTTTTTATGAGAATTTTGAAATTTATGAATTTTGAAATTTGTTTTGTTTAAATTGTCTGTGGAATATGCTATGGATTCTGGCAAAGACGTGGGACACCATTTATCGATAGGGATTTCTAAACGCTTTGACAAGGTAGTCCGACACAACTGTTTTTTGTGTTCTAATATTAAAAATGCACTTTTATGTATTAAGTTTTGATGACGTGCATCGCCACTGAACTTTAGCAATAGCAGAAATATATGGCGAGGACGTATTGATTTTCTAATCAACATCGCAGCCATTTAATAAAGATATTTGCTACAAATAGATGGCAAGACAACATCATTAAAGTGATTGTTAAATTGCAAATTTTAAATGTTTATTTTGTTATACGTTAAGAAGAATAACATATAATATTTTGATCTGCGGTGTTAAATAATTTTTATGTCATAATATTTAAAGGGTTTGAATAATCATGCATAAACTGAAAATAATATTTAATGATAAGAAGTACTTTTGAGTGAGTTAAATATTATTTCAAATTGAGATATAAATTATTTGGAACGCATATTAATATATACAGATATGACATAGGAATTTTGGAAATAGAAAGAGTTGCATGAAAGAATGTATGCTTGTTTATACGAATGGTTAATTTTTCAAAATCAGCATTTTGGAAATAAAATATTGTTAAACCTTTTATTTTATGGAATGATTTATTTGGAAGTAAATATCATTGTCTATGAAAATAAAATATTCCATCTGAAGTTGAATTTGATTAATTGCTTTTAATTACGAGCTTATTTTAATTTCCACCATTCCTTTGGCTATGAAAACCATTTTGAGTTGCCTTTGGTAACATTTGGATTATTGCTTTCTATAATTTTCGCTATGAACGCCTTGCCTGTTTTCAATATGATTTCATATTATCAGTTGAATAAGAAATTGAATTAAACCATCTAGTAAAACAAGTGCTATAAAACGCTTGCATTTACTTCATCGATTAATTCCCAACTTATTCGATTGAAACCATATTTTAGTCAAGTGGTGTAACGACTCGTAAATTATAATAAATAAATTGGTAAATTTAATTAGATCTTTGTAATTAAATTTAAAAAGAAATAAAAAATTTATAATTTATATTGAAGTAAATGTTAAATATGAAATGTAGCAATGGTAATTAAAATTAATTTTTGACAATTGGAGTGAAATCCCAATAAAGAAATAGTGTTAATGGTTGCACTTGAGTATAAAATTTAAAATTAGTAATTAAAGGTAAGCATTTAATTAACCAATGCAATAGATTAACAGTAACTAAATGTAAATTAAGGTAATAATGTTAATGTAAGGTAAGCAATGCTAATTAAGGTTAATAATAAATGAATGGGAGGAAATTCCAATTAATGAAAATAAATTTAAATGTTATGATAAAAATAATAAAACGTAACAATGTCAATGAAAGTTGATCGTGAATGATTTCAATGAAATTCCAATTTACTAAATATAATTCAGATGTCATACTTGACTATGAATTGAATATAAGGAAACAAGAGTAGGTATTGAACAAATTGATGAATTAGTATAAAATTAATGATAGTTGGATAAGAACAGTGTTATGTAATCAGTTTTGTTATTTGATATTGGAAGGAATAAAAATTTGTAATCCGTTAATGAATTTATAACGGGCATGAAATGTAAGAATTTTGATGTAAGCTAATAAATAATCAATTCAATGCAGTCCCAATTGATTGAAACAATTGCAGGGTTATAATTGGTCATAAATAGGAATATTTGGTAGTAAATTTAATATAAGAAAAACAAATACAAATATTGAATTAATCAATGACGTAATAATAATAAATAGTAATTGGATAAAATCAACGTTCTGTATGTAATTGTTTGGAAATGATAACTTGTGTAAATATGATTAAGAGTTGGTGGCAACAATTATTATAAAGTAATCATTTATTTAGTCCATTAAATCAAAATTTGTAATCAACTGCAATGAATCTCAGTTCAAGGTTATATTAGTGATCGGGGTCGCCAATTAATATACTGGGCCCGGATTAATATACTTGGCCTAAATTAAGGAAACAATTGGAAGTAATGCTAATTCTATTTATAATATGACAATTAGTTGATTTAAAGAATAGAAAGCAAGATTTATTAATTAAATTGAAGTGTAAAATGCAATAATTGAATTAATTGCAGATAATTGAAATTAAATATTTAATTATTACGTTATTTGAAATTAAGATGGAATGTGAGAATATTTAATGTTCCATCTATTTGACAATAGTGAATGGAATAATTATTAATTTATTTAACTAAATGGAATTATTGAAAATTAATTTTTAATTTCTGAATTTAGTGAAAATGAAATTTAACGCTGAAATTGATCAATGAATCAACATTAAAATGAGATTTAAATTTGTGTTAAATTTTAGCAAATGTCCAAGTAATTTAAAATGAGAGGAACTGTGATTTATTAAATTTGAATTGAAATTTGATTTAATTAATTAATTATTAATTTATTTAATTAATGTAAAAATAGCCATTTTGGCCACTGACTCGGATTTCGACGAAACGAGTTTCATCGGATCCGTATCGATGAATTATTATAGGATTTCAAGTTTCATAGCGATCGGGCTTGTCGTTTGATCGTACGGCCTTGAAACGCCTTAAAACCAATGAAATTGAAATCAATTGAAATCAATTTGGAAAATTTTGATTTTTGCATAACTTTTTCATACGATGAAATTTGGACTTGAAACCTATTCCATTGCGTTTAAAATAATTTAAAACATCTATTTTGATATATGGATTGACCCAATTTCGTTCCGGAGTCGAAATGGGCTTTTCAGGCCATTTTATCATTCGACGCGTATATCAATCAGATCTGATCCATTCTATTTCAGCTTTCTCTATAATACCCTGTTATAAACCCTAACCTACTTCTATTTGTCATTTGTTTGTACGTACAATTCAACTATCTCTACTCCTCAATGGAAGACAATCAAATTCTAGATCCAATTGCAATTCCAAATCAAAGCAAAAATTCAAACTCTTCAAAATACATCATATTTTATATCAATCTGAAGCTCTAGAAGAGCATAATCTTCTAGTGTGATTCGGTTTTCAAATCGGTGCACCCTTTACCCAGAAATCGCGAATCAGTTCCGGTCGTTCATATGAATTTCTGGCGCAATGGCGGTTCGTCGACCAATCGACAATCGGCTGGTGCCATTGTGAAGAGTTCGGCGAGTAGGTCTCGGGGATATAGTCGTGCGTCTCGTAGTGGTCAGAATCGCGTGGTTTTGGGGTTAAGTGCTCGGTGCAGCACACGTTAAAAGGAGGAGTCGTGGTTCCCGTAGTGGGGTCCAGGAGGGTCGGCTAGGCGAGGGGAGAAGCATGGCATACTCTGATCTGGTTGAAGGTTTGAGGATTGGTGGCAAAAATTTAATGAAAGTGGCGATTTTAGGCGGCTTCGTGATTGACGCGAGATTCCTGCTAGGTTTCGATAGGGACGATAACGTGGCTGGTAGGGTATTGTTTTTTATTATTATTTATTTTCTAATTTAAATCGTCTAACTTTAAAAGTCAATAACTTTTACATACGATATCCGTTTTACGCACGGTTTCTTTTGTTAGAATCGTATCTGAATTCCAGACATTTTGGCTCCGGTTTTGACGAACTTGGAGACTGTTCAAATTTTAGGTTTAAATTGGATTTAAATTCAATTTAAATTCAAAAGACGAGTGTTTTAACCCGCTCACAACTTCTAAATTTCCTTATGTGTATTAATTTAATTTATGATGTGATTAGAAATTTATTTATTGCTGTTCGGTATATTTTTATCATCATTCCAAGGGTGAATTAAATGATTATTTCAAGCACAAATGAATTGAAGGCAATATTTAGTTATATGTAATTTGAGCCTTATTTAAGTGATAAGGGGTTTATGATGTAAAATATTTCAAAACTAAATAATAGAAAATTTAATTGTTGAATCGAAATTATCAAATTTAGTTTGAAATTTTGGAATATTTAAAGCCTTGAAATATATCGAAATTGAAATGTTTTATCGAAATTGAAATGTTTCGAAGTTATGAATTTCAAAGTATTATGTTTTAAATGTGTTAAAATTTCAAATGTTTGGTTTTGAAGTGTATAATTCTGTAGTGCTATGATTTTAGAAAAGGGATATATTTGAAATAAAATGATATTATATTGATTTAAAATAAAAAGGATATCATATTGATTTGGTTTTAAAATAGAAATGATATCGTATTTATATGGTTTTGAAATGGATATTATATTCTGGTTTTGAAAATATAAATTATTTTGAAAAGACCGTGGTGTTATAATAACATTTGGTTGTTGAAGAGAACGGGATCGGAAGTTGTCATACTCTCTGCCAACTCCGAAAACCACTTTAACAACTGTGTACGCGATGGAGATTCCAGAATGAAGTTGGATGGTGGCGGCGTTTCCTTTAACGTAAATACGTGGACCCGACTCCCATGAGTTGGCATAAGGTGGCTAAAACAGGAGCGATTGACGGGCTAAGAAGGTAGCACCTTTTATCGGACACATCCCTTCGATATTATACCCTGACTTTGGATTGATTCGGTAGCTACTTTTGAATTTTGATTTGGAGGTGTGGCTCGAGGTGGGCGGTAGTAGCTGCTACGCGTTACCACCGGCCCGGAAGCGTAATTGGTATATCTACCCTGGCATTGCCTAGTTGTGCAGTGTCACCTACCCTATCGCGCCTTGTACGAGTTTGGTTTTCTCCCATAGCCCGTGGAGTATTTAGGGTAGTCTTCCGATCTGGAGATGCGCTGATACTGGATGGACTACTGGGACTAATACGTGTTAAGGTGGAAAATGTAAAGCCTTAACGCTATTTAAAAGTAAGTTTATTTTACTATAGACATTATTATAATAGCGAAATATTACTACATAGTAAATAGTTTTACGAATCTTAGGAGATGTGAATCTCGAATATCTCTTAAGTTACTACACTCACGTTGGACACTGGATAGGAGATGTCAAATCCCGTAAACATCTCTGACGCCATTCCACTCATATTATTGACTATTGATTTAACTTACATAAGATCTTTTAGTTCTGACTCGAGTGTTTTTTCTTTTCAATTCGCTCGGATCAGTCTGAGCATTTCAGGATTCAGAGACTTTATTTCTGTAGTACGAATATGAAGAGTGTATTACTATTTTCTATTATATTATTCCACTACACCATTGTATTCCGCTGCATTATTAATATTCTCTGGTAAGTGTAACTCTGATATGTATTGTATAAGAATAATTGAATATTTTATAAAACAGCTTCTTGAACTGTATATTTGATTATTATATTTTATCGTTCCGCTGCAAGATTCTATTTTTTTATTTCTTTCTCTGCTTTTTCTTATTTACCTTATAACAATCCATCCTTCTATATGGTTTAAGTCTAACGTGTGTGGTTTATCATCGATTTAAAGCATACAAAAAGATGGGACATTACATCTGGTATCAGAGCTTTGGTTTAGCGATAAACCTTAGCTTTTTGGGGTTTGACTCTTATTAATAGGGTAGTTATACCCTATGATGAGTCGTTGAGCGTATATATGAGAGAGCGTATTTGTTAGTGTTATAAAAAGGTTTTAATATTGTGTTACTTTGTTCCGTTTTGTATTTATAGATTCTGGTTGATGCATGGGACGATATCAATAGGGATTTCTAAACAGTAAATAGGACAGACTGACACAACATTTGTTTTGAATATAGGCGAATGAAATAATTTTTCCTATTATATTTTCTATATATATAAAATAATTGTTTTTATAAATAATATGTATATTTGGTTGTAGTATATTGGTTGTTAGGTAATGCAATTTATAAATAATAGTTGAAATGAGATTGAAAATAAAATAAATGAAAATTGGAAATTTTAGGACTTAAGTTGCGAGGTTTTGAAAATTTCTTTCAAATGATTTTGGAATATAGTAATAATATTAGTAGAAGTATTTTATGATATAAATATTTCAATACAATTTGAAAGAATTGTTTAAAAAGAACTTTGGAAAGAAATAAGTTCTGTACTTCCCTCTCTGTCGCTGGAAAATAATTTCGGTGATGAGTGCACGCATCATCGACATTCATTTTTGAGTTTCGAAGAGGGAAGGCCACTGTAGTAGTTTAGCTGCAGATCAATTTGGATGAACGAATATAAATTTTAAATTGTTTTAAATATAAATGGATATATAAGTTCTAAGTATATATGTATCTATTATTTTAAAATGATTTGGAATTAAACCCAGTATTTAATTCTTAAGTTTTCGCTAATCAATGGTTTAAATTATTGTAGGGAAATAGAATATAACTAATTAATAATTGGAACCTCTACTTAAAATAAGAGATTAAACGCTAAGTTACAAGTAAATGAAATTAAAAGAAATTTGAAATGTATAACCTATAAGACAAAGGATATTATTATTGAACATTAAATTAATTAAAGGAAAGAGAATAAACTTGTATAACTTTCGATTACATTCTTAAAGGCATGTATATAACTTACCCAAATATGTAAATAGTTGGAATGTTAATAAGAAAACATAATGGATATTATACAATTAAAGCTTATGTAATAGAAAGGTTCAATGAATTTCTTTTATACATAAGAATTTGATGTTGAAATTGTTGTGAACTTAAGTTTAATTGAAATATTACAGTAATAAAGGTAATAGGAAGTAAGTACTGTAAGTATATGATTATAAACTTAAGTAAATGAATTAATATGCAAAGAAATTGAATTAAAATATGAATATTATGGATAAATAAATGAATGTAATGCAATAAAAAGGGAAAATTTGCAAGAAATAAATGTAAATTAAAAAGATAAATCATTATATGTGTAACGCCCCACTCCGAGACCCATATTATCAAAGAGTATTACAAGGTAATACCGCCTGCTAATACGGAGAATAGAGCTGGATAGGAGCGACCATTTATAGTCTTGTCTTAACTATCTACCGAATACGTCGATGAATGTCGCATATTTTTTTTCAGGTGGATCGACTTATCCAATAGATATTTAATACAAAACTATAATGTCTATAAGATCTAACAGAACAAAATATAACAATTCAAATGTAAAACACATCACAGAACAGTAGACCATCACATACATATACACATATAGAGATACAACACAGAGTATACAAAATGATATATGTTAAGTAGTGTAGCAACCATAATATAGAGGCGAGTCAAAAGAATATACATATCAGAGTTACAACCAAAAAGGACTACACAAAAATCTATAACAAAAGGAGCTAGAAGAAAAGTCCATGCGGAAGCAGAATAGGCTAAGTCCAAATGTACCTAATCTGAAACACCTCGGTCTAACCCGAGTATAAAATTCATAGGTCAGTCTAGCTAAACAAATCAGTTAGATAAGCTAAATGATAATGGACATGCAAGGTCATAAAATACCACAAATATCTCTAAAAGAGATAACTCAATCATATAACAGAAGATGAATCATAGCTTGCCTCATATCATCGGCAACTCAATAAACAAAGGATATGAATATCCCAAATCAAGCCAAAAAGGCAAATAAAAAATACCAATGAAGGTAACACAAGTTTCCACAAAGTAATCGTTATGTATCGAGTGGTTCAAAAGACCAACTCCGAAAAGCGATACTCTAGGGAAATATAAATATCAATGAAACAATAGATGCACGTGCTCAGTACTGTATAAACAAGGATCCACAAGCCCGAAGGCGACAAACACTAGTATCTCTCGAGCGGTGACGAAGGACCAACTCCAAAAGAGATACTATAGGGCAACAAACCCGAAGGCAACAAACTCAAGTATCTCTCGAGCGGTGACGATGGACCAACTCCAAAAGCGATACTGTAGGGCAATAAACCTGAAGGCAACAAAATAGAAGGCACAAACCCAAAGGCAACAAACCATAGTGGCGAAGGTCCGGAGGCCCAGTACTGGACACCACTAACTGGCAATATGTGTCAAAAACTCTCAGAAAGGAACCCAAAATGTATTAACGTGTGTCCCATACCACACATTCTCACTAAACAGTTTACTAACCGTTAGTCAATTCCACACTCAAAGCAGTACAAATTTTACCTCATGTCATCGGTAAACTAGACTCGAAGGTCAAAACGATCAAACGAAAAGATTAGGAATTAATTAGAAAGATAAACGCACGTATTCCATAGTACGTGTTTTACCCAACCATTTAGTTACCTTCCAACTTCGTTCGAAGTGCAAAAGAGTGTATTTTTACTTAGAAAATAATTTGGAACAAGTTTAGAAATCGTTTGAAAACACTTTGGAAATTGCCTTTGAAATTCTCCTATCATGGAGTAAATAATTTAATACTAAAAATAATACTAAATAATAATTTCACAAGCCAATTTTTTTGAAAAGAACTTTAAAATGCTTTATAAAACCCGTGCACGAAATGTAGAGAGAAAACTCAAGAATTCGGGAAGATATCAAATATGGCAGAAATTATTCAAGTATAAAAACCGCTGAAAACACGCTGCGAACCCAAGTTCGACAGCAGGTTTGGACCTGAAAATAGAATCCAAATAACATGAAATTTTGTAGGAATATTGTTAAACATTCCTACTCCAATTTGAAAAAATGCTCACCCAATTAAGACTTGAACGAAAAAACTACGTGGTTCCGAAGTTGGACTAAAACCACTATAAACTGCTGTAAAAAAACAGCGCAAAGGTTCAACTTCGACAATTACTTCGAAGGGGCAAATGAACCCAGATCTTGGTGAAATTTGGTAGAATCATAAATTAATGATTGTACTTCAATTTGCAAAAAGAATTGTTCAAATCCGATTTGAAACGAAGAATCTGCGTTGTTTCAAAGTCGGACCAAAACAAGGTTTAAAACAGTGAATTACAGCAAGCTCTGAGTACAAGTTCGACTGTAGTTTAAAAATAGAAAACCAACCCAGATTGTCATAAAATTTTATAGGA
This sequence comes from Allium cepa, assembly GCA_030765085.1. NCBI lineage: Eukaryota > Viridiplantae > Streptophyta > Magnoliopsida > Asparagales > Amaryllidaceae > Allium > Allium cepa. Next base: position 202,255,396 of record CM060931.1, on the reverse strand, counting down.
ATGTAAATCAACACTCCTACTTCAATGTTCAAAAAGAATCAATCAAATACGATATGAAATGAATGAGTCATGATGCCTCAAACATGGACTCAGGCCATGTTTGCAATAGTTTAAAAACCAAAAATGTACCGGCCTGAAACCATCCTGGATTCAACTTCCAAGTATAAAACAGAGGAACAAATTATATCGGATTGAGCTCAAAATTGGTAAATTATACTAGAAAACTTCATCTTTCAAAAACAAAAGAATCATTGAATTACGATAAGAAATAAATGAGTTATCCAGTCTCAAACATGGACTCAGGCCATGCTTGCAGCAACTCAAAACAACTACAGGCAAAAATCTGTGCCCGAGTCAATTTTGCTGCAAAGTTTTGAACATTCAAATGACAATATATTTCAACCAAAATTTGTAGAAATGAATTTCAACATGCATGCTATCAAATGCAAGAAATCTGGCAGCATTTCGTTGTCGGAATCAAAAGTTATAGGCTCTCAAAGATGCAACAGAGAATAGATTTCAAACAGTAAACAACAACAAAAATTTACCGACAAAAACTAAATTTTTGCTTGCTTTTTCAATTTTCTGAGCTTGACTCAGCTAGATTATGTGAGTATTTCAACTCACCTTGTTGTAGCAATGGAAAGACTCGAATTTTAAGCTGAAATTAGTGAGCTTTGAGTTAGTTTTGGTCTCCAAAAGTTGTAGAAGAAGAAAAAGATGCATGCAAAGAAGAAAAACACAATTAACAAACAATCTCAACTAAAATTCTAGATTTGATGAAATAATAGTGTTTTGGAATGGATTACCTTGGATTTAACTCTAGATTGCAAAAAGATTTTAGTTTATTGAATTAATTTGAAGAAATTAGCTTGGTTTGATTTTTGAGGAAGAGGCTTCTTGTATTTTCTTTCAGGCTGAAGGAGGAAGGAGCAAGAGAAATGAACGTACAACTAATTTGTTTCTCATTCCTTACCTAGTTATGTCCTAAGTGGGCCTAGATCCAACAAATAAAATAAAATAAAGGGCCTAGGTTAATTAATTCACTTATAAACTAAAAATGCTTTAAATATAACATATACACAAAACAAAAATGCACTTTTCTACATATTTTAACATAAGAAAAATATGTAAACTTGTATACTTATAAAATAAAACATTATCTACCATTTAAAAATATTAATTTATATTTTTAAAATATTTTTATTGTTAAATTCCTTTATTTAACAAAAATGCACCATTTACTCAAATAAATAAATAAATAAAGCCATGTTTTTAATTCCTAAAATTCCACAAAATTTATTTTATCACTTAGAAAAATATTTCTAACCATTTTAAAACATTATTTACAGCTAAAACTTATTTTTAACCCAATTTTCACCTTTTATTTCAATAAACAACCTTCCAAAAATCAAATACTTCTTTTAAAATTATTAAAAGAAGTAATTGGCAATAAATAATACAATTATTGCATTTTTTCTAAATAAAAACTATTTTCCATTTATTATTAAACCAAATAAATAAAATAAAGTTTAATAATTTATTTTGCTCGTTTTAAATTCTAAAATTCACTGTTTATTCCAAATAAACAATTTAATTCCTCTAATTTTATTTTAATTCACAATATCAAATCATAACTACCATTATAATTTAATATTTATAGGTAATCTCCAAAACTAGGGTTGTTACAATATGAAAAAAAGGAAATCAAACAACAAATATTATGAAATGAAATTAAGAGGAATGAACGTGATCTATTGTTTCAAATAGTTGTTTGTTTGACTTATAGCTTTTCGGGCAAAGATATTTTAAATTTGTTTGGGTGAATGAATAATCTATTTAGTTTCATCTAAGACTGTTGAGTAAATGGTGCAATTAACAGTTTATTATCCATTCTGTTCAATTTAAAGTTTTGAACCCAAACAACTATTTGTTTTGTTTGATATGAATGAATGATTGATGTGTGTTGATTTTATGTGATGGTTGTTTGCTTGTTGCAAGTGATTGTTGTTTATATTGATTTATTTGTTTATGGTTGAAACCACTTTAAATATTTCATTTTATATAATTGTTAACTTTATTGGATTATATAAGTGAAATACAGGTTATGGAAGCAATTGCTACTGCTTTGGTTTCATAGATAATCGTTAATTGCCCGACAAATAGGTACGTTCTCGGATTACGGTTTTAGCGTTATTATATCGTTTTTCCCGTGTTGGGATATATATTATTTTGGAAATTATATGTTATATATTGTTATTTTTGATATTATATTTTCTCCCAAGCCTCCCCGTACAAAGGAGACTCTGCCGAAATTTTCCGTAAATTTTGGACTTAGAAAATTTTAAAATGTTTTCCCAACTTTATAAATTTAAATATAAAAAGTTTTAATTGTTTATAAATCTATATATTTTATTTAAATTTCCAATTCTGTAAACTTATTGTCATGAATATAATGTTTTGAATAATATATATTGATTTATAAGTTCCTCTTTTCCCTTCTTTTCCTTTTCGGGGACGAAAAGTTTTGAGTAGGAGAGAGTGCAACGACCCGTAAATTTTAATAAATAAATTGGTTAATTTAATTAGATCTTTGTAATTAAATTTAGAAAGAAATAAAAAATTTATAAGAACATTCAAAAACGATAAAAAATTTACCCCTTTTCCAGGTAAATAGAATTTATTTTTCCATTATTTCCATTATGAGTCTACTGCTTATATTGAAGTAAATGTTAAAAATAAAATGTAGCAATGGTAATTAAAATTAATTTTTGACAATTGGAGTGAAATCCCAATAAAGAAATAGTGTTAATGGTTGCACTTGAGTATAAGTAATTAAAGGTAAGCATTTAATTAACCAATGCAATAATATATTGATTAACAGTAAGTATATGTAAATTAAGGTAATAATGTTAATGTAAGGTAAGAAATGCTAATTAAGGTTAATAATAAATGAATGGGAGGAAATTCCAATTAATGAAAATAAATTTAAATGTTATAATAAAAAAATAAAACGTAACAATGTCAATGAAAGTTGATCATGAATGATTTCAATGAAATTCCATTTTACTAAATATAATTCAGATGTCATACTTGACTATGAATTGAATATAAGGAAACAATAATAGGTATTGAACAAATTGATGAATTAGTATAAAATTAATGATAGTTGGATAAGAACAGTGTTATGTAATCAATTTTTTTATTTAATATTTGAAGGAATAAAAATTTGTAATCCGTTACTGAATTTGTAACAGGTATGAAATGTAAGAATATTGATGTAAGCTAATAAATAATTAATTCAATACAATCCCAATTGACTGAAACAATGCAGTGTTATAATTTATTGTAAATTGGAATATTTGGTAATAAATTTAATATAAGAAAAACAAATGAAAATATTGAATTAATCAATGACGTAATAATAATAAATAGTAATTGGATAAAATCAACGTTTTGTATGTAATTGTTTGGAAATGATAACTTATAAAAATATGATTAAGAGTTGGTGGCAACATTTATTATAAAGTAATCATTTATTTAGTCCATTAAATCAAAATTTGCAATTAACTGCAATGAATCTCAATTCAAGGTTATATTAGTATAAATTAAGGAAATAATCGAAAATAATGCTAATTCTATTTATAATATGACAATTGGTTGATTTAAAGAATAGAAAGCAAGATTTATTAATTTAATTGAAGTGTAAAATGCAATGATTGAATTAATTCCGGATAATTGAAATTAAACATTTAATTATTGCGTTATTTGAAATTAAGATGGAATGTGAGAATATTTAATGTAATAGTTTTGAATCCAATGTTAAATCCATCTATTTGACAATAATGAATGGAATAATTATTAATTTACTTAACTAAATGGAATTATTGAAAATTAAACTTTAATTTCTTAATATAATGAAAATGAAATTTAACACTGAAATTGTTCAATGAATCAACATTAAAATGAAATTTAAATTTGTGTTACATTTGGGTAAATGTCCGAATAATTTAAAATGATAGGAATTGTGATTTATTAAATTTGAATTGAAATTTGATTTAATTAATTAACTATTAATTTATTTAATTAATGTAAAAATTGCCATTTTGGCCACTGACTCGGATTTCGATGAAACCAGTTTTATCATCTGTATCGATGAATTATTGTAGGATTTCAAGTTTCGTAGTGATCGGGCTTGTGTTTGATCGTACGGGCTTGAAATGCCTTGAAATCAATGAAATTGAAATCAATTGAAATCAATGAAATTGAAATCAATTGAAATCAATGAAATTGAAATCAATTGAAATCAATTTGGAAAATTTTGATTTTTGCATAACTTTTTCATACGATAGAATTTGGACTTGAAACCTGTTCCATCACGTTTAAAATAATTTAAAACGTCTATTTTGATGTATGGATTGACCCAATTTCGATCCGGAGTCGAAACAGGTTTTTCGAGCCATTTTATCGTTCAACACGTATATCAATCAGATCCGATCCATTCTATTTCAGCTTTGTCTATAAATACCCTGTTATAAACCCTAACCTATTTCTATTTCTCATTTGTCTGTACGTACAATTCAACTATCTCTATTCCTCAATGGTAGACAATCAAATTCTAGATCCAATTGCAATTCAAAATCAAAGCAAAAATTCAAACTCTTCAAAGTATATCATATTTTATATGAATCTGAAGCTCTAGAAGAGCGTAATCTTCCAGTGTGATTCGTTTTTCAAATCGGTGCACTGTTTACCTAGAAATCATGAATCATTCCGGCCGTTCAAATGGATTTCCGACGATCCAACGGTGGATCGTCGACCAATCGACGATCGGCTAGTGCCGTTGTGAAGAGTTCGACGAGCAGGTCTTAGGGTTGTAGTCGTGCGCCTCGTAATGGTCAGACTCGACGTGGTTTTGGGGTTGAAGCTCGGTGCGACAGACGTCAAAAGGAGGAGTCGCGGTTCCCATAGTGGGGTCCAGGAGGGTCGGCTAGGCGAAGGGAGAAGCATGGCATACTCTTATCTCGTTGAAGGTTTGTGGATTGGTTGCGAAAATTGAATGAAAGTGGCAATTTCAGGCAGTTTCGTGATCGACGGGAGATTCATGGTAGGTTTCGATAAGGATGATGGCGTGGATGTTAGGGTATTGTTTTTTATTATTTATTTACTAATTTAAATCGTCTAACTTTAAAAGTCAATAACTTTTACGTACGATATCCGTTTTACGCGCGGTTTCTTTTGTTAGATCATCTATGAATTCGGACAATTTGGCTCTGGTTTGGACGAATTTCGAGATTGTTCAAATTTTGGGTTTAAATTGGATTTAAATTCAATTTAAATTCAAAAGGTGAGTGTTTTAACCCACTCACAACTTATAAAATTTCTTATGTATGTTAAATTAATTTCTGATGTGATTAGAAATTTATTTATTGTTGTTTGGTATATATTTATCATCATTCCAGTTAAATTTAATTTATTGAATTAAATTATTTTTCAATTTATTATTGCATATAAACTGCCAGTTGAATTAATTTATTATTGAATATAAATTGCCTGTAATTACTTGTATTTATTGTCTGTTATATATTGATGTTATTGTTTGAATTGGATGATGATTGTGATAAATGGTTGATGACTGATATTGGGTGAATGGATGTTGTATTTTATATTGTTATAAACTGCAACTTGTTATGCATTTTTATTTCATTTGGGAGTGCGGTTCGAAATGATATATAATTGTATTTTTATTTTAAATTACGGATTGAAATGATAAATATCTGTATCACTTGACCATAGGGTAGAAAATTATATAAAAACACCGTGGCCTATATATAAAAATATTTTGAAATGATTTTCCATGGTTTGGTAAAGAAATATACGGTTTTATGAGATATTGATTTGGATGTTTTGTAAATGTTATTTTTATATATAGTTAAATTTTTGGTTTTAAGCTATGTATAAAATTGGTTTAAAGTATAAAATAAGTCAAATAATAAACTTGATTTTATTAAGATAATATGGTTAAATAGCTATTTAAATTATATTGTATATATAGTTATAAGGGCTTAAATAAAACAGAGTTTGGAAGATAAATATGAAATTGATGTGAATTACTATTTTTTTTAGAATTCTTCTCGAATAAATTTGATTTGAAATTGAGATAAATTTGAGATTATAAGAAATTGAATTTATTTAAGAATTAAACTCAAAGGGGTTGATGTGAAATTTATTAAATTGGAAATTTTAAAAGGTATAATTATTATAACTTGATTTTGGGGTCAGGGTGAATTAAATGGTTATTTCAAGTATAAATGAATTGAAGGCAATATTTAGTTATTTGTAATTTGAGCCTTATTTAAATGATAAGGGTTTTATTATGTAAAATATTTCAAAACTAAATAATAGAAAATTTAATTGTTGAATCGAAATTATCAAATTTAGTTTGAAATTTTGGAATATTTAAAGCCTTGAAATACATCGAAATTGAAATGTTTTATCGAAATTGAAATGTTTCGAAGTTATGAATTTCAAAGTATTATGTTTTAAATGTGTTAAAATTTCAAATGTTTGGTTTTGAAGTGTATAATTTGGAGGTGCTATGATTTTAGAAAAGGGATATATTTGAAATAAAATGATATTATATTGATTTGAAATAAAAAGGATATCATATTGATTTGGTTTTAAATGGAAATGATATCGTATTTATATGGTTTTGAAATGGATCTTATATTCTGGTTTTAAAAGTATAAACTATTTTAAAATGACTGCGGTGTTATAATAACGTTTGGTTGTTGAAGAGACCAGGATCGGAAGTTGTCATACTCTCTGCCAACTTCGAAAACCACTTTAACAACCTTGTACGGGGTGGAGATTCCAGAATGAAGTAGGATGGTGGCGGCATTTCCTTTGAGGTAAATATGTGGACCCGACTCCCATGAGTTGGCATAAGGTGGCTAAAATAGGAGCGATTGACGGGTTAAGAAGGTAGAATCTTTTATCGGACACATCCCTTCGATATTATACACTGACTTTAGATTGATTCGGTGGCCACTTTTGATTTTTGATTTGGGGGTGTGGATCGAGGTGGGCGGTAGTAGCTGCTACGCGTTACCACCGGTCCGGAAGCGTAATTGGTATGTCTACCATGGCATTGCCTAGTTGTGCCGTGTCACCTACCCTATCGCGCCTTGTACGAGTTTGGTTTTCTCCCGTAGCCCATGGAGTATTTGGGGTAGTGTGACGACCGCCCATGACTCCCGCACCAAAACAAGGAAATAGTGCGCTTAAAGGCGTGCCAGGCAGCCATGGACGATAGTCAGGGTAAAATAAACAGCAAACTCTATCGTACAACTCACAGCGCATGGATAAAATACAATAGAGAAATATATAGTGAAGCTCCATAACAGAAAATCATCATATAAGCATCATAGTAACTTTATACAAACATATGAATCATCCATACATCAAAGCCTCACTACAAACACTCAATCAGATATAACAGCGGAACACCCAGTACATATAGTAAGAGAACTAATATGCAAAGCCTCCTGCTCGTCTTCGTCATCATCAGCGTAGATCTCTAAGAACAACACCTGTCACCTGCTACCTAGTCTGCCCATCCCAACATGGATGAACAGCCCAAGGTAATAAGAGGAGACATAAAACCTTGAGTCAGACAAAGTCTTAGTGAGCAGTAAATCAACTATCAAACATACCAAAAGAGCATAAAGGATAAAAGGAATAGGAACCAAACCATCCCACTCCGCCTCTTTCTACAGTGATAACCCCCAGACACACACTAAGGAGAAGCAATCATAACATAGTAGACAATTAAAGTAAAGCAATAATCACTCGAGTCAAGGGCGATGTTTTCCAAATACAAACCCCCAAGGCCTAAACCAAGATCAGATAAGCACCCAGAAAATACCGCTCTTGAGACCGAATGATGATACAACCAAACGTCCAAACATCCATGACTCTGGCTATCACTGTTATCCTTGCCTTGATTTCACCGTTAATTGAATGACCATCCGTCAAGGGCTAATGGTAACCCCGGTTCTAGGCATTGCTCCGCACGTCATCGTGACCCGTGCCTAGGACTTACCTACTCTGCCCAGAGTACTCAACTACCTACCTGTAGTCTTTTGGGTGTCCCGACTACCTACCTGTAGTCGTTATGGGCGCCCCATGTACTCTTGCTTTTGAGCATGCTAGAACCTTCAACAACGATGAGATCCAAGCCTCCTAGTCATCCTCCTCGATGACTATTCCCATACTAACTCAAGCTACCTCTCGAGCAATCCATTATCAACCAACTCGAACCATCCCTTGAGTTATCAACATGCTTGGAATGATCCCTGCCTGGATTACGCCAAGTCTATATCACATCATACTTCGCTTTATCACACCATAGCAAAGTCTCAACTCAACAACATGGTTTGCCTCATCACATCATGACAAAGTTCCATCGCAACATCATCCAATCCATACATATGAGCTTCAACATCCGCTACATATGTCTCAAGCAGCTTTCATCATTCAAGAGCCTCTTCCGTAGCTTTTGAATCGTCTTTGACCATACTTGTCCAAATCTATCAACTAGATAACTCATTCACATCAATCAAACAAGGCAAACATTAATCCAAACAAATAAGTAGTCAATCAAGATCTAAATAGGCATTTATAACTACAATGGCAATTTTGTAAATAAATGAGCGTAGATCTAACATACATGAATTATGGGTTCTTAGCATAGATCTAACAAATATAAATCATGGGTTTTGTTTCTACAACTAGATGAATGAATTTGCAAAGGTAAACATCTTCATAAGTAATGGATCCACACTTGGATCTAAGGAAATATGCATAAAATCACTATCTACAACACTCCAACAAACCACCAATCCAATACACTCCTTTGGGTCCGCGTGAGAGATAACTACCACTCACCAAATCAACCAAACACTTCAAAGACTATCAACTCCAGATCTGGACAGCGAAGATTCAAGCTTGATTCGTCGAAATCTCGCTTGAAACGATGAAATCTCACTCAATCGGATGAAGATCTTCAATTTTGGCCCTTGAATCTTTGATCTTGATCTTCGATCTTGGATGGATGTTAGAACTAGATTGGAATGGAGAAAAGGAGATGAAGAAATGTTGTAGTCGAGCTCTCAAAATAGCAGCACTTCGTCGCTTCAAAAACCGATGCCAAAAAGTGAGCCAAACCCCTCTATTTATAGGCTGGAAACCCCATGAGTCGTCGCCCCTTAAGTCGGTCACGACTTATCCCATGAGTCGTCCACGACTCATCAAACCCTGCGACCTATCAGCACAAAAGCCTCCGAGTCAACTGCCTTATAACGACTCACGACTCAACACACTAAGACACAAGGTCATACGACTTAACATCATACCGACTTACGACCTAACGGCTTAGCCTAGTGCCGACCCAACCTCTACGACCTAACATCCTAACTCGTTAACTTGGTCATACGACTTATAACATACACGACCTAACACTAGGCCGACCCAACGGCTTACGACTTAACTGGGTACCTTCCTAAAAACACACCTAAGCCATAACTCGTTCACGACCCAACTTTCTTAGGTCGTTAGCTTCTTAGGTCGACCGAAACTATAAGTCGTAACTCGTTAACCCCTTAAGTCGTTCAACCAATCTAAACCCTCCAACGACCTAAACCTCTTAAGCCGGTCACCACTAAGTCGGTCACTCCTATAGATAGTTGACTCTCTTAGGTCGTTAACTCTTAACTATTTAAGTCGTTCATTCCCTATAAGTCGTCATCCACGACCTAAGCTAATCCATTAACCCACTAACTCGGTAGCTACCCTAAGTCGCTAACTTCTCTAACTCGTGACTCGTCCACTTCTTAACCCGGTAACTCTTAGGTCGGCCAGGTCCTATGAGTCGTTAACTCGGCAACTTCCTTAACTCGGTCAAGCCTATAGGTCGCTACCTCTATGAGTCGGTCAGATTCTCAACTCGGTCCACTAGTTAACTCGTTAACGACTCAACACTTAACACACGAGTTAACTTCCTATACGACTCAGGCTAGAGACAACATAAACAACACTAACGACCTAATAATTCTACGATTTATCGACACGTAAAATACGGGTCGTTACATTCTCTCCCCCTTAGGAATTTCGCCCCTGAAATTCCAAGCAAACAACAGCAACCAAAACTATTCCGCATGCCTACCATCCATAGCAATCAACAAACCATGCATCCAATTCTAGCCTAGCATGCAGAATTCTAAGATTAGAACAAGTTACAAATTCATGAGATGTCACGACACCTTAGGGCCATACCTCGAAGAGTTCAGGATGAGCTGCCTTCATCCTCTCTTCCTCCTCCCACGTACAGTCGTTAACATCATCACTCCAATGTATCTTAAGCAACGTAATCGTCTTTCTCCTAAGCTGTTTCGTATCGGTTTTAACAATACGAAGCGGCTTACGAGGTCTTCTAACAACTGGATCAACCTCCAAATCTTCACAGCTATCAGCAGAAACCACTGTGCTCGAGTCGTACACATACTTTCGTAGATACGATACATGAAAAACATTGTGCACTCCTGCCATCTTCTCTGGTAACTCCAATCTATAAGCGAGCTTTCCAATTCGCTCGATTATCGGGAACGGTCCAACAAATCTTGGAGTCAATTTTCCTTTCTTCCCGAATCGAATGACATTCTTCAGTGGAGAAATCTTCACAAAAACCATATCACCTACGTCGAACTCCAAATCCTTACGACGATTATCGGCATAACTCTTCTGACGATCTTGGGCTGCCTTCATTCGTTGCCGAATGATCTCTATACACTCCGAAGTCTGTCGAATCATCTCTGGCCCAAGCATCAGCTTTTCTCCAGTTTCCAACCAACATGTTGGAGAATTACACGGTCTTCCATACAGTGCCTCAAATGGTGCCATACCAATACTCGACTGATAACTGTTGTTATATGCAAATTCCACCAAATGAAGGTGATCTTCCCATGATCCTCCAAAGTCCAAAACACATGCCCTCAAGAGATCTTCCAAAACTCGGTTGACTCTCTCAGTCTGACCATCTGTTTGAGGGTGATAAGCTGTACTCAAACACAACTCGGTTCCCAAAACTTGCTGGAAGCTCTTCCAAAATCCACTAGTGAACAATGGGTCTCGATCGCTCACTATACTCTTCGGAATACCATGGAATCGAACTATCCACTTAACATACAACTCAGCCAACTTCGATGCAGTCCTAGTCGATCGAACAGGAATGAATCTTGCGCTCTTGGTCAAACGATCTATGATGACCCAAATCCCTTCATTTCCCGCTCTTGTCCTAGGTAGACCATCAATAAAATCCATCGATACTTGCTCCCACTTCCATGTAGGAACCTCTAATGGCTGAAGCAATCCACTGGGCTTCTTCTGCTCAGCTTTCACCAATTGGCAGTTCATACACTTGGAAATAAAACTTCCAACATCCTTCTTCATACCTTCCCAGTAATAGGTTCTCTTCATATCCCGATACATCTTATTTCCACCTGGATGAATTGTTAACTTCGAGTGATGACTTTCCCTCAGAACTTCATCTCTCAATCCATCTACATCGGGAACAACTAGTCGTCCTTGCTTCCGAAGCCAACCCTCTCGATCGACCTCGAATCCTTTATCCTTCTCTGGGACCAATCCGGATTCCAAATCACAGATAATCTTGACAAGCTTATCATCTCTCTTTTGGCTCTCGCCAATCCTTTCCACAAGAGTAGGTCTTATCGATAAGTTTGCCAACATCTAAGGTTCCAATTCACATCTAGGCCTGAAGTCAAATCCAGCCAAATACACGAGACTCTTCCATTCTGAAAACATGGCTCCCAAACCTGCATGTCTTCGACTTAACGCATCTGCCACTGCGTTTCCTTTTCCCGGAGTATAGGCTATACCAAAATCATACGATGCTAAGAACTCTAGCCATCGTTGCTGTCGAAGATTCAAATCCTTTTGGGAGAAAAGATACTTCAATGACTTATGGTCCGTAAACAACTCAAACCGAACTCCCAATAGGTAATGTCTCCACATCTTCAAAGCAAACACAATCGCCGCTAACTCCAAATCATGAGTCGGATAATTCCTTTCATGCGGCTTCAGTTGTCGACTTGCATACGCAACAACTTTATCCTTCTGCATTAGCACCGCTCCAAGTCCAGTACCACATGCATCGGTGTAAACCACCATCTCATCATTCCCACTTGGAATAGTCAAAACAGGAGCACTCGTCAGTCGCTCTTTCAGGATTCCAAAAGCTTGCTCACACTTATCATCCCATCTGAACACTTGGTTCTTCTTCGTCAATCCTGTTAACGGTGCAGCTATCTTGGAAAAATCTTTGATAAACCGACGATAATATCCTGCTAATCCAAGAAAACTTCTCACATCAGATACATTCTTAGGTCTAACCCAATCCTGGATCGCTGCCACCTTAGCGGGATCAACCGCTATTCCATTTCCAGAGATAACATGGCCTAAGAACCTCACTTCACTCTTCCAGAAGTGACACTTTGAAAACTTAGCCTTAAGCTGATGTTTCCGCAAGATTTCCAAGACAATCCTCAAGTGTGTCTTGTATTCTTCTTCAGTTCTGGAGTAAACCAAAATATCATCCACGAACACAAGCACAAACTTATTCAACTGATCTCTGAACACTCTATTCATAAGATCCACAAAATATGCTGGTGCATTGGTCAGTCCAAACGGCATTACCAGCCACTCATAAACCGGATGGTGTCCTGAAAGCAGTCTTCGGCACACTATCCTTAGCCACTCTCAACTGGTGAAATCCCGTTGCCAAATCCATCTGAGAAAACACCTTAGCCTCGTGAAGCTGGTCAAACAAGTCATCTATTCTCGGCAATGGATACTTGTTCTTCCTAGTCAACTTATTCAGCTCACGATAATCCACACACAACCTCAACGATCCATCCGCTTTGGTTGCCAACACAACTGGTGCACCCCATTTAGACACACTACGCCGAATGAATCCTTTCTGTAAAAGGTCATCAACTTGCACCCTCAACTCTTGCTGTTCCCTAGGCGCCATTCGCCTAAGAGGCATCACCACAGGTCTGGCTCCCTCAACTAGATCGATACGAAACTCGATCTCCCTATGCGACGGTAACCCTTTGACTTCGTCAAAGACATCCTCAAATCCATTCACAATAGGCACCGATGACAGTCCATCCCGTGGAACAACCAGCGAATAAATGAAGCTCATGAAGACGCCTTCTTCATGCTTACATCGTCTCACAACCTTTCGCCCTTCCATATTCCCGACTGTCACCTCCAGCCTCTCACAATCAATCCTTGCCGCATACTTCCTAAGCCAGTCCATACCCAAAATAATTCCGAACCCCGCAAAGATCAGAACAAAACAATCACAAACAAACGAGCAATCATGACTCGACACAACTAGACCATGGCATATCATACACAAACATGACGAACCCCCAACTGGATTAGTCACAACCAATGGCCTATCAACAATATCCGGTTTCAAACCCAACCAGCTTACCAAATCCTCACAAACAAAAGAATGCGACGCTCCAGTATCGAACAACACTCTAACTGGAACACCACAAATGGAAAGAGTACCTTGAACCACCACACTCTTCCCCTTCTCTTCAGCAGTAGGAGCTTTCGAAGACGACGGCACAGCTCCCAAAGCATAAGCCTTCACAATCTGCCTGTCTTTCCTTGGTTCTGGGCAATCCTTCTTGATATGTCCCAGCTTATCACAGTTGTAACACTTCCCCGGTACCTTGTGATTCTTACAATCTCTAGAAAGATGGCCCTTCTGCTGGCAGTTGTAGCAGGTCACTTCGCCCTTCGGCTTTTTCTGGCCATCCTTACCCCTCTGTTGCTGCTGCTTCCTCTTTCTGTTCCCATTCTGCTGTGGTTTAGATCCTTCCTTGGTTACAGCAACAACAAATACTTCCTTAGGAAACAAACTCTCGTGCCTGAGAGCTTTCTCCACAAGCTTCTCAAATGGATCGTCCAAATGATCCACCAACTGCCTCCCCAGATAAGCGTCCAAACCAGTCACAAACTTTTCATTCTTCTGATAGGGAGAATCAATATACGATCTGGCGTACTTAGAAAAAGCTTCAAACTCAGAGATATACTCAAGGACTGGTCTTCCACCCTGCTTGAGCTCCACAAATCTCTTAAACAGAACGGATTTCTGAGCCGTAGAAATGAACTTAGCTTCAAATCTAACTTGGAATTGCTCCCAAGTAATCACTTCTTCTGGTGTATCAATGGTGATAGAATTCCACCAATCAGCAGCTCTTCCCTGAAGCTGTCTCGATGCAAGCTTCCTCTTAGTTGCATCCTCAATTCCTAAGTCACCAAAGATCCTTCGACATGCATCTATCCATCTTTGCACTTCAATGGTCGACTCTGTCCCCAAGAAAGCTTTTCCTCCAAGAGAAGTATAGTCCTTACAAAGCTTAGCAAAATCCACCGGTCTTGGAGCTTGGACTTGAACTCCAACATCTACAGATGGCCCTGGAGCTGGTATCCTTCACATGATTGAAGTCATCATTGCTTCGAACATAGTTCCATAATCAACAGCTCCTTCAGTAGCACGGCCTTCCCTTGCAGCTGGTCTCCCTCTTCGACTCATTTTTAGTATCTAGAAAAAGAAATGATTAAAACACCTTTGAGAAATAACTGCATAAGGAGTTCAAATCCTTCTAAGCTACTATATTATGTATAGTAATCATCCATCAAAATACAATTACGTCTCTCTTACGTAGTTACGTTAGCGAGCGTTGGCTAAAATCAATTAACCAAAGCTCTGATACCAAATGTGACGACCGCCCATGACTCCCGCACCAAAACAAGGAAATAGTGCGCTTAAAGGCGTGCCAGGCAGCCATGGACGATAGTCAGGGTAAAATAAACAACAAACTCTATCGTACAACTCACAGCGCATGGATAAAATACAATAGAGAAATATATAGTGAAGCTCCATAACAGAAAATCATCATATAAGCATCATAGTAACTTTATACAAACATATGAATCATCTATACATCAAAGCCTCACTACAAACACTCAATCAGATATAACAGCGGAACACCCAGTACATATAGTAAGAGAACTAATATGCAAAGCCTCCTGCTCGTCTTCGTCATCATCAGCGTAGATCTCTAAGAACAACACCTGTCACCTGCTACCTAGTCTGCCCATCCCAACATGGATGAACAGCCCAAGGTAATAAGAGGAGACATAAAACCTTGAGTCAGACAAAGTCTTAGTGAGCAGTAAATCAACTATCAAACATACCAAAAGAGCATAAAGGATAAAAGGAATAGGAACCAAACCATCCCACTCCGCCTCTTTCTACAGTGATAGCCCCCAGACACACACTAAGGAGAAGCAATCATAACATAGTAGACAATTAAAGTAAAGCAATAATCACTCGAGTCAAGGGCGATGTTTTCCAAATACAAACCCCCAAGGCCTAAACCAAGATCAGATAAGCACCCAGAAAATACCGCTCTTGAGACCGAATGATGATACAACCAAACGTCCAAACATCCATGACTCTGGCTATCACTGTTATCCTTGCCTTGATTTCACCGTTAATTGAATGACCATCCGTCAAGGGCTAATGGTAACCCCGGTTCTAGGCATTGCTCCGCACGTCATCGTGACCCGTGCCTAGGACTTACCTACTCTGCCCAGAGTACTCAACTACCTACCTGTAGTCTTTTGGGTGTCCCGACTACCTACATGTAGTCGTTATGGGCGCCCCATGTACTCTTGCTTTTGAGCATGCTAGAACCTTCAATAACGATGAGATCCAAGCCTCCTAGTCATCCTCCTTGTAACAGCCCTAGTTTTTAGCTATTTATTTCTTTTAATTTTTTTGTTTTTAGGAATATAATTTATATAAATTGTGTTTACCAATATTGTTTAAATATTTAATTTAGAGAATTAAACTCGTTAATTTAATATGATTTTTGTAACTAAATTTAAGAAGAAGAAAAAAAAAAGGAAATTTTTATAATGTATAATGAAGTGTGTGGTAACTAAATGTTTTGGATATTATCATAATATCTGTTGTTATACCCATTCCCTAAAAATAATGAAAAGGAGAAAATTTGTAACATATTAAAGTAGTTAATTAATTATGTTAATTTGGTAGGTTATGACATGCAAATCATGTTGGTGGAATATTCTCAATTTTGACATATTAATTATGTTAGCAGTGAACATTGTTAAGCAATTTAAAACAATGAAACTTACAATCAATTTATTTGATAAATCTACCTTATTCCTAGTTAGCAATTCAAAACTTGAATAAAGGCACATACGGATATTTTAAAATGGAGTTAATGACAATTAATAGATATTTCAAAAAGAAATTTATGACAATTAATAGAGAAATTAATTGTAAAATTTCAGTAGTTGACCAGAATTAATTTATTGAATAATTAATGCAAATTAATAAAATTGATGAAAGATAAATAAGTTAATTCTTTTGGTTAATGGCATGAGGACACGAGGTTAATCCCCATTTTGTAGGAGAAATCTGCCCGTGTAACCAGTCCGGCTACCAGTGCCTACAAAGCGGACGGATTAATGTGAGACGTCGCAGGATTGATAATTAACAAAAAGGGTTAATTAACTAATTAAGTTAGTAACCAAATTTGAGTATGTAATTAAAGGAGGATAATTAATTGGTAATATGGTAATTAATTGAAATCAATTAAGGAGGGTAATTAAAAGGGATAAGGTAATCAATTGAAATCAATTAAAGGCAATTAAAGGGGAATTAATTGATTAGAAGAATATGGAAATCAAATTTGCCTTCCTTTGCGCGTGACACAAAATTTTATTCTTTTAACATTTTGACATTTGCCTCTTACCATTTGTTTCTTGAGCATGTCACTGTATTCATTTATTCACGCAGCCTTATCCACAAAAATATCAACTCTTCCAATTGCCATTTTTCCTCTCACCTAAATTAAATGCATTCAAAATTTAATCTTGCCTATCTTTGCAAATTTTCGCATACCCATTATATCTCTCTGTTTCCACTGCGTTTGTTTTGCAATAAATAAATTTTTCGAACCATTGATCAAGTAAATATTTATGTAAGCATTTATTACTTTTGCCTTTTCAGTTAAAAGCTTTTTCATTGCTTACCATAAATCACGCAAGAGCTCAAGTTTTGCTTCCTCAATCAAATCTGTTCAAATTTGCAGTAACGCATGCTTTAAATTTAGATTATAACTGGTATAAATCACGCAAGCTATCTAAAAAAAAAAAATCCAAAAGAGTGATATCGTTCAAACATAAAACTGGAAAGAGAAATCAACGCATGCATTTATCACAATTTTCGTGTAGCGTTCAAACAAGAAGAACTGGAAATAAATCTCTTGCCTAAACGCATGCACTCAAAAATCAACGCTTGCATTTATTTCTTACGTTTTCAAACCTGCCTATTTATCTCCCCTTTTTATTTCGCAAGTTTATCTATAAATACTTTGCCTCATTCACATAAGTTTTCATATCTCCTTGTTTGTCCCTCTCTGGTACAAGCTTCTATCAGGTAAATAATTTGCATTGTTTATTTCTTTACTTCTTCCAATTTTCCTTCCTCCTTCTTGTGTTCTCTGATTTCCTTGCTCGGCTACTTCCCCATCATGCCGTGCCATTTATAAATACATATAGAACTTTGTTAGTAGTAGGCTGGAAGAAATGATATAAATTGATTGTAGGAAGCTAGACTATGGAATTAGTG
This sequence comes from Allium cepa, assembly GCA_030765085.1. NCBI lineage: Eukaryota > Viridiplantae > Streptophyta > Magnoliopsida > Asparagales > Amaryllidaceae > Allium > Allium cepa. Next base: position 202,237,569 of record CM060931.1, on the reverse strand, counting down.
TAGTTATGATGTAGTTAGTGGTATTGTGGATTTGGATAAGTGCAGTTTGAAGAGGAAGGCATAGAAAAAAAAAAAAGAATTACAATTTAATAATGGAGAAGATAAATTGATAAGGAGAAAATGATATGAAATGTTGTTTAATTCAAATAAACAATATTGTATGAATAAATCTTGGGTGAATATAATAAAATGACATTTATTTCAATTTTTAATGGTTGAAATAAATTTAAGATGGTTAAAAATAAATTTAACTACTTATTTGAGAATTTGGGTGGATAAATATCAATGGATTGTATTTATTATGGTTAATAAAAGGATATTGGTGATGTATACCAATAATCACCTTTTAATGTTTAATAATAAAAGTAAAAGAAGAAATAATTTGCCTAAACATGATGAACATGTATGTGAAATAAAGTATTATTTAATGAATTCGAATGTAGTTAGTGGCTACATTTGATTAAATCGAATAATTTGAACAGTATTGTGTTTGTTGCCAATATTGTCATTTTATTTAAATAAATATATATGAGAATGAAAATAATTGATCATGATAAATATGATTAAAAATGTGAGAAATAATTTAATAATGTCTAAACATGTATTTGTTTTGTTTGGGTGCATAACATCTTTTTATTCAATCAATTGTATTAAATTTGCAATTTATTTTGCAATTTATTCAATTTATTTTATGCATGCGTACGGTTGAAGTATGGGCCTAGGATATGTTGAGACGGTTAGCGGGTTGTAGTAGTCGAGCAAGTTGAACTAAATTTCTTTTATTCTATTCGTTCCAGTTGTTCTGAAATTTTGCTTTGACCGTAATTTTTAAATTCGCATACTTGGTATTTGGATCTTATAGATTTAAGTCAAGGCTTTGCATCCGCCGAAGTTTGATCGTGCTTTCCGTTTTTTTTTTCCGAAGTAGATACCGTGTTTGATTTAGATCCACTGCAGCGTTTAAGGTGAGTATTTCTCACCAGACATATGTACATATATTTTGTGAATTATCGCAAGTGTATGTGTAAAAATTTTATTTAAATATTATCTGTCTGTAGTATAACGTAGAATGATGAATCCCATTTAAATTGACACCTCATCAGTTATTATCTGTTGTATTATTTCTGCAGTTATATTATATTATTGTTTATTTACTGCTTAAATCACCACTGCAAGTTCCCTGTTAAATTTAGATTGTTGTGGGCTGAAATGATAGGCCTAAATGATGATTACTGTGCTATTATTATGTTAACTGTTTAACTGTTAACTTGGGATTGCGGGTTTGAAATGATAGAACCCGGGGTTTGTAAATTACGGATTGAAATGATATAAATCCGTATCACTTGACCTAGGCTAGAAAACTATATACAGGCCCGTGGTCCTTATAATATTTTCTGAAATATTTAAAATTATTTTGGAAGTTAAATATTTGATTTAATATCTTTAAAGGATTTTATATTGATTTTGAATGAGTTATAAATGTTAATAAATAAATAAATAAATATTTGAATAAAATTTTGGAATATAACTTATTTTGGAAATTCTGGATTTTTGAAAGGATAAGATTTCAGTTAAGAAATATATATATAAGTTATATTTGGAAATATTTATTAAGTTAAACAATCTACTAAAGCATTTAAATGCTGTCTTTTGAAATTGGACTAGTTTTACCCGTAACTTTAGGTAGCATTTCCTAAGTGCTATAGAATCTGGAATTTGATTGTTTTGAAATTTAAGGAATTTGATAAATTATATTTATGTTTAAGTTTTGGAGACCTTTAAGATATGAGATTTATAACTGGATTTTTCTTAATAAATTTAAGATGAACATTCTAGTGTTAAGTAAATTTTGAAATTATTTAATGGCATAATTTTGGAGTTTTATCTATGGAATTTATGGGAATATTCAAGACGAAATAATAAACACTAATTTGTTGAAAGAAAAAAATATCCAACCTTAGTTTTGAATATTAATACTCCAATTGGATATATATATAGGAATTGAAATGGTCTTGGGAACATGAAGTGATATTTAAATTATGGTTTAAAATAAAGAAATATATTTGTAAAGCTATGTAAATTATCTTCTTTACAAAGTAACCATAAAGTTAAACCATTTATATCCAAACCATTTGTGTTTTGGGAGTTATGTTTTTTTTAAAGAAAAATTTCCAATATATTATGGTTTAAAGGTATAATTCAAATATTTGGTTTCCAGATATTATAAATTTTAAGCAGTATGGTTTTGGAAAAGAATTATATTTGAATATAACGATATCATGTTGTTTTGGGTTTTAAATGATATCGTATTTATAGTTTTGAAATGGAAATGTTTATACTGGTTTTAAAGTATAAATTGTTTTTAAATGACCACGGGTTATAATAACGATGGGTTGGCAAAGAGACCGGGATCGGATATGGACATACTCTCGGTCGATACCGAAAACCACTTTGACCAACCGTGTACGCGGTGGAGATTCCAGAATGAAGTAGGTCGGTGGTGGCGTTTCCTGTAAGGTAAATACGTGGACCCGACTCCCGTGAGTTGGCATAAGGTGGCTAAAACAGGAGCAATTCCAGGCCAATGAGGTCATTCCTCTGATCGGACGCTCCTCTTCGATATTATACTATGATCTTGGATTGATTCAGTGGCCACTTCTATATTTTGATTTTGGGGGAGTTAGTTCGAGGTGGGCGGCAGCTGCGCGCTGCGCGTTACCATCAGCCTGGATAGCAATTGGTATATCTACCCTGGCATTGCCTAGTTGTGCCGTGTCACCTACCCTATCGCGCCTTGTACGAGTTTGGTTTTCTCCCGTAGCCCGTGTGGTATCCTCTAGTGGCTTCCCGATCAGGAGGGACTATGATATTGGATGGACTACTGGGACTATTACGTGTTAAGGGCTATATGGGTAACCCCTTAACGCTATTAAAAAGTAAGTTTATTTTATAAATAGACACTAGTATAATAGCGCAATATACTACATAGTAAATAGTTTGACGGATCCTTAGAGGATGGGCGGTCCCAAGCATCCTTTAAGTTACTTGCTCTATATTACAGTACACTTGAATTAGCTTACATTATATAAGTATGTATGTCCTGACTCGAGTGTTATGTTTTATTTTTACGCTCGGGTCAGCCTGAGTTGCAGCTTCAATTTCTTCTCCGTAGCTAGGACACTCAGTAGATCATTCGCGCTGCTGGAAGTTGTTTCAGCCTTTATCTTTTCTGGAATTCAAGACTTTGAAGACTCTATCTCTATTTATGTCTTAAAATTTGTATTGAGGATTATAGACAATGTAAGTTCTGTTTTGTTGAAGTTATATCAGTGGCTTCATGAACCACTAAATTTTTAATTTCCGCTGCGAGATTCTGATATCTGTGTATGTGATTCTGTGATCTATTTATTGTATATTCTGAGTTTTGCCAAATTTATTCTACAACGCAGTATTTTGAACAATTCAAGTCCGACAATGTGCGGATGCGAATGGTTGAAAATATTGGGACGTTACATTTGGTATCAGAGCTTTGGTTCTAGGCAAAACTTAGAATGTATGGTAAATTTGATTTATAGAATCACGTTCATTCGAGATTGAACCACTCTCTTTTCGAATTTTGGAACATTCCCTACGGTTCCAAAGCTCATTCGTATCCCTCACTTTTTCATCTGCTTTAGATTCTGGAGTATCTCATAACTCCACTTCGGATGATCTTTATTGTAAATTGGCGGTCTCGCCATTATTCTAATAAAGGGGTGAAACTCCTTTACCATTAGCATTGATTCACCGGAGATTTATATTTATCCTCGGTTTATATGCTAGTATCTTTGGTTATTCCAAATTCTATCTCTTCGGATCAAATGTAGATTTACCCCAACCACATCGATATGGCTCTTTAAGTCACGGATGACTAGGTCAAGGTTGTCCACGACTTATATAGACTTACCCAGTTTCCTTATTCTGATCTTCTGATTTCAATTTATCTTGAATTCTATTTGATTTGAGTTCATCAAATTTGAGTCTCTATCCTGGTTTGAGAAGTTTATTCCTATATTTGAAATTAAAATCTAATATTATATATATGAGTATAATTTTCAAAATTTTATAATTAATTTAACTAGTTGTCAAGAGATAATAGTTTTGATTTTATTTATGGTGTTGTAAGCCATGTGTTTGTCTAATAAATAAGTGAATATAAAACAATGGTTATAAATTAATTTGGAAACAGAAATGAATTTAAAACTAAAACTTGAGAATTAAATTTCTGATGATTTCAAACCTTGTGTTTAAATTTTAAAAGGATGTAATAAGTATTTTTGTATAGAAATTTGTTTCCAAAGAAATTTTAAAATTAGTGCTTTTCTCTTTGTCACTGGAAAATAATTTCGGTGACGACTGCAGCATCATCGACATTCATTTTCGAGTTTCGAAGTGAAAAGACCATTCTGTAGTCTGGCTACAGTGTTTCCTTGAGATTTTAATTGATTTGAATTTCTAAAGTATGACTTAATATATATAGATATATAATTTAAATTTGATTTGACATATTAGGTATATATATTTAGTTATCTCTAAATGGTTTGAAGGGAATCAGGAATTTAATTCTTAAAGTTATCTTGAGGAAGGAAAATAAATATAATAACAAAAATTTGAATAAAAAGGTTCCAATTGGAGATAATTAAATTGAAAGTTTTATATTGTAATATACAATATAAAATTCAAAAGTTAACATGTAATTGGATAATATACAATATAAAAGGATTTTATGAGTGGTTATAATAAATATTATACACTTAAATTTTAGTTATAAAAGATTAATGGGGATAAATAAGGAAAAGGAATTTAAGGAATTTTATTCAAATGTCTTAATAATCAAATTAATTTAATATGGAGCCGTAAATCTAACCAAGAGATTTTAATAAAAGGTTATTTCCTGAAATGAATATGTTTGTGTAATAAACAAGGTATCTTTGAATAAGGAAAATATATTTGAAAGGGATATTTTTGGAGTAAGGATTATATATCTTCAAATCATAGTTTAATTGATGTCTAAATAAATAGTTAAGACGTATTCTAATATCACTAAATTTTGATAATTGAGAATTGGTTTTCAAATGGAAATTCAAGGGTAACTTATTGAAGGAATATCTTATTTATAAGATAAGTATTTTTAATAAAGTGTTAGGTTATTTGTTAAAATTCAGAGTTAAGTACATAATAAACTGATTAGGAATACTATTATATCTACTATAGCATATTATGAGTGCTGCTGTTTCTAAAAATAAAACGTTTTGGAAATTTTTTTTTATAAATGAACTTAGGAATATTTCAACCTTGAAATGAATATTGTTTGGCATTGAATTTAAAAGGTATAAATGAAGATTATTTTAAAGGTATTATGATTTTAGTAGCATGATTTCCAAATGATAATATTTATAAATTTAATGATTTCAAAGCATTATGATTGCAAATTTATTATCTTATTTGTTTTCAAACTATCTTTAAGTGTCCTTGGTTTCCCTATCTGCTACAGAATGAGGAGGCTATTGCTTATACCAGTCTATTTAGAAATCTTTTCTATAATCTTTAAAAATCTTTGTTACTCATCGGGGCCTGAGCACCGCTTACCACCCATAGACCGACGGTCGAACTGAAAAGAGTAAAACCAATTCTAGAAGATCTTCTTCGTGCTTCAAATCCGGAACTATTCGTTTAAAGTTCTTGTTTATCTAGCTTATCTTCCTTTGTTTCTTTTCTTTTGTTCCTTTTCGAGGACGAAAAGTTCTTAAGTGGGGGAGAGTGTAACAGCCCTAGTTTTTAGCTATTTATTTCTTTTAATTTTTTTGTTTTTAGGAATATAATTTATATAAATTGTGTTTACCAATATTGTTTAAATATTTAATTTAGAGAATTAAACTCGTTAATTTAATATGATTTTTGTAACTAAATTTAAGAAGAAGAAAAAAAAAGGAAATTTTTATAATGTATAATGAAGTGTGTGGTAACTAAATGTTTTGGATATTATCATAATATCTGTTGTTATACCCATTCCCTAAAAATAATGAAAAGGAGAAAATTTGTAACATATTAAAGTAGTTAATTAATTATGTTAATTTGGTAGGTTATGACATGCAAATCATGTTGGTGGAATATTCTCAATTTTGACATATTAATTATGTTAGCAGTGAACATTGTTAAGCAATTTAAAACAATGAAACTTACAATCAATTTATTTGATAAATCTACCTTATTCCTAGTTAGCAATTCAAAACTTGAATAAAGGCACATACGGATATTTTAAAATGGAGTTAATGACAATTAATAGATATTTCAAAAAGAAATTTATGACAATTAATAGAGAAATTAATTGTAAAATTTCAGTAGTTGACCAGAATTAATTTATTGAATAATTAATGCAAATTAATAAAATTGATGAAAGATAAATAAGTTAATTCTTTTGGTTAATGGCATGAGGACACGAGGTTAATCCCCATTTTGTAGGAGAAATCTGCCCGTGTAACCAGTCCGGCTACCAGTGCCTACAAAGCGGACGGATTAATGTGAGACGTCGCAGGATTGATAATTAACAAAAAGGGTTAATTAACTAATTAAGTTAGTAACCAAATTTGAGTATGTAATTAAAGGAGGATAATTAATTGGTAATATGGTAATTAATTGAAATCAATTAAGGAGGGTAATTAAAAGGGATAAGGTAATCAATTGAAATCAATTAAAGGCAATTAAAGGGGAATTAATTGATTAGAAGAATATGGAAATCAAATTTGCCTTCCTTTGCGCGTGACACAAAATTTTATTCTTTTAACATTTTGACATTTGCCTCTTACCATTTGTTTCTTGAGCATGTCACTGTATTCATTTATTCACGCAGCCTTATCCACAAAAATATCAACTCTTCCAATTGCCATTTTTCCTCTCACCTAAATTAAATGCATTCAAAATTTAATCTTGCCTATCTTTGCAAATTTTCGCATACCCATTATATCTCTCTGTTTCCACTGCGTTTGTTTTGCAATAAATAAATTTTTCGAACCATTGATCAAGTAAATATTTATGTAAGCATTTATTACTTTTGCCTTTTCAGTTAAAAGCTTTTTCATTGCTTACCATAAATCACGCAAGAGCTCAAGTTTTGCTTCCTCAATCAAATCTGTTCAAATTTGCAGTAACGCATGCTTTAAATTTAGATTATAACTGGTATAAATCACGCAAGCTATCTAAAAAAAAAAAAAAATCCAAAAGAGTGATATCGTTCAAACATAAAACTGGAAAGAGAAATCAACGCATGCATTTATCACAATTTTCGTGTAGCGTTCAAACAAGAAGAACTGGAAATAAATCTCTTGCCTAAACGCATGCACTCAAAAATCAACGCTTGCATTTATTTCTTACGTTTTCAAACCTGCCTATTTATCTCCCCTTTTTATTTCGCAAGTTTATCTATAAATACTTTGCCTCATTCACATAAGTTTTCATATCTCCTTGTTTGTCCCTCTCTGGTACAAGCTTCTATCAGGTAAATAATTTGCATTGTTTATTTCTTTACTTCTTCCAATTTTCCTTCCTCCTTCTTGTGTTCTCTGATTTCCTTGCTCGGCTACTTCCCCATCATGCCGTGCCATTTATAAATACATATAGAACTTTGTTAGTAGTAGGCTGGAAGAAATGATATAAATTGATTGTAGGAAGCTAGACTATGGAATTAGTGTAGTTATGATGTAGTTAGTGGTATTGTGGATTTGGATAAGTGCAGTTTGAAGAGGAAGGCATAGAAAAAAAAAAAAGAATTACAATTTAATAATGGAGAAGATAAATTGATAAGGAGAAAATGATATGAAATGTTGTTTAATTCAAATAAACAATATTGTATGAATAAATCTTGGGTGAATATAATAAAATGACATTTATTTCAATTTTTAATGGTTGAAATAAATTTAAGATGGTTAAAAATAAATTTAACTACTTATTTGAGAATTTGGGTGGATAAATATCAATGGATTGTATTTATTATGGTTAATAAAAGGATATTGGTGATGTATACCAATAATCACCTTTTAATGTTTAATAATAAAAGTAAAAGAAGAAATAATTTGCCTAAACATGATGAACATGTATGTGAAATAAAGTATTATTTAATGAATTCGAATGTAGTTAGTGGCTACATTTGATTAAATCGAATAATTTGAACAGTATTGTGTTTGTTGCCAATATTGTCATTTTATTTAAATAAATATATATGAGAATGAAAATAATTGATCATGATAAATATGATTAAAAATGTGAGAAATAATTTAATAATGTCTAAACATGTATTTGTTTTGTTTGGGTGCATAACATCTTTTTATTCAATCAATTGTATTAAATTTGCAATTTATTTTGCAATTTATTCAATTTATTTTATGCATGCGTACGGTTGAAGTATGGGCCTAGGATATGTTGAGACGGTTAGCGGGTTGTAGTAGTCGAGCAAGTTGAACTAAATTTCTTTTATTCTATTCGTTCCAGTTGTTCTGAAATTTTGCTTTGACCGTAATTTTTAAATTCGCATACTTGGTATGTGGATCTTATAGATTTAAGTCAAGGCTTTGCATCCGCCGAAGTTTGATCGTGCTTTCCGTTTTTTTTTTCCGAAGTAGATACCGTGTTTGATTTAGATCCACTGCAGCGTTTAAGGTGAGTATTTCTCACCAGACATATGTACATATATTTTGTGAATTATCGCAAGTGTATGTGTAAAAATTTTATTTAAATATTATCTGTCTGTAGTATAACGTAGAATGATGAATCCCATTTAAATTGACACCTCATCAGTTATTATCTGTTGTATTATTTCTGCAGTTATATTATATTATTGTTTATTTACTGCTTAAATCACCACTGCAAGTTCCCTGTTAAATTTAGATTGTTGTGGGCTGAAATGATAGGCCTAAATGATGATTACTGTGCTATTATTATGTTAACTGTTTAACTGTTAACTTGGGATTGCGGGTTTGAAATGATAGAACCCGGGGTTTGTAAATTACGGATTGAAATGATATAAATCCGTATCACTTGACCTAGGCTAGAAAACTATATACAGGCCCGTGGTCCTTATAATATTTTCTGAAATATTTAAAATTATTTTGGAAGTTAAATATTTGATTTAATATCTTTAAAGGATTTTATATTGATTTTGAATGAGTTATAAATGTTAATAAATAAATAAATAAATATTTGAATAAAATTTTGGAATATAACTTATTTTGGAAATTCTGGATTTTTGAAAGGATAAGATTTCAGTTAAGAAATATATATATAAGTTATATTTGGAAATATTTATTAAGTTAAACAATCTACTAAAGCATTTAAATGCTGTCTTTTGAAATTGGACTAGTTTTACCCATAACTTTAGGTAGCATTTCCTAAGTGCTATAGAATCTGGAATTTGATTGTTTTGAAATTTAAGGAATTTGATAAATTATATTTATGTTTAAGTTTTGGAGACCTTTAAGATATGAGATTTATAACTGGATTTTTCTTAATAAATTTAAGATGAACATTATAGTGTTAAGTAAATTTTGAAATTATTTAATGGCATAATTTTGGAGTTTTATCTATGGAATTTATGGGAATATTCAAGACGAAATAATAAACACTAATTTGTTGAAAGAAAAAAATATCCAACCTTAGTTTTGAATATTAATACTCCAATTGGATATATATAGGAATTGAAATGGTCTTGGGAACATGAAGTGATATTTAAATTATGGTTTAAAATAAAGAAATATATTTGTAAAGCTATGTAAATTATCTTCTTTACAAAGTAACCATAAAGTTAAACCATTTATATCCAAACCATTTGTGTTTTGGGAGTTATGTTTTTTTTTAAAGAAAAATTTCCAATATATTATGGTTTAAAGGTATAATTCAAATATTTGGTTTCCAGATATTATAAATTTTAAGCAGTATGGTTTTGGAAAAGAATTATATTTGAATATAACGATATCATGTTGTTTTGGGTTTTAAATGATATCGTATTTATAGTTTTGAAATGGAAATGTTTATACTGGTTTTAAAGTATAAATTGTTTTTAAATGACCACGGGTTATAATAACGATGGGTTGGCAAAGAGACCGGGATCGGATATGGACATACTCTCTGTCGATACCGAAAACCACTTTGACCAACCGTGTACGCGGTGGAGATTCCAGAATGAAGTAGGTCGGTGGTGGCGTTTCCTGTAAGGTAAATACGTGGACCCGACTCCCGTGAGTTGGCATAAGGTGGCTAAAACAGGAGCAATTCCAGGCCAATGAGGTCATTCCTCTGATCGGACGCTCCTCTTCGATATTATACTATGATCTTGGATTGATTCAGTGGCCACTTCTATATTTTGATTTTGGGGGAGTTAGTTCGAGGTGGGCGGCAGCTGCGCGCTGCGCGTTACCATCAGCCTGGATAGCAATTGGTATATCTACCCTGGCATTGCCTAGTTGTGCCGTGTCACCTACCCTATCGCGCCTTGTACGAGTTTGGTTTTCTCCCGTAGCCCGTGTGGTATCCTCTAGTGGCTTCCCGATCAGGAGGGACTATGATATTGGATGGACTACTGGGACTATTACGTGTTAAGGGCTATATGGGTAACCCCTTAACGCTATTAAAAAGTAAGTTTATTTTATAAATAGACACTAGTATAATAGCGCAATATACTACATAGTAAATAGTTTGACGGATCCTTAGAGGATGGGCGGTCCCAAGCATCCTTTAAGTTACTTGCTCTATATTACAGTACACTTGAATTAGCTTACATTATATAAGTATGTATGTCCTGACTCGAGTGTTATGTTTTATTTTTACGCTCGGGTCAGCCTGAGTTGCAGCTTCAATTTCTTCTCCGTAGCTAGGACACTCAGTAGATCATTCGCGCTGCTGGAAGTTGTTTCAGCCTTTATCTTTTCTGGAATTCAAGACTTTGAAGACTCTATCTCTATTTATGTCTTAAAATTTGTATTGAGGATTATAGACAATGTAAGTTCTGTTTTGTTGAAGTTATATCAGTGGCTTCATGAACCACTAAATTTTTAATTTCCGCTGCGAGATTCTGATATCTGTGTATGTGATTCTGTGATCTATTTATTGTATATTCTGAGTTTTGCCAAATTTATTCTACAACGCAGTATTTTGAACAATTCAAGTCCGACAATGTGCGGATGCGAATGGTTGAAAATATTGGGACGTTACACTCCTCGATGACTATTCCCATACTAACTCAAGCTACCTCTCGAGCAATCCATTATCAACCAACTCGAACCATCCCTTGAGTTATCAACATGCTTGGAATGATCCCTGCCTGGATTACGCCAAGTCTATATCACATCATACTTCGCTTTATCACACCATAGCAAAGTCTCAACTCAACAACATGGTTTGCCTCATCACATCATGACAAAGTTCCATCGCAACATCATCCAATCCATACATATGAGCTTCAACATCCGCTACATATGTCTCAAGCAGCTTTCATCATTCAAGAGCCTCTTCCGTAGCTTTTGAATCGTCTTTGACCATACTTGTCCAAATCTATCAACTAGATAACTCATTCACATCAATCAAACAAGGCAAACATTAATCCAAACAAATAAGTAGTCAATCAAGATCTAAATAGGCATTTATAACTACAATGGCAATTTTGTAAATAAATGAGCGTAGATCTAACATACATGAATTATGGGTTTTTAGCATAGATCTAACAAATATAAATCATGGGTTTTGTTTCTACAACTAGATGAATGAATTTGCAAAGGTAAACATCTTCATAAGTAATGGATCCACACTTGGATCTAAGGAAATATGCATAAAATCACTATCTACAACACTCCAACAAACCACCAATCCAATACACTCCTTTGGGTCCGCGTGAGAGATAACTACCACTCACCAAATCAACCAAACACTTCAAAGACTATCAACTCCAGATCTGGACAGCGAAGATTCAAGCTTGATTCGTCGAAATCTCGCTTGAAACGATGAAATCTCACTCAATCGGATGAAGATCTTCAATTTTGGCCCTTGAATCTTTGATCTTGATCTTTGATCTTGGATGGATGTTAGAACTAGATTGGAATGGAGAAAAGGAGATGAAGAAATGTTGTAGTCGAGCTCTCAAAATAGCAGCACTTCGTCGCTTCAAAAACCGATGCCAAAAAGTGAGCCAAACCCCTCTATTTATAGGCTGGAAACCCCATGAGTCGTCGCCCCTTAAGTCGGTCACGACTTATCCCATGAATCGTCCACGACTCATCAAACCCTGCGACCTATCAGCACAAAAGCCTCTGAGTCAACTGCCTTATAACGACTCACGACTCAACACACTAAGACACAAGGTCATACGACTTAACATCATACCGACTTACGACCTAACGGCTTAGCCTAGTGCCGACCCAACCTCTACGACCTAACATCCTAACTCGTTAACTTGGTCATACGACTTATAACATACACGACCTAACACTAGGCCGACCCAACGGCTTACGACTTAACTGGGTACCTTCCTAAAAACACACCTAAGCCATAACTCGTTCACGACCCAACTTTCTTAGGTCGTTAGCTTCTTAGGTCGACCGAAACTATAAGTCGTAACTCGTTAACCCCTTAAGTCGTTCAACCGATCTAAACCCTCCAACGACCTAAACCTCTTAAGCCGGTCACCACTAAGTCGGTCACTCCTATAGATAGTTGACTCTCTTAGGTCGTTAACTCTTAACTATTTAAGTCGTTCATTCCCTATAAGTCATCATCCACGACCTAAGCTAATCCATTAACCCACTAACTCGGTAGCTACCCTAAGTCGCTAACTTCTCTAACTCGTGACTCGTCCACTTCTTAACCCGGTAACTCTTAGGTCGGCCAGGTCCTATGAGTCGTTAACTCGGCAACTTCCTTAACTCGGTCAAGCCTATAGGTCGCTACCTCTATGAGTCGGTCAGATTCTCAACTCGGTCCACTAGTTAACTCGTTAACGACTCAACACTTAACACACGAGTTAACTTCCTATACGACTCAGGCTAGAGACAACATAATCAACACTAACGACCTAATAATTCTATGATTTATCGACACGTAAAATACGGGTCGTTACAGGTAGTCTCCCGATCTGGAGATGCGCTGATACTGGATGGACTACTGGGACTATTACGTGTTAAGGTGGAAAATGTAAAGCCTTAACGTTATTTAAAAGTAAGTTTATTTTACTATAGACAATATTATTATAGCGAAACATTACTACATAGTAAATAGTTTAACGGATCCTTAGGAGATGTGAATCCCGAACATCTCTTAAGTTACTGCACTCACGTTAGACACTGGATAGGATATGTCAAATCCCGTAAACATCTCTGACGCCATTCCACTCATATTATTGACTTTTGATTTAACTTACATAAGATCTTTTAGCTATGACTCGAGTGTTTTGTCTTTTCAATTCGCTCGGGTCAGTCTGAACATTTTTGGATTCGAAGACTTTATTTCTGGAGGACGAAGACAAAGAGTGTATTACTATTATCTATTAAATTATTCCACTACATCATTGTATTCCACTGCATTATTAATATTCTTGGGTAAGTGTAACTCTGATATGTATTGTATAAGAATAATCGAATATTTTGTAAAACAACTTCATGAACTGTATATTTTATTATTATATTTTATCGTTCCGCTGCAAGTTTCTATTTTGTTTTATTTCTTTATCTGTTTTTTCTTATTTACCCCATAACAATCCGCCCTTCTGTATGTTTAAGTCTGACGTGTGTGGTTTATCATCGATATAAAGCATACAAAAAGGTGTGACGTTACAAGTGGAATTTATCATCTTTTGGTAAATGTTCAACTAACGCAAAGTGGTTATGGTACATTAGGCGATACTCATTTATTTACTAATTGAGAGTATATTACACTTATTGATGAAGAATAATCATTTTTATGAATAGCCTTACTATGAGCTTGCCTCTAGTATCCATAGGGGGATTATACCTCGATTGTGTTAGGCGTTACTTTTGGTATGTCTCAAATTAAGCGTAGAATTATGTTTTGGTTTTCAGGCCAGATTTCGATTTTTGATGTAAGGGATGTATCTATTGGTTTTTAGACCATTCTTTTTAGGTTTGGGTTCATTAGAGCAAATGCTCACTATGGGGCTTTCTGTTCGTTTGTGTTTCATGGATTTTATATCCATTTATAGATCCTTTGGACCATTTTTGTAAACCATTGTGTTTGATGGATTTGGATGCTCATAAGTTGGGATAATTTTGAATATCTCACAATTTTTTTCTATATTTCTTTTGATTGATTTCTAGATTCTATGTGAACTAAGCTCCCACCTAAAAATCATCTTGAGTATTTCTTTTCAAAAGAAAATTGCATTATTTGACATATTGATGTTTGGTTTTGTTTCCAAATTTCTATTTTGATTTTTTAGATTCCTTGAAGTTTGAGTTCTTACATGATTTTGGAGTGATTGCGCTTTATATACCAAATGGAAATTGGTATTTTGATGAATCAACTTTTATGAATATTGATGTTCTTTTATGATTTTCCATTATGGAAAAATTTCATGAATATGAGAAATTGTGCCTCTTTTTATTAGGAAATAGGTTTCCTAATTTGTAAGATTCTACTATGGGAATTTAAAGTAACAATGGAATTAGGAACAAATAATTGTCGTTCTTCATGTTAAGAAGAAAAAATTTAATTGTGGATATTTTGTCGAAAATAGCCTGAATTGGTTAAATCTTTTTTCATAGAAAGTTCATTAAATAGGCTACAACTTTTTTTAATTATTTTTCCAAATATTGCATTTAAGAGAAATTAAATTGAGTTTGAAACCAATGTTATGGTTCAGCCATATAGTAATTTTCCGAGATGATACCTTAAAGTAAAATGGCCATAACTTTTTAGCCATAAATCAATATGTTAAATATTTTTGCAGTAGAAAGATAATTCTTCGAGGAGTAAATTTTAGTTTAATCATTTTTCCAAATTTTGAAATTTTCTAGGTTGAAATCGGTTTTAAATAGTGACATAATCATTGTCCTAAAAAAAATTTCTAACCTGAAACAGTGTTTGTAATTTGGGCATAACTTTTTCATTTCTTATCTAATTTTGAAAATCTTTGATGTTTTGGAAATCTCTGACAGTACTATAAGTTTGATTTATTGAGTTTTGAATAAACAAGTTAAAGTTAAGATGGTCAAAACTACATATCTTTGTCGTTGTTCTAAGAATAAGCGACAAAGATACTGAAATCTTGAACTGAGAATTGTTTTGGATATAACTTTCTAACGGTTTATCCAAATGCAATGATTTTACTCTTTGTGGATAGCTAGAAACTTAAGTAATAATTCTCATTTGAAGTAAATTGCAAGATTTTGACATCTGCTAGGCCTAAAACGTAGTTTTCTATCGCTGTCCTGTAGCGTTTAAATGCGTTTTTGAAAGATCTAAACCAAGTAAAATGATAATAACTTATACCATATATCATATTTATGATTTGAAATTTGGTAAGAAAGTCAATTCAATATATAAGACATCATTTTAAGAAACTTGTCACTATACTTTCGTTGTGAATGAGTTTTTGTGCTATGCTTAGAAATTTGTTTGATGTCAATAATAATTGAGAACTATTATTCTGTCCTTTTGGATATGAAAATTATATTAAAATACTAATATTAGTCTATGAGATAGTTGTAGGTATCTAAAGTTAAATACATATCGTTTGAGAGATTATAAATTATTGCTTAAGGAACATTAGTGGACTCCCTAATAATTCAAAACTTAAGGTACGTATATCGAGTTACATAACACAATTTTTTTCCTACGGGATGCCTCATCCTTATGATGGGATGTATATTATATCATTATATACATATTGTGAATTTTCGAAACATTAACCGCACAAAGTAGTCTATAGCGAGATTTTCCTAAAAATTAAGGTGTTAGAATTTTTTTTTTTAAGAATTTGGAAAATTTTACTTATTAAATTTAATAAGAAAACTATTTATTGTTTTCATATGATTATCATAAGTAATGTATAGAGTGAATTTTACAAAGTAGATTGTAGACTTTTCTCTTAATTGGAATTGCACGGATGCAATTTCTTTAAGGTGATAAGTCTGTAACAACCCGTAATTTTAAGGTAATAAAATAAGAGGCTTTATTGCAAATTTACCAATATAAACTTGGGTAAAAATATTAATCATGTTATTAAAGTGATTCGTAAATTTTGTTACAAAAAAAATCACAAGTTTGAGAGCTAAAATCAATTTCTAACATGTTTTACATTTTTGTACAAACATGAAAAGGTTCATTTTCAATAAATTATATGAAGGGTCTAACGACCATAAAAATAAGTGATTTTGGTTTCATTCCAAAGATTAAGTCTTGTACTTAATTTTAGAGTATAAGTTTGCATTTTATGAGCTTTGGTTTAGGAGATATTATTTTTCAACAATAGACATAAAAGATGCTTTGTATGTGTTTAAAATAGTGAAAAGTAGATTTATTAATGGAGTTGGGCTCAAGTCTCCAACCCAATCCCATTTACAAGTGAAGATGAGTTAACTTCTCTCTTCTTTGCTATGTATTCATTACATTTGTTAAAAACTCAAAACCAGAAAGCTCAAACTCCTCCTTCTTCAACTCTTTTCACCAAACTCTAGCTGTTCCAAAAATCATAACAAATCAAATAAATTCTTAAAATTTCTAAAATTTGGATATGTTTTAGCCGTTATGTTCCAGCACTTCTGCTTCAAATTTCATGGCAATTGGTTTAGTTTTGATAGGTCAAAGGTCTTCTTTTCTCTAGTGGTTTTTGGATTAGATCTAGGCTGAGAACGAAGGTCATTAGAAAATTCATAACTAATTGTACCAAATCATAAAAATACGAAGCTTGGATATGTTGTTCTCAACTCACGAATACACCTTCTTAAAAAAATTCTTTGGAAAATACTTACTTTTGCTATGTCAAACCCTTGCTGCACTAAGAATGAAGATGCAGATTTTGCAATGATTTGTTTGTGTGTTGATTCATGCAATTTTGAAGATGATAAGGTGAGTTTTGAATACTCACAAAATCTATCTCTTGGGATTAGGCTATGAAATGATTGTTTTTTATGCTGATTTGGTTGCTTAACTTTATGTCAATTTACATCATTAAACTGAGCTAAAAATGGTGGTTAAAGAATATGAATCTGCGTTAATTGTTTAAGAGATTGCTTTGAAATTATGTACATTTAATCTAAACTGATATTTCAAAGCTAGGGTAAAAAGTTTGAGCAAAAAAAGTTAAATTTTGAATTAATATGATTTTTGCAAAGCGGGTTATGTAAACTGAGATTTACAAATCTGAGCTAAAAATGATTGTTAAAGAATATGAAATCTGTATCAATTGGTTATGATTTTGGCTTTGAAATTGTGTAAATATAATGTAAACTTATATTCAAAGCTATTTAAAAAAATTGGGTGAAAAAGATTAAATTTCAAATTTATATAATTTTTGCAAAGTAGGTATATGTAAATTGAGATTTAAAAATTTGAGCTGAAAATGGTTGTTAAAGAATATGAAATATGTACCAATTGTTTAGGATTTTGGCTTTGAAATTCTATATATATAATCTAGACTGATATTAAAAGCTACTGTAAAAAGTTTGAGTGAATAAGATTAAATTTTGAATTTATATGATTTTTGCAAAGTGGGTATATGTAAACTAAGATTTACAAATCTAAGCTGAAAATGATTGTTGAAGAATATGAAATATGTACCACTTGGTTAAGAATTTAACTTTGAAATTTTCTACATATAAAATAAAATGATATTCAAAGTTACTATAAAAAGTTTGAGCCACCTGCCTGAGTGCGCTTACCTGTGTGTTTTCCTGTCATTTATTCCGCTGTTTTGCACTGTTTTCTTTTCCATTTTAAGAGGTGACTTGTGATGTTTTCAAAAGCCTATTTCTATACAATAGAAAGTCGACATTCCATGATGATTTTAAGTTGCAATGTTGTTGATTTATTTGAGTTTCGATTTGTGAAAAATCCTTCGAATTTTTAATTGATTTCGATGATTTCGTGCACCGACTTTATAATCGATTTCAAAGTGAATTTTCGATTTAAAAACCGGATTTGAAATAAATATTTATAAGTATGAATTTAGTTCTGAGCCAATTTTAAAGATGAAATAATACTATTAACTATTTTTAAAGGTATTTTAAAAGGAAATAATTTCCAAATATTTAAAAAAAATTAACTCATTTTCTCGAAGTAAATTATTTTCTATAAAATTACATGTTTTTGCACTCTTTGAGCGACCAAGGAAGTGACTTAAATGATTTAGTAAAACATGTGGTATGGGATACATGGGTTTACTTTTTCGGTCAATTCTGGACTTGTTCGATTGAGGTCATACACGAGAGTGAAATTAACTACCTTATAGTAAACGGTTAGTGAGAATGTGTGGTATTGGAGACATTTTGCCACTGATCATGGTTACTATTTAGAATTTTATGACACTATATGTTGGACGTTTAGGTATCTTTATTGCCAGCACTAGACCTTTGTGTCATTTGTTGGGATTTCGAGCCATTTGTTAGACCTTCGGGTCATTTGCTGGGCTTTCGGGCCATTTGTTAAACCTTCGGGTCATTTGTTAGGCGCCAAATTTGTTTTTGATAGTACTTGGCAGGCTCGGCCATATGTTGTTGATGAACATGCGGCGTAGCTTAGACTAGCCATTTGTTGGGATCCACCTTTGTTGTTGTTTTCTAGATTTCATTACTTTTGATTTCGAGAATTTGTTGATTTCCAAATGTTTTCACCATTTTGTTGTTTGTTGGAGTTATACATAGCCTTTGTGCTATTTGATGACAATGACATGGTGATTACAGTTATGTTGTTTTGAACTCCTGGAGGGTTCGATATGTTGAGATATATGTTGTTTTGGTTACATGGCTTATACGCCTTATGTTGTTTAGTGACATGGCTTATATGCCTTATGTTGTTTGGTGATTTGGCTTTTAGGCCTTATGTTGTTTTGTGATTTGGCTTATATGCATTATGTTATATGTTGATTTGGCTTCTGTCTTCTGTTGTATGTTGATTTGGCTCATATGTCTTATGTCGTTACATGATTTGGCCTGTATGCCAAATGTTGATTTGAGAACATCGAGTTTATCTCCATGGCGAGTTATTATAATCATGTGTATCTTATCTTCACATATTATGTACAAATCCTTTTGTTTAAGCTAGACTGACCAGTATGTTTATATTTTTGTATGATATCCAGGTCAGACCGAGTCATTACAAGTCAGTAGATTGAAGTTTGACCTCCACCTTGCCTTGCTTCGCTGTGAACTTTCCTCTTTTTTTCTTAGTGTATGTTTTGTTGTATCCCCTTTTTGTCATAGTACTCTGACGTATATATTCTTTCGTGACTCTGTTGTATATTTTATTCATAAGAACCAAACTTATGTAGCATGTTATGTTGTACTTCTTTTAACTCTGTATATGTGTGTGTGTGTGTGTGTGTGTGTGTGTATGTATGTATGTTCTTGTTCTGTGACATGGGATATTTGATGTTATTATATTTGTTCTGAATACGATCCTTAGCCAACGTAGTTTTGTGTTAAATCTAAATCGGATATGTCGATCCACATAAGGAAAGAAAGAAAGAAATTATTCGATCACCCAATCGACGTATTGATACTCGTTTAAGACAAAGCTCATAGATGGTCGCTCCTAACCTGCCCTATTCTTTGCACTAGCAGACAGTATTACATAGTAATGCTTTTTGTTAGTGTGGGTCTTGGGGTGGTGCGTCACAAACTTTCCGTTCTAACTCTAGTCTCCGAGTCCTTTTGGATTTAATCAATACCCTCACTTTACCTAGAGGAACTGGTATTACAGCGCCTGAGTGACTGAATAGGGCTTCAACTGTCGAGACAACCGAATAGGACTTCAACTGCCTAAGGATACTACATCAGGACTTTAACTATAAACAATAGAAAATTATTTAACTTACTATGCTCTTGAATGGCACTGGTAAGTCAATAACGCATACCCTTCCTATAATCTTCTCCTTTATGGTATATCGTGTAGTTTGTGAAGAAAGGAAATAATTTTGATCATAAGAAATTATTCTTGAATGATCGTGTGATCAAAAATATAAAGGGGCATCGAGTTGAATGCTTGAGAGTTCAATAGTAAAGATAAAACGAATTTAGGGTAGAAATGATTATTGGAACAATGAAATGAATTGCTTTATATAGAGTTTAATGGTTGCAATCATCCATGAAAAGAAACAGTAAAAAGTTATGACTGCAACTCTTGATTTAAGAGATGTATCTCTTCATGATGAAGAGGTACCTTTTCAAAAAACTACCTATTATACAGATTCAACCGGTTGAGTAATGCTTGGCAGCTATCTGAATCGACAATTTTTTAAAACAGCAAGAAAACAGTTCATTTTACCCTATTTTCAACCGGCTGAATGATGTCAGTCAGTCGGCTGAATATTCAAAAATCAATATGTGCATGTGCATGGGTTCAATCGGCTGACCAAGGTATTTCAACCGGTTGAAATTCAAATCTTTTTGGAATGTTTTATAAATTTCAAAAGATCATGTGTGTGTGTGTATCGCATAGGAGAGATTTTAACTACTTCATACTTCTAGATATAGACACGATAACTGATAGTTCTTTGTAGCATCCATTTTTTCTATATTTTGATATAGTTGTCTCTTTGTAAAGTTGATATGATTTCCTACAAAAAGGTTAGCATAAGCAATCTTTACTTGTATAATTGTCACTATCAGAACATCAAAATATAAGGTTCTAACATAGTATACGGTTATTATAATTATGGTTAGGATACTAGTAAGGGGAAACCTATTCCATTTAGTGGCGTAGTCTCATTGGATATCTAGTTTGTCCAAGATGGTAAGTTATTATTCACACTAGACTTTTTTTATGACTCAAAGTTTTTGTCTTTCCCCTTAAACTCTCATGTGCTCGTTTGAGCGAGAGAAAGGGTTTTTCATGTTCTCTTTAGACAAATAAACTTCTGGAGATATGCTAGTGGAAATCTAGCTAGTAGGAGCTATATATCTATTTTTGCTATGTTTTGACTTTGCTTTTGC
The DNA here is from genome assembly GCA_030765085.1 of Allium cepa. Classification (NCBI taxonomy): domain Eukaryota; kingdom Viridiplantae; phylum Streptophyta; class Magnoliopsida; order Asparagales; family Amaryllidaceae; genus Allium; species Allium cepa. The sequence continues at coordinate 202,216,387 of CM060931.1, read as the reverse complement.
ATTGTAATGGCAAGTTGTATAAAATGGCTGATATTTTTGACTCTGGTCATCCAAGGAGGCATCTTCACTTGGAATATGTTATAATAATTATATTTTCTATAAACATGGTTTGCAAATTAGGATTATGTAATGATATTTGAATCTTATTTTCAAATGAAACGAGAACTATATTTCAAAGGTTGTGATGAATTTTCCATATTCGTCTATTTTTGGTACTATCAAAATGATTAAGATAGTTGCATTTTATTACCGGAAACTAATAACTATGGATGACTGCAGCATCCGTAGTATTTACTTTTGGGTCTCAAAATGGAGATGCCACAGTTGGTATTAAAGCACAATTTCATGTAAAACTTAAAAGAAATTTAAACCTAAAATATTTTGAAAACATAATCTAATGAATTAGAGAATACGATTGTGGTTTGGGATAATGCTATAATAACGTACTTGTATTTTTCTATATATGAGTATGTGTTCCCCTTTCTCTTAGACCGTTCTTTTATATCTTACTAAGGCTTATATGTAGATTTTTGAAAAAGAATGGTATGGAAGCAAGAAACAAAATAGTGAATCCAGATGGAGGAAGCACTACAAATGGAAACGCTCGACCCAATACCAAGAGAAACCATGGTTGTTAGGCAGATGCAAATCAAAGCGCAAATGCCAATGCAGGTGTTGGAACCCACCAGTAGATATGGGGACGATGTATCATTCTTCGTTAACTTGATGCAAGCTGGAGCAGCTGCAGGAGTGGCTAGAAGAAATGCTATGATTTTAGAAGGAGAAAATACCATGGCACCATTTGGCAATAGTTATGCCAAACTGAGCATGGACCATACCGGTCTTGGAGGAAAGCCTTTTCTTGGATCAAAGGATGCTATAGAAGTGGAGAATTGGTCATTGCATTGTGAGAGTATCTTTCCTAATCTTAGGTTGGATGATAAAGTAGAAAAGGAGACTAACTTCAAGGCAGTTGCAAGGTGCATCATCGTTTTAGTGGAATGGAGTTACCATGGGTATGCCAAAGGAAGATTTAACTTGGGTAGATTTTCGGAGGAGATTCAAGGAGATATTTTTGTCGGAGATAGCAGATTCTTTTTTGCTCAGGAAACTTATGGATTTGGAGCAGAGGGAGATGTTAGTGTTGGAATATTCTGTAAAGTTTGATGAGCTGTCTAGGTATGGATATGGCACTGCAGAAACTGTTATTAGGAGGAATGAAAAGTTTATCAGGGGGTTAAGGTCGTAAATCGCTAAAGCAACCATGCCATATCTCCAATATCATTCAAATGTAATAGTTGATGGCGATTAGAAATAAAGAAATTCTTTCTACCTTCAAAAAGTAGAAGTCGGTGGAGATTTAAGGTTCCCAAAATAAGAATATAAATTTCTTTAAGGAAAAAGGGAGCTCCGACGAGGAGCTTCCAAGAAAGGGGAGGGTGATCAAGTTTGCTACAAGTGTGAAAAGAAGAGACATTTTGCTCATGATTATCGATCTGACAAAAGTTGCTGATAAGAAAGGAGTGAAATTCTTCAACAATGACTAGATGAGGTACTACAATAATCAATGTTTAGAACTAGTAAGAAAGGATAAGGGAAAAGATTTTTCTTTGGAACCATCACCCGCTAGACCAACGGCGGTTTAGAAGGGAAAATCTATGCGCGGAAGGTACGCTTTTGATTCGACGTATACCAATAATGGTACTATTTGATATCGGTGCATCACATTCATTTATATCTTGGTGATTGGTAGCTAAATTATGCATAGAACTCTCATACCTTGTTACTTCCTTAAGGGTTGCACATTAGATAGGAGGATGTCCAACTCTGGAATGAGATGTGACAAGTTAGAACTTGATTTGTTACGCCATCAGTTTGCATGCAATTTGTATGTCTTTGATTTCGTAGGCTTCGGGATCATATTGGGTATAGATTGGTTAGACAGATATAATGCTTGGATATTATACCAGGATAGGAATATATCATTGAGACATCCTAGTAGTAGTGACCGAATTGTATACTCGGTCGAGAAATCGATTCAAGGAATTTGTGCTTTACTGAATGCTATGGAAGCAGAAGACCATTTGAATCAGGTTTTAGTAGCAAGAGAGTTTGCAGATGCTTTTGAACTAGTCATTTGAACTAGTCATAGGACTGCCATCGAAATGAGCTATTGAGTTTCGAATATATATTGTGCTAGTAACAGAACCTATGAGTAGATTGCCTAACAGGATGACACCTACTGAAATGAAGAAGTTAAATGTGAAGCTAGTGGACTTAGAAGGAAAGGTTTTATTAGACCAAGTTGTTTGCCTTGGGAGCGACCATGGTGTTTGTGTAGAAAATGAACGCATTGTTGAGGTTGTCTATCGACTACCGTAAGTTGAATGAGAAGACTATAAAGAATATGTACCCTTTTCCAAGAATCAATTATTTTCTTGATCAGTTGAGTGGAGTTAAAGTATTTTCCCAGTTGGGTTTTTCCACAAGGTTCCATCGGCTAAGGGTGGCCGAGATTAATATTTCTTTGACGGTTCTTCGAACGGGATATCGTTTGTACGAGCTGTTATAGATGCCATTCGGACTAACTAATGTGCCAGTTTTCTTTGCAGATTTGATGAACCGGATTTTCCAAGAGCACTTGGATAAGTTCGTATCGATGTTCATAGACGACATTTTGATATATTCTAAAGATGAAAGAGAGCATGAGGTTCATCATAGAATAGTGGTAGAGACATTGATACAACATCAAATGAAAGCAAAGTTTTAAAAGTGTAATTTTTGGAAGAAAGATGTAAAATTTCTTGTCATGTAGTCTTAGCTGAAATGTTATCAGTTGATCCAGCTAAGATTAAAGTGGTTAATAGTTGGAAGAGACCTGAGACAATAACCGGTATAAGAAGTTTTCTTGGATTAGCTAGATCTTATAGGAGATTTATCAGGGATTTTTTAAGGATAACAACACCCTTGACTATGCTAACCAGAAAGGATGTTAAGTTTGTTTGTTTCGATAAATGCAAAATAGAATTCCTTAAGTTAAACCATTTATTGACCAATGCACCCTTGTTAGTTGTGCCCGATAGTAATCAAGGGTTAGTCATGTATACAGGTGCATGTGTAACCATATTAGGAGCTGTGTTAATGCAAAGCAGTAAAGTGATTGCTTACACTTGTCGACAGCTCAAACCAAATGAAGAAAGATATCCTACCCATGATTTAGAGTTGGCAGCGGTGATCTTCACATCGAAAGTGTGGAGACATTACCTTTTTGGGGGAAATTTAAGTCTTACATGGATCATAAGTTTTTAAGGTGTTTATTCTCTCAGAAGGAGTTACAAGACAGCAGAGGTGGTTGGAGTTTTTAGTAACTTATGATTTTGGTACAGATTATACATTAGGGAAAGGTAATAAAGTAGTAGATGCTTTTAGCAGAAAACATTAGAATGTGGTGTTAGCTATGTTGGCGGAATGGGAGGACCTCAAGGCTTTGACTTTGTGCAGCATGTAGTCAAGATCGATTGCTAGTTCTAGTTAGAGTACCAGCATGTTATCCTGTTTAGACGTTCGACCAGTTTTGATCGAAAGGATTGCTTCTAAATATAGAGCGGATCCAGTATTGGACAAAAAGATTAGAAGACTTGAGATTGGAACAGAGATTGATGATTTGAGAGAATTTAATCTTGACCAGAAGGGATGGTGGAGAAAGAAGGGATGGTTGCGTGTTTAGAATGTTTGGAGACCTAAAAAAGAAGTTCTTAGGGAATGTCATCGATCGAGATTTATGATTCATCCTGAAGTAACCAAGATGTATCAGGATATGAAGAAAAGTTTCTTCTCGGAAGGTATAAAGAGGGACGTTGGCCTATGAGTAAACCAATGTTTAAATTGCCAGCAAGTAAAAGCCGAACATCAGAAGCCGAGTGGGCTGCTCGCCTTTAGATATACTGGTTCGGAATGGGACTCGATATCCATGGACTTTATTAATGGGTTTCCAAGGTCGAATCGGGGAAATGAAAGTATATGGGTTGTAGTGGATAAATTGAACAAGAACGCCCATTTCATTTCCATTAAGTCAACTAGGATGACGCTAGCTTTGGTTAAGTTGTTTATGAAGAACATTGTTAGACTATATGGGATTCATAGTAGTATAGTCAGTGAAGGAGATACATTGTTTACTAGTGAGTTTTGGAAGAGTCTACAAGAAGTGTTAGGTACCAAGCCTAAGATGAGTATCGATTATCACTATTAGACAGATGAGCAGATAGAGAGAGTTAATAAGGTACTCAAGGGTTTGTTGAGAGCTTGCATACTAGATTTTGATGGATCATGGAAAGACCACCAACACATGGTTAAGTTTTCCTATAATATATAGCTATCAAATTGGTATAGGAATAGTACCTTTCGAAGCTTTGTATGGAAGGCCATGCAAGTCACCAACGTGTTGGTTGGAAACTGAAGACAAGTTAATCTTAGGTCTAGATTTAGTGAAAGAAGCAATAGAGAAAATTGAGTTAATCCAAGGTAGGATAAGAGAAACTCAGTCTAGACAGAAAATTTGCAGGGACAAAAGATGTAAAGATCTAGAGTTCTCAGTTGGAGACAGAGTCCTCATTCAGGTATCATCGATAAAAGGTGTGGTGAGATTTGATAAGACAAGAAAGTTAGCGCCTGAATCACACCACTCCTTAATATATCCAAAAGGACACATTAAAAGGCGTATTGCGTTGTAGGTATAACTAAAGCTAATAAAGACTAAGATTCACAAGACAAAAATAGATAAAAACAGCGGAAACTTAAAATAATAACTTAATTAAAACAAAACATCAAAATTACTTCATAAATAAGTCAAATACCAAAAAACACATGCATGTCTAAAAATCCAATGTGTCTCATGAAACAAAAAATCATAGTCTCAAAAATCAGAGTACATAATATCCCTCATAACAAGCCAGTACATAAAAAGAACAAAAGCTGAATAAAAAAGAAATACATGGTAGCAAACTCCTCCAAGAAATCTCCAAGCAACTGCAATCTACTATCCTCTCCCTTGATTTTCTAAGGAGGAAAAAGGAGAAAATAGAGGAGTGGGTCAGACTAAAAGTCTAGTGAATGATATTAATTACTAGAATCTTTAAGCAAAGTAAAAGTAATTGACTCTACAACAGTTGTAGTATATAAAGAGTTAACAAAGGAAATAGGAAAGAGATAAACTGGAAATAAATATAACTAACTATAAGATAAGTTAACTTTGATTGTTTGCACTCGTCCTTGATTTTTGCTTTGATTAGGCTGAATTCCCAATCTTGAAATTAGGATGTAACCCTAGTCCTACCCTTTCTGATCGGTATGTTACTCCATAGACCTTACTGCGGACCACACGGTATATAACTCCCTACACAGTAGCCAATGGTATTTACAAAAGATGCACAAAGCACCTATTGTGGATCCCAATGACATATATAGGTCCCTACTACATAAGGCAAGGTTTCTAAGAAAGACACCTGTATTAAGCGCTTGGAACTCATAGCGATTACTAAGCACCAGAATGGAAGTTGCATGCGCAACTGACACCATGCCCATGATATCTTTTTCTCTACCTATTGGGTCTTTTTATTACCTCAAACTCCAGCATAATGCGGCTCCTCATCTCACTTCAAGCTTATGTGAGATCACTATGTGTCCATAGAAACTATAAGGGAAATGCTGTTGGCAGTAGCCCATCATCCAAACAATATCTAGTTGTTCCCTTTATCCAAATACACTGTGATTTGGACTTCTATTTAACTAATTACTACCATTCTTAGCGTAAGGGTGCCCTCATCTCACTTTAGGCTAATGTGAGACATCGTTTTGTCTAACAGGGAATGTTATATGGTACAAGTTCTACTTTCATCCTTGCTTATTAACTTAGATAAATTATTTAAATAAGCCTTTATTATCATCTTTGCTTTCTACTCTTTATCTCAACTCTTAAAATAAGCCTCATTCTATTCTTTTTCTCATTATAACCTATGTTTTATTCATGCTTATTACTTAACCCAAGGTTTAAGTGTGAAAATAAGCTTCTTTCATCTTTTAGCTATAATTCTACGTTATAACTAAGCCAATTAATTAGTCCAATTCTAATCATAATTAAGCATAATTTCAGTCCAACTCCATTACAATTACAATCTCTATAATTTACATCTCAAAATTATAAATAGGCCAATCTCTTTAATTCAGTCCGGTTAATATCACAACTGGGCATAATTTCAGTCTTAATTCCATTTTATTACAGTCTTTATAATTTATATCTTATCTTTCGTGATTTCATATTTTAGAGAAGCTTCTCTAATCTGGAAATGCTCGTAGAATTCATTGAATTCTGCACTCTCAAACTGATTTCCATTGTTTGTGATGATTTCTACGGTACTCCAAACCCCCAAATAATATTTTTAGTAATGAAATTAATTACTTTCTTAGTAGTGATGGTGGATTCTGGGGTGTGAGGTTCTGATGAAGTCTTGTCCCACAAAGCTACACTTTTCACAAAAGCCATGCTTCGATCAACAAATGACCAGTAGCACTTAGTATGCCACATTACCAAATTGGGAATATATCACTAGTAACCATCAACTACATAACCTCTAAGCTCATACGTCTCCGAGATGGGTGTTAAGCTAAGAAAATAAATTCTCTGCCACCAAAAAAAATGTATTTGATAGAAACCATCTTTACATCTCAAAGTGTAACGTTAGACATACATCCATACAAGTCTGTTTCGAGTTCGAACGGAACCGAAGGCACTACAAAAGAAGTCCTTGCAAATCCGGATAATCCCTAATCACGTCCGGACTCCCCATCACATAGGGTGATCAAATCTCTATATCAGGGCCTTTCGGTGCAGAGACATTCGACAGTTAATTCTTCTGTTTTCGAAAATACCCGATCTTCACCACCGTCTTCAAATGCTAAACATTTCGTCGTATCATTATTCGGAATGGGTTATATGACATAAAGTCCTCTCCCGGCTAAACCGAATAATGAGCGCTTATTTTAAAAAAAACTTATGGATATATTGGGATCTTAGTTAAGTCACAACTTTTAGCCCCTAAAATAAATTTTACACTTTTGATCTTTTAACAAAAGATTCACCCTTTAAGATCCTTTTCAATTTAAAACAAGGTTCACCAATCTTTCACAAAGATTCATTCATAGCTTTCAAAACTATTTCCATTTCAAATTTGAAGTCCTTTCAACAAAAACTGGGAATTCTTTCTTTGTACGAAACTATTATCTTTTGGAAACAAAACGTTTTCGTTTCAGAAAAATCCGATCAAATATGCATAAGTTATAGCTTTTAAAGTATAAACTCGGGTTAAATTTAAATTCCTAAAATAATACTTTTAAAATGGTTTAAAATCCATATATATACAATTTGTATAATCCCTTTTAAAAACATGGTTCCCAAATACACATATATATGTATATAGAGTTTAACTTAAAAATCTTGAATTCAAATTTAAAACAAATTGTTTTGATTCCAAAGCTTCCTTTTCAAAAGTTTTTCAAATGACTTCCAAACCATTTTGGATTTCAAAATTCCACTTTTAATTATTTTAAATTCAAAAACCCATGACTTAACCGATCTCCCATGAAATCCATATTTGTGTGTGTGTGGTGTAGTCCAGGAGTTTTACACACAACAATAACATATCACAACCATCATAAATTCAAGCACACCAATATCGATAAGCGGTATAATCCTATAACACTTATCTTCCATTCAAAGATAAACAAGTAGATTCATAATCGATAAATAAATAACAGTTTATGGCTAAATTCAAAGCAATCATATCATAGCACATCACACATCAGAGATATCAAATAATTCAAAGCATTCAATACAATACAATCCAACATCCACAAGCAAGATCAATTAATCACCAGATTAATTTAAACCAGATTAATTATTTGTGAATAAATTACTAATCCTGGTTAATTAACATAATTGTAAACCATTTTAATTGATTATTCTTTAATTATTTATTAATTAACCATTAATAATAAATTAATTAACCTTTAATTATTAATTAATCACCCTTAATTAATAATTCAATCAACCTTTAATCATTAAATAATTAACCTTTAATTATATAATTACCCTTAATTAAACACATAAATAAATTAACTTTAAGTTAATTACATAATTAATTAACCCTTAATTAAGTAATTATCTTTTAATCATAAATTAATTAACCTTTAGTCATTAATTAATTCATCTTAATCATTAATTAATTAACCTTTAATTGCTTATTATAATTAATTACATTTATGCAATTATCTTTTAAGTAATTAAGTAATTAATCCTTTAATTAATCACAAAAAAATTAGTTAGCCTTGATTTCTTTCATTAACTAATTAACCTTTAATCAATCTCATAAATTAATTATCCTTTAATTACTTAATTAAGCAATTAACCTTTACGTAATTAATTACCCTTAATTACTTACCGTAATTGACTTTTAATTAATCATGTTAAGTAAATAACCTTTAATAAATTAAGTCTTTAATTAATTTAAAAGGTAATCCACTTATCTTCATTAATTACTTAATTACCTTATTATGCTTTGAAAAATACATGGGGTTTTAAATCAAATAATTACCATAATATACAAATTATTTTCTAAACCAAATCATTTTTTAGAAACATTTAATTAAAAGTTAGTCTTTGAAAAACTTGTTGAAAAATTTGTTTAATAAATTTACTTTGGGAACTTTGCCTAACATTCACTTAAAACTTAATTATTTTAATATTATTTGAAACTTGATCATGTTTTCTTTTGAAACTTGGTTATTCAATATAACCCGAGCCCAAGCTCTAAATCACCCGAGCCAAAACCCCAAAATACCGAGCCAAGTGCAGATTTATCCGAGCAATCTTTTTTTCTTCTCTGTTTGATTTAAATTTTAAAACCCTTTACATATAAAACATTTACGTATCTACACAACACAACCCTCGAGCCAATTTATCATCTCCTCGAGATTAAACCCGAGACAACAACCTTCTTCCCAAATTCAATCCACTGATACAATCCTGACATCGTGTGCACGTGCACGTGAGTTCGTCGTTGCTTCAGCCAACCCTATCGATGTCAACAGGTCATCGACGACCTACCCTAACACCTCGACCACCCAGATCATCAAAACTCACCAGAAATCAAATTCGAGCTACAAAGCATCAACCTGGAACAAAACTGATCATCGAAATTCACCTCGATAGGCCGCCACGGGCCACCAGTGACCCCGAAACTCCGACCAAAGCTTCATTGATCATCGACGGACCTTTTTCCCTTGGTCCGGTCACCCTCGATGCACTGACGATGTTGAAATCCCCCCGACAACCTCCTCGACCCAAACTGTTCTTTAAACCCTAAATCGACGAACCCAAGATGCTCCTATTGTTTGAAAAATTCCTCTCCATTTTTCTATCGATCGGCATCCTCCAAGCTATCTTCGACATAAGGCACGACCCATGAATTTTCGTCGTTCATCGGATATTGATGAAAATGTGATTTCCGTTCAACTCGAGAATTCTATCACAACTCAAAGTTAAAAATCTTGATTCAACTATTAAAATTCATGATTTTTAAAGAGGATTTAGATTACATAGGTAAATCAAAGAATCATGATGTTTGAATTTATCATGTTCAAGAGTTTCCATTGTAATATTCTATTTTCAAAATATTTTCTAAATATTTTTGCTTGGAAATATTTTTAAAAATAATTTCACATTTATACCATCATTTCATCTACAATGATCTTACTCTAATATTGATTATATAAGGAGCAGTTAAATTTTATTTTAGTGGCTTTAAGCTTGTAATTTAACAGAGAGATGAATATGACCATTAACAGATATGCACACAACGATCATTTACCTGTATACATAGATATACAGATAAATTTACCCTTATACAAATATAATTCACAACATACCCAAGTATCAATCACTAATATCAATATATATGAACAGATCCAAGTTCAATAGGGTAGTTTGCTCACCTGGATATAAACAGAGGAACAGATTTTTTTGTTATTCTTTAAATCTGGAAACTGTAAAATGATCTGCACGTGATTGCTGTTGATGTTGAATCTGATCTTGATGTTGCATTACTTGTTACTGGGTTTTTTCCAATTTTTATTGCTTGAAGCTTTGTTTTCTTTTGATTTTCATTTCTGTTTTTTTTTGCTTTGGGTTTCCAGGCTTTGATTTTTGTTCTGTTTTTTTTTCTTTTCTGTACTTGCTTGAATCTTTTCTGGTTTTGATTTTGATTTAGATTTTCTTTGTTTTGGATACATGAAACAAATGAGAAGAGAAAGGGAATGGATATATACAAAATCTTATAATCCTTTTCTAAAAATAAAAAGAAATTAAAAAGAATGACACTTGTTAAACTCAAAATATATTAAGCCTACACATATAATATGCATGTTTTAATTTTTATACACTTGTTAATACATATTCTTATTGTTTTACAAATGTCAAAAATATCAAATTTATGTTTAAGTCCTTATTTTAAATTATTTTATAAATTGAGTTTTAAACCTTTTTATTTTATAATTTGTGAATTAATTTATCCCTTATGTTTTGAAGGTTTATATATATAAGTTCAATTTATCTCAAGTGTATTAAATTTTTAAACTTGAGTTAAAATATCCTTATTTATGTACAAACCATTTTTATTCCAAAAGCTATATATGTATGTTAAAGCTTTCATTTATTTTTGTCTTACATTTGCATTCATACATTATATTTTATACTTTTATATTATTTTTTAAATAACCTTAAGAAAAATAATTTGAAATCAAATTACACACTTAATAAATAAGCATACATACATACATATATATATATATTATAATTCCAAAACAAATTTTAACTAATTTAAAATATAATGTTTTTCAAATCCAATTTATTTTTAAAAATATTTGTACTTAAATTTATATTTATTAAAAATAAATTTATATTCATATATATATATATAAACAAACAAATATTATTTATTTAGGGAAATTCAACACCAAATTTAAAATAAAAATCTATTTATATAAATAAACAGGCACATATCTTATTTAATTTGACAATTTCAAATTAATTCACAATTTAATCTAAATTTTTTATATAATTATCAATTTATATTTGGCTTAAAACCGGGATCGTTGCAATTAATCATTTCATTAGTAATGTTTTAAATTAATTAATTATGTGCTGATGATGTTTTAAAATTAGAAAATGATTTATTAGGGAGGTTTTAAAGGTAGTTGATTTATTTAATAAAAGTGTATTAAAGTAATAAATTGTTTTATAAAGAGAATTATTTTTAAATGAAGAGTGTGTTAAAGTTATAAATTGGAAAGAGATCTTGGAATTCGGAAAAGAAATCTAAGGGATTATAAAACTTTGATTTTTAGGAATTGGATCACTTATGAAAAATCAAATTTATGAGATTAATAAATAATCCTTCTTAATTATGGTGGTATGGAAGCCTTTTTCCATACTTAACACCGAAGGATATTAGGTTTGAGTTTATTGTAAGTAATGTTTTGAATGGCATTGTCTTCGATCCATTTAAGATGATTTAGGATAAGAAATATTTTGGAAATGTTTATGGTTATTCTCTTACCATTTGTCAGTACATTATAAAGCCTTTCAAGTATAGAAAGTAAAATGGGTTAGGAATATACTTATACCAGTGACATAAGTATATGAGAACCTTTGAAATAATTAAAGTGATTTAGTAAATGGAAGATAAATTAAAGGAGGCTTACTGGATTCCATATGGAATTAAACTATGTTTAATTGTTTATTTTATTTGATAATTAAACAACCGGCTATTAAATCTATACTAATTTTTTAACTCTGGAAATATCTGGAGGAAATTCAAGGATTATATGGTACAATTATCTTCGATGATGCTATAATGTATATAAACTCGTTGTGTTCTTCTAGGACAAAAGATAAGGAAATCTGTCCACTTAAACTGTTAGAAGGTGATCATGGCTCTTAATAAATTTTTTTATTTTTCAAAAAGAATTAGTGTTGAGTTTACTTAAAAAAATCGAATTTTGGTTTAAAGAGACCAGGATCGGATGAGTATGAATTATCCGAAGCCACTTCGAACCAACTTCAACAATCAAATTAAAGACATATTGTAGATGATGGCATTGCAAAATGAGGCTCTTTGAAGCATAAAGGCTACTAATCATAGGGTGATTCCAAAATGGATGTAGTAGAAGCAGTGCCTTCGGTTTGTTCATACCCTGAACAACTTTTATAGATGAATGCTGGCATAACACTATCACCTAAGGGGCACTATTAGCATTCCTAATGGGATTTGCTAAAAAGGTAAAATGTAGCCTCTAGCCTCACCAACCATGAATGACTAAATAGTGGATATGTTGCAAGTTATGTAGTTTCCACCCATTAAGGTATTTTCATCACTCTTCTAGATTATTATTTATGGATTTGTTGTGCATGAGAGCTATTGAGAAAAGATCACAAAGCAACCGGGTTAATGAAACATTCGGTACTATCCAGTAAAAGATAGGCCAGTCTTGCCATGCAGGGGATCCATGCGAGGCCCTCGGTACATTTAATCTAAAGTGTACAGTGGCAAGCTATACTCCAGTACCTTGTCATTGTATGGAATCTATTCTCCAATAAATACCTTTGCACATAGTTGTATAACTATTATGCTAGAATTTAATAAATGTAACAATTTCATCTATGATTCAATATTTATTTTAAAACCTAGACATTATTATAATATCATGGGATATTCTATAGAAATGTTTTGGTTATCGTAAGGTAAAAACCCATCTGTTTTTACGTGCAGTGTGATCTTATGAGATATCTTTACTTTTGAAAGGCTTTTTCGAATATAACGGTAAATGTTTTGAGTTTCCCATGCTAGTTTGCCAGATCGATCTGTGTGTTATTCTTTTATAATATTTGGGTTAGACCAGAGTATTTTTTCAAAGATAGCTTTGGATGTTCTGGAGCTTTAGTTGACAAGATGGATGCCTCCAACTCCAAGACGTATTTCCTTATTTTTTTAACTATCCAATGTCGATGATAGGTTAGACTCTGATGTTGTTTTGAATATTAAAGTTTCCATTTGTAAAGATAACTTGGGTGTTATATATTATTCATTACGATATGAGATTCCATTTTGTCTTTTCATTTCCTTTTACCCTAACAAATCTTTCTTTCTGGCACTTGGTTGCTTGGTATGTGAATACCATAGATGTATTAGTGTCGACTTCTAAGGATCGAAAAGTAGGTTGTTACAGCATGTACATTACTTATTTGTTACATGTACATAATTATTACTAGAATATATTAGGATATGTTGTAACTGGGCCAGCACATAGTGGGGTAAATGAGTAAACTTTAAAAATTCCATTATTGGATTTTAATTAGGCCTATGAAGTCTAAATTTATTTAGAACTTTTCTGTTTTCATATAAAATCGATATTTTATTTATTTCACTAATAATATTTTATTTTATGTAGTTTACATTACATAGTATATATGTGTATCATATACATATATGTGTACATGCACATGCAACATAATAAAGTGTACATGGTTTGACATGCTCGTATACAAATGTTGGGATATACATCACAATAGTCATGGTAGCTCATCTTGTATACAAATGTATCATTTATATATATATATGTATATGTATGAATTAAAATATAATAATGTCTAAAATATGTATATAAATATACTTGTATTTGTCTATATGTATTATAATAAATTAATTATAAATAATTTATATAAGCATTTATGAAATATGTACACACACGTATCCATAAATACAAATATTTTTAAATCAGAAAATTATATTTAAATATTATTTTATAACATAATTTTAATTATGTTATGAAATCTAAATTTTTTATTCAACATTAATTTGTATGTATAATGTGCGTATATATATAAACACATAAATAATTATAAATATATACTAGTGAAATTAATATTAATAAAATATATAAAAAATAAGCTTACCATATTGTTTTCGAATTTGGTTTTTTTTTCCCTTTTGTGTGATTTTTAATATTAAATAACTACTTTATCATTTAGAATGTGTACGGAGCCTTTTGAATAAAAAATTTAATTTTTTTCAAAACCAAATAGTGTAAAAAATTTGAGTGGAATTTTATGAGAATTTATTTTATTAATTTTATTTGTATAATCTATTTTTAATTAAATAAATAATTAAATATATATATATGATATATATATATATATCTATGTGTGTGTGGAAAAAGTCATTTTATTTTGTTTGTTAACAGCTGAAAGATTTTTAGGCATGAATATATTTTATAAAATTTAAATCACACATTATATGATATTAAACCATTTAATAACATTAATATTATCACAAAAGATAAATTTAGTCCCTGAGCAATAGGCAAACATTTATATACAAAATATATTTTAACATACGATGACATATATACAACCATCAATATGTGATGATACATCGGTACGTAGATTCGTGATATCAATTTCTAATCAAGCTAGCATATGACATGAATGAGCATATTAGACATTGAAACAAATAATATAATATTTCACCAAAGCCTAAGTATTTGCACCATGAAACGAAGAATTTAACTCCTTGAATTGAATTTTGTAAAAGTTGCTAGCTTCTCGCACACAGCTACCACCGACATCAAATCAACTTTAATTTGGTGTTGAAAATTCTTGAAAGGGTGTTGCGGTGGGGTAGAATTTTTGGCAAGAAAATATGATGGAGAAGGAGCTTGAATACTATAAATAGAAAATGAATGTTGGAGTGTTTAAATAAGAGAGAGTTTAAGGAGTAAAAGGAGGATCCAAATCCACCTTTCTCTAACTCTTTCTTTTATTTTGGATTCAAAATCCAAACCTTCAACACCTTCATTTTGGCTAGCCTACCATATTAAATCTTAACCAGAAGGTCATTCCTGTTCATGGGCCTCAAAACCATTTCAAGTACGAATAATATTTAATGTATTTAAATCTAACTTAAATGCGCATAGATATCGCACACCAATAAGTGTATTTATAACTATTATATACAAAATATTTAATATCATTTAATACACATCAATCATAATTTTATAAATAATATATTGTAAATATTAATTAATTTAGTTAATTCATAACAATTATAAAGTAATTAAATCGGGCGGTAAAAAGGAGTATTCAACATTTCGGTTGTAGTGGCCCACAAATTCGTACCCTTTGAATCGACAATAAACCACACATGTTCGACCTAAAAAGCACAGACTGATGGAAAGTCAAGAGAAAGAAAAGAAGAGAGAAGAAGAGAAGAGAAGATAAGAGAGAAGATAGAACCAAACAAAATAATGTAGAATCTCACATCGGATCGAAAAACATATAATATCATATCAGTGATCTTTACAAAACAGAAACTGTATATTTATACATCAATCAGAGTTCAACAGCCAATCACTAGTTATCAGCCTGGACAGTTATAATAACATGTCCTTACAATTGTTGACAATACAAAACAACAAGCAATGTGCAAAGCAGAGAATCAACATCTTTAAGCAAAACAAATATGTGTATACGAAAATGAAGATCTCCACCTCTCCAGTTGAAGCTCCAAAAGCGCCAAATTTGAACCTGTAAATACACTCGGCCTGATTCAAGCATTGAAAGAGAGGAACGCCTGGATCAGTCTAGTAAATCAGTGTGAGAAACACACTCAATTTAATTTATTAAATTCTCAATCTTTTCCTTCAAAATGAAAGTACCTCGTAAAACACGCCCACACATAAATATGGACATGTTTTTACCTTACGATAACTAAAACATTTCATATCAAATTCTGTTATATTGTACTACAAATAATAGTAATCATAGCCGAAATTTTTACATTGATTAAATTCTTGGCCCAAAATGGGTAGTACAATCAAAATGGCCGCACATAGTGGAGTTTGGATTTCCATAAAAATGACCAAGTGAAGGGAATACCTTCCGATGGGTACACCTTTAGATGGATGTTCCGAGGAACCATCACAAAGCTCCTCTACCAACACAAGTCTGGCCTATCTCTGTAACTTGATGGTATCGATTATGTCATCCTCCAATCGTTACCGACCTTTTTCGAGGGCCCTAATGGCATACAAACCACAATAATTTACATCTTGAACGTCATAGTGAAAAGAAATATATGTAGAAGAGGATGACCATATCCTAATGGGAGCGACCCACTTAGCCTTGCCGCGTCTAACCCTGTTTCGGTCATTTTCGGTTGATGAGGCCTGAGGTAGCGCTTACCTTTCACATATCACATATCACATCACTTAGAATGCCACATGGCCATTTGCGTTGAATGCTGATTGCGTACCACAAAAGTACAACTCTTGAGCTCGTATATCTTAAGGAGGGTGTTAAGCTAAGAGAAGTTGCCTTCTCCACCACCACTGATGTATGTTTGTAAAAACCAATGCACGCAATCTTTAGAAATGCAATGTCAGACAAACATTTATACAAGTTGTCCAGGAATAGGACAAACCGAAGGTACTTTCCTACCACATCTTGTCGAAAAATCGCTAGGATTAGTAGCGAATAGTCCTTACATTGGATATTTCATAACGAAGAAACTACAGCTACTGGATGTATATTAGGATTTTAACCCCAAATGATCAACAAGCAGTCCTCCACTATGAAAATCCTGAATATCATTATCATCAACCAACCTGCACAATCATCGCATAAACGTAAGTCCGAAGTGGTTTTTTGATAAACCGATCCTGATCTCTTCGCACCAACAACGTAAAAGCATTTCCTAACCTCACACAGAAACTGAATCTCATAGACTTATCACGTCTCCCACTTTCAACTTACTATCCTTCGATCAAGAAGGAAGCTCGATAGATGTGAGTAATACACTGCACTACACAAATCAACATCCTCAATACAAACGATAATCAGGCCTACACAGATGGCTGGGTACTAAATTTACGACTAAATAGTTCCCATATCAGGTCGAAGAACTAAAATGGCCAAATTTGATAATCCGTTATTTAACTATCAAAGCAACAAACAAATTTATAGTACCATAAACAATCACTAGGCCCTTTTAATTAATATTTTATTAATTAAATCACATGCCAAATATTCACTTCAAGATTATCTTTAAAAATGATGTATTCTCAAAACCATTTCAACTTCCAATATTGGAAAATATTTCCATATACTTGCGTAATAATCAGTAATTCACAATCCTCTTTATTTTCAACACTTAGAAAATATTACATATACTTAAATCACGATTAAGTATATATTTTATTCTTTAAGGAAAATATTCTTTTAAACATACTTATTTGGGTCAAAACGAATGTTGCGTAAAATATCGTTACGATAACCCAAAATCATTACTATAGGGATTCAATAATTAGATAGATATATAAATCTCATATACTATACAAAATATCTTCTTTCGAAAATCATTTACTATAACAGCAGTGTTATAGTCCATCATTTCCTTATTTTTCGAAAACGTCTATTTCAACAATGAATGTTGAAATCTAGGGTTCCGATATTTAACACATTTTAAGAAATCTTTAAACCATTTTACACCATTTAAAAGATTACTTCCAAAAAAACATCCATTTTATTTAAATTATTATTCACTATCCAAAATAGTGAATATAATTCTCTTATCCAAATTCAACACTTCTACACATCTATTAAAGGATTATCCACTGTCTAAAATCGTGAATATGTTTCCCTTAATAAACTTCAGTATTAAACTTATCTAAATAAGTTGATTTCACATTTATAAAACAATGTTTATAAATTCCATGTATATTTTATAAAAACTTCAATTTATAAAATTCCTTTATTTACAAATCTCATTAATCTCATTTATATCCTCATTTACATGCCAAAACACATTTATAACTTAACTTACTTATAAATCTCTTTATTAACAAAATCATTGTTTTTATAACATCATCAATTCATAAATCTGTAAATATTATTTACTTATAAGATTCATTTATAACTTCATTCTAACATTTAGAAAACTCCTTTATCATTCCATTACTATGATTTATAAAAATTCAGTTTTATAGATCTTATATACAAATATATAAACCATTTATCATAAGTTCAAAATCTCAATTTAAACTATTTTACCAAATAGTTCACTTCACATTTCAAAAATCACATTTCAATATATTTCCAAAAATCATAATTTTTATAACATAAAAAATATAACTTTTATTTTATTTAAAACAAATTCCCTCCTTAACAATTCAAAAATTAATAAAACCTCTATTTTCAAAACTACTTTGAAATCCTTTTTAAATTGAAATCATCACTTTAATATTTTAAATTACCAAAAATATGGCCAAATGTTGCAACAACACCAAACACATCAATCATGGCATCCAAAACATCATATATCACATGATAACGACATATATATCAATATCTGTAAGCAAAACCAATACCGATGAGGCATCCAGTTGAATCTCTCCAACTTGTCGCCTGGAACAAATATACAAATTAGAAAATATGTACAATATCTGCTTCGTGGCAGACGCATGTACAAAAGGTCATCCTGTAACCACTCGCATATTTTACAATTGTATATTTAAATATTTTATTTAAATATAGCATCGTTAGTTGAATTAAAGTCCGAGAAGCTACATTTTGCAAACAGCCGTATTAGGACTCGAGACCACTTCCATTGAGTTCAAGATGGCATTTGCGACCTTTTTGAGTATAAACATCGATATGTTTGGAGTTAGCTAGAATTTTGATGCTTTCACTTAGGACTTTGGGTTTGGGTTTGGGTTTCAGCCCACTAACCCAACTCATCTTGTATCCTAACTCCACCCCCTCTCCTCTTCATTCATTCTATTATTTTCCTAACACTTCAAGATTTAGCAAAAATGGGGGAAGAGATTGGAAACTAAAATCCTAAGCCCTAGTTTCCTTTGCAAATTCAAGTTCTAGCTTCAAAATCAAAGAGAAGCTTAGGTAAGCATCCTCTTCTACTTCTCCATCTCAATCTCTCTCCAATTTCAGAATTTCCCTTTAACCAAACTTAGGAAATATTTGCTTATGATCTCAGATTGGAGCCTTTAGAGTTGGAGTTGAAGAGTAGTTGATCTTCCCTTTATTTTCAAGCTTCTCCTTTATTATTTTTGAGTTTTAAAGGTGAGTTTTTGAACTCACATCTATGTGAATATCTTTGATAGTTATTAGGTAGTGATTCCTAACATCTATTCGCTGTCCATTTGCTTCGGATTGAATTGGTTTTATGAATATTCCATTTTTTGTGTTTTTTGAGGTCAAATCTTTAAAAATCCTAGCTTTGATGTTTGAACATGTTTTTGGTGGTGTATCGAAGAGCCTATAGGGTTAGGTTGCCGATTGGCATAAACCCCTAGTGCCCATCGCTCGTCCGATCGTAATTTGTTGGATTTTTGCCCCATTTAGGGGCTAACCTGAAAATACTGGAAACTCCAGTTCAGTTGACTGACCTAGGGAGTCCGTCGACTGAACCGAACCTAAAAAATTTCCTGGGCCGGTATCAGTCGACTGACCACTCTGGGTCAGTCGACTAAGCCTTCCAGGCATGATTCAGTCGACTGTCCACCCTAGTCCAGCCGATTGAATCTGATGTCTCAGCAAATTTGCCTATTTTGCTTAGGTTTCCAATTTTAGTCGATTCGTGTAGATCCAATTTGTTGTTATCACCTTTGTTGACTTTGATAACTTCTTTTTGGGGATTTTTGGGAATATCTATTTCGATGGATTTGGTATCGATTTCTTTGGATTTGATTCACGTCTTCGAATGTGAATTTTTGGTGAATGATTGTTTTTACAATCATTTTTGGTGATTTGTCACTTCTAAATACAAAGGTTTTTATACTAGTAGTAAATATTCAAACTCTTTCACAAAGATGATTTCAACTCTATTTTTAATACAAAACTCGTTTATAAAACCATTTTCCAATCCATCAGTATATACAAACCTTTTCCCCATTCATTCAAGAAATCCAATTAAGCGACATAGCAAAACAAGTGGTACGAAAAGCTTCCATTTACTTAGTCGGTTAATTCTTAGACTTCTTTGATTGAAACTCTTGTGATAATTTTCGAGTGGAAATCTACAATTTGTTCGTAAATATTTAAGTTAAGCCAATGGTTATGCGGCATGAAGCTAAACTCATTTATTTACTAGCTTAGTGTGATCGACAATTCTTGATGATCGATGATGATAATTTTGTGGTTTAGACTAGCAATGTGCGATGTCTCTTTGTCTGCGAGGGAGACTAAACCCCGTTTCTATGGAGTTTCGGCTCAAAATTGGTGGGGCAGCGACCTATGGTCTTCGGACCATTTGTGAGGCCTCGGCTCAAAAATTGATGGTTAGCAAACATGGAATAGCGTTCCGTTTGTGATACACGTGTTAGTGAGTTTTCATGCTCCCGTTTTATGATAGGCCTCCCCGTTTTGTGATTTCTGGATTTCTAGTTGACGATTTCTAGAATTTGTGTTTCACCTCTTTTTGTGATTGGCAATGATATGTCTACCGATATTTAGGGTTTGGTGAATAAAATAAAGAATATGACATTCTTTTTAGTGCTTTGAGATTTCTTGAGATATTGTATGATTTTTTTGTTGTCTAATGTATACTTTTCATAGTATGGCATTATTGTTATCATACGTTTTTGTCATATCTCTTATTCTATCTCATTTTATCTGATATTTATAGCTAGAATAATTCTTTTATTATTTTCTTATTAAATGATACTTAGGTCAAACCGAGATGTTACAGGTGCTTCTGCTTGACTCCTCTTCTGGGGACATTATCTGACTTTTGACTAACTATTCTACTTTAGTAGTTTTTGTTGTTATACATGCGAGATAGAGACTCCTTGATGTATGCTTATTTTTTTGTCTAGCACTTGTATCTATTCTTTTGTGATATTGTGGACCTTATTTGACCACTACTCTAATGTACACTTCTATGTGTTATATTCATATCTATTTCCGCCTTTGTGATATGGATATCTATGACTGATTTGTGTTATGCTTATTTCTATATTTGTTTCCGAAGATCATATAACCACTGTGTAGTAGCTTTGAGTTTGTATCAGTATGTCGAATTTCCTCTTGAAATGAAATGCATGTTAGACTATGTGACATATCGGTGCTCGCACAAAGTAATTGCACGGATGGTCGCTCCTCAATAGCCTTATTCTTCGTGCTAGTTGATGGCATTACCTCGTAGTGTCCTTGGCCAGCGTGAGTATAGAGGTAGGGCGTCATAGCTTGGTATCAGAGCCAAACTTCGGAACAATGTAGAATAATCTAGCAAGAATCACTGTCCTAAGTCTTTCTTAGGAGTCGTTCCTCAGAATTCTATCCGAGTCTTAGAACCTGTTCTATCCTATTTTCTTTATGATGCCATGTTTTATCAATCAAGTTTGTTTGATATTCATTCTGAGAATAACCTTTTTTCTCTTCTTTCTTTCTTTCTTAAAGAAAAAAAGATGGTTAGTTTTGGCAGTCCTAGCACTGGTCAATCCAGTAGTCCTTCTCTGGATGACGTATTCATGTCTGCCCAAGAACTTTGGGATCTTGTAAAGAATCAAAGGTTATCTGTGCTTTGAGTAAGGACCCTGAAAAGGTTTTACCTCTGAAACTAGAAGTTCCTTTCGATTAGCTTGTAGATATCACTCTATGACTAGAAGAGGTCGATAAAGGGAGTGATAGTTATGTTGGAGGTTCCAAAAAGAGCCTCAATATCAACAAGAAGAGGCATATTAAGTTCAAAAGCCCTAGTCCCAAGAAGAAAGGGAGGCAGGAAACTTCGGTAGCAAAGACTTCAATCCCTAATCGTGGAGAATGCTACAATTGTAATTCTAAGGACCACTATGTAAATAGGTATCCAAGGCCTATTTCTTGTCGCTATTGCAAAAATTCAGGTCATCATATTTCTACATGCCCCATACTTTAAAGCAAGAAGAAAGGGGAATAAGAAACTCCGATAGAAAAGAGTCCTAACTCTAGTCGTGGACAATGATACAATTGTGGTTCTAAGGACCATTATCTAATTAAGTGCCTGAAACCCCTTTATTGTCGCTATATCATTATTTATCTACATGACCCAAACTTCCAAGCAAAATGGAGGGAAAGCTAAATATTGCGCAAGCGCCTAGTAGCACTTCTCTTGGTCAAGGTATTTCTCATTCGGTCCTTGATGACATTTGTTTTTGATTATCCTATTCGATTTCTTGTTGATATGGGTTCGTCCTATTATTTTTATATCAAAAGAGCTTATTGATACTTTTTCTTTAAACATTTTAAGCTTGACGACTTCACTGAGAATTGGGAATCCGGTTAGTGGTTCCGTAGCACTCGGTTTATTTTATAAAGGTGTCGAGATTATTTAATGGGATTTTTGTGATTTTTCAAGCCGATTTGCATGTCATGCGTTACTTAGGCTACGGAATGATTTTGGGAATGGATTGGCGTAACCGTTACGAAGCCTATATCCTATGTCCTTAGTGGATTATTCATCTTCGACACCCTCAATCTGTTAAGCAGATTTCTATTGGTCCTAAAGATTCGGATTCCAACTTGGTAGCATCTTTATATTCTCTAAACCCTTATGATGACGACAGTGATGACGAGGAAGATGTAATTTCCACGTTGTTCGTGAATGTTTCGACATATTTGAGCCCGTTTTAGGATTACCACCTAAGCGAGCAATTGAGTTTAGAATTAATCTAATCCTTGGAGCTCTACTTGTCACTCATCCTCCTTATGTTATGTCCAAAAAGAAAATGAGGAGATGCGTAAGCAATTATCCGAATTGGAAGAGAAGCAATTAATTCGTTTTAGTTCCTCTCTTTGGGGAGCTTCGACTATTTTTGTAAAGAAATCTGATTGTACACTTAGGCTTTGTGTTGACTACCGCAAGCTTAATGATCTCACCATCAAAAATAAATATCCTCTACCTCGGATAGATGATTTATTTGATCAACTTAGTGGTGCAAGAGTCTTTTCACAGTTACACTTAGCAACCGGTTTTCATCAGCTTCCTATTGCATAAGATATTATTCCTTTGACGTCATTCCGTACTCGTTATGGATTTTATGGATGGCTTGTTATGCCATTTGGTTTAACGAATGCTCTAGCTTATTTCGTTGACTTATGAATCGAGTTTTCAAAGACTTCCTCGATCGATTTGTTCTCATCTTTATAGATGATATTCTTGTTTATTCAAAGACCGAGGAAGAATATGAAAAGCATCTTCGGATGGTGTTGGAAACTTTTAGGAGCGATCAATTGAAAGAAAATTTTTCTAATGCCATTTTTGGCAATCTCGTGTGAAATTTCTTGGACATATCATTTCTGAATTCGGAATTTCTGTGGATCCTTCAAAGATCGAAGTAATTCAAAATTGAAAGAGACGGGAGAGTGTGACAGAAATCTATAGTTTTCTTGGATTGGTGGGTTATTATCGTCGGTTCATAAAAGACTTTTCTAAAATTTTCGTGCCTCTTACTAGTTTGACAAAGAAGGGAGTTAAGTACATTTGGTCAGACAAATGTAAAGCTTCTTTTCAAAAATTAAAAGAAATCCTTTCTGATGCTCTTATTCTTATAATTCCCGAAGGGAACCAAGATTTTATTATTTGTACCGATGCTAGTCGTGTTGGTTTGGGAGTCGTTCTCATGCAAAGGGAACGTGTTATTGCTTATGCTTCTAGATAGTTCAAGCCTGCCGAGACTAGATATGCCACTCATGATTTAGGGCTCATGGCTATTGTTTTTACCTTTAGAATTTGACGTTATTATCTTTTGGAAGAGAAATATGTTCTCTACACCGATCATAAATCTTTGAAGTATTTATTTTGTCAAAAGGAACTTAGTTTGCATCAACAACGTTGGCTCGAATTCCTTGCATCTTGTGATCTTGATATTCTTTATACTCTTGGAAAGGGAAATAGCGTTGCCGATGCACTTAGTCATAAGCAACAAGCTGTTGTTTCTATGCCGATATCTGAATGGAATGATCTCGGGTTTTGTCCACTTACAAGATTCGAGATCGTGAATCCAATTTATGTTCATCTCTTGTTCTATGTAGCCTTGAGGCTCATCCTTCTCTTTTAGACCGCATTCTTGAAGCTCAAAAGCTAGATCCCGAATTGGCTCTTCTTAGCCAAAGTTGTAGGGATAAATTAATATTGAAGGTTTGAAAGACTTTGATATCGATGCTCGTGGCAGCATTCGAAAATTTGGTAGACTTATCGTGCCAAATATTGGTAATCTTCGTAAAGACATTTTTGAAGATTCTCATTGTTCTAAATTTACCATTCATCCCGATATAGTGAAATGTTCGCGATATGAAGCGACTTTATTATTGGGATGGAATGAAATATGATATTGCTAACTTTGTTAAGAGTTGCATGAGTTGCCAACTTGTTAAGGCTGAGCGTCAAAAGCCCGGTAGATTATTGCAACCTTTGGAAATTCCAATTTGGAAGTAGGATCAAGTCTCCATGGACTTTATTGATGGACTTCCCCGTTCTCGTTCGGGCCATGACAGTTTATGGGTGATTGTGGATCAACTTACAAAATCCGCCCATTTTATTTCTGTTCGGTCTAATCGGGCCGTACCTCTTTTGGCCAAACTCTATGTTAAAGAAATTATTAAATTGCATGGATTTCCTACTTTTATTGTTAGCGATCGTGATCCATTGTTTACTAGTGGATTTTGAAAGAGTCTTCAAAAAGCTTTGGAAACGAAGCTTAATTTTAGCACTGCTTATCATCCTCAATCCGATGGATAAACCGAGCGTGTAAATCAAACTCTTGAAGATCTTCTTCATGCATGTGTTCTTGATTTTGGTGGAAGTTGGAAAGATCATATTTCTCTTGTTGAGTTTTCCTATAATAATAGCTTCCAATCTAGTATTAGTATGGCACCTTTTGAGGCACTCTATGGAAGTCCATGCCAATCTCCTTCTTGTTGGCTTGAGGCCGGTGAGAACCTGGTTTTAGGTCCAGATTTTATTTGTGACTTCACAGAAAAGATTGATCTTATTCGCCATAGGATGAAAGATGCCCAAAGTAGACGAAAATCCTATGCTGATAACCGAAGAAGGAAATTAAAATTTTCTATAGGGGATTTGGTGTTTATTCATGTTTCACCTATGAAGGGTGTTGTGCGTTTCAGTCGATTGGGAAAGTTAGCACCTCGATATATTGGTCCATTTTCCATCACCGAACGCATTGGTTCCATCGCTTATTGCCTTTTATCACCGGCTCAATTTTCTGCTATTCATTGCATGTTTCACGTTTCTCAACTACGGAAATGCCTTAGGGATTTCGATTCTATTCTTGAGCCCGGTGTTGTGGAAGAAATTGAACTTTCGCCTAATTTGAATTATGAGCAACATCCTATTCGTATCATTGCTACGGAGGTCAAACGGCTTCGAAATAAAGATGTCCCGCTTGTGAAAGTTCAATGGTCCTCAAATCCTAAGGATCGCTCCTAGGAATCTAGAGAATTCATTGAGCGAACACATCCAGACTTACTCTCTCGTGCTCCTTAGAGGTGAACTTCTTATTTCAAATTTTCTTTTGCATTGATATGCTTTTATGATTTTTACTTTTTATTTTCTTCTTAAGTATTGCGAGGACGCAATTTTCTTAAGGAGGGGAGTCTGTAACAACCCGCATATTTTACGATTGTATATTTTAATATTTTATTTAAATATAGCATCGTTAGTCGGATTAAAGTCCAAAATGCTACTTTTTGCAAACAGTCGATTTAGGACTCGAGACCACTTCCATTAAGTTCAAAATGGTATTTGCGACCTTTTTGAGTATAAACATCAATATGTTTGGAGTTAGCTAGAATTTTGATGTTTTCACTTAGGACTTTGGATTTGGGTTTGGGTTTCAGCCCACTAACCCAACTCATCTTATATCCTAACTCCATCCCCTTTCCTCTTCATTCATTCTATTATTTCCCTAACACTTCGAGCTTTAGAAAAAATGAGGGAAGAGATTGGAAACTAAAATCCTAAGCCCTAGTTTCCTTTGCAAATTCACGTTCTAGGTCCAAAATCAAAGAGAAGCTTTGGTAAGCATCCTCTTCTTCTTCTCCATCTCAATCTCTCTCTAATTTCAAAAATTTCCTATAACCTAGCTTAGGAAATATTTTCTTATGATCTTAGATTGGAGCTTTTAGAGTCAAAGTCGAAGAGTGATTGATCTTCCCTTTGTTTTCAAGCTTCTCCTTTGTTATTTTTGAGTTTTAAAAGTGATTTTTTGAACTCACATCTATGTCTATATCTTTGATAGTTGTTAGGTAGTGATTCCTTACATTTATTCCTTGTCCATTTGCTTTGGATTGAATTGGTTTTATGAATATTCCAATTTTTGGCATTTTGAGGTCAAATCTTTAAAAATCCTAGCTTTGATGTTTGAACATGCTTTTGGTGGTGTATCGAAGAGCCTATAGGCTGGGTTGCCGATTGGCATAAACCTCTAGCGCCCATCACTCGTCTGATCGTAATTTGTTGGATTTTTACCCTACTTGGGGGTTAGGCTGAAAATACTGGAAACTCTAATTCAGTCGATTGAATTAGGAAGTTAGTCGACTGAACCGAACCCAGGAAATTTCCTAGGCCAGTATCAGTCGACTAACCACTTTGGGTCAGTCGACTGAGCCTGGAAACCGAAGGTTTCCAGGCATGATTCAATCGACTGACAACCCTGGTTCAGTCGACTGAACCTAGAAACAAAAAGTTTCCACGAATTGTGTCAGTCGACTGACCATCCTGGTCCAATCGACTGAATCTGCTGTCTCAGCCTAATTTGCCTATTTTGCTTGGGTTTCCAATTTTAATCGATTCGTGTTGATCCAATTTGTTATTATCTCCTTTGTTGAATCTGATAAATTCTTTTTTGGGATTTTTGGGAATATCCATTTCAATGATTTGGTATCGACTTCTTTGGATTTGATTCACATCTTTGAATGTGAATTTTTGGTGAATGATTGTTTTTACAATCATTTTTGGTGATTTGTCATTTCGAAATACAAAGGTTTTTATACTAGCAGTATATATTCAAACTATTTCACAAAGGTGATTTCAACTCTATTTTTAATACAAAACTCGTTTTTAAAACCGTTTTCCAATCTATTAGTATATACAAACCTTTTCCTCATTCATTTGAGAAATCCAATTAAACGACTTAGCATAACAAGTGGTATGAAACGCTTACGTTTAGTTAGTCGGTTAATTCTTAGACTTGTTCGATTGGAACTCTTGTGACAATTTTCGAGTGGAAATCTATAATTTTTCGTAAATATTTAAGCCAGTGGTTATGGGACATGAAGCTAAACTCATTTATTTACTAGCTTACTGTGATCGACACTTCTTGATGATCAGTGATGATCATTTTGTGGTTTAGACTAGCAATGTGCGATGTCTCTTTGTCTACGAGGGAGACTAAAACCCGTTTCTGTGGAGTTTCGGCTCAAAATTGGTGGGTTAACGACCCATGGTCTTTGGGCCATTTGTGGCGCCTCGGCTCAAAAATTGATGGTTAGCAACCATGGAATAGCGTTCCGTTTGTGATACACGTGTTGGTGAGTTTTCAAGCTCCCGTTTTGTGATAGGCCTCCCCCTTTTGTGATTTTTGGATTTCTAGTTGACGATTTCTAGAATTTGTGTTTCACCTCTTTTTGTGATTGGCAATGATATGTTTGCCGATATTTAGGGTTTGGTGAATTAAAAAAAGAATATGATATTTTTTATTGCTTTGAGATTTCTTGAGATATTGTATGATTATTCTGTTGTCGAGTGTATACTTTTCATAGTATGGCATTATTCTTATCATACGTTTTTGTCGTCTCTTATTCTCTCTCATTTTATCTGATGTTTATAGCTAGATTGATCCTTTTATTATTTTCTTATTAAATAATACTTGGGTCAGACCGAGATATTACAGGCGCTTCTGCTTGACTCCTCTTCTAGGAACATTATCTGATTTTGACTAACTACTCTAGTTTAGTAGTTTTTGTTGTTATACATACAAGATAAAGACTCCTTGATGTATACTTATTCTTTTGTGATATTATGGACCTTATTTGACCACTACTCTGATGTACATTTCTATGTGTTATATTCATATCTGTTTCCGCCTTTGCGATATGGATATCTATGACTGGTTTGTGTTATGCTTATTTCTATATTTGTTTCCGAAGATCATATAGCCACCGTGTAGTACTTTGAGTTTGTATTAGTATGTCGGATTTCCTCTTGAATAAAATGTATGTTAGACTATCTGACATATCGGTGCTCGCACAAAGTAATTACAAGATGGTCGTTCCTCAAAAGCCTTATTTTTCGTGCTAGTCGATGGCATTACCTCGTTGTGCCCTTGGCCAGCGTGAGTATAAAGGTGGGGCGTCACACATCCGCTCATATACGGAAACGTATAAGGTCTCATTTGCTCCAATAGGGAGGAATATATCCAAATACCAAGCAATATATATCCAAACAATCATGAATCAACGTAAATAAAATTGTTTCTCACTTGTATAAAAATATCAGTGAGACAGAAAGGGTGAGTTGTACTCACTTTGGTTCCTATACCAGTTGTAGTGTTTTATTCCTAATAAAAATTAAACAGATGTTTAATTTACCCAAAAATTACATTAGCACCAGTCAACACCAAACCAGATCTAGAATGTAATGCTCGTCAATACAGACACAATGCGGCTTGTTTCATAAAAAATGGACCTCATATGAAGAAGTTATGACATTTTAAAGTTTATACGAATTTATATAATATAATTTACAAATTCTTTTTTTATATAACTTTAAATCATGGTCGTATGTTTTTTTAGAGCAGATCCAGGCCACGCTCATCCATCACCATCATCGTTCCCAGGTTATTCACGCTCTTTAAAATGCACTTGCCGCCTTCATCATCAATTTGTCGTGCCTTCCACATCCATCGAGAGGACGATCCAACTCCATCACGTCGAAGCCCCACTTTGCCTCTACCTTCGACCGAAGACCGGTCCTTCATGCTTCGTCATCTCCTCCAAAAAATTTCTCGAACACGCAGCGTTCTCGGTCAGTTTCATGACGATATGATTCGTCATATCCAATCATAACCGTTGGATAGGAAGTACTCGACGTGCTCTAAGACTTTGTAGTTGAGAGTTTTTGTTAATTGTTCACAAATTTGGAGAGACCGAGGGAAGAAGAATCGAAATTCTCGGCCATTTAATACGAAGAAAGACTGCTAGGGTTTCTGATTAGGGTTTGAGTGAAAAATAGAATTTTGATGTCCTTTTATAGAAAATGTCGCAACACTATTCATTCAAAAAAATTTCAAACTCCAAACGAAACATGCCCAATGGCATTTATAAAATTTTACCCCTATTTCGAACACAATGGAATATATATCAAGGGCCAATTTGATCGTATTTGATAGGTTTTCAAAACGAATTATTTGAATTAAAATTCACTTAAATAAATTTCTTCGCGTTTCAACTTGCCACGACTAAACCATAAATCTAATTGACATGAAGTTTGAAATCCTACAATAATATAACATCAAAGATCCAATGAAACTGGTTTTGTCGAAATCTGAGACTGTGTGAAAAATGACTATTTTAACATATTAATTAAAATATTCAGTTTCCATAAATTAACTTTTAAACAATTTTAAAAGTTCTCTAACATCATTATAATTCAAATAGAATTTAATTCAACTTTATAAATCATTTTCATTCATATTAAATTCAATTTCCAATTATTTCAGCAATTTCGAATATTAAATTAACAATTTAATTATTCAATTAAATCATTATATTTCAAATATAAGTTATTCAACTAATAAAATTTACTTGTGAATATTTAAAATCAATTAAATATAAGTATTTCGAATGACTAGAATTCTAGGTCGTTGCATTCTCCCCTACTTAAAAGAATTTCGTCCCTAAATTTACCAAGTAAGAAAAAGTTACAAAATCCATCAACTTTTCAAAACAATTCGTTCCAATTAGATATCACATTCATTTAAACCTTTTAGTTAAACTTCTTACAAAACCTTTTCTAAGTTTTCAAATTCATTTATAGTTATTATTTTTAAAACTAACTAATATTGTTAACTTTTAATTCAAAATCAAAATTTAGTTATCGCAAATTTTCTTAATTTCCTCAAAAAATTTCTAACGCCTTAAATTTTCAAAAAAAATGCCATAGCCTCCTTTGCGCAGTTCGATCCAGAAAAGATCGCAATATGTGTGTATATATATCACAAATATACATCTCATCTTCGAGGATGAGGCATCCCGTAGTGAAAAAAAATATAAAAGTATGATATGTAATCCGAGAAAAGTACCTTATATATTATTAGCGAGCATATACGGCTAATATAGCGCGAAAGCAAGCTCCAAATGCGAAGAAAGCGCCGTCCGTATGTACTAAATACTCAATAGACAAATGAGAAATATGTATATATGAAAGTAATATCAATATACAGCATATATTAATACAACAACTATATATGCCAATATTGCAAGTGAAATCAAAAGCAACAAATTCCACCATCAAACAACTACCATCCAACTAATATCCAACAAACCAATATCAATCCAATCAATCCATAACCAAATCAATATTCATTCATTTCTTATTGATATTAATTGAATTGGTATTCAATTAAATCACATTTGATTCATTAACATTGGATTTTACTAATATTCATTTATTCAAGTTCAATTACTTTAATATTCAATTTGGATTGAATTCTATTATTCATATATTCACATTTTCATACAACATTTCCAATTTTATCATCACTTCTTAACTTAAGCTTTATTCCATTCTTAACAACAATCATTTTCTAATCCACGTTTATTCACTAATTCCTTTTAACAATTAAAGTTGAATTTTATTATATAACCTAAGTTCATATGTAACAGCCAGGTATTTTCAACCATTCGCACCCGCACATGTCGGGCTTGAATTGCTCAAAATATCGCGTTGTAAATAAAATTTGGCAAATCTCATAATATAAAGTAAATAATAATCACAGATCAATGACACAGAGTAATAATATTGTAGCGGAAGTAAAAGAAATAGTAGTTCACGAAGCTACTATGTAAATATATCAGAGGTACATAAGATACAACAGAAGGAATAAAGTACAAAAGATGTCTCTAGATGATATCCAAGTACAAAATGAATACAACACAGGGATCAACAGGATAACTGGAAGTGAAACAGAAAAAAACTAGACAAGCAGATAATCTCCGGCGATTCCAAATCTCCAGAAAGTGGAAATCCAAATCTGTGAATACTCAGGCTGACCCAAGCGTAAATAAAAAAACAAACACTCGAGTTAGGACATACATACTTGTACAATGTAAACCAACTCAAGTGAACTGTAGTAAAAGTACAAGTAACTTAAAGGATGCTTGGGACCGCCCATCCTCTAAGGATCCGTTAAACTATTTACTATATAGTATATTGCGCTATTATAATAATGTCTAACAGTAAAATAAACATACTTTTAAATAGCGTTAAGGCTTTACATTTTCCACCTTAACACAAATAATGCCAATAGTCTATACAATACCTGCATATCTCCTGATCGGGAGACTACGAGAAGATACTGCATAGGTACGACACAAATAGAAACTCGTAGTAAAGGCTCGATATGGTAGGTGACATGGCACACAAGGCAATGCCAGGGTAGATATACCAATTACGACACTCGGGCTGGTGGTAACGCAGCAGCCACATACGCCCACCGTGAAACACATTCCTGAAATTGGAGGGCGCCCAAACAATAACAAGTAATAGTATGGTATCGAAGAAATGCGTCCGCTACGAGTGCGACCTCAACTGGCCCGAGACCGCTCCTGTTTTAGCCAACTTATGCCAACTCACGGAAGTTGGGTCCGCCTAACATACCACAAGAACGTCATCACCATCCTACTTCATTCTGGAATCTCCACCATGTACACGGTTAGTCAAAGTGGTTTTCGATATCGACAGAGAGTATGCCCATATCCGATCCCGGTCTCTTTGTCAACCAATCGTTATTATAACCCGTGGTTATAACTTTAAAATAATATTTCATACTTAAAATATAGATATCATTTCAATCCAAATCTTTATCAAAATAAAGATTTAATCATTTCCAAACCATTTCAATATATCAACATACCATATCTTTCAAATTCAAATATTTATCAAAGTAAATTTCCAGTCATTTCCAACCATTTCAATATATTAAATTATTATGTCCTTTCAAAACTTCCTTTCAAATCATTTTAATATATAAATATCATATCTTTCAGAACTTCATTTCAAATCATTTTAATATCAAAATATCATATCTTTCAAAACTTCATTTCAAATTATTTTAATATCAAAATATCATGTCTTTCAAAACTCCATTTCAAATCATTATATATATATATATATATATATATATATATCAAAATATCATATCTTTCCAAAGCTTCAATTTCAAATCATCATATAAGTTCAAATCCAAATATTCAACTTTAAATACCTTTTAAATTCAAAGATATCATTCATTTATTATCATTCCAAATCACCTTTTAAATATCTTATTTTTTTAATCAAAATAATTCATTTAAACCATTTAAAATTTAAGTTTATATACTTTCAAATCAAGTATTCAATTTCTAAAGTTTTATACCATTATGAGTTCATTTACTAAGTTAAAACCATAACGTTGAAAATTTCAACCTTTCACCGCATTCAGAAAAAGCTGCTGAACGTTATACTTGAAAACATTTCAATTTAAACCATTTAAACATTATAAAAATCATATTTTATATTCAAAGATGTTCATTAAAATACTCTTTTAGTTAATGATTTTTATAAAGCAACATTTTATAATTAAATCAAATTTCACAAATCACCTTAATAAATTCAAGTGCAAACTTTCCCATTTTTACATTTAACACTTTATTAACATTTACATTTTCAAATTATCATTTCACAAATTAAAATGAATTTCCAATTTATTTAATTAACTTAAACCTTTAAACAAAATCAAATTCCACATTTCCAAGTCAAGTTGTATTTAAAATTTCACATTTAAGCATTCATTTATTTGGCCATTTCAATGCATAGAAAAATCAACAATACATTATTAAATCATTTAAATTCCAGTTTAAATCAAATTATCATATTTACCATTTACCAAACAAAATCAAATTTCCATTTTATTTATATAACTTAATTATCAATTTTAAAACCAAAATTTTCCAAATTTCCGAACTTAAGTTACATTTCCAAATTCAATTTGTTATCCCGCCATTTGGTAAGGCCGTGACACCAAGAACTTGACTAGAAACCAAGGATGGTTCGTCCTGCAGAGCGTTAACGCATAGGTCTGCTATGGATGTCGGTAAATTTTTTCCGAGTCCAGATCGAGCTACAATTGATATGACATGACAAGAAAAGCTAATAAAGCCAACATTCCAAATAAGTCAATCGAGTTGGTATGCTCAAGATATTGATCGATCACGGTTGAGAAGTCCAAGCTTGCATCGATCATAACTCAAGATCTACAAGTCCAAATGCCACCCAATTTCCACAGTAGCATACTGGCAACATGAGGAATGTTCATGCCAAATTTCAGCTCAATCGGATCAAATCTTGATCGATTCGAAATTGCTTCGTATCGATCAAGGACCAACTTGCATTGATCATAACTCAAGATCTACAAGTCCAAATGCCACCAAATTTTCATAGTAGCATACTGGCAACATAAGGAATGGTCATGCCAAATTTCAGCTCAATCGGATCAAATCTTGATCGATTCAAAATTGCTTCGTATCGATCACGGACCAATTTACATCGATCATATCTCACAATCCACAAGTCCAAATGCAACCAAATTTTCACAGTAGCATACTGGAAACATGAGGAATGTTCATGCCAAATTTCAGCTCAATCGGATCAAATCTTGATCGATTCGAAATTGCTTCGTATCGATCACGGACCAACTTGCATCGATCATATCTCACAATCCACATGTCCAAATGCTATGAAATTTTCACAGTATCTTACTGACAGCATGAGGAATGTTCATGGCAAATTTCAGCTCAATCGGATCAAATCTTGATCGATTCGAAATTGAGTTCGAACCGATCCCGGAACGGGCCCCAATTTCCTAAGGCCGGGCATGCGGGCCCCCTCACGTGCCAGAAGTGGTCTCCCGAATTTTCAGCGAAATATCAGCCTCCAGCACTTATAAATAGATTCCTTGGTCATTCAAAAGGGATCGGAGAATTTTGAGAGACAAAGCACGCCCGGACGCTGCCAGAATCACTCCATATCATCACCACTGCCATTGATTTCGAATTTCGACTTATTATCTGCCGTACTTTGCTATAAAAAAACTTGTAATCTTCAAGTATCGAGCAATAAAGTGATAAAACTTCATAGTGGACATAGGCGATACGTCGAACCACTCTAAAACTCTGTGTTTCTATGCGTTTTCTTATATGTTTATTGGTGTATTTGTTAGATCTGCTTCATTTTACAAATTTTCTCTTCATTTTATCTCTTCAAACACATCCAAAGAGTGTTGTGCCCAATTTTGGTACAACACTTTGGTGCTTTCACTGATAAAAACCCAGTTTTTCTCCCGTTCCTTGGATCTACTTTCGATACCGGATTGCATAAATCTAAGGAGAAGATCCAGATCTATTATTTAGTGGTTCCTTCTACTCTATTCAGAACGCTCCAGATTGAAGAGGAACCATATTCATCATGAGGTCCGTACCCATATTTTCGAATCCATAAAATATGCTGTTTTTCGTATGCATATTTTCGAACCCATGAAAAAATAATGAATTCCTTACCCATATTTTCGAATCCAGAAAATATGCTGTTTTTCGTGCCCATGTTTTCGAATCCGGAAAAGATGTTGTTTTTCGTTTACATATTTTCGAACCCAGAAAATATGATGAATTTCATATCCATGCTTTCGTATCCATGAAAGTATGGTCATTTTCGTATCCATGTTTTTGTATCCAGAAGATATGGTCGTTTTCGTGTCCATACTTTCGTATCCATGAAAGTATGGTCATTTTCGTATCCATGTTCTCGTATCCAGAAAGTATGGTCATTTTCGTATCCATGTTCTCGTATCCAGAAGATATGGTCGTTTTCGTATCCATGAAGATAAGGTCATTTTCGTACCCATGTTTTTCGTATCCAGTAAATGTGGTGATTTTCGTATCCATCAGCAGATAGTCTCTCTTCGTATCGATCACCTATTGACTATTTCGTATCCATCGGGGAGCGCTACTTCGTATCCATCCTGGAAGACCTTGTTCAAATCCATCAGGGCTCGTTAGTTCGTATCCATCAAGTTACTTCGTATCCATCATGGAATCACTGTTCGTATCCATCAAGTTGGAGCAAAAAGCGATCGATACGAAAAGTGATCGATACGAAATTATATCGATAAGAAAACTGATCGATACGAAATTCGATCAATACGAAATGATGGGCACGAAGTGCATCTAATGATCGATCCAACCAGCTGCATTTCGCATCAATACGAACTACGTAGTTCGAATCCATCAAATCACCACCTCCAGAAGCCAATATCCATTGATACGAACTGCGAATCATCAGTTCATTTCCAGTGACATCGAGCTCATCAATACGAAATGAAGTCCACTGCAATGGAGTCTAACGAATCGCATAACCATCGATGCGAATGAACATTTCGTATCCATCATTTAAAAAAAAAACGGGTACGATCCAAATTTCCTAATCAAACCCTAGCCACAGCGCAGAGCACCCGCATAGTTAATTCAAAGCTCAACTTAATCAACGAACATTCTAATCGTTCCATGACTGGACTGGATATAGGGGACCGGCAGCAATTGTTGAATTGCAATCGAGGAATGGGTATTGAAATACTATTCAACTGGTGCTCCCAGAGGCATGTGAACCTAGCTAATATGCCAAGAACTAGAGTTGATTAATTTATCATGCTTCTATGGTGGACTGCAACTTCCTCCAATTGACCAGCTTTTAAAACTCCTAAACTGACAATTATGGTGCGATGGCTAGTATAACGACTACCCTGCCTTGTCTACTCTGCCAACTCGAAACATAGCTAGTCACTATTGAACCATCTTCAAATGCCCACATCTTAATCATTCCACCTCCATATGACTAAAAGCATGACATACAACTCTAAGAGGACTTCCTAACTATCTTATGCGGGCCTCCTTCCTGGTGAAAATTAGAAATAATCACCAATCTATGAGCCCATCCTAATCTACTCACCATCCAATCGACATTACCAACCACTCGAACATTGGGAAATCGGGCACACATCATTCACTAGTATTACAAGACCCTGTAGCCTTAAAATGAACTTGATAATGTTGATTAGGGTATCTTTCCCAGTCGGGACCTATTCATTGAAACTATCCTACATGCAAAATTTCTAGCAAAAATCCAGCATGTTGACTATGTCAATGTACTATGGAAATTCGACCCGTGACACTATCTCATGAACTAAGAGTGGTGAGTGGATTCCATAAATAGTGATGGATGCAATCAAATGCAGATGTCTCCCCGTAGTCCTCAAAGAATACCGTCAATCGTGGTTAGACATACCATTTCTACTTCTCATATTGCTGAAGGGAATAAAGAAGCTGGCAGCCAATGAATTTATCCAAAGCCCATAGCCAGTTGCTGTCAATACCTATAAATGAATTCATCGCCAGTGCTTATTTCCAGACTTTGATAAGAGAACTGGTGGATACGTGCCGACGACTGCTCCTACATGTCCATGCCAATATTGAGTTGATAAATCAGATGTAGGATCAACATGGCGAGATAAAGAGGGAACCTACTCCATACTCTAAATCGGGAAGCTCCTCTTCTCTACATGGCTACCGTGGATGTCAACGCCATAAGGCTGCTCCAGAAAGGATAGCTCTGACAATATGTTCAAGCCCCATAAAATGAAGGGCCGACAAACCCCGACCCCTATCAATTAAGAACTTTGATCAAACTGAACCATTTGCGTTAGACTTCCAACTATGAAGGGCTGGACCGAAGTGCAATAGCGAGCATACGATGTCGCTTCACACATCAATGAGATGTAACCGAGTACTTAAGGATGGGTGCAAAAAAACCTCCGTGGACTATGATAAAGTCATTTAGGTATCATCATGATGAGCATGATTCAACCACTCGCCGGCTGCTCTATGCACCTAACTTGGGGGCAGGTCATCAAAGCGGAAGAGACAGACAAGTTCAGGGCTTCAGTACGAAGTGGATGCAACCGACCATCCACTCACATGCCTATGCAATTTAATTAGGAGATTTGAGAAAGACTTGGAGTTATATGTCCCAACCATGCAATCTCCATCTCTTACTTGAAGCTCACCAAAATACTTATGCTTCTTCTGATGCCCAGTAAAATCGAAATCACACCAAAGATGGACGTAACGTGACCGTCCATGCATCCAATCCTGCATTGGACACTTGGGGTTTTTTAAGAGCACATATTTATAGTGGATATGGTTTGACCATTCACTCCCCAGTTTGCATCAATGATTCGACAAAACAATCATGCCTCAAACCGACTTTATCAGGGGCCAACCCTCAATTTATAGTCATCAACAACCGACTGCTTACTCGCTAATCATCATGAGCCATCATTCCAACTCTCTTCCTCAACTCGACTGGAAGAGCGCAAAGCGTAAAGTGGACGTGGCTCGACCGTATACTCTCCAACTCTTGCCCCCAACTTAAGGGAAAATACACAACTCAAAGTGGATGTAGTTCATCCATCCTCTCCTCTGCTCGAGCTCAAAGCTTGCCAGAACACTAATCTTACTCCTTAGGCTTGGCAGAAGCAGGATCCAAATGAACACGGATGCGATTCATCCATCCATAAACTAAGTCTCATCCTTCGTTGATGGCAGATAAGTGGAAAGTAATCGAGATCCCACCGATCATTTCCTAAGAGAAATCCTCATCTCGGGGGCAAGCCATCGCATCAAAGGCCAAACTGGACCGACACACGACAGTCCTGCAATCAACTCTAGGTTTCCAGAGTGCGAACCGGAGTATAAACATCCAATAAATCATTCCTAGAGTGCGAACGGACTCCAAATTCCCAGAGTGTGAATTGGAGTATAAACATCCAATAAATCGTTCCCAGAGTGCGAACGGACTCCAAATTCTCAGAGTGTGAATTGGAGTATAAACATCCAATAAATCGTTCCTAGAGTGCGAACGAACTCCAACTTCCCAGTGTGTGAATTGGAGTATAAACATCCAAAAAATCGTTCCTAGAGTGCGAACGGACTCCAACTTCCCAGAGTGTGAATTGGAGTATAAACATCCAATAATTCGTTCCCAGAGTGCGAACGGACTCTAACTTCCCAGAGTGTGAATTGGAGTATAAACATCCAATAATTCGTTCCCAGAGTGTGAATTGGAGTATAAACATCCAATAAATCGTTCCCAGAGTGTGATTGGACTCCAAATTCCCAGAGTGAGAATTGGAGTATAAACATCAAATCCATTATTCCCAGATTGTGAACGAATTCCTAAAAATCCCAAATAGGTGTGACTGACCATCTATCGGCTGACTCCAACTTCCCAGAGTGTGAATTGGAGTATAAACATCTATTCCAGGTTTCCGGAGGGCGAACCAACCCATCAATGTGAACTCCAAGTTCCCAAAGCATGAATTGGAGTATAAACATAAATTACAGGTTCCCGGAGCGTGAACCGAAGCATCCGTGCTAACTCCAAGTTCCCAAAGCATGAATTGGAATATAAACATAAATTACAGGTTCCCGGATCGCGAACCGAAGCGTCCGTGCTAACTCCAAGTTCCCAAAGCATGAATTGGAGTATAAACATAAATTACAGGTTCTCGGAGCGCGAACCAAAGCATCCGTGCTAACTCCAAGTTCCCAAAGCATGAATTGGAGTATAAACATAAATTACAGGTTCTCGGAGCGCGAACCGAAGCATCCATGCTAACTCCAGATTCCCAGAGCACGAGTCGGAGTACAAACATCAATTCTAGGTTCCCTAAGTGCGAACCAAAATACAAATGCTAACTCCAGATTTCCAGAGCGTGAATTGGAGGATAAACATCAATTCCAGTTTCCCGGAGTGCGAACCAAAATGCAAATGCTAACTCCATATTCCCAGAGCGCGAATTGGAGTACAAACATCAATTCCAGGTTCCCGGAGTGCGAACCGAAACGTCAATGCTAGCTCCAAGTTCCCAGAGCGTGAATTGGAGGATAAACATCAATTCCAGGTTCCCGGAGTGTGAACCTAAAACATACATGCTAACTCCAAATTCCCAGAGCGTGAAGTGGAGTATAAGCATCAATTCCAGGTTCTCGGAGCACAAACCAAAATATACATGATAACTCCATACTCCCAGAGCGTGAAGTGGAGTATAAACATCAATTCCAGGTTCCCGGAGCGTGAACCAAAATATACATGCCAACTCCAGATTCCCAGAGTGCGAACTAGAGTATAAACATCAACTAACTCTAGTCCCGAGAGCGCAGTCTGGAGTATAAATACCAAACGGGTTTGACTGACAACCCATCAACCAACTCCAGTCCTCAAAGCTAGAATTGGAATATAAATATCAGTAGGGATGCGATTCGACCATCCATCTATCAACTCTGATCCCGCAGCAAGTCCTATAGACAAAAAGTGGATGTGATTGAACCATCCGCTTTCCTATCTTCCCCTGACATGGGGGCATACTTATCATTGAAAATCGAATGCTCTGACCATCTAGCATAAAGCGGGAGTGGCATGACCATTCACGCATCAACGCTTATCCCCGACATGGGACCTATAACATAATCTTATAGGGATGCACTCCAACCGAACAAGACAGAATTTCTTCATGATTCGACAGGGAGATGCAGATTAGAAAAACTGACCTAGTTGAACGTCTTATTCTAAATGGTTGTGAATACCCATCCTACCGCAAATGAACGTGACATGACCATTCATCCGCTAACTCTAGCTAATGATCTGGCGGGTTGTGCATGCAACATTGCCGGATATGACCCAACCATCGCCAATTAGCTCCTTTCTCCAAATCAGAAGGAGGAACATCAAATTAAAGTTGTCGCAATTTGACCGACTACACTTCGACTTCCTCCATTGACTAGTGCCATAGGAATTAATCGAGGAAAATGCGGTTGACCATTTTCTGCTACAGTTCTTAGTCCCCAGAGTGGGGACAGGGGTATAAACATCAAATAGGTGTGACTAATGTCCCTTCAACTACCTCTAGTCCCCAGAGTGCAACTGCGACCGTAGACAGATGAAGAATGTGATTCGACCATTCATTCACCAACTCCGACCTAAAGTCGACGAGAGGATTATAAACTCGCTACAGATGCAATTGGACCATCCACAAACAAACTCTGCTAACCCAAGACTGGGGGCAGAAGAACAAATCGTTGAAAGAAGAGAAATGAGACTCGCTACATTGCTAGCTATTCAGATTCCTTTACAACTTAAGGCAACGACTGCAAGGAGGCCTTAATGCTAACCAATCAGAATGATGCTCGAAGTTACGAGAAGCCAATTATATCGTACCGTCGGATTGATGGGCAATATCGATAGGCACATTTCATATCAAACCAATGGATCGATAGGCAATGAGGTCCTTACATTCTACATTGTGTCGCTAAATCGACAGCCAATGTCGATCCTCTTCAATTACAAATCGATGTGACGCGAGCGCCCATCGAATATCTTCGACCACCAGAGCATGGATAGAACCACGAATGAGTGTGACTTGACCATCCATCCTCCGTCTCCTTCCTTCGATCCTCCAAGAAGAGCTTGAGACTTGATGAGCATGACCTGACTATATTTGAGCTGATTTTGTCCGTAGATCTGACGGGAGAACGTAAATCGAAACGGATGTGGTTGATCGCCCAACTCCAAAAGAATGCAATGCGACCATTCATTCTTCGACTCTTACCATGATCCGACTAAGCAAGCTATTCACAACGAGTGCAACAAAATTGTCCACGCACCGATTCTTACCCTCGATCCGATAAGGGAAGTATCAATCCTACATTGGATCTTACTGGACGATTCACTCTTCAATTTTTGCCCGGAGTATGACGACATAAGCAACAAAGTGATTGTCGATGAGGCAACAAAGTATTCTACCTAGAGGAAAGAACTAGGACAGAATGCAGAATATGGCACGGCTCGGCCTTCCATCGGTTAACTCGATATCACG
This sequence comes from Allium cepa, assembly GCA_030765085.1. Classification (NCBI taxonomy): domain Eukaryota; kingdom Viridiplantae; phylum Streptophyta; class Magnoliopsida; order Asparagales; family Amaryllidaceae; genus Allium; species Allium cepa. The sequence continues at coordinate 202,174,969 of CM060931.1, read as the reverse complement.
GTTCAATGGGATAGAGTGCGAAATTGAAGCGAACATTATTTCCTTGTTGCTTATCGAAATATTCCCCAGACTTGGGGGCATGCACGAGAAATGAGATGAATATAATTTAATCTTTTATCAAACAACTCTAGCTCTTACAACTTGGACTATAGTATAAACACGGTAGAAGCTAGGCTCAATCATTCGCGCAATATATCCATCAATCCAAGACCAAATATTACGTATCCATCAATACGAAGCATACATTCTAACATCTCAAATCGGTCCAGGAGAGGATCGATACGAAAGGAAAGACTTAAAACAACCATCGAGCGTTGTTACAACTCAAATTTCACTTCGATCCAGGAGAGGATCGATACAAACTCAATCCAAACAACAACTAAAGAACTTGATGACGACCCGCAAATGTGCAAACATGAATAGGTGTCAGCCTAACATATGTGCACGTATGCCAAACTAACACTCAATTTTCAAAGTTACCAGGAATTGAATGCTTACCTGATGACAATCAAAATGATGAACAATAAATCGCTAGTGCACAACACTCAATTACAACAAAACACTTCATGATCATTGACAATCAACAGTTTGACATCTACGTCACTGAAGATCAACCAAAGGCAAAATCTTTTGACGAAAAGATAACAACTACTCAGTGAATTGGGTAGAACTTTTCAGAATGAAGATGGCAGCTTTTCAAAGCACGTCATGTTCACACAAGACGTACTTTGGGGGGGCAAATGTTATCCCGCCTTTTGGCAAGGCCGTGACACCAAGAACTTGACTAGAAACCAAGGATGGTTCGTCCTGGAGATCTTTAACGCATAGGTCTACTATGGATGTCGGTAAATTTTTACGAGTCCAGATCGAGCTACAATTGGTATGACATGACAAGAAAAGCTAATAAAGCCAACAATCCAAATTTCAAGTCAATCGGAGTTGGTATGCTCAAGATATTGATTGATCATGGTTGAGAAGTCCAAACTTGCATCGATCATAACTCAAGATCTACAAGTCCAAATGCCACCAAATTTTCAAAGTAGCATACTGGCAACATGAGGAATGTTCATGCCAAATTTCAGCTCAATCGGATCAAATCATGATTGATTCGAAATTGCTTCGTATCGATCACGGACCAACTTGCATCGATCATATCTCACAATCCACATGTCCAAATGCTATGAAATTTTCACAGTATCTTACTGGCAACATGAGCAATGTTCATGCCAAATTTCAGCTCAATCTGATCAAATCTTGATCGATTCGAAATTGCTTCGTATCGATCACGGACCAACTTGCATCGATCATATCTCACAATCCACATGTCCAAATGCTATGAAATTTTCACAGTATCTTACTGGCAACATGAGGAATGTTCATGCCAAATTTCAGCTCAATCGGATCAAATCTTGATCCATTCGAAATTGCTTCGTATCGATCACGGACCAACTTACATCGATCATATCTCACAATCCACATGTCCAAATGCTATGAAATTTTCACAGTATCTTACTGACAACATGAGGAATGTTCATGCCAAATTTCAGCTCAATCAGATCAAATCTTGATCGATTCGAAATTGAGTTCGAATTGATCCCGAAACGGGCCCCAATTTCCTAAGGCCGGGCATGCGGGCCCCCTCACGTGCCAGAAGTGGTCTCTCGAATTTTCAGCGGAATATCAGCCTCCAGCACTTATAAATAGAGCCCTTGGTCATTCAGAAAATGGATCGGAGAATTTTGAGAGACAAAACACGCCCGGACGCTGCGAGAATCACTCCATATCATCACCACTGCCATTGATTTCAAATTTCGACTTATTATCTGCTGTACTTTGCTATAAAAAACTTGTAATCTTCAAGTATCGAGCAATAAAGTGACAAAACTTCATAGTGGACGTAGGCGATACGCCGAACCACTCTAAAACTCTATGTTTCTATGCATTTTCTTATATGTTTAGTGGTGTGTTTGTTAGATCTGCTTCATTTTACAAATTTTCTCTTCATTTTATCTCTTCAAACACATCCGAAGAGTGTTGTGCCCAATTTTGGTACAAACACAATTTAACCATTTATTTATTACATTTTTAACTCATATAAAAATCATAATTTCTTTATTTTAAAACATTTCAAAAATCTATTTAAATAAAATTTCATAAATTTACATTTTAAACCACTTAAAATTTTATCTATAAAACTTAAATTTCATTTTAAATGTCAAAGTCCAAATTTCCAGATTTAAGTTATATTTCAAAAATCCAGTTTAATCATTTCGTTATTCAACATTTTTAAATTATGGAAAAATCAAAATTTCTTATTTAACATTAAAAATCCAATTTAAATAAAATTTTCATACACTTTTAAGAATAATTAAAAATATTCAAAATACTTTATAAAATACCCACAGGCCTGTATATAGTTTTCCAACCTAGGTCAAGTGATACGGATATATATCATTTCAATCCGCAGTTTAAAAAGAAAAACCCGGGTTCTATCATTTCAAACCCACGGTACCAAGTCAAAATAAATAATTAAAAACCGTTCAGGCCTATTATTTCAGCCCATAACGATTTTTCCCTATTCTAAAGTCCGTTCGGGTATGTATCATTTCAACCCGTAGTGATTCTAATCTACAGGGAACTTGTAGTGATTAACATATATAAATGAACAGTTAACAACATATATAAATAACAGATGATATGACATGAAATTTAACAGGTTTAACATCATATATAAATAATCGTAGGCAGTTATAACATCATATATTTTTCTCTACACATTCAGTTGTTGTTGTTTCACAACTGCATAAGTATAAATATCGTGTGAGCTTTACTCACCTCTTTGCGCTGGAGATATCAATTCAAATGACACAACAGATTCCAAAACACAATAGCACAATTTTTGATTTGAGTGGAGAATGAATCCAAGATACAAATCTTGTGTTACAACAAAAAACAAACATCAAAACAAACATAATTTCAATACAACTAGATATGAAATAACTTTGAAATAAAAAGGGAATAAAAAGAGATATGAATGCAACGACTTTTGCCTTGCTTTCTCTATTCTTTTGCACGGCCTAGGGGGTGTTTTTGGTCAGATTTTGGTGTGGCTTTGGCTCAGGTTTGGGTCCTATAATGTACGGCTATCATGGCTAAAGATGTGGAGGAGTTACAACATAGGAATGTGAAGGGCCTAGGCAACATAGAGGAGTTTTGGGTCACTTTTGGCTCGGTCTATGTCCCATCTTGGTTCGACCATTTCATGTACAGGTCTGGAGAGAGGTAGCAGGTGATGGTTAGGGTTGTGTCAAGGTGGTGGTGGAGTAATAGGTGGTGGCCAAGGTCATCTAAGGTGATGGTGATGAAGACGAGGTGGCTAGGCATGCTTTTTAAGGAGTTTTAACATAGTTTTTGTGGATTTTGCATCATGGGATGGTCTGACACTTGCTGGTCAGAGGAGGAAGGGTTTTGGTCATGTATGATGTGGGTAAGGAAGTGGTGGTGGTCGATGGAGGAGATGATGGAGGTGGTAGGCCAAGCAAAGCAAGAGAAGCAAGGCAAAAATCAAGCAAAACAAAAGAAAAAGGAAGAAGAAAAGAGAGAAGAGAGGAGGCCATTACCCATTATTTTTGCTTAGCCGTGAATGGAGATGAAAAAGAATAATTTTTTCATGTGAAAGTGAGATAAAAATCATGGCTAAACAATGTAATGTACGGCCAAAAGTTACGAATGAATGAGGAGTTGTGAAACTAAAAAGTCTAAAAAGTGAAAAGACTTAAGTTTTGAAAACTTTTTAAACCTTTGGTATTTCCTTTTCTTTTAAATTTTAATAAAACAAAATAAACTCAACTGAAACAAAGTAATATGAAACAAAAATAAATAATTAAATTTAAGGTAAATGGAAAAGAATTATAGAAATTTCTTAAAAATTGAAACAGTGTCTAGAAATTACAAATAAATCACCATTGACTTTGGAAAATTGTTTACTACATTAAAAAAATATTCTAAAACAAAATTTGAAATAAAATTATTTTTAAAACAATTTCAAAGTGAAATAAATAATTTAATTTAGAGAAAATAGAAAAAGAACTAAAGAAAATGTTTAAAAATTGGAAACAGGACATGAAAATTACAAATAAAATATCACTATCCTTATAAACTATCTATTTCACTTTAAAACAAATAAATTTCAAATAAATAAAATAAATGAGAAACAAAATAAAGTAGGAATGATAATAAATAAGTTCTTAAGAAAATATAAAGTTAAATAAAAAATTACTTTAATTATTTGAAACTAGGAATTAAAATTTATAAACAGAATACAACTGACATTTGAAAATGCCAATAACACTTCTAAAATTGTTTTAAAACCAAAATATATTCATAACATGTTATATTACCCATATAATATAAATTATACATCACATGACCAAATAAAATATTATTTACATAATTTAAAATAAACCATTTTGTTAAATACAGCAAATTACACACAATAGTTAAAAGGGCATAACTTTCACATAATAAATCAGATTTCAACAAAACGAAAAGCAGTGTTCTTAAAATTTTATTTACTTTCATAATAAAAGATAAAATTAAAATTTTAAATAATTAAAATTTAAAATTAAAAGTCAAGGTTTGACTATTTTGACAAAAATTCATATTTTCTGAAAATATTCAATTTATTTATGTTTGGAGTTCTAATTGACATCAAAATCAAAATTTATATTTAAAATAACAAAATTTATTCTCTTTCATAAATAAAATAAAGTTTTTAAATCTGTAAATTCAATTTAAAAATAATTGTAAAATATAGGGTTGTTACATCATATTCATCACTTAAGTTACATTTCATTTCATTTCATTCTCCCTTTCATTTACTTTCACATTACAATTTAAGTTAACTTCTAATTTACTTCAAATTGTATTTTATTTAACTCATTTTATTAGCTCATTTTTTCTTTATTTGAGTTATATTTCATTTTTAAAGACCGTTTCCTTTTAACTTAACTTAGAATTCATTTCTAAAGTTACTTTGTTTAACTTTTACTTAAGTCAAATTTCATATCAGTACTCGAATTTTGATTTTGTTCTGCTTAACAAAATTGTTTAACCATTTTAATATTTGGTTTTACATACATTTTCTTACTTTATAAGTTATACATCTTATTTATTCAAACTTTCAAATTCATACTATATGATCACTTAAAAGTTTAGTTTCAATTTCAATAATTTATCTAATTTGGTTCAAATTCATTTTAATTTATTTAACCTTCCTTTAGTTAAATTTCAAATCATATATTTTATTATGCTAACTCAAATTTATTTCGACTTTACTAAATCAAATTTTTATTTCATATTATAAGTCCCAAAACTCATTTCACTTATACTTATCAATTTCAACTCGGATTTTAATTTCGAATTCAATCATCACAACAAAACATTAATTATTAATTTACTATAGTAGCAAATCCATCACATAAAAACTCGAAAATGATACTGACGATGTTGCAGTCATCACCCTTATTATTTCCCAGCAACAGTAGTAAATTAAGTGCTTTATTGCCCTTCTGAAAATCCTTTTATTATTTATAAATCACATTTACAAATCTTTTACTCATATAATTTCACCATCTTACTTACTTATATAGGATTTGTTCCAAATTCATTTATCTTACTTGAATTTCTAATAATATAACCTCTTTAACTTTGAAAAATAACTCTCAAAATAAACGAAATTCTCAAAGTCTTAGTTTAAATTCATTTTTATTTAAAATTCATTTTTATAAATATATTATTTTGCTTATACAGTTTATTCTTTTACAATTGTTGTTTTTATTTAGATTATTCAAACAGCTTTTATTAACTTATATATATATATATTTATATTTCAAACAACCAAATATTCAATTTATTTACATACACTATAATATTTCTGAAAAATTATTCCTCTCTACATAAAATATAATCGATGTAAAATTATTTCATCTATCCAATTTAAAAAGAACAGTGTCGACTTGCCTCGTTTAAGTGTTTAGAAATCCCTATCGATCACATGGCTTACCACATACCGACCAGAATTCACAAACAGCTCAACGGTAAGTAAACACAATATAAAATATTTTACAATCACTAACAAATACACGCTCATATATATAATACACTTAAACTCAATCTAGGGTACTACTGTCCCTATCTATACTGAGTACTCATCAAAGCCTAGGAATATACAAAATCTAAGCTTTGATACCACGTGTGACGACCCATAAATTTGTACCCTTTGAATCGACAATAAACCACACATGTTCGATCCAAAAAGCACAGACTGATGGAAAGTAAAGAGAAAGAAAAGAAGAGAGAAGAAGTGAAGAGAATAAAGAGAGAAGATAGAACTAAACAGAACAATGCAGAATCTCACATCGCAGGTAAAACACATAATATCATATGAATGATCTTTACGAAACTATATATATATACATCAATTAGAGTTCAACAATCAATCACTGATTATCAGCTGGACAGTTATAATAACCTGGCATCACAATTTCTGACAATATAAAATAAAAAACAAAGCGCAAAGCGGATAATCAACATCACTAAGTAAAATAGATACGTGTATACGAAAATGAAGATCTCTAGCTGAAGCTCCAAAAGCACCAAATCTGGACCTGTAAATATACTCGGTTGACCCGAGCATTGAAAGGGAAAAACGTCCGGATCAACCTCGGAAACTAGCGTGAGAAACACACTCGACTGAATTTATTAAATCACTAAACTTTTCCTTCAAAATAAAAGTATCTCGTAAGACACGCCCATGTATAAACAAGGACATGTTTTTACCTTACGATAACCAAAATATTTCATATCAAAATCTGTTATATTGTACTAGTGTCTAGTATACAAATAATAATAATCATAACCGAAATTGTTACATTGATTAAATTCCAACATATAGCCCAAAATGGGTAATATAGTCAATGGCAGGCATGTAGTGGAGTTCAGATTTCCATACAAATGACAAGGTGAAGGGACTACCTTCCGATCGGTACACCTCTAAATGGATGTCCCGAGGAATCATCACAAAGCTGCTCTACCAACACAAGACAGCCCTACCTCTGTAACTAGATAGTACCGAATATGTCATCCTCCGATCGTTACCGATCTTTTCCAAGGGCCCTCATAGCATACAAACCACAATAATTTATATCCCAAATGATATAGTGGGAAAAAATATATCTAGAAGAGGATGATCATATCCTAATGGGAGCGACCCACTTTGCCTTGCCACATCTAACCCTGTTTCAGTCATTCCCGGCTGATGAGACCTGAGGTAACGATTGCCTTTCACATATCACATATCACATATCAAATCAGTTAGAATGTCACACGGCCATTTCCGTTGACTCCTAATTTCCTACCAAAAAATACGACCCTTGAGTTCGTATGTCTCAAGGAGTTGTGTTAAGCTAAGAGAACCTTCTCCGCTACCACTGATGTACGTTTATAAGAACCAATGTACGTAATCTTTAGAAATGCAATGTCAGACATACATCGATGCAAGTTGTCTAAGAACAGGACAAACCGAAGGTATTTTCCTACCACATCCTGTCGGGAAATCCCTAAGATTAGCAGCTAATAGTCCTTGCATTGGGTATTTCATAGCGAAGAGACTACCGCTACTAGATGTATATTGGGATTTCAACCCCAAACGATCAACAAACTGTCCTCCACTATGAAAATCCTAAATATCAATATCATCGACCAACCTGCACAATCGTCGCATAAATGTTGGTCTGAAGTGGTTTTTGGATAAACCGATCCCGATCTCTTCGCACCAACAACGCAAAGGAGATTCTCAACCTCGCACAGAAACTAAGTCTCGCAAAGTTATCACGTCTCCAACTTTTAACTTGCTATCCTTCGGCCAAGAAGGAAGCTCGATAGATTGGAGTAATACTTCGCACTGTACGAATCAACATCCTCAACACAAATGATAATCAAGCCTACACAGATGGCTACGTACTGAGTGTACGACTAAATAATTCCCACTTCAAGTCGACGAACTAAAATGGGCAAATTTGTTAGTCGGTTATTTTACTATCAAAGAACCAAACAAATATCTAGCACCGTAAATAATCACTATACCTGTTTAATTAATCTTTTATTAGTTAAATCACTTGCCAAATATTCACTTCAAAATTATCTTTAAAAGAGATATATTCTCTAAACCAATTCAACTTCCTATATTGAAAAACATTGCCATATACTTCTTAATACTAATAATAAGAATTCTATGAATAGAAAATCAACCGTGCCATTTCGACAACCCAAAATACCCTTTGTGCATTTCGCTTTTACCAGCCTTGTCGAAAAAAATAGAGTATAGAAAACCCGTAATCGATTTCCTCTCCATCCCACTTTCGCAAATACTAAGTAAGATTCCTAATCTAGGTTTACTCAAACTTTGATCATCAACTAACTTCCACCCTCATCTCTACTGGTTAATGTTTGTCTTCCTCACTAATACTTAAAAGAGGGAGGATGGATTGCCAACTTCTTTATCAGTTTCTTCGATTTAAGCTCTGTAGGCCAAAATTCAAAGAACAAAGCTAAAGGGAGTAACCTTATGGACGTTGGAACTGAAGTAGACCTAATTCACATTCAGGTACTACCTATACGCCGTCAGATTGTGGTGATGCATAGATTTTTGCAGTTTTTCTTGTTGTTTGTAATCATTATGAGAGTAGACGAATGAAATCCATTTCACATGATATGATATATTTGGTACTTGGATCAGGTTATATATGTTCAATTCCAAGTTTATTTTAGGTAAGATTTGGACATTTTGATTTATTTATTTTGGAGTCTTTTCCGCCCTAAGTAACAATCAACCTGCTGATACGATATTCTTTCCAACCACTACCACATTCAATGTTATAATTTATGAAAATTTCATGTATTGCACCTAGATTGAGATTTGTTACTTGACAATGATGTAAGTGTTTTAGAATTTTATGGCATTTTTAATCATGATGACCATACTATAACAGTTTTCTAATGTACTATACTATTTATTAGTTTGTTCTTATTAATTTTAGCATTTTGTAGAATTTCTAATCATGAATTCAAATGGATATTACTATATAAGTACAGGTAATTGTTAAAAACGGTGAAAAATGTTTGCATAATGCTTTTTGTTTATAGATTTGATTTATTTTCTTTTTGTGTTTAGATTCATGTAAACAAAGCTTACCTAGACTCATATTTTTTGAAACCTCCTATGTGCTCTATGGTCATCCTATTACATCATGGATCATTGTATTTTTTTGTCTCTTAGAAACTAGTAAATGTGAATATATCATTAATAATTTTGCAATACCGAAAGATCACTCTTCATGTATGTTCTCGACCCCTAACCAATTGAGATGTTATTTTGATAATCTCATCATTTAATTGATAATCAACCAATATTAAGTTGATTGAATGTTTGAAATTTGTGACTAAATGGATCTTGCATTCTTCAATTTTTGGTGGATAGATGTGAAAGATATAGAGAGAGTGCATTCTAAGTTTGAGTTCTATGTAAGTATTTTCCTTAATAATTTATCAGATCATCACCACTTTCATTAAATAAATAATTTTCTCAATTTATGTATTCATGCTTCGTATCTATAGTTTACTTATACACTATGTCACCTTAGTCCAAATTTAATTTAACACAGTTAGCCAGAAAGATAATCAAGGTTAAAAAATTCATATTTATGACTCCTGACTTCATGTAGGTGGAATTATAAAGCATGAATACTCTCGAAGTGGCCAAATTCCCCTATGGTTGCCAAAATATTTCCAGGTACACATTGAAACCATTATATAATTTTTTACCATTTACTAATACTTTTAAAGAAAAAATATATTTGTACCCTTTTCCCTCATAGATGAGTGTTGTACTTTTTGTTAAACTTGATACCAAATCTTTTCTCCTTCGAAACTATGTAGTTCATACCACTATCTCTCATAAATAGTAATTAAGAAAGAACTATGTTTGATGTAGAAGTGTGAAAGTTGAAATATACAACAAAACAACCATGTAAATAAAGAATAAAGGTGAAGGTTAATTAAAAAAATTCTTAGGTAAGAAATTGTAGATTTATAACCAGACACGTTAACAAATGTGATGAGGGGTTATTAAAGACACCATACTAGATTTAACTATATAGATTTATCTCTTTGGCTACTTACATTATTTAGAATCATTGTATTCATTTCATAGATAATATATTATATATGCTTTTATAAATTAAACATTTGAATCCGATAAGTACATATCTGGAATATTTTTAAGTGGTGCATAATTTCAAACTTAATTTACACTGTAGTTTATGCCATTGATTAAAAAAACATACTATCATCTCTTTATAATTTTAATTTAACTAATTTTACATTACAAATGTTCATTCATTGCAATAGAAAACTAATAGGATACGATCGTTTAATGGAAGTGGGAGATGGCTTCGGTGTGGCGCTTGACTTTGTTTTATGGTGCCTTCGGGTGCTTCTGGAGTAGAAAATGTGGAAGTGCCGAAGCGATATTACATTTTGATGGATGAGACCTTGATTTACTAGGCGAGAACTATGTGATTCTTGATTCAAATTCGAGGTTGATGTGCTTGACTATGATGGGGAGCAGTGGAATGCCGATTTTAGGGAATTCTTAGCAGTGAAATTTGCATGTTTTGCATGATTTGGAGAAGGGGCGTTTGTCTTCCATGCCTGCTAAATTCATTGATCTTTGATTGGGCAGGGTTTGGAGTTTGGCTATTTAGATATAGGATATATTGGTATTTATATCATATCATATTGTTCTCTTTTATTTGTTTCATTTTTGCAATTTCTTTGTCATACCATTTTTGCATCTTAATTTGATATGCTTTTGCAAAATCTTCTTTGATAGGCTAAGATAAGAAGAACCTCTATAGTCTTATGAAACGAGCGGCGTAACATGTCATGTGCTTCAGTTGCAGTAACTAATGAAAAGAATAGCCTCAAATATTTTAAGGGGATGGTGTAGACAAGCCATATTGGTAAGTATATGTCTCCATTTTTTCGTGGTTCGACTTAAATGGTTTTATTTTTCCCATTCTTAATTTCATAATTTTGATATTTAATGTCATTATTCCTAGAATTAGTAAGACTCCTATTATTTGTCCTTTTATATACAAATCAAAAGTGTTCAGAAGTAAATAAGAGTTCACCACCATGAAACCTTTTTCTCCTTTTTATTGTCTTCAAAATATAAATAATTGTAATCAATAGATGACTAACATTTTTCAAACAATTGGTTTTTAAGCATGATTTTGCAAATTATCAAATCCTGTGGATATTACTAGTGATTTTATGCACTGAAAATGGAAAACAATGCGCATGTAAATTGCTTTTGATATATCTAAAATGCAAAAGTGGTTAAGTGTGTAATTTATTCTATAATTTGCCACTGAAACTCAGTTAGTTTTTCCTCTTCTTCGATATATGTCATCCATTGAGCTGAGTCATATTTAAAATCTCTTCCTACAGTTAGTTTAAGTTTATTTTATTGAAAGGGGGAAAAAGAAAAAAAGAAAAGGAAAAAAGAAACAAGAGAACAGAAGTCAGCAAGTGATTCTAATTCCAAATTCTTGCTTACAATCAGGTCTTAGGATATATAGAATTCAACAACCTTTGAGTATTCTATAATTTAATTTTGTTTCCTCAGAATAGTTACTTTAGACTTTATACCATAATTTGATATACTATATGACATTGTAATTCGAAGTTTGTATTTATGGAATTCTATCAACATTGATATTTATCAGCTCTAATGGCAAGTATTGCAGTCTTCTATGCAACTTCAATGCTGATTAATAGTTATTCCTTATAAGATGATGATGCTCCCTAAAATACTAAAATGGTCCCTATTGCCACATGTGTATGAACTAGATGTGATGACCCGGATTTTGGGCAATATCAATTTAATAATCTGTATTAATAATTAAATTCATTTGATAATTTTCTTTTATAATTCTAATTTAAATTGGCAAATTTATTCTTTTAAAAAGCAAATAAATATTTAATTAGTAAATTTTATCTTTTAAAAGTTAATAAAATATTTTCTGTTTATAATGTGTGTGTGTGTATATTTGTATATATTGTAAATAGAAAAGCTGTAACGACCCGCCTTTTTGGACAATTTAAATCGATGATCAAATACACATGTCGATTCCAAACCACTCAAAAGGGCAGATAGTTATTGGGGTAAATAAGGAAGGAAATAAAGAGAAATAAAGGAAATGAAACAACACAGAATCTCACAGCGGAACGATAAAATATAATAGTCAAATAAGCAGTTCATGAAGCTGTTTACTATACTTTGACAATTATTTATACAACATTTATCAGAGTTATACTTATACAACAGAACAATTAAAATAATGCAGCAGATAGCATGATGCAAGGGTAATAATAGTAGTAGTATACCAAATCTTCGTCTTCATCCTCCAGAATAGATCTTCAAAAATCTGAAACTCAGGACTGACCCGAGCGTAATAAAATGACAAAACACTCGAGTCAGGACTAAAATATCCTTATGAAAGTTAAATCAATCGTAAATAAATATGAGTGTAACGGCGTCGGAGATGTTTACGGGGTTTGACATCTCATATCCAGTGTCAACGTGCGTGCAATAACTCAAGAGATGTTACGGGATTTTCCATCTCTTAAGGATCCGTTAAACTATCTACTATGTAGTAATGTACGCTAAGTAGATAATGTCTATCAGTAATATAAAGTACCAAAATAGCGTTAAGGCGTTACCATAATCCCCCTTAACACATTTTTATAATGCCATAGTCTATACAGCACCGTAAGCCCCACCGTAAACTGGTGGTTATCAGAGGGTACCCCATAGGTATAACACAAAACATAACGTAGTGGTCGCGAATAGGATAATTAGTATGACAAGGTACATGAGGCGATACCAACTAGGATACTAGTAGTTGCGTGATCCGGACTGATGTTGGGCATAGCCAGCAGCTACCCCAACACCGCGAAACAACACTCCCAAATCAAGGGGTGCACCCATATCGAATCACAAATGTAATAGATATGGTATCGAAGAAGTGTGTCCGCTAGAGGTGGCGAACCTCAATGGCCCGGCGCGACTCCTGTTTTAGTCATGTCAGGGGTCATCCAATATCGTTCTCTTTCTTCAGTCAACGCGTTCATCAAACCATCCACTTCATTCTGGATCAACACTCCACGTATAATAGTTATTAAAGTGGCTTTCGGTATCGACATAGAGTATGTCCATATCCGATCTCGTACTCTTTAATAACTACGTATTATTACACCGTTGGCTCTTTTACACTTCAAATCGATTCATAATTGATATCAAAATATCAAATTCGCTTCAAAAATCAAATTCATTTCAAATATCATCGTATCTATTTAAAATGTAAGGTTTCGTTTCAAAAAATCATTTTTCGCCTTAATATCTCATTTCAATTTCAAGATCATTTCGAATTTCAATTTAGGTTGCAACTTCATTTAACCCAATTCGTATTTAAATTCAAGATTTAAATATAAACATTTCACCTTATTGACCAGCTTAGAATTTTAGAAAATAGTTTAAGGAGTTTAAAAGTAGTTTTAAATAATTAAAATAGTTAAAAATACTTAAAATCTTAAAATGGATTTGAAATAGATAAATTAGTTTTAAATAATTTAAATCGGGTTAAGTAGATTTAAAATAGATTAAAATAGTTTAAGTATTCAAAATGGTTTATATAACTAGTAATTTGGAAAACAAAATAAAACAGCTTCAAAAACCAAACCATTTCAATTATAACTTCCCAATTCAAAACAATTTAATTTCCATTCTACCAATTCAATTTCGATTTCAATTCAAATCAATGTCAACTTTGACTTCAAATTAATTCAATTTTACATCCACCTTCAATTTATTCAATTTCAATTTATATTGATTTTTAGCTTGATATTTCAAAATATCAATTTTTAACACTTAACAAAATTATCCTTCAATATTCAAATTTAAATCCCAAATACAAATACGATTCAATTTCAAGCTCAATTTCAAAATATCATTTTATATCGCTTTTACTTAGTAATATTCAAAGCTCGAATTAAGGTTAAATCCAATCATATCCCGATTTTTAAATTCCAAAGTCTCCACTTTAATTATTTAACAATTTATTTTAACCAAAATTTATTTCAGCATTCCAAACTCAATTTTCGATAAATTCGATTTCAATAAATTGATTCCTATTATAACTTTTAAACCAAAACATTTAATAAATTTCAAATCGACGATTTCAAAAAATTATTAATTTAGCCAATTCGGTGTCCGTATATAATTTTCTATCCTATGGCCAAGTAATTATTTATTTCAATCAAATGTCAAGGATGAATATATATCACTTAAATCAAATGACAATTTCATATGTATGCATAACAGTATATATACAAGCAAATAAACATCCAAACATTTAAATATCACCCAATAACATCCATCGAAATACATCATCCAATAGACAATACAATTCATGGCAATTTAATAGTTATCAATGTCAGGTAATTTAATCGCAATTCAGTTTTAATTTCAATTTAACTGTTAATTAATTTTCAACGGTTAATTCAAATGACAATCTATATGACAATTAAATTCTATCAAACAACGACAAATAAAATCATAACACTTCATAATGTCAAATTTAACTAGCATAAAGATATTTAGTACGTTGTGAGCGTTATAAAACACTCACCTTGATTTCCTGTTGTCACTGAGGCGTTCCGGTTTGGAACTAAACCGGACGACTTCCAATTTTAGCCCAAATTACAATTATCTCCAAATCCATACAAACCAATTTCATTTCGAAGCTCTCGTCATCATGATCGCAACGCAAAAAGTCTCGTCTCAATCGGACCTCGTATGTGAGAGTTACACATTTTATAAGTTATCGACATTTGAATTTTAAAACAAGTTAATTTCTTTTTAAAAAAATAAACATTACCCAAAAGGCCCGGCCCACAAAACTCCATCCCTCCCAAACTCCTAAAGCCAATTGCCTGTACACGAAATAGAGAAACACATTCACGCGCGTGCAACATTTCGAGTGACACGGAGCTACAGTTTACGAAACTCGAATCTGTCTTCGCCTATCTTCTTCTCTTCGAAGCCTCCATCATCTCGACCACAAAGTAGCAAGCTCGGCCACCCCCAGTGAAACGCGACACGTGCATCCCCCTCTCGACCACGCGCAGGTCGCACGCCCCAAGACACCACCGAGCTCCACCAAAACGTGCGTCCAGATGCTATTCGACGAGGAGAATCCAAATACGAGCTTTATTTCTCGAATCGGTGAATGAAAACAAAGTGAAGCTTAACCCTAGCTTCAAAACCCCTCACGCCTTCACTGTCGCACTCCCAAACTAAAAGTCGCACTAGGCCAAAAGCATATAGGATCGAAGCAAACGATGAAATAGGATTTTTAGAGAAGGTTTCGTGATTTTTAATCGAGTATTTGAGGAGAAAGAATTTTTTAAAGTTGGATTTATGTTTTCTCTCTGCCTGAAGCTCGCGTGCAGTTATTAAAAGGAAAGAAGAGGCTTTTGCGTGTTTGAATGGGTAAAAGGTACAGTGAAAAGATGGGATAGCAGCTGAAAAGGAGATTTGACTAATTAAAATATTTATTTAAATTTCAAAATACCTCGATCTACGCAACTCGTAATCTCAAACCCCTATCAGGGCATTCCGCTAGGCGTTCATAATGTTATACCCCCATTCCGGATGCAATGGAAAAGGTTTCGAAAGCTAATTCGATCGTATGCGCGAGTTACGGAAATAAACGATCAAATTTAAATTAAACCGATTAAACGAATTTCTATGCGTTTTGGCTCACCCCGGACAAACGGTAAATCTGATTGACACAAAGTTTTAAATCTTACAATAATATCACGTTACGGATCTGATGAAACCAGTTTCGTCCAATTCTGAGACTGTTCGAAAATTGGCTTTTTTCAGTCGATAATTAAATATTAAAAAAATTCAATTTTCACAAATAAATTTTAAATTCAGTTTTAAAAGTTCTATAACATCACTATAACTCCAATATGATAAAATAAAATTTTGCCAATCATTTTTAATCATATTAAATCCGTTATTCAATTATCCAATAAATTCTAATTTTAAAATCTTATTAACTCCATTATAATCCCGATATAACTTACATTCACTTTGGAAACCAATTTGAATCATATTAAATCAAATTTCAATTATTCACTCTATTTTCATATATTAAATTTCAATATCAAATTAATCATATCAAATTCGGAATTTAATTATTCAAACATTTGTAATATTAAATTTAACAAATTTGACTATTCTTCAATCACTATCTTTTGAGATATTCAACGAACTTAAAAATTTAACTTTTGAAGCGAATTAAAATTATAGAACAACCATTTCCATTATACGGTTATTCAATTCCCATTATTAAATTATTCAATAAATTCCAAATATTAAATATAAACAATTTCGCTTATCCAATAATTCATAATCTTTTAAAATATTGAAATCGAACTTATAAGATTCAACCTTTAAAACCAATTCACAATTTAGAACACTAATTCATTTTACAGTTATTCAATTATTCAGTAAGTTTTAAATATTTAATTTAAACAATTTACCTGTTCAATATTCAATATTTGATTTTAAATAGATTTTACTTATCAATCAATTACTCTATTATACCCAATGAATTCAACATTTATTATCCTATTCAACTATTGATTGCAAAGGCATTCACTAAGTACCTTTTATTTTTCATTACTTGGATAGTTATTGTTGCAATTTATTCCAGTTATTATTATTTCAAACGAATTACAAATTTTTTCTAACATAAAATCATGAAAACTTATTAATTTAGCTATTTTAATTATCGAAAATTTACGGGTTGTTACAAAAGCTTTGGTGAATTTAACAAATAAAATCATGATTTCAAACTCTAATATATTTGGTAATTTGGAAATTATGATTAAATTAAATATCAAACTTGTGGCGCCCACCTCTATACCCACGCTAGCCAAGAACACTACGGAGTAATGCTGTCGACTAGTACGGAGAATAAGGCTGTTGAGGAGCGACTATCTGTATAATTGCTTTGTGCAAGTACCAATATGCCAGATAAAAATATAACTTTTCATCTCAAGAGGAAATCCGACATACCGACACAAACTCAAAGCTACTACACAGTGGCTATAAAGGTCTTCGGAAACAAATATAGAAATAAACATAACACAAATCAGTCACAGATAATTCATATCACAAAGGCGGAAGGAGATATGAATATATAATTAACACATGGAAGTGTATATCAGAGTAGTGGTCAAAAAGATCCACAATAATACAAAAGAATAGCAACACGTGCTATACAAAAGAATACAACTATGAGTCTATATCTCAAGTTATACAACAAAATAAACTACTAATCTAAAGTAGTTAGCCAAAAGTCAGATGATGATCCTGGAAGAGAAGTCAAGCAGAAGCACCTGTAACATCTCGGTCTGACCCGCGTATTATTTAATAAGAAAATAATAAACGGATCAGTCTAGCTATAAATATCAGATGAAATGATACAGAATAAGAGATATGACTAAACGCATAATAATCACAATGCAAAGCTGTGATAATAAGTAATTGAAAAATCAACAAGAGATTAATCAATATCACAAAGATCTACTCAAGATAAAAAGGAATGTCATACTCCTAATTTCATTCACCAAGCCACAATAAATGACATATATATCCATGCCAATCATAAAAGTTGGTGAAACATAAATTCCAAAAATCAACACACGAAATCCAGAAATCACAATAAAAGGATGGACAATCCTAGAAAAATAAACTCCTCCTAACAGGGTATAGTCCCCCATTGCGGACATTGAGCCGAAGCTCCTCCTGGTGAGCCGAAGCTCCTCATGACAGGGTATAGTCCCCCATTGCGGACTTTGAGCCGAAGCTCCTCCTGGTGAGCCGAAGCTCCTCGTGACAGGGTATAGTCCCCCATTGCGGACTTTGAGCCGAAGCTCCTCCTGGTGAGCCGAAGCTCCTCGTGACAGGGTATAGTCCCCCATTGCGGACTTTGAGCCGAAGCTCCTCCTGGTGTGTCGAAGCTCCTCGTGACAGGGTATAGTCCCACATTGCAGACATTGAGCCGAAGCTCCTCCTGGTGAACCGAAGTTCCTCATGACAGGGTATAGTCCCCCATTGCGGACATTGAGCCGAAGCTCCTCCTAGTGAGCCGAAGCTCGATAAAAACGACGTACAGTCCTCTACGTGGACAAAGAGACATCGCACAATGCTAGTCTAAACCATAAAACGATCGTCATGATCAAAGAGAAGTGTCGATTACAGTAAGCTAGTAAATATATGAGCTTAGCTTCATGTCCCATAACCACTAGCTTAACTTAAATATTTACGAACAAATTGTAGATCTCCACTAGAAAATTGTCACAAGAAATTCAATCGAACAAGTCCAAGAATTAACCGACAAAGTAAACGCAAGCGTTTCATACCACTCGTTTTGCTAAGTCGTTTAATTAGATTTCTCATACGAGCGAGGTAAAGGCTTGTATATACTAATAGATTGGAAAACGGTTTAAGAAAACGAGCTTTGTAATAAAACAGTGTTGAAATCATTTGAAGAAAGAGTTTTGATATTTACTACTAGTATAGAAAACCTTTATATTTTTAAAGTGACAAATCACGAAGAAGATTGTAGGAACAATCAATCACTAAGATTCACATTCGAAAACGTGAATAAAATCCAAAGAAATCGATATCAAATCCATCAAAGTGGATATATCTAAAATTCCCAAAGAAAAGGTCATCAAAGTCGATAATAAATGACAACAACAAAAGGGAGACAACACGAATCGATTAAAGTTGGAAATTCAAACGAATTAGCAATATAGGCTAATCTGGCAAATAGTAGCAGGTCGGTCGACCGGACTCCCTGAGTCGGTCGACCGAACCAGAGGTTGGAAGTGCTCGGGGCACCAGGTCAGTCGACCGGCCCAGGGGGCTCGGTCGGTCGAAGCCTGTAACCAGCACTTCCAAACAAAGGTAGGAAGTTCCTGGACTACAGGTCGGTCAACCGGCCCAGGGGGCTCGGTCGGCCGAACCTGTACACTTGCACTTCCTACCCTATTTCAAAGGAGGTGCAAATCCCGACCAAATTGCAATCGCACGAGCAACGGCGCTAAGGGTTTATGCCAATCGACTACCCGGCCCTATGAGCTCCTCGATGCATCACCAAAAACATGTTCAAACATCAAAGTTAGGATTTTTAACGAATTGAACTCAAAACACTAAAAATTGGAATATTCACAAAAGCAATCCAAATCAAAATCAAATGCACATGAATAAGTGTTAGGAATTCATACCTAACAATAGAAGAGAATTATAAGCGTAGATGTGAGATTAAAAATCTCACCTTTGCACTAAAATTTATGAAGATGAAGCTTGAAAGCAAAGGGGAATCAACCACTCTTCAAATCCAACTCTAGAAGCTTGAATCTAAGCTTAAAAGAAGAACATTCCCCAAGTTAGGTTTAGGAAATTTCTGAGATCAAAGAGAGAATGAGTTGGGGAAGATGAAGAGAAGCTTACCAATGGGTTCTTCTATTAGTTTGGAGCAAGAACTTGAGCAAGCAAGAGGAACTAGGGTTTTGGATTTCTATTTCCCATTCTCTTCCACCATTTTTGCTAAAGCTTGAGTGTTAGGAAAATAAGAATGAAGTGGAGAGGAGAGGGGGGTTGGGACTGAGTTAGTAAGTGGGTTCAGTCCAAACCAAAACCCTAAGTGAAAAAGTGGCAAAAATCAACTTTCTCCAAACATATCGAAGCTTATACTCAAAAAGGTCGCAAACGTCATTTTGAACTCTATGGGGGTGGTCTTGAGTCCCAATTCGACTGTTTGCACAAAGTAGCTTTTCGGACCAAAATCCGATGAACGGTGAAATATTTAAATAAAATATTTAAATATATAATCGATAAATATGCGGGTTGTTACAGACTCCCCACCTTAAAGAAATTGCGTCCTCGCAATAATTAAGAAGGAAATATATAGTAACAACCGTGGAAGCATATTAACACAAAAGAAAATTGAAATAAGAAGTTCACCATAAGGAGCATGAAAGAGTAAGCCTGAACGGGATCGCTCAATGAATTCTCTGGATTCCCAAGAGCAATCCTTAGGATTTGAGAATCATTGGACTATCACAAAAAGAACATCTTTATTCCGAAGGCGCTCAACCTCCGAAGTAATGATGCTAATGGAATGTTGCTCATAAATCAAATCTGGTGAAACTTCAATTTCCACAATATCACCAGGCACAAGAATAAAACCGGAAACATAAAAGCATTTCCGTAGATAAAAGACGTGGAGAACGACAAGAATAGCAGAAAATTGAGCTAGTGCAACGGCGTAGTACAAAAACGGTACGCCCGAGGAACTAGAAACTCAAATAATTTGGAACACCGACGTAGTACAAAGACGGTACGTCCAATGAACCAAAAAGCCAAGTCATTGATGTAGTGCAAACGGTACATCCAATGAATCAAAAAGCGAAGACATTGATGTAGTACAAACGGTACATCCAATGAATCAAAGAAACTGATGTAGTACAAACGGTACATCCAATGAATCAAAAGCAAAGACATTGATGTAGTACAACGGTACATCCAATGAATCAAAAGCAAAGACATTGATGTAGTACAAACGGTACATCCAATGAATCAAACAACAAAGACATTGATGTAGTACAAATGGTACATCCAATGAATCCAAAAAGAAAAGACATTGATGTAGTACAAACGGTACATCCAATGAATCAAATAGCAAAGACATTGATGTAGTACAAACGGTACATCCAATGAATCGAATAGCAAAGACATTGATGTAGTACAAACGGTACATCCAATGAATCCAATAGCAAAAACATTGATGTAGTACAAACGGTACATCCAATGAATCAAAAGCAAAGACATTGATGTAATACAAACGGTACATCCAATGAATCAAAAAAAGACGGAACATCGATGTAGTATAATAACAGTACATCCGATGAACCGAACACCATAAAAGAACATCGGACACTAGTCCATAAAAGGAATGAGATAAAACTCAATAAAACGAAGTGTACCAAAACGTCCAACGAACTTGATAAAAAGATAATTCCATTCAGACATCATCAAAGAATCAACCACTTGTTGCTTACGACAAAGCGCATTGGCAACACGATTTCCCTTCCAGGAATAAAAAGAATATCAAGATCATAAGATGTCAGGAACTCGAGTCAACATGGAGTTCCATATGAGAAAATAATTATTCCAAAGATTTATGATCGAGGTAGAGAACAAATTTCTCATCCAAATATGATGATGCCAAATTCCAAAAGTAAAAACAATAGCCGAGAGCACTAGATCATGAGTGGCGTATCTAGTCTCGATAAGCTATAATGATTTAGAAGCACAAGTGATAGCATGTTATTTTATGTAAGAGAACGGCATCCAAACCAATACGATAAGCATTGGTACAAAAGATAAAGTCTTGATTCCCCTCGGAAATCACAAGAACAAGAGTATCGAAAAGAAAGAATTTCTTTTAAATAATCTTCTTTCCCATAAAGTTAAAACTTTCAAAATTACACTTATCTTTATATAATTATCTTTCTAGAAATTTTTTTACGTTTTACAAGTCAATACATCGTGTCTGATTGTCACATCAAAGCGTTTAGGAAATTCCTATCGATAACGTTGATCAAGCGCATCGACCAAAATTCTTAAATCACTCAACGGGCAATACAATCACAAAATCATCTTTTATAGGATAAATAAATCTCTTAAAAAGTTTTAAGAATATTCTTTGTTCGTTTCAAGAACAAAATCCAGTTTTACTTATAATTAAATCTTATGAAAAAGATTTGCAAAATTTTAAATTACTATTTTCATCCAAAATCAATAAATACAAAGATGGAGTCATCGAGATATTTGTAGAATACTCGATTTATAATATGGATGAAACAAGATGGGCAAACTGAATGACATAATAATCCATTCATAGAATCATAACGAGTGCGGAATGCGGTAAGTGGACTTCCGCAACTCGTAGCAAATGAAAACAGGTGGCAAGGTCGAGCTGAAAAGACCTTAACACTACTCAAAAGATTGCTTAGGTGACAGTCCTAAGACAAATTCAAAAATACCGAAAAATATCTCAAACTACATGAATGAGAGAAACAACACTTTCCTTATAAGTGGGCTTAAGGTATAAAATGATGCCATCAAGTTAGAATCAAAATCATAAAGGAAAAATAGAAATCTGCTTAACAGATTGAAAATGTCGAAGATGAATAGTCCACTCGAAAAATAGGATATGGGCTTCACAATGATTAAGCCGATCCTTTCCAAAAATCAATTCCGAAGCCTAAGTAAAAATATCGGCTCGGAAAGAAAAGTCTCATAAAAATAATTTCGACATCAATAAAAAGCAAATTGAGTGTTGCGGATCTACCATCCGGATTCACAATCCTCAAAGAAGTCATCAAGCCCAAAATATTCAAAGAAAAAGAATCGACAAGTTCTTTTGATATAAAAATAATGAGATGGAACCCATATAAAAAAGAACTCAAATAAGAAGATCACGAAATAAAACAATGCCCTCAAGGATTGAGTGAAAAGTACCTTGACCAAGAGAAAAGTTGCTAGGGGCTTGCACAATATTTAGCTTTCTCATGTCCTTGTTCAAAAGTTTGGGACACGCAGATAAAAGATGACCCGGTTTCTTGCAATAGCGACAAGAATGGGGTTTTGGACACATATTCGCATAGTGTTCCATAGAATTACAATTGTAGCATCCTCCACGATTAGGGATTGGGGTCTTTGCTACAAAAGTAGTTTGCTTCACTCTCTTATTGGGATTAAGGCTCTTGAATTAATATGCCTCTTCTTGGAAGTCCCAATATCACAAACACTTCCTTTACCAACCTCTCCATGAAGAAGAGTAACATCCACAAGCTGATTGAAAGAAACTTCAAGTTTCAAAGGTAGAACCATTTCGGGGTTCTTGCTCAAAGCATAGATAAACTCTTGATTCTTTACAAGATCCAAAAGTTGTTGAGCAGACATGAATACTCCATCCAGGGTAGTAGCACTAGATTGACCGGCGCTGGGACGACCAGGTCTAACCATTTCTCTTCTTGAAGAAAGAAAGAAAGAAGAGGAAAAAGTTATTCTCAAGATAATTATCAAGCAATTCTTGATAGATAAAATAAGGAATCATAAAGAAAATAGGATGAATCGGTACGAAGACTCGAATAAAATCCTAAAGCACGACTCCTAAGAAAGACTTAGGACGATGATCCTTGTTAAATTATTCTATATTGTTCCGAAGTTTGGCTCTGATACCAAGCTGTGACGCCCCACCTCTATACCCACACTAGCGAAGAACACTACGGAGTAATGCTATCGACTAGCATGGAGAATAAGGCTGTTGAGGAGCGACCATCTGTATAATTGCTTTGTGCGAGTACCGATATGCCGGATAAAAATATAACTTTTCATCTCAAGAGGAAATCCGACATACCGAAACAAACTCAAAGCTACTACACAGTGGCTATTAAGGTCTTCGGAAACAAATATAGAAATAAACATAACACAAATCAGTCACAGATAATTCATATCACAAAGGCGGAAGGAGATATGAATATATAATTAACACATGGAAGTGTATATCAGAGTAGTGGTCAAAAAGATCCACAATAATACAAAAGAATAGCAACACGTGCTATACAAAAGAATACAACTATGAGTCTATATCTCAAGTGTATACAACAAAATAAACTACTAATCTAAAGTAGTTAGCCAAAAGTCAGATGATGATCCTGGAAGAGAAGTCAAGCAGAAGCACCTGTAACATCTCGGTCTGACCCGAGTATTATTTAGTAAGAAAATAATAAACGGATCAGTCTAGCTATAAATATCAGATGAAATGATACAGAATAAGAGATATGACTAAACGCATAATAATCACAATGCAAAGCTGTGATATATAAGTAATTTAAAAATCAACAAGAGATTAATCAATATCACAAAGATCTACTCAAGATAAAAAGGAATGTCATACTCCTAATTTCATTCACCAAGCCACAATAAATAACATATATATGCATGCCAATCGTGAAAGTTGGTGAAACATTAATTCCAGAAATCAACACACGAAATCCAGAAATCACAACAAAAGGATGGCCAATCCCAGAAAAATAAACTCCTCCTGACAGGGTATAGTCCCCCATTGCGGACATTGAGCCGAAGCTCCTCATGACAGGGTATAGTCCCCCATTGCGGACTTTGAGCCGAAGCTCCTCCTGGTGAGCCGAAGCTCCTCGTGACAGGGTATAGTCCCCCATTGCGGACTTTGAGCCGAAGCTCCTACTGGTGAGACGAAGCTCCTCGTGACAGGGTATAGTCCCCCATTGCGGACATTGAGTCGAAGCTCCTCCTAGTGAACCGAAGTTCCTCATGACAGGGTATAGTCCCCCATTGCGGACATTGAGCCGAAGCTCCTCCTGGTGAACCGAAGTTCCTCATGACAGGGTATAGTCCCCCATTGCGGACATTGAGCCGAAGCTCCTCCTGGTGAGCCGAAGCTCAATAAAAACGACGTACAGTCCTCTACGTGGACAAAGAGACATCGCACAATGCTAGTCTAAACCATAAAATGATCGTCGTGATCAAAGAGAAGTGTCGATTACAGTAAGCTAGTAAATATATGAGCTTAGCTTCATGTCCCATAACCACTAGCTTAACTTAAATATTTACGAACAAATTGTAGATCTCCACTAGAAAATTGTCACAAGAAATTCAATCGAACAAGTCCAAGAATTAACCGACGAAGTAAACGCAAGCGTTTCATACCACTCGTTTTACTAAGTCGTTTAATTAGATTTCTCATACGAGCGAGGTAAAGGCTTGTATATACTAATAGATTGGAAAACGGTTTAAGAAAATGAGCTTTGTAATAAAATAGTGTTGAAATCATTTGAAGAAAGAGTTTTGATATTTACTACTAGTATAGAAAACCTTTATAATTTTAAAGTGACAAATCACGAGGAAGATTGTAGGAACAATCAATCACTAAGATTCACATTCGAAAACGTGAATAAAATCCAAAGAAATCGATATCAAATCCATCAAAGTGGATATATCTAAAATTCCCAAAGAAAAGGTCATCAAAGTCGATAATAAATGACAACAACAAAAGGGAGACAACACGAATCGATTAAAGTTGGAAATTCAAACGAATTAGCAATATAGGCTAATCTGGCAAATAGTAGCAGGTCGGTCGACCGGACTCCCTGAGTCGGTCGACCGAACCAGAGGTTGGAAGTGCTAGGGGCACCAGGTCGGTCGACCGGCCCAGGGGGCTCGGTCGGCCGAAGCCTGTAACCAGCACTTCCAAACAGAGGGAGGAAGTTCCTGGACTACAGGTCGGTCGACCGGCCCAGGGGGCTCGGTCGGCCGAGCCTGTACACTTGCACTTCCTACCCTATTTCAAAGGAGGTGCAAATCCCGACCAAATTGCAATCGCACGAGCAACGGCGCTAAGGGTTTATGCCAATCGACTACCCGGCCCTATGAGCTCCTCGATGCATCACCAAAAACATGTTCAAACATCAAAGTTAGGATTTTTAACGAATTGAACTCAAAACACTAAAAATTGGAATATTCACAAAAGCAATCCAAATCAAAATTAAATGCACATGAATAAGTGTTAGGAATTCATACCTAACAATAGAAGAGAATTATAAGCATAGATGTGAGATTAAAAATCTCACCTTTGCACTAAAATTTATGAAGATGAAGCTTGAAAGCAAAGAGGAATCAACCACTCTTCAAATCCAACTCTAGAAGCTTGAATCTAAGCTTAAAAGAAGAACATTCCCCAAGTTAGGTTTAGGAAATTTCTGAGATCAAAGAGAGAATGAGTTGGGGAAGATGAAGAGAAGCTTACCAATGGGTTCTTCTATTAGTTTGGAGCAAGAACTTGAGCTAGCAAGAGGAACTAGGTTTTTGGATTTCTATTTCCTATTCTCTTCCACCATTTTTACTAAAGCTTGAGTGTTAGGAAAATAAGAATGAAGTGGAGAGGAGAGGGGGGTTGGGACTGAGTTAGTAAGTGGGTTCAGCCCAAACCAAAACCCTAAGTGAAAAAGTGGCAAAAATCAACTTTCTCCAAACATATCGAAGATTTATACTCAAAAAGGTCGCAAACGTCATTTTGAACTCAATGGGGGTGGTCTCGAGTCCCAATTCGACTGTTTGTACAAAGTAGCATTTCGGACCAAAATCCGATGAACGGTGAAATATTTAAATAAAATATTTAAATATATAATCGATAAATATGCGGGTTGTTACAAAACTTTTCAAAGATTATTTAAATAATTAACCATGTAGTTTTAAAATATTTAAGGTAAATGTTTAATTTTTTAAAATATATCTTTAGCTTAAGTTAAAATTTAAATAAATTTAATAAAAAGGTTTGTTTTATTTTCTTTTTAAAATATTGCTTAATAAATCTGATTTGAAATTATATATATGTATAAGTTTAAAATATAATTTACATATGATACATTAATTCATTTAGTAAAAGTAATAATTT
Source organism: Allium cepa (assembly GCA_030765085.1). Classification (NCBI taxonomy): domain Eukaryota; kingdom Viridiplantae; phylum Streptophyta; class Magnoliopsida; order Asparagales; family Amaryllidaceae; genus Allium; species Allium cepa. The sequence goes on along the minus strand of CM060931.1, from coordinate 202,148,198 downwards.
ATAATCTCTTTTATAAAATTATTTAAAATTGAAAAATTGTTATTTTTAAACAATAATAATATGTTATTTTTATATAAATATATGTAGATTTTAAAAGAAAATTGAATTGTTATTTTCAAATTGAATGTGTTGTTATATATAAGTTGACTTTAGTTTGGATTTTTAAATCTAATTTGAATTTGAATTTGAATATGGATTTAATTTTAAAATTCAAAGATAGATATTTTAAAATATTTTAGATTTAAGATTATGAGTATAAGCTTATATATATATAATTGTGTTTATTTTCTTTAAAGTAATTTATATATATAGATAACTATTTGTAAATTAATAAATTAAGTAAAATCTTTTATTAACATTTAAAAATAAATATAAATTTCTTAAATTACCAGTATTAACACATTAAGACACATTAATAACAAGTGTTAATCAATAAATAGGAGTTCATGACAAGTGTTGAATGTTTTTATAAGTGTCATTTTAAATTTTTATTTTTCTTTTATTTTTAGTAAACCACATTTTCACTTAAATAAACACATTGCTTCTCACCATCATTTCTTTTCTATCTTTCTCAAATTCAACACTAAGAAAAAGTTAAAGCAAATTCTCAAACAAATCTGTAATCAAATACTGCTCAAACCAGAAATCGATTCATGAGCCTGTAACACTTTCTTCAATCTGGAATCAAACCATTAACCTTTTAATCATCTTCAAGTCAATAAACTGCAATTCATTTTCAAGATTTAAAACCAAAACCTGAACATCTGCTTCAAACCTGAGACAATCAAGGCAAGCAAACATGGGATATAATTAAAAGTAAAATCAAAGCCTGTAAGCAATCTTCAACATTCCAGTTTCTAAATCAAAGAATCATCTTGCCTGCATTCAAGTTTTAAAAGTTTTAAAGCTGTTTCAAAATTAAGAGCTCTGTTCATCTTCTTTAAAACAGGAGAGTTACACTTTTCTTTAAAAAGCTTAAGTATTTGAGTAGTCATGTTGCATGCTAATTTTGGAATGAATATGTACTGTGTGTATATATAACTGCAATCTGCTATGTATATATGAATTTTCTGTGTATGTTTGAATGATAAATGTGTGCATGCCTATTTCACTTGTGATACCTATGTTCTTTGTTTTCAAGACCAAGATTTCAAACAAAAATCATCTCTTGATCTAATTGCTGTTAGAACTTAAACTTTAAACAAAATTTGTTTGTTTAGTCATAAAAAAGTTTTAAAATTTTAATTATGTTAGAATAAATTTGAAATGGCTCTGGAAACCACAAAGAACAGGCAAGCATTAGTTTTGATTAAAATTCAAACTTCGTAATTCATTGATTTAGGCTTATAAACTGAATACTTAACCAAAAAATTGATTTTTGGAAGAGAAATCATAATTTCTAAATGATTTTTGAGTATGCATTGCTGAGTTGAACAGAAATTGAGTTTTAGATGGTTACTGATGATCGAAGTGATCGGCAAGGTCGTGGTTCTTACTGGAGGTGGAAGGATGATCGAAGAGGCCAGCAAAAATGTCAGATGGATGTGCTAGCCACTGTGGCGACGGAAGGTGATCGATATTGTTTTTAACCCTAGTTTTAGGCTTGAGCGAAAAAGTTGCCACCAAGGCCCATCTGGTGGACCGAGTACCACCAAATTTTGGGAATTTGTAGCTGGTGTGTTGGCTTGGTCGTGGCTGAAGACTCAGCCGTTCCGGTGATCAAAGGTGTGAGTTCGAGGCGTTCCAGATTTTGGCCTGTTGTTCCTGTTTTGAGTAGAGTTCCTCAATTTCAATTTCGAGTGAGAATTGAAGAAGATTGGGGTTGGGTTTGTCTGAGGTTATGGTCGCCGTCTATGGGAAGGTCGCGACGTTGACCAAAGATGGCCGTAGCCACCGTGCATGTGCACGGTACATTTCTTGGTGTCAATGTTTGGTCTGAGTGTTGTCTCGAAGAGGAGTTCGTGATAACGGGGTTTAGAATCGAGTACGTCTCCGGTTGATTCGTGAGTAAAATGGCCCATATTTTTAAATTTTAACATTTAAACAAAATTTTGTAAAAAGGGGAGAAGGATGGGTTTTCTCGGGTATGTACCCGGGTGGGCTTTGGGTTGAACCCGAAGCAGCTTGTTAAAACAGCTTTTTAAATATTTTTAAAAATAAAAACAAAGATTTTAAATTTAAATAAATTTTTGTTAAAAAACTTTTATAAATCTCTTTTATATAAAATAAGTGTTCTTTAACATTTGATTCAAAGGGTTTGTAAATTGATTTAATTTTTTAAAGTTAAATGTGTTAATCATTTTCTAATCTTAAATTTAAAAATGAAATTTAAAATAAATTTAAAGGTAAGGTTTCTAAGGCTTTTGTTAATGACAATTAAGTAATTATAAAGGCTAATACTTTATCTTAAAGATTAACTAAGGTTTAATGATTTAGGATAAAGTTAATTGAAGAGGAATTAATTACTTTATTTAATAAATAATTATGGATTACTAAATAAGTAATTAAGGGTTGTAAATTAATTAATTAGAGGTTAATTAATTTGAAATTAAAGATCATTAATTAGATAAGTATAGATTATTAGTTAATGATTAGAAATTAATTAATCAAGTAATTAAAGATTAATTAAGTTACAGTTAAACACTTAATTAATTAAGTAATTAGAGATGAATTAATTGGTTATTAAGAATTAATTAATTTGTAATTAATAATGGTTAATTAAAGCATAATTACTTAAGGGAAATAATTAAAGAATTGTTAATAGTTAATGTAAAGACCATTGACTAGGGATTATGAAATGATTAATTAATGTAATTAATTTAAGATAATTAATTTGATTAATTAATTAAGGATAATCATTCATGGAATTGATTAAAGTATAATTACTTAATGAAAGTAATTAAAGGAATTAATTACCCATTGTAATTAATTAAGTTAACGTGATTAGTTTAAGTTAATTAATTAGTTTGATTAATTTAAGATAATCACTTGATGATTTGTTAAGTATAATTACTGAATGTAATTGATAAAGTGCAATTACTTAGTGAAGTAATTGATGGGTAATTACTGGATGTAATTAATTAATGGAAATAATTTGGGTTTAATTACTTTGTGTAATTAAGAATTAACTACTTAGTGTAATTAATTAAAGAATTAATTAATAAAGTTATTTGAAGTTAATTAAGTAATGTAATTAATTAAGGGTAATTAATTACTGAATGTGATTAATAAAAGTTGACTAATGAATGTAACTAATTAAAGATTAATTAATTAAATGTGATTAATTAGAATAATTAATTTAAGAAGTAATTAGAAAATCATTCATTAATGCAATTAATGACGTAATTTAGGGTTGATTAATTAAAGGATAATTAATCAACGAAGTGATTATAGGATAATCAATTAGTGTAATTAATTCAGGATTAATGTAATTAACTATAGTTAATTAATTAATGGTAGTAATTAAAGGTTACTTGCTGTAATTGTCTGAGATAATTAATTTGTGTAACTAATTAAAGGTTAATGCTTAATGTAATTAAGGAATAATTAATCAAGGATGATTAATTAAGATGGATAACTAGATGGTGATTAATTGGTTTATAATTAATTAATGGTTAAGGAAGCAAGATTTATAGTGATGGAAGTAATTAATTTAATTCATTTTAAATTAATTATAGATGGTGTGATTAATAAATCCTTTCTTATGGATGGTTGTTTGATATGGAATGCCTTGATTTGTTTGATATCTCTGATATGAGATATGTGTTGATCTGTGATTATGTGATGCTTTGGTTGAATTGTGATGATATGAATTATCTATTTGTGATAATGTGAATTATCTATCTATGTGAATATTGATAGTAGAATTGAATTGTTTTAACTTTAAAACAACTTGGCTTTAAAAGATGGCATTTTGGATTTCGATGAGACTGGGATTGTGTTTCCAGATTTGGATATCTGAAAACCACATCGATCTAAATTAACGATAGGTCGTAAATCTCAATTGAAGATGAAGATTCATAGTGCAAGGGTTATTGTCATTAACTCTGAGGGTGATTCCAAAATGAGTGTAACGAGATAATGCCTTCAGTTTCGTTCGAACCCGAAAACGAACTTGTATGGATTAAATGCTTTCAGAACATCGTCAGGTGGACGATGAGCATTCTAAGATAGATGTGTTCTATAAAGGTTATCGTTGCCTCAAGCCTCATCAACCGAGAATGGCTAAAACAGGGAAGGTGCAGCAAGGCTAAGTGAGTCGCGCTCAAGTAGGACAAGATATTCCTCAGTCTAGAAGTCCTTTTTTTGGCTGTGTGGGGTAGTTGATTGCAAAAACTGCCGGGGTTCTCTTGTTCAGGACTGTCCAGTAAGGGATGATTTCGGCCTTGTGTTGCAGGGGATTTAGGGTGGATCCTCGGTACCATGATCTAGGCCACGTACTATGACGGGCAGTACCCCAGTATCCCTGCCATTATATGGAATCCTATCTCCAATAAGTGCCTTACGTTTTAGTTGTGCCCAATTATGTTGGAACGTGAGATGTAAGAATTCCAACTATTTCTGCATTTTACTTGAAAACCGTAGACCCTATTATAATATAACTGGGTTTCCTATCAAATGTTTTGCTTATCGTAAGGAAAAAACTTTTCCGTGTTTATGTGTGGGAAGTCTTTCGAGATACCTTTTGTTTTCAAAGGTTTTCAAAAAGTTAAGCAACTTTAACCTTTACTCACACCAGACCCATGTCTGACTCGGAGTTTATTTTCTATTTTCTTAAACTCTTGGGTACTCAAATTTTTACGAGTAGCTAGGGGATTCAGGTTAGGTTTGACGAACTCTAGAGAAGAATTGGAGCACGAGGCTTCAGCATTTGTAGATATATATAGGTGTTTCCACTGTGTTGGCATCTCTGTGTCGTTGTTGAGTTATATTTGCGTTATAATGACTAGACAGGTGTTTATAACTATCTAGTATGTGTTGTATAAGCTGTATAACTCTGATAGATGTTGTATACTATGTAATACTTATGTGATTAATATAATTTATTCGTTCTGCTGTTGAGATTTTGATGTTGTTTCGTTCTTTCTTCTCTATCTTTTCTCTTTTCTATCCCTTTATTTCTTAATTATGATACGTCTTTCTATAGAGAGAAAGGTGGGTCGTCACATTTGGTATCAGAGCGTTAGGTTGAGTGAATACCTAGGCTTTGGAGTGATTTCTTTCTTGAGAGAGCGTATTTGTAATTTATATATATATATACCTATTTGTTGGGTTACCTGTTCGGGTTTTCCAATATGAGTTCTAGAGGTAGGAAGGGTAGTGGTGTGTATAGCACGACTACCAATGGAAGGAGTCTGATTGTTGAGGTTGGAAGAGTATCTGCCGAGACTGTAGACCGAATACCATCTCGAGTGAGCTTTGTTGTGGTGTAAGGATTTCACCAATCTCTGAAGGAAGCTTTTTTGGAGGTTCGGAGTCCATCCTAAAGTGCAAATTTGGATGAGATGAGTTTGGATCTATCGGTTTAGCAGAAGCAATTGATGGTATCTTAGCAACTTCGGAAAGAAGCAGCTGCGTGGTGAGATGCAGTGACTATGAATGTTTTCGAAGATATTTCTTATGGAGCAAGTTTAAGGAAGTGTGTCTGCATCAGTGATGAGGCTAGGTTCAACAGGGTGCTTGTGTTTGGTTTGAAGCCTGAGTTTCTTAAGAAGATGTCTGCCCGTCTCTAGGCTCTGTGTGAGATTGGATGATACGGCTTTGAGGTTCGAAGAGATTTGGATAGGAAGTCTTTGGTATCTGTTGCAGCGTTGCAGCTCGAAGTGTTCTGCGTGCCAGCAAGAAGGTCATCTGGCTAGGCAATTTTCTAGAGTGGAGTTCAGAAGCAGCAGAGTGGATCCATTTCTACGATGGATTGGTTAGTCAGGCATAAGCTGTTCTGATTGGTAAAGAGAGAACAGTTTCTTTGGAAATTGGCCTGGGTTGATCATAAAAGTGACTTACGATAGTTGAATGTTCTCTTGGATAATCTTTTTCTTAGGATCGAGGCATCTCTAGGGAATGTTGGAGCTATTGGAATTGTCAGAGATTTTTCTAGATATCTTTGTAGAGGTCATTGCCATAGCATCTGGAGATTGGGTTTTCGTATCGACTAGGATTCCAGAAGCGATACCGGTGGTTCGGCTTAACAGAAAGGTAGCTTCTAGAGAGATGGTTTGGTAAAGCAGCTTAGGATTTCGTGGAACTTCTGAGTTTTCTCTTTATGGATCTGATGAACTGTGTCTTCCAAGAAGTGTAGGACAAGTCCGTGCTTGTGTTCATCATCAGCGTTCTCATCTACTCCAGGTCAGAGTTGCGCAGCGGAAGCAAGGTAGCGGCTATTCTAGAGCGGAAGCAACCCTAGACTTCCTTGTAAGTTCGTAGTATTTTTGGATTAGGGGGTTTCTACAAGAAATTTTTCATGATCTGAATGCGAGATTGGCCAGTGCACCTGTTTGTCTTTTCCGGATAGGAGAAGTTAATTTTCTACCGATGTATATGGAATAGAGTTTGTGTTCTTGATTTTGGTTGATCTTGAGAGGATGTTTTTGTTGGGTTGTTTTTGGGTCCAGTTTGTTTCTAGAGGCATCAGCGAAGGTTAAGCTGACCTGGAAGGTTAAAGGCAGCCCAAGAATCGTTAGAAGAATTTTGTGAATAAGAGACGGAGGAATTTGGATTTGAAAGATGGAGATTTGATTTTGGATAAGTTTTCTCCAGTCAAAGGAGCTATAAGATTTGGTAGTCGAGCAGGATTTGTCTATGATCTGATATCCTGTTCAGTTTTGTAGATCTAGATGAGTAGGTTCTCTGTAGCTTAGTAGTGTAGATTGTTTGGATTCAATGGAGCGAGTATTCCATGTTTAACCTGGGAAACTCTAGATAGTGTTTGGAGGTCTATCCTGATTGTGTCGGGATCATTAGATTTGTTTGATTGGGTGAATTGGTTGCTATAGTTGTTAGCATATGGTTGATAATATATGCTTATGGTTTAAAATTAAAATCTTTGATGGGTTATTAAATTATATGTTCTTTCAAATTTCGGGGATGAAATTCTTTTAAGGGGGTGGAATGTGACGACCCGGAATTTTGGGCAATATCAATTTAATAATCTGTATTAATAATTAAATTGTTTTGATAATTTTCTTTTATAATTTTAATTTAAATTGGCAAATTTATTCTTTTAAAAAGAAAATAAATATTTAATTAATAAATTTTATCTTTTAAAAGTTAACAAAATATTTTCTATTTATAATGTGTGTGTGTGTGTGTGTATATTTGTATATATTGTAACTAGAAAAGCTTTGGTGAATTTAACAAATAAAATCATGATTTCAAATTCTAATATATTTTGATAATTTGGCAATTATGATTAAATTAAATATCAAACTTTTCAAAGATAATTTAAATAATTAACCATGTAGTTTTAAAATATTTAAGGTAAATGTTTAATTGTTTAAAATATATCTTTAGCTTAAGTTTAAATTTAAATAAAATTAACAAAAAGGCTTGTTTTATTTTCGTTTTAGAATATTGCTTGATAAATATGATTTGAAATTATATATAAGTTTAAAATATAATTTACATATGATTCATTAATTCATTTAGTAATTGAAGTAGTTTATAATCTCTTTTATAAAATTATTTAAAATTGACAAAATTGTTATTTTTAAACAGTAATAATAATATGTTATTTTTACATAAATATAAGTAGATTTTAAAAGAAAATTGAATTGTTATTTTCAAATTGAATGTGTTGTTATATATAAGTTGACTTTAGTTTGGATTTTTAAATCGAATTTGAATTTGATTTTGAATATGGATTTAATTTTAAAATTCAAAGGATAGATATTTTGAAATTTTTTAGATTTAAGATTATGAGTAAAGCTTATATATATATATAATTGTGTTTATTTTCTTTAAAGTAATTTATATATTTATAAGTATTTGTAAACTAATAAATTAAGTAAAATCTTTTATTAACATTTAAAAATAAATATAAATTTCTTAAATTACAAGTATTAACACATTAAGACACATTAATAACAAGTGTTAATCAATAAATAGGAGTTCATGACAAGTGTTGAATGTTTTTATAAGTCTCATTTTAAATTTTTATTTTTCTTTTATTTTTAATAAACCACATTTTCACTTATATAAACACATTGCTTCTCACCATCATTTCTTTTCTATCTTTCTCAAATTCAACACTAAGAAAAAGTTAAAGCAATTTCTCAAACAAATCTGTAATCAAATACTGCTCAAACCAGAAATCGATTCATGAGCCCGTAACACTTTCTTCAATCTGGAATCAAACCATTAACCTTTTAATCATCTTCAAGTCAATAAACTGCAATTCATTTTCAAGATTTAAAACCAAAACCTGAACATCTGCTTCAAACCTGAGACAATCAAGGCAAGCAAACATGGGATATAATAAAAAGTAAAATCAAAGCCTGCAAGCAATCTTCAACATTCCAGTTTCTAAATCAAAGAATCATCTTGCCTGCATTCAAGTTTTAGAAGTTTTAAAGCTTTTTCAAAATTAAGAGCTTTGTTCATCTTCTTTAAAACAGGAGAGTTACACTTTTCTTTAAAAAGCTTAAGTATTTGAGTAGTCATGTTGCATGCTAATTTTGGAATGAAGATGTACTGTGTGTATATATAACTGCAATCTGCTATGTATATATGAATTTTCTGTGTATGTTTGAATGATAAATGTGTGCATGCCTGTTTCACTTGTGATACCTATGTTCTTTGTTTTCAAGACCAAGATTTTAAACAAAAATCATCTCTTGATCTAATTGCTGTTAGAACTTAAACTTTAAACAAAATTTGTTTGTTTAGTCATAAAATAAGTTTTACAATTTTAATTATGTTAGAATAAATTTGAAATGGCTCTGGAAACCAAAAAGAACAAGCAAGCATTAGGTTTGATTAAAATTCAAATTTCGTAATTCATTGATTTAGGCTTATAAACTGAATACTTAACCAAAAAATTGATTTTGGGAAGAGAAATCATAATTTCTAAATGATTTTTGAGTATGCATTGCTGGGTTGAACAGAAATTGAGTTTTAGATGGTTACTGATGATCGAAGTGATCGGCGAGGTCGTGGTTCTCACTGGAGGTGGAAGGATGATCGAAGAGGCCGGAAAAAATGTCAGATGGATGTGCTAGCCACTGTGGCGACGGAAGGTGATCTATATTGTTTTTAACCCTAGTTTTAGGCTTGATCGAAAAAGTTGCCACCAAGGCCCATTAACCTTTGAAGAAGTTGCTCAAACCAGAAATCAATTCAATAGCCTGTAACACTTTCTTCAATGTGGAATCAAACCATTAACCTGTTAGTCATCTTCAAGACAATAAACTACAATTCATTTTCAAGATTTAAAACCAAAACCTAAACATCTGCTTCAAACTGGAGACAATCAAGGCAAGCAAACATGGATATAATTAAAAGTAAAATCAAAGCCTGCAAGCAATCTGCAGCATTCCAGTTCTAAATCAAAGAATTATCTTGCCTGCATTCAAGTTTTAAAAGTTTTAAAGCTGTTTCAAAATTAAGAGCTCTATTCATCTTTCTAAAACAGGTGAGTAACACTTTTCTTTAAAAAGCTGAAGTATTTGAATAGTCTGACTGCATGCTAATTTTTGGAATGAATATGTATTGTGTGTATATATAAGCGCAATCTACTGTGTATATATGAATTTTCTATGAACATTTGGATGATAAATGTGTGCATTCCTGTTTCACTTGTGACACCTCTTCTCTTTGTTTTCAAGACCAAGATTTCAAACAAAAATCATAATCTCTTGATCTAATTGCTGTTAGAACTTAGGCTTTAAACAAAATTTGTTTGTTTAGTCATAAAATAAGTTTTAGAATTTTAATTATGTTAAAATAAATTTGATATGGCTCTAGAAACCAAAAAGAACAGGCAAGCATTTGTTTTGGTTAAGATTCAAACTTCGTAATTCATTGATTCAGGTTTATAAACTGAATATTTAACCAAAAACTTGATTTTTAGAAGAGAAATCATAATTTTAGATGAGTTTTGAGTATGCATTGCTGGGTTGAACAGAAATTGAGTTTTAGGTAGTTACTAACGATCGAAGTGCTCAGCAAGGTTGTGGTTCTCACTGGAGGTGGAAGGATGATCAGAAAGGCTGGCAAAAATGTCAGATGGATCTGCTAGCCACTGTGGCGACGGAATGTGGTCGATGTTATTTTTAACCCTAGTTTTAGGCTTGATCGGAATAGTTACCACCACGGACCCTTTCGTGGACGGAGTTCCACCAAATTTTGTGAAGTTGTAGCGAGGGTGTTGGCGACGTCTTGGCCGAAGACTCAATCGTTCTAGTGATCAAAGGTGCGAGTTCAAGGCGTTCTAGGTTTTGGTCTGTTTGTTCTAGTTTTGAGCAGAGTTCCTCGATTTCGATTTCGAGTGAGAATTGAAGAAGATTGGGGTTTGGTTCGTCTGAGGTTGTGGTCGCCGACTGTGGGAAGGTCACGACGTTGACCAGAGATGGTCGGAGCCACCGTGCATGTGCACGGTGCATTTCTTGGTGTCAGTGTTTGGTCTGAGTGTTGTCTCGAAGAGGAGTTCGTGATAATGGGGTTTAGACTCGAGTTCGTCTCCGGTTGATTCGTGAGTAAAATGGTCCATATTTTTTAAACTATAACATTTAAATAAAATTTTGTAAAAAAGGGAGAAGGATGGGTTTTCTCGGTTATGTACCCAAGTAGGCTTCGGGTTGAACCCGAAGCAGCTTGTTAAAACAGCTTTTTAAAAAGTTTTTAAAAATAAAAAAAGATTTTAAATTTAAATAAATTTTGGTCTAAAAACTTCTATAAATCTCTTTTATATAGAATAAGTATTCTTTAACATTTGATTTAAAAGGTTTGTAAATTGATTTAAATTTTGTTAAAGTTAAATGTGTTAATCATTTTTAAATCTTAAATTTAAAAATGAAATTTAAAAGTAAATTTAAAGGTAAGTATTCAAAGGCTTTTATTAATGATAATTAAGTAATTATAAAGGCTAATAATTTATCTTAAAGATTAATTAAGGTTTAATGATTTAGGATAAATTAAATTAATAAGTTAATTAAAGAGGAATTAATTACATTATTTAATTAATAATTATGGATTAATAAATAAGTAATTAAGGGTTGTAAATTAATTAATTAGAGGTTAATTAATTTGAAATTAAAGATCATTAATTAGATAAGTATAGATTATTAACAAATGATTAGAAATTAATTAACCAAGTAACTAAAGATTAATTAAGTTAAACACTTAATTAATTAAGTAATTAGAGATGAATTAATTGGTTATTAAGAATTAATTAATTTGTAATTAATAATGGTTAATTAAAGCATAATTACTTAAGGGAAGTAATTAAAGAATTGTTAATAGTTAATGTAAATTTCATTCACTGGGGATTATGAAATTAATAATTAATGTAATTAATTTAAGGTTATTAATTATATTAATTAATTAAGGATAATCATTTGTAGAATTGATTAAAGTATAATTACTTAATGAAAGTAATAAAGGAATTAATTACTAATTCTAAGTAATTAAGTTAATGTGATTAGTTTAAGTTAATTAATTAGTTTAATTGATTTAAGATAATCACTTGATGATTTGTTAAGTATAATTACTAAATGTATTTGATAAAATGTAATTACTTAGTGAAGTAATTGATGGGTAATTACTGGATGTAATTAATTAATGGAAATAATTTTGGTATAATTACTTTGTGTAGCTAATGAGAAGGATAATTACTTAGTGGAAGTAATTAAGAATTAATTACTTAGTGTAGAATTAATTAATAAAGTTATTTGAAGTTAATTAAGTAATGTAATTAATTAAGGGTAATTAATTACTGAATGTGATTAATAAAAGTTGATTAACGAATGTAATTAATTATAGATTAATTAATTAAATGTGATTAATTAGAAGAATTAATTTAAGAAGTAATTAGAAAATCATTAATTAATGTAATTAATGATGTAATTAAGGGTTGATTAATTAAAGGATAATTAATCAATGAAGTGGTTATATGATAATTAACTAATGTAATTAATTAAGGATTAATGTAATTAATTATAGTTAATTAATTAATGAGGGTAATTAGAGGTTAATTACTGTAATTGTCTGAGAATAATTAATTTATGTAACTAATTAAAGGTTAATTACTTAATGTAATTAAGGTATAATTAATCAAGGATGATTAATTAAGATGGACAATTAGATGGTGATTAATTAATTCGTTTATAATTAATTAATGGTTAAGTAAGCAAGATTTATAGTGATGGAAGTAATTAATTTAATTCATTTTAAATTAATTATAGATGGTGTGATTAATAAGTCCTTGCTTATGGATGGCTGCTTGATATTGAATGCCTTGATTTGTTTGATATCTCTGATATGAGATATGTGTTGATCTGTGATTATGTGATGCTTTGGTTGAATTGTGATGATATGAATCATCTATTTGTGATAATGTGAATTATCTATCTGTGTGAATATAGATAATAGAATTGAATTGTTTTAACTTTAAAAAACCTTGTCTTTAAAAGACGGCGTTTTGGATTTCGATGAGACTGGGATCGGGTTTCCAGATTTGGATATCTGAAAACCACATCGATCCAAATTAACAATAGGTCGTGAATTTCAAGTGAAGATGAAGATTCAGAGTGCAGGGTTATTGTCGTTAACTCTGAGGGTGATTCCAAAATGAGTGTAACGAGATAATGCCTTCGATTTCGTTCGAACCCGAAATGAACTTGTATTAATTGAATGCTTTCAAAACATCGTCAGGTGGATGACGAGAATTCTAAGATAGATGTGTTCTATAAAGTTAATCGTAGCCTCAAGCCTCATCAACCGGGAATGGCTAAAACAGGAAAGGTGCAGCAAGGCTAAGTGAGTCGCGCTCAAGTAGGACAAGATGTTCCTCAGTCTAGAAGTCCTTTTTTTGGCTCTGTGGGGCAGTTGATTGCAAAAACTGCCGGGGTTCTCTTATTCAGGATTGTCCAGTAAGGGATGGTTCCGGCCTTATGTCGTAGGGGATTTAGGGTGGATCCTTGGTATGGTGATCTAGGCATGTACTATGATGGGCTATACCCCAGTAGCCCTACCATTGTATAAATTCCAATCTCCAATAAGTGCCGTACATTTTAGCTGTACCCAACTATGTTGGAACGTGAGATGTAAGCATTCCATCTATTTTTGCATTTTACTTGAAAACCCTAGACCCTATTATAATATAACTGGATTTCATGTCAAATGTTTTGGTTATCGTAAGGTAAAAACTTTTCCGTGTTTATGTGTGGGAATTCTTACGAGATACATTTTGTTTTCAAAGGTTTTCAAAAATTTAAGAAACTTTAACATGTTACTCACACCAGATCCATGTCTGACCTGGAGTTTATTTTCTATTTTCTTAAACTCTTGGGTACTCAAATTTTTACGAGTAGCCAAGGGATTCAGGTTAGCTTTGACAAACTCTGGAGAAGAATTAGAGCAGGAAGCTTCAGCGTTTGTAGATATATAGGTGTGTCCACTGTATTGGTATCTCTGTGTTGTTGTTGAGTTCTATTTGAGTTGTAATAACTAGACAGGTGTTTATAACTGTCTAGTATGTGTTGTATAAGCTGTATAACTCTGATAGATGTTGTATACTATGTAATACTTATGTGATTAATATAACTTATTCGTTCCGCTGTTGAGATTCTGATGTTGTTTCCTCCTTTCTTCTCTATCTTTTCTCTTTTCTATCCCTTTCTTTCTTAATGATGATACGTCTTTCTGTAGACATAAAGGCGGGTCGTCACACTAGATGAACTCATTGTTAGTTACCAACCAATTTATCTGTTATATTATACATTATGGAAAAATAGAAAATATAGTACATTTCAAGTTTTAATGGCCAACATTTTATATTTTGCTGAAGCAAATGACTAGACAAAATATGACTTGAATATGACTCCATTTTATATTGAATAGCCGAGAATATATTACTTTACTTTGGTAGACATCGCTCTCTATTTTCAAAATATATATGAAGATATACTCTCCTATTTGATGAAATGAAGACCAGGAGAGAAAAATCATACCTTATTCTTCTTTTTTCCATATAAACATACATGACTCTATTTCATAGATTTCACTATATATTTTGTCAAATATGAAGAATGTACTCTCCCATGATGAAATAAAGAACCAATAGAGAGTAAATCATACCTTATTCTTCATTTTTCCAAAATGAAGAATGATATACTATATTGTCGGATACCAAAGGTGTTGATTTTTAAATGAAATACCATAAGTCCTAATCGTATTGTAAACTATTCTTTCAAGGTAGGTTAATCATGTTAGGCTTTGGTATCATTTGCAGGTCATCAATTCCACTGATGGTGTATGGATCTCGGATCAAAATCAAGACATTGGAAGGAAGCTGGTAAAGAAGACAATATATATTTTATGCCACAACCTGAACATTGTATCCTAAATATTTAGGAAGTTTCATCTCTGAATGGTTATAAAAAAGAAAAGGTTCTTGCTAATAATTCATCTAACAACCCTGACTTGACCTTCGAAAATCGACACCCAAATACATCATCCATATTCGAATGGCGCAGATTCAAACGTTGAGTCTGATTCGCCGGAGCTTATAACAACATTAAGTGATAACAATACAGCGGAAATAGAATGAATAATTTTATAATACACAACATTTGATACAATAATCTGATACAAATGATATGATCAACACTATCAGAGATAGATACAACATTGGAAAACGAAGCAGCAATAAAAAGATAGCATCTCCATTCCAAAGCCCCAAAAATCCACACTGAAAGCTCGAACCACCATTATGCTGAAATGAAGCAAGCACGGTGCATAATGTGATCACCAAACCAAAGAATGAAAGCTACCCAGTCTACATCTACTAGCTAACTATCTGAAAACTTGACTTTAGGCTGCCCGTGTGGAAAATTGCGGGCATCCAGAGTTTAAAAAGGGAATAATAAACTCCAGGTCAGTCATGGGACTGGTGTGAGCGAATAAAAACAGTTGTTTTGAACAAAAACAAACAACAAAAAATGTAAAAAGAAATCTGCAATGATTATTGGAAAATGAAACTACCGTAAGGCCTCTCGGCACACACAATGCAATCGCACACTTGGGGGAGATTCCTCCTTATGATAGTCAAACATGCTTGATACGCAAAATTCTTTTGATATTATTATTAGTGCATAGTGCAGAAAACATTTGAAAGTATAATATTAATCTTAGCCAGCATACCTACCATTATAGTATGTCAACTATAGCTACCATGTTAAACGGCAGGTTCTACAACTAAAACCGTACATGGCGTGTATTAGATGATTGGACCTCCAACAAATGGTCAAGGCTAAGGAACTTCCTTCATGAATGGGTATGCCTCTAAAGGGACACCCTGAGAACTTAACCAGCTCTTTTCCAACACAAGGCCTGGTTACCTCTGTAACTAGGTAACCAACTATCACAAGTATGCCATCCCTCGGTCATCACCGACCTTTATCCGAGAGCTCTCAACACCAACAAATTGAAACAACCACGTAAGTTAAATATCTGGGTTCCATACCATGATACCACGTTTTATCCAGAAGAAAATGCACAAACCCTAAATGGAGCAACCATCATAACCTTGCTGCATCCTTCATGTTTCGACTATTTTCGGGATGTGAGGTTCAACGAAGTCTCGTCCACAAAGCTATGCTTTTCACAAAGCCATACGTTGATCAACAAATGATCAGCAGCACTTAGTATGCCACATTACCATATTGGGAATATATCACTAGTAAATATCAACTACATAACCTCTGAGCTCGTACATCTCAGAGAAGGGTGTTAAGCTAAGAGAATAAATTCTCCGCCACCAAACATAAATGTATTTGATAGAAGCCAGCTTTACATCTCAAAGTGTAACGTCAGATATACATCCAAACAAGTTCATCCTGGGTATGAATGGAAGCGAAGGCACTTCAAAGAAGCCCTTGCAAATCCGAGCATTCACAATCCCGATCGGAATCCCCATCACATATGGAAATCTCTATATCAGAGCAACTCAGTGTAGAGTCATTCGACATGTAATCCTTTCGTTCTCGAAAATACCCGGTCTTCACCACTGTCTTCAAAAGCTATCTATTTCGTCGTATCAATAATTTAGAATGGGTTCTATGACATAAAGTCCTCTCCCGGCTAAACCGAATAATGAGCGCTTGTCTTAAAAACATATGGTTATATTGGGATCTTAGTTAAGTCACAACCTTTAGCCCAAAACCTTTCTTTTTTAATGGTTTAAACAAATCTTTTAGACAAAAGATACACCTTTAAGATCCTCTTTATTTTGAAACAATGTTCACCAATTTTTAACAAAGATTCATTCATAGCTTTCAAAACAATTTCCATTTTGATTCACCAATAACTTGAAATCCTTTCACAAAAACTAGAAATTATTTCTTTATATGAAAGCTATTAACATTTGAAAACAAATGCTTTTCATTTCAGGAAAATCCGATTGAATTAACTCAAGTTATAGCCTTTCAAAGTATACATTGGAAAATTAGCGAACTGCCATATTCCCTGCAAGTTCTATTTGAATTAAATTTAGATTCCCAAAATAATTTATTCAATATACTTCAAAATGGTTTTAAAATCCATATATATATATATATATATATTGTATAACTTGTATAACCCTTTCAACCCATAGTTTCCAAAATAATTTCAATATTTTAACAAGACATAGTATAATCAAACTAAATTTAAATTTCAAAACTTTCTTTTCAAAAGCTTTTCATATTCAACTCAATTTCACTTCCAAACCAATTGGATTCAAAATTCAACTTTTAAAACCATTATATCATTTTGAAAATAATATTAAATTCTAATATTTGTGACTTAACCAATTCCCGTGAAATCCATATCTGTGTGTGAGGTGTAGTCCAAGGGTTTTGCACACAACAATAAAATATCACAACCATCATCAATTCAAGCACAATAATATCGATAAGCGATATAATCCTATAACGCTTATCTTCCATTCACAAATAAACAAGTAAATTTATCATAGATAAATAAATCACAGTCCATAGCTCAATCCAAAGCAATCATATCACAGAACATCACCTATCAAAGATATCAAACAATTCAAAGCATTCAAACGAATCCAATCATTAATAAGTAAGATCAATTTAAATTAATTACTTATGAATTAATTACCAAACCTTGCTTAATTAACATTAGGTAATTACGAACCATTTGTGATTATTATAATTAATTAATAAAAATTAATTAATCCATCTTAATTAATTATCCTTAATTAATTCATTAATTACCCTTAATTAATTACAATAAGTGATTATCCCTAATCGCTTATATAAATAAATCACAAATTATTACATTGAGTAATTATCCTTTAATCACTTGATTAATTATCCTTAATTATTAATCAAGTTTTCTTAATTACTTTCATTAAGTAATTTACCTTTAAGTAATTAATTACCTTTTAATTAGTTATCATTAATTAATCTTAATTAATTAATTATCCTTCAATGTAATTACACAAAGTAATTATCCCTTAATTGCATTAAGTAATAATATTTTATTAATTACATTAAGTAATTGTACTTATTAATTTCATTAAGTAATCATCCTTTAATTACTCATCATTAATTACTTAACTCATAACAAATTAATTCATCCTTAATTAATATTTAATTAACCTTTAATTAAGTAATTATCGTTAAATTTCAAATGAATGATCCTTTAATCTTAAGATAACACGTTTATCTTAATTAATTTCATAATCATCATTCAAATCCTATTTTAAATAAAATTTGAAATAAATTAACATAATCATATAATTTAACTTAAACCCTTTAAGTTAATAAAAATCATTATTTTGGATAAACTGCTTATCTTTAAAATCTTATTTAAATAATCCTTGAAAATTAAACATGTGAACTTAACTCAAAATACTTAAGTTAATTAAAACCGTCATCTTTTCACTACTAAATTATACCATTTAAATTTATTTAAAATAAACTTAAGAATTCTTTTAAATTAAAGAATTAAAACACTTGAACTTAATTAATTTAAAATAGTTATTCTAAAACTTTAACTAATTTAAAATACTAGTGTAAAATATTTATTTTTAATTAAGAAAGTGTTTTAAACTTGAATAATTTAAAATTTAAAAAACTCGTTTTAATTTTAAAATCAAAAACTGTTTTCAACATAACCCCGAGACGACTCCCGGTATCAACCCGAGACCCAACCCCATTTCCCCGAGCAACAACCCGAGTAATCCTCCTTTCCACTTTTTTCTCTTCTTTTAAAACTTTGGTTTAAATTTTAAAACTTTTTAACAGTTAAATACATGCAAACGAACCTGTACGCCCACCCGAGCCATCAACTAAATTTCTCGAGACCGCCTTCGAGTTTACTCCTTCTTCCCTAATCTCAAACGAACCCAGACACCACACATACATGCATGCACATGCATCGACCATCCAACCACCTCTGACCTTCATCGAGATCACCCGCAAGTCGACGATGATCCCTATCAATGCTACGGGCCCTAGCTCCGACAAAATCACCTGAGAATTGAGAACGAGCTATCGAGCTTCACCTGGAACCCAAACCATCGACCAAAATCTCCTCGCGTTGCCACCCTCAATGATATGAAGCTTCGCCACCGCACCCAGATCATCGCTAGAGTACCCTGCTCCAATTCCCCTAGGTGTGATCGCTTCTAGTTCGCCCACGTCGATGCAACAACCCAATTTTCGATATCAATTAAAAACTGGTTAAAACCCTACTTCATCGTCAACCCACCCCTCGACCCTTTGTAAATGCTTCGATTATTTTTCCCCTAATCTCCATTACGCTAGCTACCACCATAATCAAACTCGACACCCATCTCATCTTCGATCGCTGTGTATCGACAAAATTTTGATTTCAGTCCAACTTAAGATTCCTCTTTCAAATTTAAACTAAAAATCTTGATTTAATTTTTAAAAATCGTAATTCCCAAGTACAAATCAGATCATAAAGTCAAAACATGAAAATTTAACAATTGATTTTCTGACTTAAATTTCTTTCTACTGTAGTTTCCTATTTTCTAAATAAATTCCTAATATATTCACTTGGAAATAATTTTAAAACTTAGATCTTGATAATATAAACATGTTTTGTTTATAACTTATAGTCTAAAAAGAATTAGATAGAGAGATTTTTGTTATTGAATAGGTTTTGGAGCCAGTAAGTAAAGCAGAGGCAAATTTTGCCTGTTTCCCAAGCATGCACATCCACTTCTATGTGTGTGTGTGTGTGTGTGTGTATATATATATACAGAAATACATGCATATCTATCAGCCATATAACAATCTTTATAACATACTTTAAGTAACCATCCAAACATCAAAATATAACATTAGATTTAAGAGGTTTGGTCACCTGGAAAAACAGAAACCTGGAAAATGATTTAAGTTTGAAAACTGATCTGGACTTTGATTTTGAAGCTTGATGTTTTTGATTCTTGAAACTGTAATTGCTTGATTGTTAAAGAACGGAAAATTTTTGAACTGGAAATGCTACAAATCTGTTGAGGTTTGAGAAGAACTTGGACTCTGATCTGCTACTTGTTTATGATGCTAGATTGATGATTATCTGATCATTAACTTGCTTGCTGTTCTGAATTTTAAATTATTGTTTGCCTTTGAGTTTGAGATAGCCTTGGCTTGTTTGATTATATCGGGTTTGAGATTATTTGATCTGAAACTTTGCTTTGGCTTTCAGGTTTTTGAAATGCTTTTGAGTTTTGTTTTCTTTGATTTAATTTCTGGTTTGTCGTTTGCTTTTTTACTGGTTTACGTTTCCACAGGTTTTCTGTTGATAAACTTTGAATAGAAAATGAGAAAAGTAGGAGTTAGATATATATATAAAATCTTGTTTTCATTCTTATTTTTAAAATAAAGAAAGAAAATCACATATAACACTTGTAATTTTGCACGTTGAAATTATCTAACACTTGTTAAATTCATATTCAAATAGATATATATGGTAAATGCAAGTTTAAAATCTTTAACACTTGTCTTTATTTATGTTACTTAACCTACATTTCTAAATTAGCATATTTTAAATGTTTTTATATTTATATATGTTTTATCTCGTAAATTTTAAAAGATGTATTTATATTTTTAAATATGTTCTTATATGATTTATATTAATGCATTTCCTTTTTATAAATATTTATACCTTTAAAGAAATTGATTTAAAACTAAATTATACACTAATATATATATATATATATATATATTAGAATTTAACCTTTAGATAGCCTTTTGAAAATTATTATATCAAATTCAAAATATAAGTTCCAAAATATATATTCATATTTTTTAGAATTAGAAAACAAATTTCTATTATTTTATAAAGTTTTTAAATCCAATTTTTATTTTCAATATATTTATTTTTGAATTTCAAATCCAAATTTCACAGCACAATCTATATATATACATATACATATATATATATATATATAGACACACACACACACATACATACGTACATAAACAACACAAATTTTATTTATTTTTGAATTTCAACACCAAAATTAAATTTATAATTAATTTTATATACATATATATAAATAAACAAACAAATATCTTATTTAATTTGGAAAAATTCAAATTTATTCACAATTTTAATTCAAAATTTATTTTGATTATCAATTTAAATTTGACTCAAAACTAGGATCATTACAATTCAGCCTGAACGACAAAAACATGTTGTTTATTGACTTTTTTACATAATTTAACTTTATACAAATACACAAACATTCATTATTCCTATTATTTAATCAGTGAATTTAAGCCTTGGTGATGAGGTTATCATTGTTGTTCTTATAATTCTATCTTTCAAACAAAAGACAAAGATATATTTAGGTACTTAAATTTGAGAATTACATAATGAATTCGCACAAGTGAAAAGCATTTGTTTTGTATAACTTTGGGAATGAAAAGCATGTTCATTTGTGCTCTTAATATTTCTATTCCATACATTTTTAGTTTCTTAAATTCCATCTTATAGTATAACTCTTACAGGCTTTACTTCACAATTATGAGTTGGTTATACCCACGCATCGCTTTGAACCGGAACCGTGTAAATGTTTCCTTAATGTTCAGTCGGTAATAACCTTCCATGCTTTACATGTGTTACACAAAACTCAATCATTTAATGTGTACAGAGTATAGAGACGCGCATTAGTATTTTAAACGATAATAATTTTTACAAGGTAATCTATTATTTTAGTACATTGACATGAGGGTGAATGAATATGGTATTAACTACAATCATATACATAACATATTTACTGTAGCTCTTTTACAATAAGGAAATTATGATTCAAATGAGTTGTTCTGTGAGATCGTCAATCAACATTTTCTCCAAATCTCTTGCAATAACATCCAAGTTCTCACCGAACACAAACCAATTAGGAGCCAAATCAACTTTAACAACAAGTTTGTTAGTAAATTCCATCCTTTGCTTCACCATAAATTACCATATTTTTGGGTGAAATGGTCATCTTTGGAAGTTTTATTTCAGTGTAGTGAGATTTCAATGGCAAACTAAATTTTCAGTTTGTGTAGACTTTTGAGTTCTTAAGAGATATAGCTCATTCCATTTTAGAGCTTTCCAATTCTATACAAAACTCCACAAAGGCAGAATTTTAACTGTAATGCATATGGTTCTGCTGAAGCTTCTTTGAGAATGTTGTGAAGGTCCAATCACATAGAGATGCTTTGCCCATTCAGGCAGCATATTTTTGTTCTTAATATTTATTGTGGGAGGAAACGTTCTGCTGCCTTTCTTCTTAATGTCATGCCCTTTAATGGTAGCTGCAATGTTATGTGTGTGTAATGCACGTACAGAGAACAAAGAGATCGAAAAGAAACCATTAAGCCAAAAGCGGTAGGTTTTTCAAAATCATTATAAGAGTCTCCGAAATAGGATTCAAATAAGTGATTATTGAATGATTTTTTGGGATTTTCCTTTACATTCAAAATACATTGAATACTGTGATTCATGAGTAATGTTTCAAAACTGATGTCATGATATCTGACTCCAAATAATGTGAAACTTCTTTCAAATGTTATGTAATTGACGCACGATGTTATGCGTGCTACTATACTAGTATATAATAATAAGTAATTCACAATCCTCTTTGTTTTCAACACATAGAAAATATTACATATACCTAAATCACAATTAAGTATACATTTTATTCCTTAATGAAAGTATTCTCTTAAACATACTTATTTGGGTCAAAATGAATGTTGCGTAAAATATCGTTACGACAACCCAAAATCATTAGTATATGGATTCGATAATTAGATAGATATATAAATCCCATATATTACACAAAATATCTTCTTTCGAAAATAACTTACTATAACAATAGTGTTATAGTCCATCATTTCTTTACCTCTCGAAAACATCTATTTCAACAATGAATGTTGAAATCTAGGGTTTTGATACTTAACACATTTTAAACCATCATCAAACCATTTTACACCATATAAAAGATCACTTCCAAACAAAATATCCATTTTATTTAAATTATTATCCACTGTCCAAAATCATTAATATAATTCTCTTATCCACGTTCAACAATTTTACACATTTATTAAAGGATTATCCACTGTCCAAAATCATGAATATATTTCCTTTAATAAACTTCCATATTAAATTTGTCAAAATAAGTTGATTTCACATTTATAAAACAGTGTTTATAAATTCCATATATATTTTATAAAAACTTCAATTTATAAAATTCCTTTATTTACAAATCCCATATAGTGAGGGGAAACCATTCCGCTAGGCGGCATAGTCTCATTATTTATTAGCAAACTGAGAAGTGATAGAAATTATTCATACCAGACTTTAAGTCTGACTCGTAGTTTATGTTTCCCATTAAACTCATGGGTGCTCAATATTTTATTTAAGTAGGCCGAGGGTTTAGGTTTCCACGTTTTAGCAGATTTTGGTGAATACAACAACCGAAGATGAGCAGGTGGCTGACAGATAGCTAATTTTGAAAATTCTACTTTAATATTGTTTTCGCTGTGTATTAGGACAATTATATCAATATTTCTTTGATCATCCAAGGGGGCATCTTCATATGTCGCTCTTGGAAAATTACTGTAAATTTTTATTTGATCAATGCCTAGAATTATATTTGATATTTTATAACTTAGATATGAATTGTTTGAAATGTAATCACTGAAATTATTATTTTTTGAAATCTATGGTTTTGATCATATTCAAGTGCTTCTGATATTATGGATAACATTAACATTTCAATATTTCTTCACCAGAAGTTAATATTGTGGATGACTGCAGCATCCATGACGCTTAGCTTTTTATCTCCAAATACGGTATGTTATAACTTGGTAACAGAGCCTAAGTATATGAAAATTTTAACTAAAAATTAGTTTTGAAAAAAAAAATTTGAGGAAATTGGAGTAAGATTTGGGGTTGGGTTAACGCTATAGTAATGCACTTGTATTTGTTGTATATAAGTATGCGCTTTATCTCTATTCATCTATCTTTGATTAGGTTATCTTTCTATATCTCATGAGGTTTGCATACAGATACGGATGGTTGAAGAAGCAGAGTTAACCAAGAAGGGGAAGCACCGAAAGGGATGTCGGACCTAATGCAAGGAGAGGCCAAGGCTAGGTAGAAAATGTTGGTTCAGAAGTCCCATAGGTCGTAACTGAAGCCATGTATCAATTTTTTAGAAATATGATGAAGCAAGAGTTACAACCGGAGTTATAGGAGGTAATGTTGTAGGGATAGGGGTACCAGAAGTTTCGGTTGTTAATCATTTCACTAAGATGAGTGGTGATTATGTGAAGCTAGGAGGGAAGCCGTTAATAGGAATGGAGGATGCCATTGGAGTTATGAATTGGTTGTTGTAGTGTGAAAGGATTTTTGCAGATCTAGGGCTCATTGTCGTATAGAAAAGGAGTTTGGAATCCAGGAAGCTTCTGGGGAATGCATTGTTCTAGTGGAACAGTGTAACATCGACAATTGATGTGGAGATTGTAACCTGGGAGGATTTCAAGAGGAGATTTCAAGAGGAGATTTCAAGAGAGGTGTATGTCAGTAATCGCACAGTTAGTTTTGATTAGGCAGTTTGCTGAGCTGATGTAGGATAAGATGTCCGTTATTGAGTATGCCACAAAGTTCAAAGAATTGCCCCAGTATAGGTATGCTTCTGTAGATACTGTGTTGAAGCGAAATGAGAAGTTTATCAGAGAATTGAAGCTAGAATTGACCGGTGCTACTTTGTCTCATCTTGGAGGTCCTTCTGATATTGTTGTAGAGATGGCTTCGAGGCAAGAAGAAGTCTTTGAGTCTCTGGAGAAGAGCAAGGTGAAAGTGGTCCAGGTTGGACAGAGCCAGAAGAAGAAGTTCTTTCTCGAGAAAGGTGCTCAGAAAGGTGGAGTGGCAAAAAAAACTAATTCTGAAGTTGTCTGCTATAAATGCGACAAGAAAGGCACTTTGCTAATGAATGTCGCTTAGGGAAAGCGAGGATATGGCTAAGGGGAAGAATATCAGGTGTTTTAATTGTGACCAGATAGGCCATTATAAGACCAATGAAAGGAGCCCATTAGAGATGGTACGGACAAGGTATATGCATTGGAGCCTGCCACTTCCAAGCTAACAGACCAGGAGAAGGGAAAGACAGTTCTTGGAGGAACGCTTCAGATTCATGATATGTCTGTTAGCGTTTTATTTGATACTGAAGCATCACATTCTTTTATATCTAGATGTTTGATAGATAAGCTCAGTACCCAACTCATGCTCAAAATTTGACGGAGCATCGAAGTATTACTCCATGAAGGAGGACCATAATACAATAAAGGATAGGCGTGACTCAGCCTTCCATAAATTAACTCGGTCCCATGGATTGATAGGAAAGAATACGAGATTAAAGCGAATGTGACATGTTTAATGGGGGGCACGTAAGAGAAATAAGATTAACGTAATTTGATCATTCATCAAACAACTCTGGCACTCACTTCTTGGACCACTATATAAACACAGTAGGAGCTAGGCTTAACCATTCGCACAATACGTCCATCAACCTAAGACTGGGGGCACGAGTGTAATCATCCAAGAGCTGGATACGGCTACTTGATCCTTTGACTCGTTCCTAATATTTGTAACAATTTTAGGTTACAACCGAAAGGATGCTTGGAGATAGAATTATCGGATCGACGCTTGGACTTATGGGCAACTGATCATCATTCTGATCATTACAACAGAGCAACGGATCATCGGTATATTGAATGGAAAGCGCATCACTCGAAAAAAAAAAGTAGATTCAAACTCATAGTTGGAGCCAGCTATGCAGTAGCACGTGATACAAGGTTAAACTCTACTAAGCCTTTGATTCAATGCACCTATAACGCTGATCATTAAGTATTGCAAATAAGCACATGAAGCGCCTATAACCCATCATGAGTATTGGAGATCAGATCACAACTCAGCACAATGATAATGAAAGAGTTAACTGTTTTACTCCAGGTAAATCTTGATATGTTCGCTTGGACTCGATCTTATATATAAATATGGACTCTTACCAGCTGTTGAGAAGCCTACATTAAATGTCGACCCGAGGCATGTCTCAGTTCAATAAAATGATGCGACATGGATCCAGAGACCTATTGCGTTTAAAGAGGAGGCGAATTTACTCAAAATCGATGGCTTCGTCTACCCAAAATGAGTATTCAATCCTTTACTTATGAGAAAAACAAATGGAGAGTGGAAGACGTATGCTGACCACTCAAATTTGCATAAGGCATGACAAAGCACGGTTTTCCACTTCTAAGGATCAACCAACCGGTGGACTCGGCCATTGGACATGAATTACTCACTTCCATGGATGCAAACTCTAGATACAATCGGATACTGAAGCATGTCCCAGAATAGGAATACAACAGTTTCGTTACTGACCTGGGCACATAGTGCTATGTTGCAATCCTCGGATTCAAACTGAAGGACTCTAGTGCTACATACTAAAGATGGTTAACAAATAGTTCAAAAATTAGGTCAGTCGATCGGTGAAAGTATATGTGGTTAATATGCTCGTGAGATTACAACTACAACACGACCACAACGATGACTTGGTAGAGATATTCAGTGCTCTCCAAAAAATGCAGAACGAAACTCGATCCTTTGAAATACTCTTTCAATGTTGCATTAGAAAATTCTTGGGTTTTATCATCAATTCTTGTGGAATTGAGGCAAATTTCTAGAAAATTCCAATATTAAGAAACATCCATGTACCAAGGAGAACTAAGTAGGTATAAAGCCTAAGTTGAAAGGTTATCGTCCTACGCTGATTCAACTCTAGGGCCATCTACAAGTGTATTCTCTTCTTCAACCTGACCAAGAGAGGGAAGAGAACCTTTGAATGGACTAACAACATCATTGATGCAATTCTAGCTCTGATAGATCGCTTGGAGAGACCTTCCATTTTACCCAAGCCGTTGGATCACGAAGATTTATACATCAATTGGGTCGTGTCAACAAACACCATAAGCATCGCAATGCTATGTAAAGAGAAACGAATCCAAAGACAAGTATATGATGAAAGCTAGCTATTGACAAGCTCACCCCATTAACATCTATATCGACCGGCTGTTACGATAGGTCCTATAGCAACCTTAGATGTTTGGAAGGTTACTCAAATAGAATATCGAGCTAAGCCAATTTGATATCACTTATCTCCCTCGGAGAGCTATCCATGGTCAAACATTAGCATACTTCATATATGAATTCACTGATTACACGACTATCCAAAGAGCATTGGAGAACCATCTAACCGATGGAGAATATACACGGATGGAACTTTCAATAATCGGTTTTCTAGTGTCGAAGTTGCGTTAATGACTCCTGAGGAACAATCGATCTGTTACGCCCTAAAACTCAACTTTCCTGCAACAAATAATGAAGCTACGTATGAAGCCTTGGTCACCATGCCCAAAATTGCAAGAAAACTACGAATGGAAACTTTACATATCTTGTGTGATTTCTTGTTAGCGGTATGCCAAGTTAGGGAAGATTATCTGACTAGGGGGCAACGTTTGCTCCTTATCTCGGTTGGGTCCATGAGATACTAGCCGACTTCGAGTATTACACCATTACATACATCCTTAGAGAACCAAATGAAAAAGCCAAGTCACTGGCCAAGCTAGACAGTTCTGGGGATGCGCAACAAAATAGACTTTATCTCGGTTGAAATACTTATTATTCTAAGCATTGACAGATGAAGATCAACTAGATCTTAGAGACGGAGCCAAAAAATGTGTCATGAATGACTTTCATGAAAGATTATCTACAAAAGGAATCCTTTTTGAACAGAGGAATGAGAAATGTCATATCCTCGGCGGAGCTCTCCCATGAGTAAACATTTGTAAATTTCGTATCCGTCAATACAAAGCACACCTTATGTAAGTCCATCTAGTATCGTAACCATCGATACGAAGTCTACCTTAATGTATGCCAGATCGATCCAGGAGAGGATCAATACAAAGAAAGGGATCAAAATAACTGTCGGTTGTTGTTGCCACCCAAGTTTTACATCGATCCAGGAGAGGATCGCTGCTAAACTCGATTCTAAAGTAACCATCAGTCGATGGCAAGGACCTCTTTTCACCAAGATCCGTTAAAAAAAGGGAAAAAGAACATGACAACGACCCATGAAACGTGCAAGCATAAATGGGAGTTAGGTTAGAATACGTGCATGTATGCCATATTAACATTTGATTTTCAAAGTTAATAGGAATTGTATGCTTGCTTGATGACAACCAAAATAATGAACAACAAATTGCTAGCACTCGACCTTCAGTTACAACATAACACCACATGATCATTAACAGTCTATAACTCAACATTTATATTGTTGGAAATTATTCGAACGTAACATCTCTTGATGAATAGACAACAACTGTTCAATGAATCGGATAGAATCTTTTCAAAGTGAAGATTGTAGCTTTTCAAAGCATGTCATGTTCACACAGGACTTACTTTGGGGGGCAAATGTTATCCCGCCTTTTGGCTAGGCCGTGACACTAAGGACTTGACTAGAGACTGAAGGCAATCTGCCCTGGAGATCGGTTATCTACAGGTCCACGATGGACATAGGCAAAATTGGTCCGAATCCGGATCGATTACAATCAGCATGTTATGACAAGCAAAGCAATGAAAGGAAACATTTCAAATTTTTGGTCAATAGGACTTCGTATGCCTAAGTTATGGATCGATCAAGTTCCATATGGAACACATCCATTTCATATCCATCAACCTAGACCCATCATTTCATATCCATCAAGATCGATACAAAAAGAGCACGAGTCCATCACTCAACCACCATCCATTTTGTATCCACCGGGTTTGAATAGACTTTGCATTCCAAGGACCTATTGCGCTTCATTCAACAAACCACTATATGTTTTGTTGCAATCACTTATTTGATCGACACGAAGAACCGAGGCGAAGCATCGATACGAAAGAAGGAGGCAGAGATCGATACGAAGAGTATAACTTGGATGGACATGAAGGAAGCAGTCAAACCAAAAGAAATGCCCTTTAGGCATGAAACATGGATCTCCACGAAACAGTCGGTCCACGTCATCAATACGAAGTTCTTCGATATGAAAGCATCGATATGAAGCCTTCAGCCCTGCTTGCAAACTTAACCTTGGATCGATCATATCTCTCAAAGTACAAGTCCAAATGCCATGAAATTTTCACAGCAGCTTGCATATCTACTCAAGAACATCCATTATCGATCGTAACTCCATTGGGCTATTTTTTGATTGATATGAAGTACACAAGGATTGATCAAGATCGATCCCAAACAACCCCAGATCAATCTGGTGGCCCCACCTAGGCATGAGAAAGGGTATTCCAAGTTTTGGAGCAGATATGTCCAGATCTACTCCTCTAAATAGCAACTGTACGCCTACTGAAAAAGGACTTTTGGAACTTATATGTCGTTACTCTACTAAAGCTCCATTGTAACTTGAGTGATAACTATAATATATATTTCTAAACCAGCTGAGAATCATCAATAAACAGCTAACTCTTCAAAGTGGATGTAGGCTACAACGTCGAACCACTATAAATTCTTGTCTCTTTATATTATTTCATATTTTCTTGGAGTAATTGTTAGATTAGCTTCATTTTACATTTAATTTCTTCATTATAAATCATAACATCTGACGAGTATTGTGCCCATTATTAGTACAAACACCGATTATAAGTCGCTGAAGTATTTGTTCTCTCAGAATGAGCTGAATATAAGACAGAAGAGATGGTTAGAATTCATAGCCGCTTATGATTTTTGGTTTGAATACACAGCTGGGAAAGGCAACCGGTTTCAAGGTGCACTTAGTAGGAAACATTAGAATGCTGTGTTGGAAATGGTGGCAAAGTGGAAAGATTTAGTAGCATTAGCAGATTGCAGAGTGTAGGGGAGATCATAGGCAAGGTCTAGTGGTGATACAGTTGTATTTTCTTGTTTGAAAGTTTGACAAGTTTTGATTGAACGGATAGCTTCTAAGTTGATAGAGGGTCTAGTGTTGGCTGAACGGATCAGTAAGCAAAAGGAAGGAATAAAGAGTGATGACTTGAAAGATTTCAGTCTTGAGCAGAATGGGTGGTTGAGAAAGAACAAAAGATTATGTGTTCCGAGTGTAGGAAACAAAATAAAGGAAGTCTTAGATGAATGCCATTTTTGAAGTTCACTATATATTCTAGAGGTATCAAGATGTATCAGGATACGAAGGGGAGTTTCTTCCGTGAAGGAAAGAAGCAGGATATTGGTTTGTACGTTAGGCAGTGCTTGAATTGCCAACAGGCAAAAGCCGAACACCATAAACCGAGTGGTTTGCTTCAGCGGTTAGATATTCCAGATGGAAGTGGGATTCTATTTCTGTGGACTTCATAGACTGGTTGCCAAGGTCAAACAGGGGAAATGAAATTATATGGGTTATAGTGGACAGATTGACCAAGAGTGCCCATTTCATTCCAGTTAAGTCAACTAGGACGGCACCTATTTTAGGAAGGTTATTCATGAAAAATATGGTTAGATTGCATGGAGTTCCAAGTAGCATATTTAGTGATAGATATCCTTGTTCATTAGCGAGTTTTGGGAGAGTATGTAGGAAGTTTTGGAAACCAAGCTTGTGATGACCCGCAAATCCGTACCCATTGAATCAACAATAATCCACACATGTCCGATCCAAAATGCACAGACTGACGGAAAGTCAAGAGAAAGAAAAGAAGAGAGAAGAAGAGAAGAGAAGAAAGAGAGAAGATAGAACCAAACAGAACAATACATAATCTCACATCGCAGCGGATAATATATAATATCATATCAATGATCTTCACAAAACAGAAACTGTATGTATATACACATCAACCAGAGTTCAACAATCAATCAATATTTATCAGCTTGGACAGTTATAATAGCTTGTCCTCACAAATGCCGATAATATAAACAACTAAGCAATGCAGTGGATAATCAAGTAAATACGGATGTACAAAAATGAAGATCTCCAGCTCTCCTGCTGAAGTTCCAAAACCATCAAATCTAGACCTATAAACATACTCGGTCTGACCCAAGCATTGAAAGGGAAGAACGCCCAGATCACTTTGGTAAACTAGCGTGAGAAACACACTTAAGTGAATTTATTAAATTACCAAAACTTTTCCTTTATCAAAACAAAAGTATCTCATAAGACAAGTCCACACATAAACACGGACATGGTTCTACCTTACGATAACTAAAACATATCATATCAAATCCTCTTATATTATAGTAGTGTCTACTATATACAAATAATATTAATCATAGTCGAAATTATTACATTGATTAAATTACAGCATATAGCCCAATTGGGTAATACAATCAAAATGGAAAACGCGTAGTGGTGCTTGGATTTCCATACAAATGATCAGGTGAAGGGACTACCTTTCGGCAGTACATCTCTAGAAGAATACACCGAGAAACCATCACAAAGTCTCTCTACCAACACAAGACCAGGCCACCTCTATAACTAGATGGTACCGAATATGTCATCCTCCGGTAGTTCTTGACCTTTACCGAGGGCCCTCTAAGCATACAAACCACATAATCAGGTACACAAAGTCATAGTGTGTAAAGATATATCTAGAAGAGGATGATCATATCCTACTTGGGAATGACCCACTTAGCCTTACCGCATCTAACCCTACTTTGGTCATTTCTGGTTGATGAGGCCTGAGGTAACGATTACCTTTCACAATCACATATCACATCACTTAGAATGCCTCATGACCATTTCCGTTGACTACTAACTGCCTTCCACAAAAATATAACCCTTAAGCCCATACGTCTCAAGAAGGGTGTTAAACTAAGAGAAGTTGCATTCTCCGCCACCACTGATGTACGTTTGTAAAAACTAATGTATGTAATCTATAGAAATGCAATGTCAGACAAACATCCATACAAGTTGTTCAGGAACAGGAAAAACCAAAGGTACTTTCCTACCACATCCTGTCGTAAAATCCCGAAGATTAGTAGCAAATAATCCTCACATTCGATATTTCATAATGAAGAGACCACTTCTACTGGATGTACATTGGGATTTTAACCCCAAACGATCAACAAGCAGTCCCCCATGATGAAAATCCAGAATATCAATATCAGCACAAGAAACCTGCACAATAGTCGCATATACGTTGGTCCGAAGTGGTTTTCAGATAAATCTGAACCCGGTCTCTTCGCACCAACAACGCAAAAGCGTTTCTCAACCTCACACAGTAACTAAGTCTCATAGACTTATCACGTCTCCAACTTTCAACTTGCTATCCTTCGGGCCAAGAAGGAAGCTCTATAGATTGGATTAATACTCCGCACTATACGAATCAATATCCTCAACACAAATGATAATCAAGCCTGCATAGAAGGCTACGTACTAAGTGTACGACTAAATAATTCCCACATAAAGTCAAGGAATTAAAATTTGGCCAAGTTTGATAGTCGGTTATTTAACTATCAAAACAAACAATCAAATAT
The DNA here is from genome assembly GCA_030765085.1 of Allium cepa. Classification (NCBI taxonomy): domain Eukaryota; kingdom Viridiplantae; phylum Streptophyta; class Magnoliopsida; order Asparagales; family Amaryllidaceae; genus Allium; species Allium cepa. Next base: position 202,115,956 of record CM060931.1, on the reverse strand, counting down.
TTAGCACCATAACAATCACTAGGCCCTTCTAATTAATCTTTTATTGATCAAAACACTTGCCAAATATCCACTTCAAATTATCTTTAAAAAGATATAATATCAAAACCATTTCAAATTCTATTTTGGAAAACATTTCCAAATACTTATTTAATAATAAGTAATTCACAATTCTATTTATTTTCTTATATAGGAACATATATTCAAATAGTGTAAGTATTAATTAATTCACTAAAAATGTTTACTTTTACTAAATAAGATTAAAAAACTTCTAGAAGTCATTGGTAAAAGTAAGTAAGAATTAACAAAAGTGAGAAAAAGTAAACATCAAATCACATCAAATCAAAACCAACAAAATTATGATATTCTTTACTTAAGGTTTAAGTAACTAGGACATAAAGTAAGGATGTGAAAGATGATGTAAAGTATTGAGAAAGTACAGATTGCTTTAGGTTAAAGTAAGGTTAGTTTGGTAATTTGGTAAGAGGTTATTTTGGTAAATTTACCACTTCTTTGTTTTTCTATAAATATCCACCTCCTTCTTCACTTTCATTCACATTTTTTCCTTCTTCTTTTCTCAATCTTATTCATCTTCTTCCTCTTCTCTTTAATGGCTTCCATGCCATATAAAATATCAAAAAGAAATTTGAACAATTTAATATTATTTCAAAGATGGTTAAACATGAAGTTCAGTGATTTAAAAAGGGAAAATGAGTATGCGGAAATGACTAGTACATTTGTCCCGCCTGTGAGATCTAAAAGTGAAAACAAGGTGTATAAACTAAGGTTAGGGATGGAACAACCAGTGCCCTAAACTTACATGGCCTAAGTTTTCTCTTTTAGGCGAGGGGTGGAACATATCGAAAGGAGAGCCCAGATGCTCAACTTGAATCTTATATATTGAAGTTTTATAAAATATAAAAGGAATTTATAAAACAATGTTTATAAATTCGAAATCAATTGAATATGATAAATAAAATATAGAAGTTTATTTAAAGGAATTTTATTCACGATTTTTGATAGTGGATTATCCTTTAAATTAAATGTGAAATAATGTTAAATTTGGTAAATGATTTATATTCACAATTTCGGACAGTGAATGATATATTAAAGAAATGTTTGGGCAAGTGATATTTTAAATGGAATAAAATGGTAAAAAGATGTTCTAAAGGTGTTAAATATCCAATACATAGATTTCAACATTCATTGTTGAAATAGACATTTACGAAAACTATAAGGAAATGATGGACTATAACACTGTTGTTATAGTAAATGATTTTCGAAAGGAAATGTTTTTGTATAGTATTGGATTTATATACCTATCTAATTTTCAAATTCCTATACTAGTGATTTTGGGTTGTCATAACGATGTTTTACGCAATATTCGTTTGACTCGAATAAATGTGTTTAAAGAGAACGTTTTCCTTAAAGAATAAAATCTATACTTAATTATGATTTAAGTATACGTAATATTTTCTAAGTATTGAAAATAAATAGAATTGTGAATTACTTATTATTAAATAAGTATTTGGAAATGTTTTCCAAAATAGAAGTTGAAATGGTTTTGATATTATATCTTTTTAAAGATAATTTGAGGTAGATAATATTTGCTTTTGATATTATATCTTTAAGTATATGTAATATTTTCTAAGTGTTGAAAATAAATAGAATTGTGAATTGCTTATTGTTAAATAAGTATTTGGAATCGTTTTCCAAAATAGAAGTTGAAATGGTTTTGATATTATATCTTTTCAAAGATAAGTTGAAATAGAAGTTTTCCAAAATCTAAGCTTAGGATTGACGATCTGCAAATCCGTACCCTTTGAATCGACAATAATCCACACATGTCCGACCCAAAAAGCACAGACTGACGGAAAGTCAAGAGAAAGAAAAGAAGAGAGAAGAAGAGAAGAGAAGAAAGAGAGAAGATAGAACCAAATAGAACAATACAGAATCTCACATCGCAGCGGATAATATATAATATCATATCAATGATCTTTACAAAACAAAAAGTGTATATATATACACATCAATCAGAGTTCAACAATCAACCAATAGTTATCAGCTTGAACAGTTATAATAACCTATCCTCACAAATGCCGATAATATAAACAACTAAGCAATGAAGCGGATAACAAGCAAATATGGATGTACGAAAATGAAGATCTCCAGCTCTCCTGCTGAAGCTCCAAAAGCATCAAATCTAGACGTGTAAATATACTCTGTCTGACCCGAGCATTAAAAGGGAAGAACGTCCAGATCAGTCTGATAAACCAGCGTGAGAAAAACACTCAATTAAATTTATTAAATTACCAAAACTTTTCCTTTATCAAAACAAAAGTATCTCATAAGACAAGTCCACACATAAACACGGACATGTTTTTACCTTACGATAACTAAAACATATCATATCAAATCCTCTTATATTATAGTAGTGTCTACTATACACAAATAATATTAATCATAGCCGAAATTGTTACATTGATTAAATTCCAGCATATAGCCCAATTGGGTAATACAATCAAAATGGCAAACACATAGTGGAGTTTGTATTTCCATACAAATGTCCAAGTGAAGAGACTACCTTCCGGCAGTACATCTCTAGAAGAATGCACCGAGAAACCATCACAAAGTTTCTCCACCAACACAAGACCGGCCCACCTCTATAACTAGATGGTACCGAATATGTCATCCTCCAGTCGTTACCGACCTTTACCGAGGGCCCTCTAAGCATACAAACCACATAATCAGATACACGACGTCATAGCATGTAAAGATATATCTAGAAGAGGATGATCATATCCTACTTGGGAATGGCCCACTTAGCCTTGCCGCATCTAACCCTGTTTTGGTCATTTCCGGTTGATGAGGCCTGAGGTAACGATTACCTTTCACAATCACATATCACATCACTTAGAATGCCTCACTGCCATTTCCGTTGACTACTAATTTCCTTCCACAAAAATATAACCCTTAAGCTCATACGTCTCAAGGAGGGTGTTAAGCTAAGAAAAGTGGCCTCCTCCGCCGCCACTGATGTACGTTTGTAAAAACCAATGTACGTAATCTATAGAAATGCAATGTTAGAAAAACATCCATACAAGTTGTCCAGGAACAGGACAAACCAAAGGTAATTTCCTACCATATCCTGTCGGAAAATCCCTAGGATTAGTAGCAAATAGTCCTCGCATTGGATATTTCATAATGAAGAGACCACTGCTACTGGATGTATATTGGTATTTTAACCCCAAACGATCAATAGGCGGTCCCCCACTATGAAAATCCAAAATATCAATATCATAACAAGCAACCTGCATAATCGTCGCATATACATTGGTTCGAAGTGGTTTTTAGATAAATCTAATCTCGGTCTCTTCGCACCAACAATGCAAAAGCGTTTCTCAACCTCACACAGCAACTAAGTCTCATAGAATTATCACGTCTCCAACTTTCAACTTGCTATCCTTCGGGCCAAGAAGGAAGCTCGATAGATTGGAGTAATACTCCGCACTATACGAATCAACATCCTCAACACAAACGATAATCAAGCCTATATAGAAGGCTATGTACTAAGTGTACGACTAAATAGTTCCTACATCAAGTCGAGGAACTAAAATTTGGCCAAGTTTGATAGTAGGTTATTTAACTATCAAAATAAACAAAAAAATGTTTAGCACCGTAACAATCACTAGGCCCTTTTAATTAATCTTTTATTGATAAAATCACTTGCCAAATATCCACTTCAAATTATCCCTAAAATGATATAACCCTTTCATGTTTATTTGTTAATGGTTGTTGTTTATCTCGTGTTATTGTATTTTTCCTACTTACTATTTTATTCCGCATTTGACATGTTTATTGAGTTAGCAGGAATGTCTATTGCTGTCTCTCTTATTAGAGTTGTGCAACGTTAGATTTATTTGTATTTGGTTTGTATATAAGCACACCTAGTAGATTAAATTGATTACTCTTATAACTTGTAAAATTGAAATTTTATTCTATACATTTAGTAATGTTGAATAATTATCAAATATGATGTATTTAGTTAGTAGTTTTCATTAGTAGTCTTAGAATGGATGGTTTTTTTGGCAATTTTAACTGGTTCGAAATTCCGGGTCGTCGCAAAGTTTATGATGAGTACTGCTTACCATCTGTAGACAGGTGAGCAAACGAAAAGAGTTAACAAGATCTTGGAAGATCTATTGAGAGCTTATGTTCTAGATTTTGAGGGATCATGGAAGGACCATCTACGTCTATTCACGTTTTTTGTATCACAACAATTATCAGTCTAGTATTGGGATGGCAGCATTTGAGACACTGTATGAAAGGCCATGCAAATCTCCTGTTTATTGGTGGGAGATAGGGGATAGGTTGATTCTTGGTCCGAATTTGGTCAGAGAAGCTGTAGAAAAGATTGAGATCATTCGAGCTAGGATGAAGGAGGCTCAATCTAGGCAGAAGAGTTTTGCAGATAAGAGATGGAAAGATTTGGAGTTCTAAGTTGTGGACTAGGTTTTCGTCAATGTATTACCGATGAAGGGTGTGCTTAGATTTGGGAAGTCAGGGAAGTTGTCTCCTAGGTTCAGAGGATTTTTCCCTATTCCTGAGAGGATCAGGAAGCTCGCCAAAATTTAACGACCCAGAATTTTCAACCTTAGAAATTCAACAATAATACGTTCACTGTTGCAATGCCGAATATCCTAACATCGAAAATTCTTGATTTTTAGGGAAAAGAAGGAAAGAGGAAAGAAGGTAGAAGAAGAATAGAACAACAACAACATCTCGCATTCGCAGCGGATTAAGTATAATATCAAATAATAGCATTTTGATAAAGAAAAGCTGTAATTGTTACTTTACATACAATTCATCAGAGTTACAAGCATATACATAACTGAATAGTTATATGAACCTGTTCCAGACTACAATCAATAGAACTCTCAAATATACAGTGGTAAACTCCATACGTTCGTGCCATCCATAGCATTCATCATCGAAATTCGCATGAAACAAACATTTATCTACTTAAACTTTTTAAATAAATGTTTACTCACCAATTTGAGACATCGAGTTATAAAAATAGACTTGAGTTATCGAGCAGTTTAGCAGGTGCCCATGATGATTTTCATATTTCTCATCTCAGAAAGTGTGTTAAAGACCCGAAGACTGCTATTGCACCGACAATGCTAGATGATTTAGTGGTAGGACCGGACTTCAAAGTAGTGAGGAAGCCAGTCTGCATTATTGCGAGAGATGAGAAGAGGCTTAGAACCAAGATGGTCATATTAGTCAAATTTAAATGAAGTGATGATGATAGAGACTGTACTTTGATGGTTGAGAGCAGGATTGTAGATATTTATCCTGACAGGTTTTGATGGTACGTTTTACCCTCTTGTTTGTTTTGAGCCTTATTATAATTTTGAGGACGAAATTCTTTAAGGAGGGTAGTCTGTAACACCCTAGATTTTTGATAACATTATTTAGGAGATTTAATTAGATAAACTAAATAAAGTAATGTGTTGATAAGGGAATTGAGATTTGATTTAATTAAGGTAGCCATGCCTTTTTAACTAATGAATTAAATGAAGGGTTTAAAATGAATTAGAGGAGGGGTACTATGGGAAATAGGCCATTCCAATATCACCTAATTTAGTCTGTGTATTTCAAAACACATTTCATTCTCATTTTAAAAAATTTAAAAGCTTGGCCAGCCACCATTAATAAAGGAAGAAGAAGAGGAAACAAAAGAAAAACTTAAGGATAGCAAGTTCAAATCAAACTCATTCAAATATAATGCTCCTAAATCATTAAAGCAAAGGTGAATAATGTTTGCATCTCTTAACTTTTATGGTTTCGGCTTTAAGGTTACACCCGAATTATTTTGCAAAGATGTGCCATGTTTTGAATGATAAATTGATTATATATACATGTTGATGATTTATGTATTTTCATACAGATTTTATGGCACGTTTTAAGATGAAAACCCAATTATATGACATCCGTTAGCCTTACAAATTTTTACAATGATCTAAAAGGTTATTTTAGAGACGAGTTTCGATTTTCAAAATTTTCAGAATTTTTGTGGAATTGTTATGAATATTTTAAGGTAGAAAAGGTTAATTCGGAATATAAAATTATTTATGGAAAAAATAATTATAGTTTGCATCGAAAAAATTTCTATGTTGAGGAGAATATATTATTTGATTTTCGGGAATTTTCTAAGGTTTTTACTAGTTATATAAAATTATTTATAGTATGGGACTTAAATGTTTTATATAATTATAAAGGAGAAAGAGGCTTTTCAAGATTAATCAAATTTCGAGATAAGGAAAGTCCGAAGCACTTTTGAATATAAATTTCTAGAAAATAATCAAATGTAGACAAATAAGGCAGGTTGGGAACAAAAGAACTATTTTAAAGTACAAATAAATAGTTTTTCTTCTATTTCAACCCTTTTGGTAAGAGCTTCCACCTTCATTCCAGACCTTCCGACAAGGTCGAAAGGTATCAAACCTTTTGGTTAAGTCAAATACCAATGCACGTTGTATCAAGCAACTGGTACATTCTGAATTGGATGGAGTCGAAAGGTTTAGGGACGAAAGGTTATAGCTTTTGAAAGAGGTGAAGTTTTGTTTTGGTTTAAAGAAAATACGCCCGCTAGCTTTCGAACAAAGAGCTTTCGACATTATCAAAAGGTTTAAAGGATAAAGGGTTCGATCAGTTTTTCCTCTTGTTTTAAATGAAACCTTCCGACAAGGTCGAAAGGTGTAACTTTCGACAAGGCCAAAAGCATAGTTGTCACTTCCTAACCATTCGACACAGATCGAGTCAAAGGTTATCTTTTGTTTTCTAAAACTTGTCACCTCTCTCCATTGATTTCGAAGGGTTGGTTCCAACACCAACACTTCATTATTTTCGAATGGTTTCAAAATGTTTTATAAAGGTTTTGAAGCAGCTGCTTTTGATTCCAATGTTTTTCTAGTCATTTTGCATAATCCAAATGTTTTAAGTGGAAACGTTTTAAAGGTTTCAAAGTAGTTAACTTTGATTGGTTTCGAAAGGTTTTCGACCTGTTTTAAATTGAACCCGATATCTTCGAAAGGTTTTGAGTTACATTTCTTTTGAAAGGTTTATTATATAGTAGAGGTACCCTAGGCTTTCGACAAAGTCAAAAGGTGAAACCTTTCGACTAGGTCGAAAAGAAATCTTCCAACAAGGTCGAAAGGTATAGTTTTTCAATGTTTTCGAAAGGCTATGGTTTAAAGGATTTAAAGGCAGATGTCATATGTTTTAAAGCTTGTAAAAGAAAGGCTTTTAAAAGGTTTAAAAAGAATTACCTTCAATGATTTCCAAAGGTTTATTAAAGGATATAAAGGAGTTATCTTCAATATTTTCGATGGTTTTAATGAATGGTTTTAAAGGAGTTACATTCTACATTTTTGAAAGGTTATTTAGGGTATTAAACAATGGATTCGAATATGAGAACTACGAAGATAGCCTAAGTGTTTTAAGTTATAAAGATTAACTTATTTAATGGATAGACAATCCCTATCGAACAACATCAACATTATTTTGAGTAACATATATGTAGATATATAGATAGATATATATATATATATATATATATATATATATATAACATGGTAAAATAGCTTAGAGTAATGCTAAAGATATACATTCCTTGTACATATATGATTTGACAGATTAAATAATTTTGAAAAGGTTTTCAAGGAAAATTTAAGGAGCACTTAACCGGATATTGTAGAGCAGTTAGCTTAGATATTTTGAAGGGTAGTTGACCCAAAAAAAATTCGGAAAGCCGGCTCTTTTTAAATTTGGAGAGTCAATCCATTTTGAGGGCAGTCAACATAGAGGATGGTTAGTCCAGAAAGAGTAGTCGGCTCTGATATGAACATATAGTTCATTTATTAGCATAAAGGACCTTGCTAAATTTTTAAGGATAGTTTGTCCACTCTTTTTACCTGTTTTGGGCAGATAGCCAATTATCTAGCATAAAAGATATTTCTTTTTGGCATAATCAATTTTAGGACAAATAGTCCAGAAAAGAGCAGATAGCTCAGAATTTAGGAAAGATATTCCGGTAAAGAACGGATAGTTTAAATTTTTGATAGATAGTCTATTTTAATTTCGGTTTTAGCATAATGGATATTGCTATATTATTATTTTAATCAGTTGATTAACCAGTTTAGTTGCAGGAAAGGACTTGCAAAATATATGTCTTGAAAAGAAATATTAGTGAGCGGAAACCCATTCTGCTAAGCAGCGTAGTCTCACTATTTATCAGTATATTGAGATGTACCAGAATTTATTCATACTCGGTTTTACTGACTCGAAGTTTTTGTTTCCCTTAAACTCCTGGGTGCTCAAAATTTGATTTGAGTAAGCTGAGTGTTTAGGTTTCTAGGTTTTAGCAGATTTTGGGGAGTAACCGAAGACGAGCAGATTGCTGACGGATAACTAATTTAGGAAATTCTTTTTTAAAATTGTTTCCGTTGTATATTAAGACAATTATGTCTATATTTCTTTGATCATCCAAGAGGGCATTTTCATATGTCGCTCTTGGCATATTGTTGTAAATTTATATTTGATCAATGCCTGGGATTACATTTGCGATTTTTGTAACTTGGATATGAATTGCTTGGAATGTAATCACTAAAATTGTTGTTTTTGAAAATCTATGGTTTTGTTCATATTCAAGTGCTTCTGATATGATGAATACCATTAACATTGTCGTATTTCGTCACTAGAAGCTAATACTGTGGATGACTACAGCATCCATAGCGCTTAGCTTTTAGCCTCTAGATACGAGATGTTACAATATGTTTGTTGATGAATTTTGCTTGTTCATATAGATTTTTAGGATAAGATTTGATCTGCAAAACCTATCAAATGACATCCAAATGTCTATGATTTTGATATATGGTTAAAAATGATATTTTGGAGATGGGTTTCAAGTTTCATTATTTTCTGAATTAGTGTGGTTTTATTATTAATTTTCTAGTGAAGAAAATGGTTAAATTGGGTTTAAAATTAATTACGGCTATTATATATATTAGCTTTGAGTCAGAATTTATATATGTTGGAAAACATATTAAAAGTGATTTACGGGAATTTTTGGAGAATTTTCCTAAGTGTTTTAATAAGTATATAAAATTGTTTAATTAATGGGACTTAAATGTTATATATGTTTATAGTAGGAAAAGAACATTTTTTAAATGTTTTAAATTTTTTAGTTCTGAAATTCGATAGCACTTTTAGAAAAGAATTTGGAAATGAAACTGGCAACCTGTTATTCGGGTTTTTAACCCGTTAGGATCCAAGAGGAGACAGAACGACTTGATGAAGTCAGAATGGCTTGGAACCCAATCGAAATGGCTAAAGCAACAAGTCAAAGGGAGCCAAGTCATATTACTAAAGCATCGACTGAGTTTGACTAATTCAAGGGACCAACATGCATTCAGTCCAATTAGCAGCCGAATGCGAATAATAAGTAAATCGTCATCAAAACAAAGCAACGCGCAATAGGATTACATGAAGAACATCAATGCAAGGTAATGGGATGCTAGACATCAAAGTTCAAAAAAAGATTAAGTGTCTAGGTTGCCAGCGATCCATACATCATGGATTGACAGCGATCCATAAACTTCATCAATGGGTCGCTAAACAGTTACGGCACATAGGAGTAAAGGAGCCTAGAGGAAAAAATGCCAAAAATACACTAAGTGTACGGATCGTTAGCGATCCATAAACCATGGCTCGCTAGCCGTCCATATAAAGCCATAGAATTCTTGCGACCAGATATAGCAACATAGTAAGGATAGGAGCTAAGTAATTAGCTCGCACATGAGCTAAATCTATGGATCGTTAGTGATCCATAGACCATGGATCACTACCGATCCATGTTTTTGGCTCAGGCCACAAGCTAATTTCCTCTACATCCACCAGTGTCCATCTATAAACATTGGTGATCGGGCTAGGCCCAGAAGCTCTCCGATCTCTATAAATACTATCTTGCCTGCAACAGAAACAGGATCTTCTCCGGACTGGTTTCTGAAGCTATTCTGGAAACTTTCTTCACTCTCTACCTCCCTCACAACAATCTCCAAAGGGGTTCACCATGATTCTCCTATAGATTCCAACTCTGGGGTTTCAATCTAGCTAAGGATAATCAAAAACCTTGTAAACAAACATTTCTTGTAACAGCGATCAATGTATAATAAAACTACAAAGTGGACGTAGGCTTCATTAACAGCCGAACTACTATAAAAATTTCTTATCTTCTTTCTTTTACTGTCTTTTTCTGTACCTATTATCTATACTATTGCTCTGTCAGAATAGGGCTGGTTCTTTCATACTGAAACTAGGGTGTTGATCCATTTTTTGGGCTAACATTTTGGTGCTTTCACTGAGAATTGAACTCAGGCAAAGATCTAGCTATAAACTTTGGATTAGATAGGTTCAGAAGTTAGATCCTAAATCGCCGTTTAGAAGATTTCCTATTGAGAATCAAAGGCAACAAGAAAAAAGAGGAAAGGAAAATACTCTAAGGGCGTGGATCGCTAGCGATCCAAAGCCTATGGATCGCTAGCAATCCATGGCATTACCTCGAGGGTTCATGAGCGACATCAACACGAGATGATACACGAGATCCAAAAGGCAAAGCTCACAATTCAACTACGTACATGGATCGCTAGCAATCCATGCACTAGGGATCACTACCATTCCATACCTTTTCACCAGACCACCATAAACTCTAGAAAGCAAAGTCCAATAACATGCTAAGTATATGGATCACCAACAATCCATATGATATGCTGTGGATCGCTAGCAATCCATACTCTTTTATTGATTTGCAGTAACCTACATGGAACAAGATGGGAGAATAATGCTAAGGGGTTGGCTCGCCTTCTAGCATACTATTTAGGTCGCCAGTGATCTATAAGATATGGATTGCTAGCGATCCACTAAATTGGCTCGGATCGAAATGCTTTCTCTAATGAATCAACTTATCGAAAGTAGTGCGATATAATCGACAAAAGGCAAAAGCAATAGGAATTAGTGGGAAGAGCTCCAAGAATCATGACGGAAGAAAATATTAACACTTCACCCACTGCGAAAGCGCTTATGACAAACACAAACTTGGAGGTAAAAACCCATAAGAAGATAATGATGACTTTCTCCAGCTCTAAAGATGACAAACAATTTGAGGAAGACAAATTGAATGAAAAAGCTGACGTGAAAAATACTAAAAGAAGCTCTAAGACCCGTGCCACTTCACAGTGCCAAGTAATGGATGAGGAACTGCAACTCAAACGCACTTCAAAATCAGGAGAACCCAGAAGATATGACATAGACCTGAATCGATTGCAAGGCCAAGCCCCCATGGTATAATATGATCACTCTCAACTAACCGGTCTCCAATCCCATCATGGAGCTTCCATCGTTGAATCACGAATGGTCGTCGTTGAAAATCATTAAAAATCTTTAAAATGATCAGTGAAAAACTGACTTTAAGGTTGACTCGAAGACGAACTCGGGTAATTGCATATTTGAATCGAAGCAGATTTCGGAAATCCTAACTCGAAGTCGAACTTAGGTAATCATCCATTTAACTCGAATCAAACCTAGGAAATTCTAGCATGAAATCAGACTCGGGTAAAACTAAGGTTTTCACCAAGTAAACATGCAAATGACTCCAAGCACCGTTTTTTGCCAACCTAGCACTTCAATTTCTCTGATTCCAAGCGAACCATGTGTTGGCTCCAAGGCAATGGCATATTTTCTCGGGTCGGACTCCAAGTAAAATACCACTGACCTATCAACACCGATCCATCTTCTTTTGCCCATAACTCGAACTTACGAACTCCAAATGCCTTAAAATTTGGAATGCAACCTTACGGGCCCTTCGTTGTCGCCCCTGATAGATCTTACCTAGTTTAAAAAATATTTGGGATCGTAAATGATCCATGACACCATCCTCGATGATTTTCGATCCAATCGGCATTTCCAATCATACAAACATGGGATAATCATGCATATATAATTCAAAAGCCTTGTAAACTGCCATAACTTGAAAACAGACCGACTTGACAACGATTAGAGCATCTTTTCCAATCGAAACCCATTCACCGAAGCCATTCAACATGCAGAATATCTAAAGAAGTTTATCATGCCGCTTATACCTTTAATACAACTATACAACTGATTCAAAATTTCTTCTTTAAAGGTATGACCAGAATATGGACAAAGCGAAGGTGATGGATGCATTCTACTGCAAGGCCCTCAGGAATCATTAAAGGATGAAAGAACCTGCTACCCTAGAAAAATTCTATGGGAAGGCAAAACAGTTCTAAGGACTAAAAGTAGTGTAATTAGAAGAAGGCAAATCTGGCAGTGTGCTAAAGAACGTACCAAACGGTGAAAGAGCTATAGGACCCCAGGGACCTTTTGCCCAAGCAAGGCTACTAAGACCCATTAGAAAAGTGCCCCATCTAACTGATGAAATTAGACAAAAAGATGATTATCAAATAACACTTTATTTAGCTAGCAACTAAGGGGTGGGACAACAACCTAAAGTGTTGCCTTCTCATCCATCCTTGTCTACTCTACTTTCCAATGAGCCGTACCGGGACACTAGGGGCATTGTAGACGATACATCGAAAGAAATGCTTTTACGCCCTAGACGAGTCATGTCAAACCCCCTTCTGAGAACCCGCGTTGTTGGTGGCGTCGAGAAGTCTTGTCCAAAGGATCGTCGACCAACACCTAAGCCTACAAGAACTGATAAAACTATGTTCCCTCGAGCTAAATCCGAAAAATTCCTCTTGAAGTCGATGAATCATTACTTTAAGACTGCCGGGCTGTTGTACACACAACCCAAAACTCCTCTTGGATTCGATAAATCATCATTCCAAGGCTGTCTGGTCATCGAACATCCGACCACAAAAAAACACTTCACGACCGTGAAGGCCTTTACCGAACTAAAGCATCATGAAGGTAAACCGGTAGATCAGTGGTCATCTAATCCGAAAAATCCTTCGCAAACGCGAAGGTCTTTCACAAAAAAGCATCGTGAAGGTGAGCCGGTAGATCAGAGGTCATCTGATCCAAAAATCCTTCGCGAATGTGAAGATCTTTTACAAACTGAAGCATCGTGAAGGTGAGCCGGTAGATCATCGGTCCATTGATCCAAAAAACCCTTTGCGAACATGAAGGTCTTTCATGAACTAAAGCGCCGTGATGGTGAACCAGTGGATCAACGGTCATATTATCTTAAAAACCCGTCGTGAGCGGGAAGATCTTTCACGAACTAAAACGTCATGAAGGCGAACCGGTGGAGCGGTGAAATCTATGTATGATAGCATCCGAATATGATCTATCTACGCGGCTGATATCCACGAAGGTGAGCTGGAAGATCGGCAGTCATTCGATCTAGAGCTCCCTAAGTCAACGAAGTCACACTACGGGGCCATAAACTTACAATCATACTAGTCACTCCATAAAATTAATGGAATCACTTCCAACGACCACTGAGACAAACAGTGCTAAATTCCAACGCTTCAAAGTCGCTCAAAGAAACTAAGCCATAACTGAACCGACTTTGTGATCAATCAGAGGCCAACTCAAATCAAGCCAAGATTCAGCACCTGGGAGAACCGCGCCCATTGGACCAGAGGCAACCAAACGAGTTATGGAGAGACCAAGGATATGGTTCAAGCGCGTCAATAGACCTATGGCATGAGGGGCACCGCACATGCTTGAATAGCCATAAGAAAGACTATCTATACCATGGTTCTGTTATGCCCGATCAAAAATTCTAGCATTCTTACAATCGCGGACTTAATGACCTTGCTAGTGCAAAAAAAACACTAGCATAATACTTGCCCACTTCTTTCCAACTACTATTTTATCGCTCTTGGTGACAAATTCCTCTTCCTCTTTGACCATATGCCATTTAAAGACCCACTCTCTAAAGGCAGCTTGAACCAAGAGCTAAAAGTCATCCTATAAACTCCTATAGGCGCTTTCTTCAATCTATATTCATGCGGTCAACTATAGATCTCTCCACCATAGCAGCCTGATCTATTTGGACCTGTACATCTTCCAAAAATAGAGAAGGTTCATCCAAGCCATGGTTAGCAGAACTAAAAAATGTTTAGCTTCTTGAACCAATATAACCGTGTTCATGTAAGCATCCTGCTGAGTTGAATGACTTAAATCGACTCGAAAGACATTGGTTTGCTACTTGGACCGTTCAAACTACGCCCGAGTATGCTCAATCAACTGACCAATACATATGCTTCTTACATTGCCTAAAGATAGGCAACACCGAGGAGCATGAAAACTGTATTCCATAAGTCGTGCCAAAACGTATGCTCCTCACATTATCCGAAGATAGGCAACGCCGAGGAGCACCAGAAACCGTGAATTCCACAATCTGCACCAAAACATATGCTCCTCGCATGGCCTGAAGATAGGCAACGCCAAAGAGCACCAAAAGCCATGCATTCCACAAGTCGCGCCAAAACGCACGCTGCTCGTGTTTCCCGAAGATAGGCAATGCCGAGGAGCACCAAAAGTCGAGCATTCCATAAGCCACGCCAAATCATATGCTCCTCATGTTTCCTGAAGATAGGCAATGCTGAGGAGCACCAAAAGCCATGCATTCCCTAAACCATGCCAAAACATACGCTCCTCACTTTGCTTGAAGATAGGCAACGTCGAGGAGCACTATGACGACCCGCGAATCCGTACTCATTGAATCGAAAATAATGCACACATGTTCGACCCATAAAGTACAAACTGACGAAAAGTAAGGAGAAAGAAAAGAAGAGAGAAGAAGAGAAGAGAAGAAAGAGAGAAGATAGAACCAAACAGACAATATAGAATCTAACATCGCAGCAGAAAATATATAATATTATATCAATGATCTTTACAAAACAGAAACTGTATATATACATACATAATTTGGAGTTCAACAATCAATCAATAGTTATCATCTTGAACAGTTATAATAACCTGTCCTCACAAATGCTGATAATAACAACAACTAAGCACAGTGGATGATCTATAATCAAAACAGATACGCATATATGAAATAAAGATCTCCAGCTCGCCTGTTGAAGCTCTAAAAGCATCAAATCTGAACCTGTAAATATACTCGATCTGACCCGAGCATTGAACGGGAGGAATGCTCGGATCAGTCTGGTAAACCAGCATGAGAAACACACTCAACTGAATTTATTAAATTACCAAACTTTTCCTTAGTTTTCAAAATAAAAGTATCTCGTAAGACATGTCCACACATAACCACAGACATGTTTTTACCTTACGATAAATAAAACATTTCTTTCATATCAAATCCTCTTATATTATACTAGTGTCTAGTATATACAAATAATACTAATCATAGTCAAAATGGTTACCCATATAGCATTTCGAGGCTACTCATTACGCTTTTACAAACAAAATTGCAGCTCGTAGTGGGTTTTGGATTTCCATACAAATGAACAAGTGAAGAGACTACCTTCCGAAGGGTTACACCTCTAGATGGATGTCCCGAGGCACAGAACATCTGCCTTCTACCAACACAAGACCGGCCTACCTCTATAACTTGAAGGTACCGAATATATCATCCTCCAGTCGTTACCGACCTTTACCGAGGGCCCTCATGGCAAACAAACCACAAAAATCAGATACACGACGACATAGCATGCAAAAATATATCTAGAAGAGGATGATCATATCCTAATGGGAGTGACCCACTTAGCCCTGCTGCATCTAACCCTGTTTTGGTCATTTTCGGTTGATGAGGCCTGACGAGCTAACGATTACCTTTCAGTCACAATCACATCACTTTGAATGCCACACGGCTATTTTCGTTGACTACTAATTACCTTCCACAAAAATACAACCCTTAAGCTCATACGTCTCAAGGAGGGTGTTAAGCTAAGATAAGTTGCCTTCTCTGCCACCACTGATGTACATTTGTAAAAACCAATGTACGTAACCTTTAGAAATGCAATGTCTAACAAACATCCATAGAAGGTGTCTAGGAACAGGACAATTCGAAGGTACTTTCCTACCACATCCCGTTGAAAAATCCCTAGGTGTAACGTCCCGAAAATTTTCGACTTTCGAAAATTCAACATCGATACTCACTTTATCGACTGCCGAGAAATCGAAGGCCGGAAACTCGAAATGTTATGGTTTAAGAAAAAGAAAGAGGCAGAGAAAGAGAGAAGAAGGTAGAAAATAGAGAGAAAAGAAATAGAAAATAGAACGGAACAGAAAGAAAACAACCCAACAACAACAGAATCTCACAATTCGCAGCGGAACAACATATAATAATAAATGAATAATCTTTAAACAAAGAACTATATCAGTTATTACATTTTATACATTACATTACATCATATCATCTGAGTGTACAACAACAAATAGCGGAAAAAGAAATACTATATGCTAGTAATACACCATGCCATCCATCTTGCCTCCAGCAACTCCAGAATATCCAGAATATCCTGATAAACCTAACTCTTGACTGCCCGTGTAGAAATTGGTGGGCACCCAGAGTTTAGGAAGGAAAACAATAAACTTCGAGTCAGTCATGTGACTGGTGTGAGAACTCAAAATAGTTTATTTATCTTTAAAATAAAAAATATAGGAATATTTTTAAAGTCAATCCGCAATGCTTTTAAAAATGAGACTACCATAAGACCTCCTGCCACACACACAATGCAAACGCAGACTTGGAGGAGATTTCTCCTTATGATAGTCAAAGATGCTTGATACGTATTAAAAGAACATTTGATATTATTACTAGTGCATATTGTAGAGAAAAATTCATTTCGAAAGTAGAATATAAATCTTAGCCAGCATAGGTACCATTATATTATGCCTACTAATAGCTACCATATTAGATGGCAGGTTCTACAACTAATACCGTACAAGTTTCGTATTGGGAATTGGATTTCCAACGAATGATCAGGCCAAGGAACTTCCCATTGCCACATGAGAATGCCTCTGGATGGACATCCCCGAGAACCAAACCGGATCTCTACCAACACAAGGCCGGGTTACCCCTAACTGAGTAACAACTGACCGAATATGCCATCCCCCGGTCCTTTGGGACCTTTCAACCGAGCGCTCGCAATCAATTCACACAATCATAAAGTGTTTTCAACATGAGTAAGTATCTGGGCTCCATACCATGATACCACCCTTTTCCAGAAGGAAATGCACACATCCTAAAGGGCGCTTCCCCTCATAACCTTGCCGCATCTTTCCTGTTTTGACCATTCCCGAGGTGTGAGGTTCGACGAAGTCACGTCCACAAAAACATACTTTATACAAAAGCCATGCTTTGGGTCAACAAATGATCATAGAAATGATCACCAGGATAGACGATCAAATAAATAATCCTATCACAAATAATCAACACAATGATCATTTACAGCAACACTCAGCATGTCACATTACCAAATTGGGAATATATCGCTGATAACCTTCAACTACATAACCTCTGAGCTCGTACGTCTCAGAGAAGGGTGTTAAGCTAAAAGAATAAATTCTCCGCCACCAACAGAAATATATTTGAAAGAAATCGGCTTTATATCTCAATTTGTAATGTCAGACATACAATCCATACAAGTCTGTTCCGGGCTCGAACAAAACCGAAGGCACTTCTCACGAAGCCCTTGCAATCCGGGTATTCACAATCCCGATCGAATTTCCCATCACTTAGGGAATCTCTACACCAGGAGCTACCCAGTGCAGAGACAATCGATAGGTCATCCTATCGCTTTCGCAAATACCCGGTCTTCAACACCGGTCATCAAATGCAATTCATAACGACGTATCACATATTCGGAATGGGTTATACGACCCCATGGTCCTTTCCCGGTTAACCCGAACAGTGAGCGCTTATTCAAAAATAAGTGTGGCATTCAAATTCAAACAAATCACATCAATTACCCATTCAAAGGGAAATATTGATAGTCGGTTATTGAACTATCAATGGGTATGCACACATCACCAGTTTCCAAATAATTTTCCAAATTATTTATTTTCCAAAATATCTTTACAAGATATATAATTTTCATACTTCAAAAATAAATCAATATTTATTTTTAAACACTTCCCTTTTTATTCATAAATTCCATAGTGAATTTTCATTCCAAAATATCCTTGCATATACGATTTCAATTATTCATTTCAATTTATCTTCAAAAAGATAAATTCTCTAAACGTTTCATTTCACATTGGAAAAACATTTCCATACTTATTTATTCATAAGTAATTCACAGATTTTATTTATTTTCAACACTTAGAAAATATTCAATATACTTAAATCGAAATTAAGTATATATTTCATTCTTTAAGGAAATCATTCTCTTAAACATATTTATTTGGGCCAAAACGAATGTTACGTAGAACATCGTTACGACGTCCCAAAATCACTAGTATAGGGATTCGAATTTAAGATAGATATATAAATCCCAATACTATACAAAACATTTCCTTTCGGAAATCATTTACTATAACAACAGTGTTATAGTCCACCATTTCCTTCTATTTCTCGAAAACGTCTATTTCAACAATGAATGTTGAAATCTATGATTTCGAATCTTAACACCTTTTAAAACATCGTTAGATCGTTTTAATTCTATTTAAAACATCACATTCAAAACAATTTTTTTTTAACATATTATTCACTATTCAAAAACGTGAATATACTACGTTAACAAATTTTATCATTTCTATTCATTTTATTTTAAAGTATTATTCACAGTCAAAACGTGAATATAACTCCATTAATAGGTTTCAACAATTTACTTATCAAAACAAGTCATTTACGAATTTATAAAACAACGTTTATAAATTCCTTTATTAACCTATCTTCAATTCATAACTCAATTATAAACCAAAAGTTCACATTATAAGTTAAATGCTTATAAAACGATTATTTTACAAAATCGTTTCTTTGAACTTCATAATTATAAATCTTATAACTTATAAGATTCAATTATTCATCCAAATATATTCTTTAATAATTTCACAAAATTTATAAATCTTACTATTTATAAATTTCATTTATAACTTCACCATTTATAATTTTATAAATTCCATTCATTTACAAAATTCATTTTCACTTCATTCAAACACTTATAAAAACTCGTTTTATAATGTCAATATTTCAATTTATAAATATCCATTTATAAATCTCTTAATATAAATCAATTTATATTATTCTTTAAAACGTCTTTAATCTCCTTTATTATTTCACCATTTTGATTCATAAAATAATTAAATTTTATAAATCCTATATTTAAACTTTTCACAATAAATTCTAAAATCCCAATTTAACAATTTTATAAAACCATTAACCTCGTATTTTCAAAAATCAACTTTTAACTATATTTCTCAAATATCATAATTTTTATAACATTAAAATTATAACGTTTATTTATTTAAAATAAATCAATTCCAAAAATATTTTATAAACGTATACTTTCAAAAATCACTTTAAAATCATTTTAAAATCCCAAAATTTGGTCCAATGATGCTACATACCAAATAGTCAATCACGACAACAACGATATCATATATCGATATGATAATCCATCAAATATCAAAATATCTGAAATCAAATAAATACTGTTGAGGAATCCAGTTGGATCCCTCCAACCTGTTTTCCTGCATCCAAAAACATTAGCACAATACCAATTTCGCTCCAGTACGAAATTATCGCGGTATATGGGATTTAAAATATTATCCGCTTAATAGACGGCGCAATAGGGTCTCATCCGCTAAAAAATACGGGAAATCAACAACTGCAATATATACATATGCCAATATATATATATTGATATTATATATAATACCAATTTCACTGTTTATGAAATATTCGCGGTATATGTTTTTAATAAATAACATCCGCTTACTAACGGCGCATAATGTCTATTTTAACAATCAATAGATACAATCATCATTCAAACATGCATTCAAGAATTTTAAATCTAACTATTTAAAATAAAATCGAAACTGATTCGATTGAGTGAGAAGTTCTCACCTTGATCTTATTTTCGTTTTAGCGATTTATTTCGAATAAAATTAAACGGACGTTTAATTTTACCCAAAATTCTCACTAACTCCAAACGAATCCAATCCAATTTCATCGCGTAGTGCTCGTCCATACGATTCCAACGCAACTGGTTTCGCGCGTTTTCGACCTCGTATGAAAAAGATATACATTTTTGAAGTTTTACGAATTTATATATATATAAATTACAACATTTCCTTTTATTTTTTAACCTTCTTCATCTAAGCCGTTGATTCCTGCATTGACCAAATCGGGCCGTGTTTTTAACTTCTCCTTCCAACGCGTATTCCTCTCCCCCACCTCACGTTACAGCACGCAAGAACCCATCCATGCCCTAACTAGGGTTTAAATTTTCATCATCAATACTCGATGAAACTTCATCACGTCGCCACCACGAGATGCGCCTCCATCACCTCCATGCTCGGCCTGGGTGCGGCCAAACTCGGTCAACTCATATGCACGAAAAACGAGAATGAACGCGCGGCCTTTGTGGCATGATTCCCATCAATTTACAGCTCCGTTTCCAATCACAACCGTTGGATTGGTAGATCTCAGTGTGCTCTACAATCTTCTAGTTGGAAGATTCTTGATACGATTGAAGGATTGAAAGATAATTGAAGAAAAACAATGGTGATTTTCGGCCATCCATTGCTTGCTGGTGGCTGCGTTTAGATTAGGGTTTTATATTTTTTCTTTTTTTTTAATTTATGAAGGGTGTGGTCTATTTATAGAGAATTTTCGAACACTATTCATCCGGGAATTCCGAACTCCGATTTACGCGCTGAAACCAGCGTTTCTAGGGTTTACCCTGCGTTCCGAACATAATGGAACAGGTTTCGAAAGCTAATTCGATCATCTGTGCGAGTTATGGCTATAAACATTCAATTTAAATTAAACCGATTTAAACGATTTTCTAGGCGTTTTAATTTGTACCGTACAAACGGTAAATCCAATTAACACGAAATTTGAAACCTTACAATAATATCACATTACGGATCCGATGAAACTGGTTTCGTCGAAATCCGACACTTTTTGAAAAATGGCTATTTTCACTCGCCAAATTAATATTAAAAACAATTCGATGCGTTTCGAGCTGTCACGCTCAAACGATAGCTCCGATTGACACGAAAATTGAAATCCGGTAATAACTAACTATTACGGATCCAATGGAACTGGTTTTGTTCAATTCTGAGACTGTTCAAAAATTGACTATTTTCACTAGTCGATTAAATATTAAAATATTAAATTTTCACAATTTAACTCTTAATTTGATTTTTAAAAGTTCTAAAATATCATTCTAACTCCAACATGATAAAATAAAATTTTACAAATCATTTACAATCATATTTAACCCAATTTTCAATTATTTCCATAATTTAACATATTAAATTATCGATTTAATTATCCAATTAAATCCAATTAGTCAAAATAAATTTATTCGACTTATAAATTTCACTTATTTATATTTAAAATTAATTAAATATTCAAATTTTAATTAATAAAAATTCTGGGTCGTTACAATCTTCCCCCCTTAAAAGAATTTCTTCCTCGAAATTATCAAGTAAGAAAAGTTACAGAATCTATTAACTTTCCCAAAATTTATAATTAAACTTCTTACAATAACTTTACTAAGTTTTCAAATCATACTTAGTTATCTTTTCAAAAACAACTACTATTTTTTAACTTTCAATTCTAAATCAAAGTTAAAGTTTTCAAAACTTTCCAATTTTCTCAAATTTTTTCTAACGCCTTAAATTTTCGGAAAAATTCGCCATAGTCTCCTTTGCGCGGCTCGATCCGAAAAAAAATGACAGTATATATATCACAAATATACATCTCATCAAGTAATGAGGCATTCCGAAGGGAAAAAAGTATAAAAGTACGGTATGTAATCCGAGATATGTACCTTATATTTTATTAGCAAGCGTATACGGCTAATATAGCGCGAAAGCGAGCTCCAAATGCGAAGCAAACGCGATCCGCACCTACTAAACACTCAACAAACAACATGAGAGTATGCATATAGACAATAGTATCGATATACAACATATAGCAACATAATAACTATATATGTCAACATAGCAAATGCAATAAAAGCAATATATTCAACCATCAACCAATTAGCATTCAACCAATAAATATTCATTCATATTCTCATTAATATTCAATGAATTAGGTTTTCAATTTAATCACATTTGATTCATTAACAGTGGATGTTTACTAACATTCATTTTCAATTAGTTTATATTCACTAATTCATATTCAAGTTGGTTCACTTCCAAATCAAATTCAATTCTATTTAAGATTCACTTAACTTCCAATTGAATTCCAATTTTAATTACTTTAGCTTCCAATTTCATTAACTCAATTTCATTAACACTTAATGAATTATATACAATCATCTAACAACCATATAACAACCAATGTATATTCTTTACAACCAAATTACTTTGCTTATAATTGGTTTAATTAAATTGATTTTCATTCAATTTTTCAACTTCCAATAACATAAGATTTTAATGAATTAACACTTATATTCATTATTTCATACCAACTAAATTCACATTCATTTGATTAACATTTAATCCATTCATTCAATTCAATTACAAAAGTTGAATTTCATTTATATAACTTAAGTTTTATAATTTACTTTGACACCTATATCAACTTCATTCAACATCTCTTAAGTTATATTTCCATTTTACAAACATCACTTGGTTTTACATAACTTAAATTCCAACTTATAAATCAATTCAGCTTTCAAATTCTAAAGTAAATTTCCATTTAACTTTAAATTCATTTTTTTTTACAACTCATATTCATATAGTTTCACTTCTTATATATATAAGTTTATTTCACAATTGTAAATCACTTTAATTATAATTCAATTCTTATAATTCTTTTGCTTAGATTATTCTTTTATTTAGATTATTCAAACAACTAAACAATCAACTTATATACACTTTAATAATTCTGAAAAATTATTCCTTTATATATAAAATATAATCAAGTAAAATTATTTCATTTACCCAATTTAAAACAATATCGTGTCGAATTGTTCTATTCAAGTGTTTAGAAACCCCTTCGGCATAGTTGTCGAGACCACGCTGACGAAGGTTCATATGCCACTCAACAAACCAATCATCACAATATAAAACAATTTTATATTCACTAACAAATACGCTCTCATAGCTATTATTACACTCAAACTCAATCTAGAGTACTACTGACTCTATCTCTAATGAGTAATACCCAACAGAACCATGGTTGTCGCTTAACCATATGCTCTGATACCAGATGTAACGTCCCGAAAATTTTCGACTTTCGAAAATTCAACATCGATACTCACTTTATCGACTGCCGAGAAATCGAAGGCCGGAAACTCGAAATGTTATGGTTTAAGAAAAAGAAAGAGGCAGAGAAAGAGAGAAGAAGGTAGAAAATAGAGAGAAAAGAAATAGAAAATAGAACGGAATAGAAAGAAAACAACCCAACAACAACAGAATCTCATAATTCGCAGCGGAACAACATATAATAATAAATGAATAATCTTTAAACAAAGAACTATATCAGTTATTACATTTTATACATTACATTACATCATATCATCTGAGTGTACAACAACAAACAACAACAAACAGCGGAAAAAGAAATACTATATACTAGTAATACGCCATGCCATCCATCTTGCCTCCAGCAACTCCAGAATATCCTGAATATCCTGATAAACCTAACTCTTGACTGCCCGTGTAGAAATTGGTGGGCACCCAGAGTTTAGGATGGAAAACAATAAACTCCGAGTCAGTCATGTGACTGGTGTGAGAACTCAAAACAGTTTATTTATCTTTAAAATCAAAAATAGAGGAATATTTTTAAAGTCAATCCACAATGCTTTTAAAAATGAGACTACCATAAGACCTCCTGCCACACACACAATGCAAACGCGGACTTGGAGGAGATTTCTCCTTATGATAGTCAAAGATGCTTGATACGTATTAAAAGAACATTTGATATTATTACTAGTGCATAGTGTAGAGAAAAATTCATTTCGAAAGTAGAATATAAATCTTAGCCAGCATAGGTACCATTATATTATGCCTACTAATAGCTACCATATTAGATGGCAGGTTCTACAACTAATACCGTACAAGTTTCGTATTGGGAATTGGATTTCCAACGAATGATCAGGCCAAGGAACTTCCCATTGCCACATAAGAATGCCTCTGGATGGACATCCCCGAGAACCAAACCGGATCTCTACCAACACAAGGCCGGGTTACCCCTAACTGAGTAACAACTGACCGAATATGCCATCCCCCGGTCCTTTGGGACCTTTCAACCGAGCGCTCGCAATCAATTCACACAATCATAAAGTGTTTTCAACATGAGTAAGTATCTGGGCTTCATACCATGATACCACCCTTTTCCAGAAGGAAATGTACACATCCTAAAGGGCGCTGCCCCTCATAACCTTGTCGCATCTTTCCTGTTTTGACCATTCCCGAGGTGTGAGGTTCGACGAAGTCACGTCCACAAAAACATACTTTATACAAAAGCCATGCTTTGGGTCAACAAATGATCATAGAAATGATCACCAGGATAGACGATCAAATAAATGGTCCTATCACAAATAATCAACACAATGATCATTTACAGCAACACTCAGCATGTCACATTACCAAATTGGGAATATATCGCTGATAACCTTCAACTACATAACCTCTGAGCTCGTACATCTCAGAGAAGGGTGTTAAGCTAAAAGAATAAATTCTCCGCCACCAACAGAAATATATTTGAAAGAAATCGGCTTTATATCTCAATTTGTAATGTCAGACATACAATCCATACAAGTCTGTTCCGGGCTCAAACAAAACCGAAGGCACTTCTCACGAAGCCCTTGCAATCCGGGTATTGACAATCCCGATCGAATTTCCCATCACTTAGGGAATCTCTATACCAGGAGCTACCCAGTGCAGAGACAATCGATAGGTCATCCTATCTGTAACAACCCGCATATTTATCGAGTTTACATTTAAATATTTTTATTTAAATATTAAATCGTTAATCGGATTTTGGTCCGAAAAACTACTTTTTGCAAACGGTCAAATTAGGGCTCGAGACCACTTCCATTGAGTTCGAAATGTCGTTTACAACTTTTTAAGTATAAACATCGATAGGTTTGGAGTTAGTGAAATTTCACTAACTTTTCCCGCTTTGGACTTTGGGTTAGTTTAGCCTATTAAGCCCAAGTTCCAACCCTCTTCTCCTCACTCTTCATAAATTTCCTAACTAACTCAAGCTTTAGCATTAATGGTGAAGAGAATGGGAAATTAAAACTCCAAGCTCAAATTCAATTGCAACTCCATCATTCAACTCCAAATTCAAGTAGAAGATATTGGATTCAAGCTTTGGATTGCTTCTCCTTGCTTTCAAGCTTCATCTTCATAAAATTTTAGTGCAAAGGTGAGATTTTTATCTCACAATTCTAGCCTATAACTATATTGGACTGTTGGGAATGATTCCCTATCATTTTAGCATGCATGTTAGCATTTGGTTTGGATTGGATTGGCGAAAAACTCCAATTTTTAGCGTTTTGTTGAATTTTCCGCACTTGAGTCGTTCTGGCCATTTTTAGGTCGTTCGGAGTTAAGTCGTTCGTCCATAGGTCGTGAGTCGTTCACGAGTTAACCCTAGGTCGTTCTGGCCATTTTTAGCTCGTTCGGAGTTAAGTCGTTCATCCATAGGTCGTGAGTCGTTTACGAGTTAACCCTTAAGTCGTGCAGCCCTTCAGTCACGCAACCCTTAAGTCGGTTACGAGTTATACCGATGGGTCGCTGGACCCTTAACTCGTTGAGTCGTTGGACCCTTGAGTCGTTGGACCCTTGAGTCGTTGAGTCGTTGGGTCGTTGGACCCTTGAGTTGTTGAGTCGTTGGGTCGTTGGACCCTTGAGTCGTTGAGCCGTTGAGTCGTTGGACCCTTGAGTCGTTGAGCCGTTGAGTCTTTGGACCCTTGAGTCGTTGAGTCGTTGGGTCGTTGGACCCTTGAGTCGTTGAGCCGTTGAGTCGTTGGACCCTTGAGTCGTTGAGTCGTTGAGTCGTTGGACCCTTGAGTCGTTGGGTCGTTGGACCCTTGAGTCGTTGAGACGTTGGGTCGTTGGACCCTTGAGTCGTTGAGTCGTTGAGTCGTTGGACCCTTGAGTCGTTGAGACGTTGAGTCGTTGAGTCGTTGAGTCGTTGGATCCTTGAGTCGTTAGGTCGTTTGGCCATAGCTCGTTAGGTCGTATGACCCTTGAGTCGTAAGGTCGTATGACCCTTGAGTCGTTAGGTCGTTAGACCCTTGAGTCCTTAGGTCGTTAGACCTCATTTTATCTTCACTAGGTCGTACCGTTTTGGTCGGGGCGCTGCCCCGCACCCCGCCGGGGGCGCTGCCCCCTGGACCCCCGCGACCTGACCGGGCAGGTCGAACCCCGTAAGCGGTGGCGTTGCCCCCGCACCCCCACCTTGGGGGGGTTGCCACCCCCCCTGGACCCCCCCTCCGTAGAGGATCTTATCTGAAAAATATTGAGCTGATTTCCTTGGATTTTATTCGCATCTCCGTATGCGATCTTTGTGACTGATTGTTTCTACACTTGCTTATGTGTTTTGTCACTTTATAATATAAAGGTTTCAATACTAGTAGTAAATATCAAAACTCTTTTAACAAACAATTTTAACTCTATTTTTAATAACAAAGCTCTTTTCTTAAACCGTTTTCCAATCTATTAGTATATACAAGCCTTTACCTCACTCGGATGAGAAATCTAATTAAACGACTTAGTAAAACAAGTGGTATGAAACGCTTGCGTTCACTTCGTCGGTTAATTCTTGGACTTGTTCGATTGAACCTCTTATGACAATTTTATTAGTGAAGATTTACAGTTTGTTCGTAAATATTTAAGTTAAGCAAGTGGTTATGGGACATGAAGCTAAACTTCTATATTTACTAGCTTAGTGTAATTGACACTTCTCGTTGATCTTGATGATCGCTTTATGAATTAGACTAGCAATTGCGCGATGTCTCTTTCATTGCAAGGTTAGACTAGACACCACTTGTGTGATTCCATTCACACATACCTTTCTGCTTTTTGGTTAGTCTTGACCTCATTCTGTGTGATTCCACTCACACATGTGGGGTAGCTCCCCATGGTCTTCGGACCGTCATGTGATAGGCCTCTTTCCCTTTTTATGATTTCTGGATTTCTCGTGTTGATTTCTGGAATTTATGTCATTGACTTGTTATGAGTACAAGTTTAGGGTATGATGCCCCCTTCGAATCTTTGAGAAGATTCTTGTGATATTGATTATCTCTTATTGATTGATCTTCTGTTGATCATTATTTACATACTTATAGTGGTATGTCGTTATGGATGTTTATGTTTATGCCATATCTTTTATGTTATATCATGTCATCTGATATTTATAGCTAGACTGATCCGTTTATTATTTTCTTAAATAATACTCGGATCAGACCGAGATGTTACAGGTGCTTCTGCTTGACTTCTTCCCAGGGATTCATCACTCTGACTTTTGGCTAACTGTTTAGATTAGCAGTTTTTGTTGTATACACTTGAGATATAGACTCATAGTTGTATTCTTTTGTATAGCACGTGTTGCTATTCTTTTGTATTATCGTGGATCTTATTGACCACTACTCTGATGTACACTTTCATGTGTTAGTTATATATTCATATCTTCTTCCGCCTTTGTGATATGGATATCTGTGACTGATTTGTGATATGATTATTTCTATGTTTGTTTCCGAAGATTATTTATAGCCACCGTGTGATAAGCAATTACATGGATGGTCGCTCCTCAACAGCCTTATTCTCCGTGCTAGTTGACAGCACTTCTCCGGAGTGTTCTTGGCTAGCGTGGGTATAGAGGTGGGGCGTCACACTATCGCTTTCGCAAATACCCGGTCTTCAACACCGGTCATCAAATGCAATTCATAACGACGTATCACATATTCGGAATGGGTTATACGACCCCATGGTCCTTTCCCGGTTAACCCGAACAGTGAGCGCTTATTCAAAAATAAGTGTGGCATTCAAATTCAAACAAATCACATCAATTACCCATTCAAAGGGAAATATTGATAGTCGGTTATTGAACTATCAATGGGTATGCACACATCACCAGTTTCCAAATAATTTTCCAAATTATTTATTTTCCAAAATATCTTTACAAGATATATAATTTTCATACTTCAAAAATAAATCAATATTTATTTTTAAACACTTCCCTTTTTATTCATAAATTCCATAGTGAATTTTCATTCCAAAATATCCTTGCATATACGATTTCAATTATTCATTTCAATTTATCTTCAAAAAGATAAATTCTCTAAACGTTTCATTTCACATTGGAAAAACATTTCCATACTTATTTATTCATAAGTAATTCACAGATTTTATTTATTTTCAACACTTAGAAAATATTCAATATACTTAAATCGAAATTAAGTATATATTTCATTCTTTAAGGAAATCATTCTCTTAAACATATTTATTTGGGCCAAAACGAATGTTACGTAGAACATCGTTACGACGTCCCAAAATCACTAGTATAGGGATTCGAATTTAAGATAGATATATAAATCCCAATACTATACAAAACATTTCCTTTCGGAAATCATTTACTATAACAACAGTGTTATAGTCCACCATTTCCTTCTATTTCTCGAAAACGTCTATTTCAACAATGAATGTTGAAATCTATGGTTTCGAATCTTAACACCTTTTAAAACATCGTTAGATCGTTTTAATTCTATTTAAAACATCACATTCAAAACAATTTTTTTAACATATTATTCACTATTCAAAAACGTGAATATACTACGTTAACAAATTTTATCATTTCTATTCATTTTATTTTAAAGTATTATTCACAGTCAAAACGTGAATATAACTCCATTAATAGGTTTCAACAATTTACTTATCAAAATAAGTCGTTTACGAATTTATAAAACAACGTTTATAAATTCCTTTATTAACCTATCTTCAATTCATAACTCAATTATAAACCAAAAGTTCACATTATAAGTTAAATGCTTATAAAACGATTATTTTACAAAATCGTTTCTTTGAACTTCATAATTATAAATCTTATAACTTATAAGATTCAATTATTCATCCAAATATATTCTTTAATAATTTCACAAAATTTATAAATCTTACTATTTATAAATTTCATTTATAACTTCACCATTTATAATTTTATAAATTCCATTCATTTACAAAATTCATTTTCACTTCATTCAAACACTTATAAAAACTCGTTTTATAATGTCAATATTTCAATTTATAAATATCCATTTATAAATCTCTTAATATAAATCAATTTATATTATTCTTTAAAACGTCTTTAATCTCCTTTATTATTTCACCATTTTGATTCATAAAATAATTAAATTTTATAAATCCTATATTTAAACTTTTCACAATAAATTCTAAAATCCAAATTTAACTATTTTATAAAACCATTAACCTCATATTTTCAAAAATCAACTTTTAACTATATTTCTCAAAAATCATAATTTTTATAACATTAAAATTATAACGTTTATTTATTTAAAATAAATCAATTCCAAAAATATTTTATAAACATATACTTTCAAAAATCACTTTAAAATCATTTTAAAATCCCAAAATTTGGTCCAATGATGCTACATACCAAATAGTCAATCACGACAACAACGATATCATATATCGATATGATAATCCATCAAATATCAAAATATCTGAAATCAAATAAATACTGCTGAGGAATCCAGTTGGATCCCTCCAACCTGTTTTCCTGCATCCAAAAACATTAGCACAATACCAATTTCGCTCCAGTACGAAATTATCGCGGTATATGGGATTTAAAATATTATCCGCTTAATAGACGGCGCAACAGGGTCTCATCCGCTAAAAAATACGGGAAATCAACAACTGCAATATATACATATGCCAATATATATATATTGATATTATATATAATACCAATTTCACTGTTTATGAAATATTCGCGGTATATGTTTTTAATAAATAACATCCGCTTACTAACGGCGCATAATGTCTATTTTAACAATCAATAGATACAATCATCATTCAAACATGCATTCAAGAATTTTAAATCTAACTATTTAAAATAAAATCGAAACTGATTCGATTGAGTGAGAAGTTCTCACCTTGATCTTATTTTCGTTTTAGCGATTTATTTCGAATAAAATTAAACGGACGTTTAATTTTACCAAAATTCTCACTAACTCCAAACGACTCCAATCCAATTTCATCGCGTAGTGCTCGTCCATACGATTCCAACGCAACTGGTTTCGCGCGTTTTCGACCTCGTATGAAAAAGATATACATTTTTGAAGTTTTATGAATTTATATATATATAAATTACAACATTTCCTTTTATTTTTTAACCTTCTTCATCTAAGCCGTTGATTCCTGCATTGACCAAATTGGGCCGTGTTTTTAACTTCTCCTTCCTGCGCGTATTCCTCTCCCCCACCTCACGTTACAGCACGTAAGAACCCATCCATGCCCTAACTAGGGTTTAAATTTTCATCATCAATACTCGATGAAACTTCATCACGTCGCCACCACGAGATGCGCCTCCATCACCTCCATGCTCGGCCTGGGTGCGGCCAAACTCGGTCAACTCATATGCACGAAAAACGAGAATGAACGCGCGGCCTTTGTGGCATGATTCCCATCAATTTACAGCTCCGTTTCCAATCACAACCGTTGGATTGGTAGATCTCAGTGTGCTCTACAATCTTCTAGTTGGAAGATTCTTGAAACGATTGAAGGATTGAAAGATAATTGAAGAAAAACAATGGTGATTTTCGGCCATCCATTGCTTGCTGGCGGCTGCGTTTAGATTAGGGTTTTATATTTTTTCTTTTTTTTTAATTTATGAAGGGTGTGGTCTATTTATAGAGAATTTTCGAACACTATTCATCCGGGAATTCCGAACTCCGATTTACGCGCTGAAACCAGCGTTTCTAGGGTTTACCCCGCGTTCCGGACACAATGGAATAGGTTTCGAAAGCTAATTCGATGATCTGTGCAAGTTATGGCTATAAACGTTCAATTTAAATTAAACCGATTTAAACGATTTTCTAGGCGTTTTAATTTGTACCGGACAAACGGTAAATCCAATTAAAACGAAATTTGAAACCTTACAATAATATCACATTACGGATCCGATGAAACTGGTTTGGTCGAAATCCGAGACTTTTTGAAAAATGGCTATTTTCACTCGCCAAATTAATATTAAAAACAATTCGATGCGTTTCGAGCTGCCACGCTCAAACGATAGCTCCGATTGACACGAAAATTGAAATCCGGTAATAACTAACTATTACGGATCCAATGGAACTGGTTTCGTTCAATTCTGAGTCTGTTCAAAAATTGACTATTTTCACTAGTCGATTAAATATTAAAATATTAAATTTTCACAATTTAACTCTTAATTTGATTTTTAAAAGTTCTAAAATATCATTCTAACTCCAACATGATAAAATAAAATTTTACAAATCATTTACAATCATATTTAACCCAATTTTCAATTATTTCCATAATTTAACATATTAAATTATCGATTTAATTATCCAATTAAATCCAATTAGTCAAAATAAATTTATTCGACTTATAAATTTCACTTATTTATATTTAAAATTAATTAAATATTCAAATTTTAATTAATAAAAATTCTGGGTCGTTACACTAGGATTAGTAGCGAATAGTCCTCGCATTGGATATTTCATAATGAAGAGACCACTGCTACTTGATGTATATTGGAATTTTAACCCCAAACGATCAACAAGCAGTCCCCTACTATGAAACTCCGAAAATTAATATCATCACAAGCAACCTGCACAATCGTCGCATATACGTTGGTCCGAAGTGGTTTTCGGATAAACCGATCTCGGTTCCTTCGCACCAATAATGCTAAAGCGTTTCTCAACCTCATAAAGAAACTAAGTCTCATAGACTTATCACGTCTCCAACTTTCAACTTGCTATCCTTCGGGCCAAGAAGGAAGCTTGATAAATTGGAGTAATACTCTGCACTATACGAAACAACATCCTCAACACAAATGATAATCAAGCCTGCACAGAAGGCTACGTACTAAGTGTACGACTAAATAGTTCCCACATCAAGTCGAGGAACTAAAATTTGGCCATGTTTGATAATCGGTTATTTAACTATCAAAACAAACAAACAAATATTTAGCACTATAAACAATCACTACGCCCTTTTAATTAATCTTTTATTAATTAAATTATTTGCCAAATATTCACTTTAGATTATCTTTAAAAAGGTATATTCTCAAATCATTTCAACTTCTATATTGGAGAACATTTCCGTATACTTATTAATAATAGTCAATTCACAATCTCTTTATTTTCAACGCTTAAACAATATTCAATATACTTAAATCGCGATTAAGTATATATTTTATTCTTTAAGGAAAACGTTTTCTTTAAACACATTTATTTGGGTCAAAACGAATGTTGCATAAAACATTGTTATGACAACCCAAAATCACTAGTATAGGGATTCAATAATAAGATAGATATACAAATCCCAATGCTATACAAAATATTTTCTTTCGCAAATCATTTACTATAACAACAGTGTTATAGTCCATCATTTTCTTATTTCTCGAAAACGTCTATTTAATCTATGGTTTCGATATTTAATACATTTTAAAACATCTTTTAAAATCATTTAACTCCATTTAAAAATAATCACTTTCCAAAAATATCCATTTTATTTAATATATTATTCACTGTCTAAAATCGTGAATATAATGTCTTTACCAAATTCATTCCTTCTATATATTCAGTAAAGGATTATCCACTGTCCAAAATCGTGGATATGTCTCCTTTAATAAACTTCTATAATTAACTTACCAAATTCAAATGATTTCGAATTTATAAAACAATGTTTATAAATTCCTTTTATATTTTATAAAAACTTCAACTTATAAAATCCCTTTATTAACTAATTATCATTTATACACAAAAATCCAAATTATAAGTTAATTACTTATAAATCCCTTTATTTTACAAAATCCATTCATTTTATAACTTCACAATTTATAAATCTTATTCACTTAAAAAATCCATTTATAACTTTATTTTAAACACTTTCAAAACTCCTTTTAAAATTCCATCATTTTGATTTATAAAAATTTAATTTTATAAATCTTATTTATAAACCTTTTATAATAAATTCAAAAAAATCTCAAATTATACCATTTCACAAAATAGTTAACTTCATGTTTACAAAAATCACATTTCAATTATATTTACTAAAACATTATAATTTTTATAACATAAAAATTATCATATTTATTTATTTAAAATAAATTCAATTCCTTTACAATTCAAAAATCAATAAAACGTTTATTTCCAAAACCACTTTAAAAATCCTTTCTAAATTTGGAAATCATCACTTTAACATTTTTAAATTTCCAAAAAAATAGGCCCAATGCCGCAACAGCACCAAATACATCAATCATAGCAACCAAAACATCATATATCATATGATAACAGCATATATCACAATATCTGTAAATAAATCAATACTGGTGAGGAATCCAGTTGGATCCCTCCAACCTGTCACTTACAACAAATATACATATTAGAAATATATGTATAATGTCCGACTCAAGGCAGACGCACGTACAAAGGGTCATCCTCTCATACACGGGAACGTATAGGGTCATCTGCTCCACTAGGCAGGTATATATCCAAATACCAATCAATATATCATATATCATCCAAGCAATCATCAATCATCATATATAATATTATTTTCACTTATATAAAAATATTAGTGAGTCAGAAAGAGTGAGTTGTACTCACATTGCTTGCAATAGCAATTTCAGCGTTTTATTCCGAATAAAATTAAACGGCCGTTTAATTTTACCCAAAATTCACACTAGCTCCAATCAACTCCAAACAAGCTCTATCGCATAGTGTTCGTCAATATGATTCCAACGCAATTCGTTTCGTACAAAATGGACCTCGTATGAAAAAGTTACGCAGTTTTAAACATTGTACGAATTAATATATATCAATTTACACATTTTCTTTTATTTATTTTTAAACCTTTTATCTCGGCCGCAAGATCTAGAATTAGAAATCTGGGTTGTTGTTTACTCTTCTTCCATTACCAGGTTACCACGCATGAAGTAAAACAACCTATAGCCGCTAATATCCATTGAATTTTCGAGCCCACTTCGTCGAAGTTGATGACGATCGAACTACGGCACTTCGAAGCCACGAATGCCACGCACCAACGACCGAAAACCGGTCACGTTCGGATCCCCCTAGGCCTCGATTTTTGTGCACGAACGCATGACATTCTCGACTGTTTCCACCTTGATTGTTGCATCGTATACGATCATCACCGTATGGATCGAGAGATCTCGCGAAGCCCTACAGTTTTGCTTTAGAAAGTTTTCAAAAATATTGAAGGGGTTGGAAGATTTTACGGGAAGAAAATGAGATGTTTATGGCCATTGAACAGTTTGTGGAGGCTAGCCCTGATTCCCTTAGGGTTTATGCAAAATGAAATAAAACATGGCCTTTTATAGAAAATTTGATGACACTATTCACCCGAAATTTTTCCGAACTCCAAACGAAGCATGTCGCCTGGCGTTTATAATGTTTACCCCTATTCCGAATGCAGTGGAATATATATCGAGAGCTAATTCGATCGTATTTGAAAGATAGGTTTTCAAATCGAATTATTTAAATTTAAAATTCACTTAAATCGATTTCTACGCGTTTTAGCTTGCCCCGGACAAACCGTAAATCCGATTGACATAAAATTTGAAATATTAAAATAATACAACATTATGGATTCAATGAAACTTGTTTCATCGAAATCCGAGACTGTTTGAAAAATGGCTATTTTTACACGTCAATTAAATATTAAAATGTTCAATTTTAACAAATTAACTTTTAATTCAATTTTAAAAATTCTGTAACATCATTCTAATTCAAATAAAATTAAATTCACTTTTATAAATCATTTTTATTCACATTAAATTCAATTTTCTATTATTTCCTCAATTTCAAATATTGAATTAGCAATTTAATTATCCAATTAAATCTAGATATTTGAAATAAAATCCATCCAGCTTATAACATTAACCTTTAAATATTTAAAATCAATTAAATATATGAATTTCAAATGACAGAAATTCTTGGTCGTTACATTCTCCCCTACTTAAAAGAATTTCATCCTCGAAATTACTAAGTAAGAAAAGGTTAGAAAATCCATTAACTATTCAAAACAATTTGTTCAATTTAGATTTACCAAAATCACTTATGTTTAACTTTCCCAAAATCCAATAGTTAAACTTACAAAAATTTTACTAAGTTTTCAAATCCATAACTATTTATCTTTTCTAAACCAACAAATATCGTTTAACTTTTAACTCCAAAATCAAAACTTAGTTTCCACAAATTTTCCCAATTTTCCCAAAAAAATTCCAACGCCTTAAATTTTCAGAAAAATTCGCCAACGTCTCCTTTGCATGATTCGATCCGAAAAAAAACAATATACATATCACAAATATACATATCATCATCAAGGATGAGGCATCCCAAAGGGAAAACAGTGTAAAAGTACGATATGTAATCCAAGATATGTACCTTATATATTATTAGCGAGCATATACGGCTAATATAGTGCAAAAGCGAGCTCCAAAAGCGAAGCAAGCGCCATCAGCACATACTAAACACTCAACAAACAATGAGAAACATGTATATATGAAAGTAATATCAATATACAACATATACCAACAACTATATATGTCAATATAGCAAATGCAACAAAAATACCAAATCCAACCATCATACAACAATCGTCCAACAAACATCTAATAAACCCATAACCAAATCAATACACTTTCACTTCTTATTAATATTCATTGAATTGGTTTTCATTTTAAATCAAATTTGATTCATTAACTTTGGATTTTACTAACATTCATTTATTCATTTTCAAATAGTTTACATTCACTAATTCATATTCAAGTTAGTTTACTTTCATGTTAAATCAAATTCAATTCTATTTCAATTCACTTAACTATCCATCTGAATTCAATTATTTTAGCTTTCAATTTCATTAATTCAATTTCATATGGATTTTCTATACAATCAATTAACATCCATCTAACAACCAATGTATATCCAACACAACCAAATATATTTAATTCGCTTACATTCAATTTGGTTTAACACATTTAATTTCAATTGGTTTAACATTCAATTGACTTTCACTTAGTCATTCAATTCACAACTTCTTAACTTAAGTTTTATTCAATTCTTAACAACAACAGTTTCTAATCCATGTTTATTCCCTAATTCACTTTTACAATTAAAGTTGAATTTCATTACATAACTCAAGTTCATATTCATCGCTTCACTTTATTAATTCACATTATTAATTTACTTTGATACCAAAATCAACTTTATTCAACATCACTTATGTTATGTTTCATTTCAACTTCATTTACATTCACTTTCACTATACAACTTAAGTTCATCTCTAATTCATTTCAAATTATATTTTATCTAACTTTTACTAAATCATATTTCGTTTCACTATTCAAATTCATATCTTGTCTTACTTAACAAAATAGTTTAACCATTTTAACTATCAGTTTTACTTACCTTTTCACATTTTATAAGTTATACAACTTATTATTTAAACTTTCATAAACATTTACCTAAGTTTACTTCCATTCACTAAACTCATTCTTTATAATTTCAAATCATGATTATACAATCACTTTACAACCTAGGTTTATTTAAACTTCCAAATTCAATTATATAATCACTTAACCACTTACGTTTAATTTCCATTTCAATAACATATCTAATCCAATTAAATTTCAATTCAATTTAACCTTCCTTAGTTAGTTAAATTTCAAATCATATAACTCACTTACTAACTCAAATTTATTTCAACTTTACTAAAGTAAATTCTTACTTTATATTATAAGTCCAAAACTCGTTTCACTTATTTTTATCAATTTGAACTTGGATTTTAAATCAAATTTGCTTATCACAACAAAACTTCAATTTCAATTTACTATTGGTAGCAAATCCATCACATAGAAACTCGAAAATGATACCGATGATGCTGCAGTCATTACCTTTATGATTTCCCAGCAACAGTAGTGAATTCAGTGCTTTATATTCTTTCAAAAAATCCTTTTATTTAAAAATTACGTTTATAAATCTTTCTTATATAATTTCACTATATTACTTTACTTATATAAGATCCATTCTGAATTAATTTATCTTACTTAGATTTATAACAATATAATCTCTTTAATTTTGAAAAATATCTTTAAAAATAAACGGAATTCAAATTTCACAAATTCTTAGTTAAATTCATTTTTTACTTACAACTTATATTTATAAATATATTCAAATAGCTTCACTTCTTATATATAAGATTATTTCACAATTGCAAATCATATTAGTTATAATTCCATACTTATAATTCATTTGCTTATATAATTTATTCTCTTACAATTGTTGTTTTTATGTAGATTATTCAACCATCTTTATTAACTTATATATATTTTTACGTTTTCAAACAACCAAACAATTAATTTATTTACACTTTAATAATTCTTGAAAAAATATTCCTTTATATATAAAATATAATAGAGGTAAAATTATTTCATTTACCCAATTTAAAATAATACTATGTCGACTTGCCTCGTTTAAGTGTTTAGAAATCTCTATCGATAACATGGCGTCCCATATACCTACGAAAATTCACAAATAGCTCAACGGATAAGCAAACACAATATAAAACATTTTATATCACAAACAAATACGCGCTCATATATACAATACACTCAAACTCAATCCAGGGTGCTACTGTCCCTATTTATACTGAGTACACATCAAAGCTTAGGAATATACAAAATCTAAGCTCTAATACCACGTGTGATGATCTAAGCTTTTCAACCATCAACAGTGAATAAATTCCACCGTAGCTCACATGGGTACCTCACGATTTGCTTTTACGGCCAGCCTCTCGATAATATGGTAAACTACCAAACCAACCCCTCGATAATTGATCTCAGGGACATGTAGGAGTAAGAATCATTCGTTCGCTACCTAACAAGAAGCGAGAACCCCTTATCATGTACGAACATCAATAAGCAAACCTGATCCCCCTGGGCCTCGATTTTCGTGTGTGAACGCATGACATTCTCGGTCGTTTCCACCTTGATTTTTGCATCGTATACGATCATCACCGTATGGATCGAAAGGTCTCGCGAACCCCTACAGTTTTGCTTTAGAAAGTTTTCAAAAATATTGAAGGGATTGGAAGATTTTAAGGGAAGAAAATGGGATTTTTATGGCCATTGAACTGTTTGTGGCGGCTAGCCCTAATGGAATTAGGGTTTATGCAAAATGAAATAAAACATGGCCTTTTATAGAAAATTTGACGACACTATTCGCTCGAAATTTTTCCGAACTCCAAACGAAGCGTGTCGCCTGTCGTTTATAATGTTTTACCCCTATTCCGAACGCAATGGAATATATATCGGGAGCCAATTCGATCGTACGAAAGATAGGTTTTCTAATTGAATTATTTAAATTTAAAATTCACTTAAACCGATTTCTACACGTTTTAGCTTGCCCCGGACAAACCGTAAATCCGATTGACACGAAATTTTAAATATTACAATAATACAACATTACGGATCCAATGAAAATAGTTTCATCGAAATCCGAGACTGTTTGAAAAATGGTTATTTTTACACGTCAGTTAAATATTAAAATATTCAATTTTAACAAATTAACTTTTAGTTCAATTTTAAAAGTTCTGTAACATCATTCTAATTCAAACAAAATTAAATACAATTTTATAAATCATTTTTATTCACATTAGATTCAATTTTCTATTATTTCCTCAATTTCAAATATTAAATTAGCAATTTAATTATCCAATTAAATCTAGATATTTGAAATAAAATCCATTTAGCTTATAAAATTAACTTTTAAATATTTAAAATCAATCAAATATATGAATTTCAAATGACAGAAATTCTGGGTCGTTACAAGCATGAAAAGCTCCGTATTTCATCAGCTGCTCCAAAACACATGCTTCTCATGTTGCTCGAAGATAGGAAACACCGAGGAGTACCAAGAGCCAGGCATTTCATAAGTCGTGCACTAACTTTCAAAACACAAACCCATCACGTTGCCCATAGATAGGCAACACAGAGGAATATCAAAAGCCGTGCGCACGTAAGATGCACACCAACTCCTTAACATTGCCCAAAGATAGGAAACACCAAGGAACATCACCAAAAAATCACGCTCCTAAAGCATAAACTCCTCACATTGCCCGAAGATAGGCAGTGTCGAGAAGCATCAAAATGAGGTCGACGGGCCATATCAATCCCAAACACCATGTTCTCATAACCAGTGCCAACCACTTCTATGATTGGAAATAATGGGCAAAACTCCAACAAAACTGGAGTGCTACAAAGCAACAAAAAAGTTTCAAATTATGACACTAAATGATTAAATTGTCCCTCAGTTAACCCGTGCAATGTGCACCTCTGAAACGTGCATATATCGCATACTTACTAGAATATCACAAGAAACTTGGGTTACATGCTAAAGTTACAAAACTTTCGAAAGAAGGAAAATCAAGCCGTGACTTAGAAAATTTTCAATTTTAATATGAAAATTATCCAAACTATAAGTTACCGGTCATTTGAAGTAAACAGCCATGTGAACTGGGAGGCATACACCAGTACTTAAATAAAACAATTGAAAATAATAAGCTTATAGGTTCTGTTACTGCAAATAAAACAAGTTCATAGAACACACATGAAAAGACAAATAAGAATACAGTTAGAATTTCACTACACTACTTATAATTTTCTTTTATACAAGGTCAAAACGTGGGGGTCATGCCTATACAACACTAGCCAACAAAATGAAAATACAGACTCCATGAAAAAAACACTAAGTGTAGACTCTGCACTTGAACAAAATGACTCAAAAGGAACAAAAGTCAGATCAGTCTCCACACAAGCTCCTTAGCGCTTTCTTCCACCGCTTCCTTTCTGCCCTTTGTTTGTTGTTTCTGCCTCATTTGAGGAATGATGTCACTGTCGGTAATATCAGCAAACTCCTCAGTGGCAAAGTCAAAAAGTTCCAAACTGTTCTTGGTCGACGAGTTGTATCAATCCCATGAGCCATGCACTCTCAAAAGTCATGCATTTCACAAGCCACGCGCTTTCAAAAGCAGCGCACTTCGTAAGCTATGCATTTTCATAAGCCACACAAATAATGCTTGATGTTGCTCTGGCATCATCTGCGAACCATTAAAAATTTCTATGTACTAGTGTTGTCCTGACAACACCAGTGAAACTTGTCTATTGTAGGATTAATAGGGATAGACTCCCACTATTCGAAAGAACGGACATTGCTTCCTTAGTGCCGCAAAGCTCACAAACCAAGAAGTCGGTAAAGAATTCTATTCTTTGAACAAAGTCACGAGATCCCAGAGATAGGTGCTACGACGTACCTTTGACTGGGGGCATCCAAGGAGCTGCCTAGAACATCAAGTCTCACATCGATTGTTATGAATAATCAGCCATGTGGACTGAGAGGCACATAACACATTAACACTTGGTCAGGATAAAAGATCGCTCCAACCTGCAATAAAAGGAAGAACTTACCATCTTACAGAGATAGATGACGGAAAGCATTTTCGAAATCAAATCATCAATGCACTAGCTTCCAAAGACAGAAGCAGGTGCTCGAATGAGGTCTCTAACCCTAACTTGCAAAAAATCAGTTGTTATCCGAAGACAGGCAACGGGAAGGAGAGAACGCTCAAAGTTGAGCAGTTAGACCATTGATTCTCGAAGGTTGGAACCAATGAATAAGGTGCCGCAACAATTCTTTTAGTCCAGCATAATGCATATGACCTGAAACAAGCAAAGTAGGGTGTCATGAATTCAAGACAAACACTATCGAATTCTACCAATCTATGATTAGTATAGGAATGAACGCGATCGTATCGAAGGCAATGCGATGACTATCTCCACAATTTCAAATTTTCTATAAGAACCTAGAGTTTTACATCTAGAAATGAAGGGTTCCTCTAATAGTCGTCAGATCATAACAAAAACCAGTTGGTGGAAATTTGATTTTTCATGAATGATAATAATTATGGAAATTTCTAAGCAACAACCTTACATCTCTAAGGGTAATACTTGATGATTTTAAACAAAGCTAGGCAATGAAAATGCCTGGGACTCTCACCCTTCCAAAACGTGGCATATCCTAGATTTAAGCAACATTGAGAAAACAACCACATAGGGTTAAAAGGAATACACTCAGCTCTGCACGATCGGATGAATGATTCAATCCTCGCCAACGTGACTTTAAAACTACCAAAAGATATGCAGAACTAAGAAAATACTACTACAATCCAATCATCAAAGTGCTAGTTTCTGAAGGCAAAAATTAGTACCCAACTGGACTAAAAGTACCGCTTAATCAATAGGCAAAATCAATCCCAAACTCCTGACTGTTGGTGTTGCCTCGGTAATGCCAAAGCCTTCTTTTATCTTCCAAGTACTGGTGTTACAATGGCGATGCTGAGAAAATTTTCCATTTCCTAAGTAATGGCGTTACCCTGGCAATACTGAGAAACGTTCTACTCACTAAGTACCCGTATTGCCCCAACAATGCTAGGAAAACTTTATTGTACATGGCTGATGAGAAACACTCATCATAGTGACCATCGATGCATTAGCTTTCGGAGATAGAAATTGGTCCTCAACTGAGTTTCTACCTTCTCTTCAGAAAACTATTGTGACCCAATGATTGGCAGGACCAAAAGACATATCCTTTCATAGGTCTGCCAAATCTTTTGACTTTTCGTCGTAGGAATCAGCCACTATATAGGAATAAGGTAGCGTAGAAAGGAAATCCCATGATTGAATTTCCCGTGTACTAATTTATAGGGATGAAAACTGGTGCACAACCGAATTTCCTAAATTCAACATAGGAAGATTTTAGACATAGCCAAAAGATAGGCAGCATCGAGGAAATGTTGCTTGGAACCAAGCAGTTCGGTTATCAATTCTCAAAGACCGGAGTCGACATATGAACAAAACTTCTATGACAACGTTAGCAACCAAGAAGAGCATGCATGGCCAAGGACAAGTGGAGCAATCATAGAAGGTTGGAAACAAAATCCCCGAACTTCCTTAATTCTAGAATGGGATTGAGATCCAGACTGGGGGCATTTGAGCAATTCTCCCTACAAATTTCCATCTCTCATGATCATCCAAATACATGCATTCAAAATAGCTAGGCCCTCAAAAAGGGATAGAAACATAGATACTTGATCGAAATAAATGTTTTAAAAGTCCAAGCACAAATAACCATGAGGTTGGTTAGATAGCTGTTCTGTATCACAAAACAGAGCACTCTGGCAACAAAATCGCCAACAAAGGAAATGAAGGATTTAATATTTAGAAATCATATGTCGCTCATGGTCTGGTGATGACGAGAAGAATCGATGACCTTCTTATGGTCTAACTGGATCATTTGGTTCCAACCTGTAGGAATATGCCGTTACCGAAAGATTGGTGTGCTAGGAAGAAAGCCCAAAATGAAACTATCGATACATCAGCTTTAAAAAATAGAAGCAAGAGTTTGATTGAATATTTATCCCCATCTTCTGGCATCTCATGATATCTGAAGATTCGCAACATCAAGGAAAAATCTAGAGGTTTGAGTCATCCTTACATGAATTTACAAAGGTAGAAACCAATACATGGTTAGGATCTCAACATGGGAATCGGAAGAATTTACTTTAGCAAAAGATGCCAGAAACGCATCTTTCTAATGCCTACTGCCATCATTACAAAAAATCAGATCTTAGGATCCATCAACAAAGTCCTTAGTTCCCGAAGATAGGAGCTATCATGTCAATCGAACTGTGGCAATTGAACTTATTTTGTAGGAGACCTAACCTCCCAAACCATGTTGGTTCGGTAGTCAAAGTAATCAGCCCTATGGGCTAAGGCATTTACACCAACGCTTGGTCAAACGAGCTTAGTTGAGCATGAAATCGACTGAACATAAACAATAATAGACACAAAACTGGCTAAACCCGGCTACCTCATAGTTCTATAAAAAGCAATTCTCGAAGCCAAGGAATTAAGCCAATAGTGCTCTAAGATAGAAGCTAGTATGCAGATCGAATTCTAGAAACCACAAAGGAAGGATATTCGCGATCGAATAGCTCATGCACTAGTTTCCAAAGACAAGCTTTGCCTGATCAAACTTCATCTACAACTCTACAAGAGCAGCTGTGCCTTGTAATTTAACTGTAATAGACCATCCCAATATTGCAGGAATAATAAGCGAAGCCTAAGTTGAAAAGGACCCAACTTCTAGGGAGTGGAAATCTCTCCGCAAGAATAAGGAATGGATGATCAAAAAGTCATTTTCAACAACAAAACATGGCATTCAACCCTGTCAAGTATATTTTATTAATAATATCCTCATATAACCAATTCCCAAAATCTAAGGGAAGTCAGCGTATGTTGACTAGTCGGGCTGCGAGCGTTGATCGAGGCAGATGCAGTGTGTTATCTACATGAGAAGAATCCAGTATCATGAATAGTGCACACAAAAAATCTAGCATAGATAGCTTTCTTACCTTTGAAAAACATTCCATAACGTCCTTTGAAATTACCACTTCCACACTTACCAATGGTCGATAACGGAACCGATGTCTGAAGCGACACGGGAAGCTTTTCTTTTCAGGATCACTAGAATACAAAAATAGGAGGTGCGATACTATTGAATCATCCACTATATCTGATTTTGGAATAAATCATCACACTGGAATTCAAAAACATCAATGGGAACTTAATCAAATTCTTGAAAACAAAAAAGTAAAAGACTAAGTGTAAGACTTCGCTCCAGAGCGGCATACAATTAAAACTATATATGACAACTCCAAACCTATGTCATGCACCCACTTACGGACCTAAACCCTTGCGTATACGATGGAGCAAAGATTGCATCGTCAATACTAGGAATTGAAATTCAAATCAAAATCCAAAAACGAATGACTATCAAAAGTCAGTCAATTGGGAATAATATACTGAGATGGACTCAGACGATTCACATTGAAAATTTAATAGTCAAAGCCAACTTTGCATGGTAAGCTCAACAAAATAAACTAGATTACACAAAATGAAGACTCAAAAGAAGTTACATCTAGAGCATGCCTTGTTTCCAATGAAGATGTACCTTGGGGGCAAAATTTTTCTGGGTCTTTAACCCATTAGGATCCAAGAGGAGACAGAACATCATGATGAAGTCAGAATGGCTCAGAACTCAACCGAAAAGGCTAAAGCAACAAGTTAAAGGGAGCCAAGTCATATTACAAAAGCATCGATTGAGTTTGACTAAAT
This sequence comes from Allium cepa, assembly GCA_030765085.1. NCBI lineage: Eukaryota > Viridiplantae > Streptophyta > Magnoliopsida > Asparagales > Amaryllidaceae > Allium > Allium cepa. The sequence continues at coordinate 202,071,282 of CM060931.1, read as the reverse complement.
CAAGAGACCAACGTCCATTTAGTCCAATCAGCAGCCAAATGCAAATAACAAGTAAGTCGTCATCAAAACAATGCAACACACAACGAAAATACATAAAGAACGTCGATATAAGGTAATGGGAACGCCAAACATCAAAGTCCGAAAAGAGATTAAGTGTTTGAGTAGCCAATGATCCATACATCATGGATCAGCAGCGTTCCATAAACTTCATCAATGGGTCGCTGAACAGCTATGGCGTGTGGGAGCAAAGGAGCCTAGAAGACAAAATGCCAAAAATACTCTGAGTGTATGGATCGCTAACGATCCATACGCCATGGATCGCTAGCGGTCCATACAGAGCCATAGAATTCTTGCGACCTGACATAGCAGCATACTAAGGATAGGAGCTAAGTGATTAGCTCGCACATGAGCTAAATCTTTGGATCGCTAGCGATCCATGGTTTTGGCTCGGGTCATGAGCTAAGCTCCTCTACATCCTCCAATGTCCATCTCAAAGCAATTGGCAAACGGGCCAGACCCAGAAGCTCTCTGATCTCTATATATACCATCCTGCCTACAACGTAAATGGAATCTTCTTTGGACTGGTTGTTGAAGCTTTGACTGAAACTTTCTTCACTCTCTACCTCCCTCGCAACATCTCCAAAGGGTTTCACTATGATTCTCCACTGGATTCCAACTCTAAGAATTCAATCTTGCTAAGGATAATCAAAAGCCTTGTAACCAAATAATTTTTGTAACAGTAATCCGTTTATAATAATACTATAAAGTGGACATAGGCTTTATTAATAGCTGAACCACTATAAAAATTCCTTCTCTTCTTTCTTTTAATGTCTTTTTCTATACCTATTATCTATATCATTGCTCTGTCAGAACATGGCTGGTGCTTTCATACTCAAACCAGGATTTTCATTTTTTAGGTTAACAAACCAATTATATGATGACAAATAAGCAATTTAGTTGGAAAGAAATTGCTTTTTAAAGTTAAAATTATGTATTTATAAGGTTTCGATGTTTCGCCACATTCGGCAGCTGCCTTTCGACCGTATACTTCTGTTGAATATGCAAGCATATGATTTTGGTTTGATGATAATAAGCATATATGTATATATATTCATTTAAATGTATTTATTAATGTACTATTTTATTGTCATATAAATAAATAAATATTGGATGAATAAAATAAATAACACAGAATTTAAATTCAAATGGATATTTTATTCAAACAAATATTTATTACAATTTTGAGTAGTCCACATTCAAACTCTCACTATATATATACAAATTCAACGACAATACAAATTCGATTGCATCACAATTTATCATTTACAAATACACCTCACTACATGTCACTCATTCACTCGTAATTTATCTACAACTTTATTCTAGATTGAATCCAGCATCTAAGCAATCTGCAAAAATAAATACTAACGCAGTAAAATTGAAAAGGAAATATTTTTTCAGTATAAAATAAAATGTAATTTTGAAAATATTATTTTCTTCGGTTATTTGGGTTGTTCGTCATCATTTAAATTTGAATTCATCATACACGAACAGCTTGTGACATGCACAGTGTATCACTGTACATGCCACAAGGTCGTGCACACCAATATATACACTTTATAAAATTACAGGGACAGGTGAGCACAGGTCAAACACAAATGAAAATCCAGGTTCATCTCAAGTGCAATAAAAATAATGTCACAATATCAGCACAAGATCAAACTCGAGCTACAAGCTGGATTCAACTCAGGTGCACTACAAAATATCACAAAACTGTCGAGCACAAGGATTCAAATACAGCCTATACAACACAGCCTCGACCAAAAATCCGGATTTACACTTGAATGCAGACTGATAAGAATCAATATACAGTGAATCAAGTCACGGTTCAAACCAGGAATGCCACACTGCTTCATATACTTGTAGTCAAGCTACATGAAGACTAACAATAAGCAGTGCCAAAAGAACAGCAACCTAAATGTACAAGTGAAGCCACCAGAATTTCAAATCAAGCAAGACAGTGGCTGAACATCAAAGACGCAAATGACATGCAAATATCATAAAGGCACAGACCAACAGGAAATATGCAACTCAGTGCAGCAGCAAATTTAACTTGACCAACCAAACAAAATGAAACTGCACTAAACCCAGTTTTTATGCATAAATGGAAACATGAACGACACAGCAACTACCTAACAAACAACAAATCAAATGAATACAAGTAAACGGAGCATATACATGAACCAGAACAAGGCACATAGCACCTATGGTCAAAAACCAGTCGACGGCAACCTCAACATACAGTGATACATCAAGTTGATATGGATATGCAAGTAGTGCAAGATCAAATGTCACTAGACCAACAATGGATGCACCAGTGAAACAGGGATACACCAATGGAATAGGCTGCAAACAAATATAACAGTAGACTGTGCAATGCAGACATCTCAACAAGACCATATGCATGCTTGAATAATACATCCGACTCAATACAAAAAAGCAATGGAACCAGACTTATGAAGGCACAAAGGCACCAAAGCATGCAAAGTCCATATGCAGACATGATAAAACCAGGTACAATGCAACGTGTACAGAGAAGTGATACAAGACCATTTATATGCAGACACTATAGGAACTGTCTCGAAGACCAGTGATGTCAACAAGACTCGGCATGTACATGAAGGCAGCAAAACAGGCACAACATAATGCAAAAGTGGAAAGAGTCGAGGCTACAACCCAATTCATATGCAAACACACATGTACATTGAAACCAAACAGCAAGTAACGGGTTCAAAACAGCACTGCACACATACACAAAGTCAACGAAGATTTAGTCAAGTCAGAAATTCACATAGTAGTATCAAGTGACCGAAATCAACAAATGACAGAGATTCAAATGTAACAGCGGTTTTGAACAAAGCATCAGATAGCAGTTTTAAATAATGACAATAGCAGTGTCAAAGCCGATATTGAACAAGTCAGTGCCAAAGTCGAACCAGCAAAATCGAAACTGTGATGAGCAAGGCAATTCAAAGCCGTAAGCATCAAGTAAATCAAAAATATACGAAGTGACAAAGTCAGAAATCATCACCAGCATCAATACATGATCGGATAGCCGGGTTAAATTAGATGACAAATTCAAACGAACGAGAATATAATAATTATAATCCTATTTAACCTAAATCATCACCGGCCGAAAACACAGTCGAGTTTGAGCTAAACAGAGAAGAACAATTCATAAAACTTAAATCAAGTCGATTGTTGTATAAATCAAAAAGGAACAAACTTACCCATTTTTCCAAATCAAACTCAACTAATTGAAGCGGTCGCAAACTTGGTTGAAGCAGCTGCAACCAATCTAATTGATCGAAGATAACAAATTGAAACATCGGCAAACAATTGAAGCGGCGATTCAATTTTCCCACTAATCCATAATTTGGAACGACGAAGAATAAACACGAGCCTACCAATGTTTTTGGAGCAAACCAGGCCGACATATTATAAAAGAAAAGTAAAGGAGGATTTCTTATTTAATTTTGGGCCGGCTATTCACTTAGGGCTTGTGTATTTTAAAATTAGGGTTTTGTTTATAATTGTTTTTAAAATTGTGTTTTTCCTTTTTTAAACTCTTGTAATTACTAGTCGTGTGACTAAGGGACGAGCTACGATGGTGTAGTTCGAGAATTCGCAACTCGGTGGCTGAGTTGTGGCAGGGTTTTGAGCATAGAGTTAAGGCTATTCGATAGCGGGTGTCACGAGTTTACGTGTGTAAGCATCTGATTGCATAATTTCTAGTAGAAACCTTGGGGGCAGCACGTAGGCAGGGTTTTGCCAAAGCTGGGTAAATTCTGTGTCATTCTATTTCTGCATTTATTATTCTGCTATTATATGTGCTGCTATTATTTTGATATATCTGTGTTGAAATAATTTTATACAAACTTCCGCGATAAATTTTTATAATTGATAGTATCACCCTATTCGCCCCCCTCTAGGGTGAAATCGATCATATAAGTGGTATTAGAGCTTGGTACAGAAGCCATTTTTGTTTTAAAATTTTATTTTTTCAAAAAACAATTTTTGTTTTAAAATTTTGAATTTTTAAAATGATACTTTTGCTAAGGGTCGTTCCAATATTATTCCTCCTGTTTTTGATGGAACAGATTTTTGAATTGGAAATTAAAAATGGAATTTTATTTAAATTATGTTAATATTAAATGTTGGAATATTTTGAAAATGGGTATGATATAAATGACAAGAAAATTATCTCGATTAATGCTCTTGTTATGCATATATTATATTCTCATATTAATCAAGATAATTTTAGTTTCATCTCTCATTGTGAAAATGCACAGGAAATCTGGAATACTTTCAATGCAATATATGGTGCAAAAGTTAACATCAATGAGAAATCCTCCATAACCAACTCAGTTAAAGAAATATGCTTAAGAGGATTGGTAAAAGGCAGTTGTGATGAGGATGATGATAATGGAGCAGCTGAGCTGGCATTACTAATGAAGAGATTCAAAAATTGGAACCGTAAATAAAAAAATCCAACTCTATATCAAAAATTGATAAGCGGAAAATTCAAAGCACTAAACAACCTAGAAGAATGAGAGATCATCTGTCACAAGTGCAACAAACCCGGACACATCAAGCCCAATTGTCCTCGACTTCAACACGGCCAAGAAAAGAATTCAAAACGGAAAAGTTTTGCAGCCACGTGGAGTAAAAGTGATGATTGTAAAAGCACTAGCAGTGAGAGTGAGAAAGCAGAACTATGCCTTTGAAGTGATATAACTGATAGCGACGATGACGAGCCAAGCGAGGTATCAAAACTCACTCACTCACAACTACTTATATATTTCCACGAAGTAAATGGCTGTTTTGAAAGACTTAGGAAGAAATATGCTAAAATTGAATCACAAAGAGATACTTTGATAGAATCAAATAAATAACTTGACCAATTAATTAAAAACTATAAAAGTAGGATCCATAAGTGTGATAAGTGTCCAATATTTGAAGAAGAGATTAAAAAATGAGAAATCAAAATTAAATCGCTTGAAAATGAAAATTTTGATTTTGAAAGAAAGTGAAAAGACAAGAAGAGAAAATTCTATTAAAAAGAGCACACAATTATTAAACGAAAATGAATCTCGCAGAACACAAGTCCTACAACTGTCAACGACATTAGGAAAAAATTTCAAAAGTGAAAGATCATTGAATATGCTATTAGGGAAACAAACTGTTAGTACAGTTAGACAAGGACTTGGATATAATCAATCTGAAAATGTTAGAAGTGAAATCAATCAAGTCAATTTAATGTGCACAATTTATAGAAAATTTGGACACAATCAAAATAATTGTTGGTATAGACCCAAACATGTAAAAACTATTCCAATTTGGGTTCCAAAAGGCACAAATATTAAATCTTTGAAAGTCAAACAAATTTGGATGCTAAAAGGAACATATACAAATAGTTTTGGGTCTCCACAAACATATTTTTCAAAATCTGCTACCACTAACAACCATGGACCAATAAAAACAAATAGGTCACAAAAATCTTTTAACGTGTAGGTGTGGTGGCAGGCTAACGAACTACAACAATGTTACTTGGATTCTGGCTGTTCCAGGGACTTAAACGAGCGACAGAGCAAAGTTCCTTAGCCTAATAATAAGGTGACAGAATCACAATAGGCATAAGCGAAAAATTATTGTAAAGGTAAAACAGGTAAAGATATCTTGAATGATATACGTGAAAATCTGCACCATAATTTGATTTAATTTAGTTAGTTATTGATAAAGAAATAATTGATGATAATGATTCTGACTTTTTCAAAAAATTTAACCAATCATCTTTGAATAATTTGTGTGGATTATTGATGATGTTTTAATAATTAATGATGATGTATGATAATACATTTGGTTATTTACGGCTGAGGCTATATTCACGATTTTGTTTATTGGCACGGCTTCAATTAAAATTCAAAAGAATATTCATTTAAAAGTTGAAAAAAAATGATTTCAAGAAATTGTTGAAAATTTCACAGTCTGGTCTATAACATTCAATTAATGATAATTTGGAGTGAAAGAAAAATTCAGATGTAGATTACGCTGGTAGTCTAGTTGATAGAAAAATTACTAGTGGAACGTGATTTATGCTGATACATTTAGTAACTGCATCGTTTTACAAATAAAATATCTGCATATTTTTCATTTCAAATAATTTTCAAATTAGCAGACTTTTTTCTTATAAAACCCCTTCTAGAAAATCATTTTTGACTTTGTTTCAGATCAGTCATCTTTAGAAAAGTTGATTTTATAATTATTTTTGAATTTGATTTTAAATGACTACAGTGGCTAATCTGACTCCCTACTAATTATCGAAAAGATAAATAGTAATTGAAAAAGTGTTGAGTGTTGATATTAATCATATATTATAACTTGAGATGGTATAGTTAGTAAATTTCTTTAGAAATTTAAACAAGAGTTATAAACACTTTTTGTTGGTAAAAATTCCATGATCATTTCTATTCCTATCATTTTCTATCGTCCATCACTCATCATAATCCAATATAGTGTGTCAATATGTGGTGATTTAAATAGGAATCATTCGTTTTTCATTCTATATTTCTTTTTAAAATAACTAATAATAATAAATCAAAGTATTCACTCTCATTTAAAAGTCCTCATGGTTATGCATTGGTGAATTATTTGGAATTTTTCATTATGTGCTTCCATGCTCATTTAAAAGTCCTTACGGTTATGCACGTATGGAACGCATATCAAAAAAATTGATTATCAAATAGACAAGTTGATTCTAATCCCATTTAAAAGACCTCACGGTTATGTGTGGTTAGAAAATACTTGAATTCATTTTTTTAAATAAAATTGCAATACTACTAATCTCATTTAAAAGTCCTAACGGTTATGCATGGTTGGTAGATATTCAAATTCTTGAAATAAATATACCACAAATAGACACAATGTATGGTTTTATATGATGACATTATCTCTAACATTCTAAAGTGGAATATGCGCCTAACAGAATATTTATGATTTTTGTTTAATTTTTTGTTGAAATTTATTATTTATATTCGATTGAGTTTTAATGTTGTTTAATGTCTATCACTTTATCTCTATTTCACTAACACTGTTAATCTTTTGCTGCTAACAAAGGGGGGAGAGAAAAGTTAAGATTTTGACAATAAAGGTCAAATATTTTCTTTTTGCATTTAGGCTTGTTTGTATAGTTTTGTATACATATATGAAGGGGGAGCATCGTGTAGAGAGGGAGCATTCAAATAGGGGGAGCAAATTGAATGATCAACAACATTTAACAAATTCAAAAACTTAAATATATATTTGTTATCATCAAAAGGGGGAGATTATTGAATATGCAAGCATATGATTTTTGTTTGATGATAATAAACATATATATATATATATTCATTTAAATGTAATTGTTACTGTACTATTTTATTTTCACATAAATAAATAAATATTTGCTGAATAAAATAAATAACACGGAATTTAAATTCAAACAGATATTTTATTTAAACAAATATTTATTACAATTTTGAATAGTACAAATTCAAACTCTCACTATATATATATACAAATTCAATAACAATACAAATTCGATTACATCACAATTTATCATTTACAAATACACCTCACTACTATCGCTCATTCACTCGTAATTTATCTACAACTTTATTCCAGATTAAATCCAGCATCTGAGCAATCTGCAAAAATAAATACTGACGTGGTAAAATTGAAAAGGAAATATTTTTTGCAGTATAAAATAAAATGTAATTTTGAAAATATTATTTGCCTCAGTTATTGGGTTGTTCGTCATCATTTCAATTTGAATTCATCATACACGGACAGTTATGCACAGTGTATCACTGCACATGCCACAAGGTCGTGCACACCGATATATACACTTGATAAAATTACAGGGATAGGTGAGCATAGGTCAAACCCAAATAAAAAGTCGGGTTCAACTCAAGTGCAATAAAAGTAATGTCATGATATCAGCACAAGGTCAAACCCGAGCTACAAGCTAGATTCAACTCAGGTGCACTACAAAATATCACAAAACTATCGAGCAAAAGGATTCAAACACAGCCCATACAATGCAGCCTCAACCAAAAATTCGAATGTACACTTGAATGCAGACTGATAAGAATCAATATACAGTGAATCAAGTCATGGTTCAAACAAGGAATGCAACACTGCTTCATATACGTGCAGTCAAGCTACATGAAGACTAACAGTAAGTAGTGCTAAAAGAACAACAACCTAAATGTACAAGTGAAGCCACCAGAATTTCAAATCAAGCCAGACAGTGGCTCAACATCAAAAGACACAAATGACATGCAAATATCACAAAGGCACAGACCAACAGGAAATATGCAACTCAGTGTAGCAGCAAATTTAACTTAACCAACCAAACAAAATGAAATTGCACTAAACCCATTTTTTATGCACAACTGGAAACATGAACGACACAGCAACTACCTAACAAACATAAGATCAACTGAATACAAGTAAATAGAGCATATACATGAACCAGAACAAGGCACATAGCACCTATGGTCAAAAACCAGCCGACAGCAACCTCAACATACAGTGATGCAGCAAGTTGATATGGATATGCAAGTAGTGCAAGATCAAATGTCACTAGACCAACAATGGATGAACCAATGAAACAGGGATGAACCTGTGAAACAGGGATGCACCATTGAAACAGGCTACAAACAAATATAACAGTAGACAGTGCAATGCAGACATTTTAACAAGACCATATACATGCTTGAATAATACATCTGACTCAATACAACAAAGCAATGTAACCAGACTCATGAAGGAATAGAGGCACCAAAGCGTTCACAAGTCCATATGCAGACATGATAAAGCCAGATACAATGCAATGTGTACAGAGAAGTGATACAAGACCATCTATATGCAGACACTACAGGAACTGTCTCGAAGACCAGTGATGTCAACAAGACTCAGCATGTACATGAAGGCAGCAAAACAGGTACAACATAATGCAACAGTGGACAGAGTCAGGGCTACAACTCAATTCATATGCAAACACACATGTACATTGAAACCAAACAGCAAGTAACAGGTTCAAAACAACACTGCACACATACATAAAGTCAATGAAGATTCAGCCAAGTCGGAAATTCACATAGCAGCATCAGGTGACCGAAATCAACAAATGACAAATATTCAAATGTAACAGCGGTTTTGAACAAAGCATTAGGTAGTAGTTTCAAATATTGTCAATAGTAGTTTCAAAGCTGATATTGAACAAGTCAGTGCCAAATTCGAACCAGGAAAATCGAAACCGTGATGAGCAAGGCAATTCAAAGCCATGAGTATCAAGTAAATCAAAAATATACGTAGTGACAAAGTCAGAAATCATCACTAGCATCAAAACAAGATCGAATGGCCGAGTTAAATTAGATGACAAATTCAAACTTACGAGAATATAGGAATTATAATCCTATTTAACCCAAATCATCACCGGCCGAAAAATCATTCGAGTTTGAGCTAAACAGAGAAGAAGAATTCATAAAACTCGAATCAAAGTCGAGTGCTGTATAAATCAAAAGGGAACAAACTTACCAATTTTTCAAAATCAAACTCAACTAATTGGAAGCGATCGCAAACTTGGTTGAAGTAGTCGCAACCAATCTAATTGATCAAAGATAACAAATTGAAACATCAGCAAACAATTGAAGCGGCGATTCAATTTTCCCACTAATCCATAATTTGGAACGACGAAGAATAAACACGAGGATGCCATTGTTTTTGGAGCAAACCAGGCCGACATATTATAAAAGAGAAGGAAAAGAGGATTTCTTATTTAATTTTGGGCCTGCTATTCACTTAGGGCTTGTGTATTTTTAAATTAGGGTTTTGTTTATTATTGTTTTTAAAATTGTGTTTTTCCTTTTTTGAACTCTTGTAATTACTAGTCGGGTGACTAGGGGACGAGCTACGGTGGTGTAGCTCGAGAATTCGCAACTCAATGGCTGAGTTATGGCAGGGTTTTGAGCGTAGAGTTAAGGCTAGTCGATAGCAGGTGTCATGAGTATACGTTTGTAAGCGTCTGACTGTTTAATTTCTAGTAGAAACCTTGAGGGCAGCACATAGGTAGGGTTTTGCCAAAGCTGGGTAAATTCTGCGTCGTCCTATTTCTGCATTTATTATTCTGCTATTATCTGTGCTGCTATTATTTTGATATATCTGTGTTGAAATAATTTTATACAAACTTCGCGATAAATTTTTATAATTGATAGTATCACTCTATTCACCCTCCCCATGTAGGGTGAAATTGATCCTACGACTTCCGCCTCCACCTTAGTCGAAATAAAAAAAACATGGTATCAAAGACATGCTACGTAGTGGATTGGAGATAGGCGAAAGGTATTGGGTTGGAACATGGCTTTATAAGGGTCCGAGACCTTGTTTTTCTTTAAAAGAAATTCCACTTGTTTGCATTCAAAAAGATGGCTTTCGACTTAGTCAATTGTTTTAAAGAAAGATTTCGAAAGGAGTTGTCACCTATGTTTTAAAAAGATGCTTTCGATGGGGTCGAAACCGGCGCTGTCACATTCTACCTTTTGAAGCAGTGCTTTCGAAAGGATTCTTCTATTTTAAAATTAGTGCCACTTCTCCAATGCTTTCGAAGGGTTGGCTTCGACACCGTCCACATCTTTTACTTAGGAAATTACTTTCGAAAGAGTTTCTTTCAAAAGAGATGCTTTCGACTTAGTACTTTTAAGCCCCTTTTGATATTTAAACCCAAAGGTTTCGAAAAGAATGGTTTTAAAGGTTTTGAAATTATGTTCCATATATTTTTACTTGAATACAATGTTTTCGAAAGGTTTGTTTTAAGTAGAGTACTTTAATGCTTTCGAAAGGTAGCTAATAAAGGTTTCAAAAGGGAGGTTCCCCAGTATTTTCAAAAGATATATGATAAATGTTTCGAAAGGGTGCTTCCCCGATATTTTTTAAAGGATTTCCTCTAGTATTTGAATGGAAGGTTTCCAATGTTCTCGAAAGGAAGATTTGAAGTGTTTTAAAAGAGGATGTCTAAAGTTTTATAAAGTTTTCAAAAGAGATGTCCTCAGTGTTATCGAAAAGATAGTTGTAAATGGCTTCGGAATGTATGTTTGGGCTTTTGGCTTAAGGTAATAAAGTAAAGTAGTTTACTTGTATCGAAAGGGGTACTTTTAATGGTTTCAAAAGCGGTGCTTTCAAAGGTTTCGAAAGAGATTGTTTAAAGGTTTTAAACAAAGGTTTTGAATGTTTTCATTAACAATGTTTTGGGTAAAGCATATATCAAGGCAAAGATATTTAAGTAAAGCAAATAGTATGTTTTTCTTGTTTAAGTATGATTTAAAGGGTTAAACTAATTTGAAAGGCTTTTAAGGAAAATTTTAAAGGGTAGGTAACCCTAAATTATTGACTCGAATATTTGTATACCTGATGGGACCTGGTATAGGGTCGCACCCTATACATTAGCTATAGCCCTTCGCTAATTTAGCCCAAAATTCTTGTGTGTAAGGCGTAGTTATAGGTAACCTAAATGATGGTTACAATAGAAAGGAATATATAGAGAAGAAGAATATGTTATTGGCGAGCCCGAAAAACCATTAGGATCAGATGACCTTTGGAGAAGTAAGTTAAGGACAGACCGTCTAGAAGTTTGTCTAACAAGTGTTAGATTATTTATTTTGTCTGGTATGCCCGAGTCAACCAATGGTTAGTGGTTAGCCAAATAAAACTATATTGTTCGGATAGATGGCCCATCTATTACCTTATTCTGAGCATATATGATATTTCTATTATTGCTTTAATCAGTTTGATTGTAGGATTCTGATTAGCGAAAAGATGTGTTTTAAAGGGATATAAGTGAGGAGAACCTGTTTTGCTAAGCGGCATGGTCTCACTTAATATCAGTAAGCCGAGATGTAATAGTATTATTAACACTAGGTTTATATCTGACATGATTTATCTTTTTCCTCTTAAACGCTTGGGTGCTTGAAATTAATTTGAGTAGATTGAGAGTTAAGGTTTTATAGGTTTAGTAGGTGGACGAATAAAGATTCTAAAGATATGCAGGAGGCAAAGTTAGCTATTTAGGAGTTGCTATTTAGTTATTTCCGCTGTGATGTATTAAGACTTATTTGTCTACTTAGTACTTCGATCATCAAAGGGGTCATCTTCATATGTCACTCTTGGCGTATTTTTTAATAATTTTATTTAAAAAAAACCTAAGAATCGATTACAGGATTATGTAAATTGAATGTTACTTTGAAATGTAATCAGGAAAGATTTTTTAGTCTTTGATTTTTTTAATTTCATACTCAAATGCTTTTGATATTATGGATACCATTAGTATTACCATACCTTGTCATCGGAAGTTAATACTAAGGATGACTACAGCATCTGTAACGCTTAAACTTAAAATGATTTTTGAAAATATAATCCTAAGGAATTAGAGAAAAGATTGGGGTATGGGATAACGCTATAGTAATGTACTTATATTTGCTATATATAAGTATGTGCTTTATCTATATTATCTCATCTCTATTAGGCTATTCTTTTCTATCTTACAAAGGCTCGAACGAAGACATGGATGCTAGAAGTGGAAGAGTTACCCTTATGTGGAAAGCTCCATAACTAATGGAAATTCTAGATGAAATACCAGGCGAAATCAAGGTCAGATACAAGCCGCAAATGTAGTACTGGAGTCCTGCAAATAGAACATCGAGCAATGTATCTGTTCTTTGTAAACATGATGCAAGTGGAAGTTTCTTCTAGAGTAGTTGGAGGAAATGCTGGAGGCGGAAATCAGAAAGCTCCAATCGTCAACAAATATGCTATTTTGAGTAGAGAATATGCTCGATTTGGAGGAAAGTTGTTTATTGGTACTGAAGATGAAATCAAAGTGGAGAATTAGTTACTTCATTGTGGGAGGATTCTTGATGATTTGGGGATCAACAATGAGCAGAAAAGGAGACCAGCCTCTAGACAGCTACAACGGGTAGCACTGTATTGGTGAAACGATGTGACCGTTGGAGTCAACGAGTAGACCATGACTTGGGCTAAGTTCATGAGAAGGTTCGAAGAATGGTTTATGTCAGAGATTGCTAAGTCCACTCTGCTCAGGAAGTTTGTTGAGTTGGAGCAAGGGGTACGAATGTATCTGAGTATGCAACAAGGTTTGAGGAGCTTGGGAGATATGTTTATGCAATGGTTGATACTGTTATAGATAAGAAATAAAAGTTCATTCGGGGCTTTGAAGCCTGAGCTTGCTAAGGCCGTGTTATCACACATTAGAGATCCATGTGATGATGTTGCTGAGATGGCCTTGAGGCATGAAGAGATGCTTTCTTTTCTTAAAGGAAATAAGGCATAGGAAGCTCAAGGAGGGCAGAGTTAGAAAAGAAAAATTTTCCACAAGAAAGGTGCCCAGAAGAGTGGAGCTGCTAAGAAAGGAAAGAGGGACGTTGCCTGTTGTAAGTATGACAAGAAAGGGCATTACATTCATGAATGTCGGACAGGAAAAGGAAAGAAATCTGCTGAGAAGAAGGAGTAAGTCGTTCCACAGTGATTAGATTGGTCACTACAAGTACTAGTGCAAGGAGCCAACTAAGGATGGCAAAGGCTAAGTGTTTGCATTGGAGCCAGCTACCTCGAGACCAACAGCGCATGAGATAGGAAAAGTTGTGTTAGGAGGTATGCTTTTGACTTTTGGTGTATCAGCTAGAGTTCTATTTGATACCATTGCATCACATTCATTTATATCTTGTTGTTTGATAGATAAGCCTAACCTAGAACACTCATACCTAGTTACTTCCTTAAGAGTTGCAGATCCGATAGGAGGTTATGCGACTCTTGGGATGATATATGACCACTTAGTTGAATTGTTAGGTCATACATTTAGTTGCAGTTTCCATATGTTTGATTCGGTAGGGTTAGGAATTATTTTGGGTATGGATTGATTAAGTAAATACTATGCTATGATATTTTGCCATGATAGGAAAATATCGCTTAGACACCCTAACTGTAGTGATCGAATAATGTACTTCGTAGAAAATCCTAGTCATGAGGTTCATGCTTTATTAAATGCCGTGTAGGTAGAAAACGAGTTGAATCGAGTTTTCGCTGTTAGAGAATTCACAGATGTCTTTGAACTAGTAGTAGGATTGCCACTGAAATAAGCTATTGAGTATCAGATAAATTTAGTGCGGGGAGTAAAACCAATGAGCAGACCGCCAAGTAGAATGAGACCTACCGAGATGAGAGAGTTAAAGGTGCAATTGGTGGATTTGAAAGACAAGAATTTTATTAGACCAAGCAGTTCGCCTTGAAGTGTAGCCACAATGTTTGCTAAGAAACTGGACAGGTTGCTAAGGCTGTGTATCGATTATCATAAGATAAATGAGAAGACTGTAAAGAATCGATATCTGTTGCCTAGAATTCACGATTTTTTCAACCAGTTGAGTGGAGCTAGAGTATTTTCCCAATTGGATTTAGCAACAGGATTCCATCAGCTTAGAGAGGAAAAGGATAATATTCCATTGACTATGTTTAGAACCAGATATAGATTGTACGAATGGTTAGTAATGCTGTAATGCCTAATTAATGCGCTAGCATTCTTTATAGATTTGATAAATTGAGTTTTCCAGAGCACTTAGATAGGTTGATGTTGGTATTCATAGATGATATATTGATATACTCTAAAGATGAAAGAGAGCGTGAAGTTCATCTAGAGTGGTGCTTGAGACATTGAGGCAGCATCAGTGGAAAGCGAAATTTTCAAAGTTTCATTTCTAGAAGAGAGAAGTGAAGTTTCTTTGTCATGTAGTCTTAGAAAAAGGGTTGACTGTAGATACAACAAAGATTTAGACAGTGAATAATTAGAAGAAACCCGAGACGGTGACTGAGATAAAGAGTTTTATTGGATTAGCTGGTTATTACCGGAGATTCATTGAGGATTTTTAATGAATAGCGACATCGATGACCAAGCTAACGTTAAAGGATGTGAAGTTTGTTTGGACTGATATGTGTGAGTAGACATTTCAGAAACTAAAACACTTATTGACAAATGCACATGTGTTAGTTGCTTCAGAAGGGAATTAGGATTTAGTAGTGTATATAGAAGCATATGGAGCAAGATTAGGAGTTGTGTTAACGTAGAGGGTTAAAGTGATTGCCTATTCATTTCGATAGCTTAGATCGCATGAGGTTAGATATCCAACACATGATTTGGAATTAGTTGCGGAAATTTTTGCATTGAAGGTGTGGAGACATTACCTTATGGGAGAGGGATTTAAGCTATATACGGACTATATGTTGTTGAAGTATTTATTCTCTCGAAAGGAGTTCAATATGAGAAATCAGAGGTGATTAGAGTTTTTAGCCGTTTATGACTTTGGTATAGAGTACACACCAGGAAAAGGCAACAAGGTTGTGGATCCACTTAGCAGAAAATATCAGAATGCATTGTTGGCAATGATAGCTGAGTGGAAAGATTTAAAAGCAATGACTACCTGAAGAGTATAGTGGAGATCTAAGAGTAGTTCTAGTACAGAAACTGCTATGTTGTCATGTTTAGAAGTTCGACCAGTGATGATCGATAGGATTGCTTCTTAGTAGAAAGAGGATCCAGTGTTAGCTGAGAGGATTAGAAGGCTTGAGGTTGGAACTGAGATCGATGATCAAAAATATTTCAGTCTTGACCATAACAGATGGTTGAGAAAGAGGGGATGGTTGTGTATTATGAATATTGAGGACTTAAGGAAAGAATTTTTTGGGCACTGTCATTGATCTAAATTTACGATTCATCCTAGAGGGACCAAGATGTATCAAGATATGAAAAGAAGCTTCGATTGGAAAGGTATGAAGAGAGATGTAGTGTGACATCCCCCTACTTGGAGGCCCAAAACTAATGGCTATGGATGCTGCAGTCATCCATAGTTATTAACCATCTTCGACCAAATACAGCGGTGTTAGATTCATTGATACACAGATCATAGAAATATGGAAAAAATGTAACAATTCAAAACACATATCCGTGTTCAAATCAAAACATTTCATGTTCATTACATAATCCTAAATTATGCTAATCACGTTCAGCAAAATATATTTATTGCAAATAGGCCAAGAGAGACATATGAAGATGCCACCTTATTTGATCACAGTATATAGTAAGGCTCATAAATCTGCCTTTACAAACAGGCACATAGTGGACAAGAAAACTCTAAATAAATATTTGCCTCTTGCACGTCTTCGGAAGATTTATTTGTCTAAGAACAAAACCTAGAAACCTTAAATCTCAAACTACTCAAAATCAATTGAGCACTCGAGAGTTTAAGGGAAAAACATAAACATCAAGTCAGACATAAAGCCTGTTATGAATAATAATCTAACATCTCAATCCTTTTGGATATCTAGTGAGACCATGTCGCTTAGTGGAATGGGTTCTCCCCTCACTAGTATCCTAAAATCCTTTATAAAACCATATACTGCATTCCTACATCCACAATGGTTAAAACATACATCAAAATATTATGATGATATGCATACTTGAGAATAATTAGGATTTTCCATTCCCAGTTTAATGTGACACCCTGTCTTAATTATAGTTACTAGGGTCACTATTAACCTTTTTAGTTTTCATGGATTTACTAATAACCTTGTTATAATTAATAGACACTCTATCTTATTCATTGTTTTCATGGGATCACTAAGAACTTATAGGCTCTTGCCAGATAACTTAATCAATACATGAGTCCTCCTATACCTATTGGACCTTCCAATAACAGATCACCTTATCCTAGTTTTCATGGGTTTACTAGGAGCCTATGGATTTATCCAGCAACTCACTTCACATCCTAGTTTTCATGGGTTAACTAGGAACCTACTAATACGTCCATTAACCACTTACTTATCCTAATTTTATGGGTTTACTAGGAACATATTGATTGATGTCAATTCTTAATCCGAATATAGTTATCATAAGTTCACTACAAATCAATTAGCTCCTGCCAACTACCTTAAATACATAGTATTCATGGGTTAACTATGAACCTTTTAGTATGCATGAAAAACTACAAAGTTTAGGCATCCTATATTTTTGGTCACCCTTACTTCATGTATGTAATTCTAATCATTTATGAGTTAAGCAGTTTATATTCTCTATTGAATTTACTTAATTGGTTCTTCTTCCCCTTTTTCCCAAAATTTTGTTCTGGGTTAACATGTGAATATACTTATATTTGAAGAAGCAAGACAACAGTTTAACACTACCACTCCTGTAGGTTTAAAATCCTTCAAATGTATATCATAACATAGTTAACATCTTTAAGTTATATTTTTATCTAGGAAATACTTCTTCAAAATCAACATACTTAAAGTCATTATAAAAATCCTTTATGCAAGCCGTGGGTTTTCCATTAAAAGTGAGAGTATGGGTTTTCAAACCTTCAAAACCATACCCTTCGACCTTGTCGAAAGGTCTGCAAAAAACCCTTTCGAAACCGTTGAAACCATTCGGCAATTTTAAACCTCTCAAAAGTATTCAACTCTTATAACATATACCTTTTGAAAACTTACCGGGTTCAAGTTAGAACATGCTAGGTACTCTTTAAAAGCTTTTGAATAAAAAGGAAGTGGCCTTTCGACCTTGCCGAAAGTTCTACTTCGAAATCTTAAATCATTTCATTTAAAACAATAGACCTTTTACCTTATAAAGAAACTCCTTTGAATGCTTGGGTTATACTTCAATTATAAATCAAGGGTGGATCATCTAAGTCGAAAGCTTTGAAACCTTTTGAAAGCAATGGGAGATGAGGCTGGTTTTTAAAACAGGTAAACTTCTGACTAAGCCGAAAGCTCCTGCATTCGACCCCTTCGAAGGATTTTAACAAAATAAAGGAGGCAGTTCTCTTCAAAGTCTCCTTGAAACAACCATTCGAAACCAAACCTTTTGAGCTTGTCGAAAGGTCTCCTAAATCCTTTCCAAGCCTGACCTTTCGACAGTGTCGGAAGGTCTTACATATATAAAACAACTTATAAAAATGAAACCTTTCGATTGTATCAGAAGGTTCAAAAAAACAATAAAAAGTAGCCGTAACCTTTCTACCTTTTTGAAAGGTTTAAAAACATTATTTAAACAGATGACCTAGTTAAAGGCTACCAAGTCGAAAGCTTTAATTCAAAAGCAAAGCCGATGAAAACTTTAGCTTATAAAACAGACATGTCCCAACCTCTTTGGCCATCAACCTTTCGACTACAAACGCATCAACTCTATCCAATTCAATATGCACTAAGTATTTGATACCATATGCATTGGTTTGACCTTGTTGAAAGGTTTAATCCTTTCAAATTAGATGAAAGGTCTGGGTCGGAAGTTATTATGCCTAAAATGGCTGAAACATGCTAAAAGCAAGATTTCTTGTTTTTAACTTAAATAAGGCAACTTTTTAACTAACCTTTCCTTTTTATCAAATTCTCATTGGTTAATAGTTTGCTTTTCAGAAAAATACTGTCGCAAATTCAGGTTTAAATAATAATAATTTTATTTTATTAAATTCCCATTCTCCTTAAATAAATATATAAAACATTTAAGTCCTATACCTGAAATAATTTTTGTTAGTCCTTGAGATGATGGTTTTGATGATAACAACCTTAGAATAAGTTTATAAAATATAAATACTAACATTATAGCTTAGATATAAATGTATATGCAGGATTTAACCATGCAGGTATCAAGAATGAAGATTGTACAGTATAGAGATTCAAGACTGAAGATCAAGATTGAAGACTCATGAGTATCAAGATTATCAAGAGTTCAATATTTCAAGTAATTTAAATAGTAAATTTTATTAAAACTCCTAGAAAAGCACTGGCATCTTAAAATCCAATTTATTCGTGGGATGGAATCCACTTTGAGCGTGCTAAAGGGATGGAACCCTAAATAGGATGGAACCTACGAAAAATCTTGTGGAACGTTGTTTTATGTCCACTAACTTTTATTCAAAATGATTTACAAAAATTATCTTGTTTTCAAAATAATTTCAAAATCTTCCTTTTAAAAAGATCAAAATCATCTATCCTGGTTTTAAATATTTTTAGCCTCAAACATAATCTTTATTTTCAAAATCAAATTATCTTTGGTTTTTAAACTATCTTTTAATTATAATATACTCATTTAACTTTTATTTGTTTATACTTAGATTTAAATATAAAACCATAGTAAAATTTTATGTATACTATTGTTCTCTTTATTTGCTTATGTGTTTTAACTATAGTTAAGTATATTTATGTAGTTTAAAATAGTTTTAATATAAGATAGAAGTTATTTTCAAAGAAAAACAAATCACCAAAATTTCCTTTGGCATGTCGACTTGGTAGCGGTTGATTTAAAATTTCGAATTTTAAAAGAAGTTTCTATTCGTCATATCCCTTCACGAATGGACATGAATGTTGTTCTACTATAAATAGGGGTGGTTTTGAATAAATTTGTAATCATATTTTTCTTGTTTTCACTCCTCTTCTTCTTCCACATTTCTTTATACATATCCTTACCATTACTCTGTTGAAATCAACATTGAATCTAACTAGATCATTTCTGGTTTGATTCTCTATCACTATCTCAATAAGATCTCAGTGCTATTCAGAGTTATAGATTTCTTTGTAATCAATTTAGCGAGAAAATGTGTGACTGTAGCCTTAGAAATCAATCAAGTGAGAAAAGGTGTGATTATGGCCTTGTAAATCAATCAAGTTAGAAAAGGTGTGATTGTAGCCTAGGAAATCAGTTGGGTGAACTTATTGCCCCTGAAATCAAGTATCTCTACCCAGAGGATTGTGAATCTGAGTGGTGTACCTCGTGGCCTTGAAATCAGGGTGTAATTCTACAATTGCTTTTGAAAGGAAATCCATACTTGTGTGTGGGACTGGATGTAGGGTAACTCCAAAACAGTATAAAATCCGGTGTGTTCTTCCTTTTACTGCTTTTACTTTATTTCTGCATCTGTGTTTGATTCTGTGAACATATCTGTGTCTGAATATTGCATACATTTGTGTTCAAATTAATATAAACTCAAAAAGATTTAGTAATTCCTTTTAACACCATTCACCCCCCTCTAGTGTTAATCCTAGCCATAAGATCTGTTTCCGCAATTTCTCGCATTTGGTATCAGAGTAAGGTTTTCAAAGTTTTCATAATCTGAATTTGAAAAAAAATTAAAATGGCTACCAACACTGGTTCTATTATCCCTGTCACTATTTCAGTTGTAGAAGGTTAGTCTACTGTCAGACCACTACTTTTTAATGGCAGTAACTATGCATGTTGGAAATGTAGGATAAAAATCTATTTACAGTCTATAGAACTAGACACTTGGAATGTTACACAGAATGAATATTCTGAACCCACAACTGATTTTGCATAGCGGACTGTTGAGCAAAAGACTGTTGCACAAAATAACTCTAAAGCTATGAATATTCTGTTTTGTTCACTTGATAGAAATGAATTTAATAGAGTGTCAGTTTATATGTATAATAGATTTCAGAACATTGTGCATTCTCTAATATCCTTAGGAAAGGAATTTTTGGAAGAAGATCAAGTCGGATAAATCCTAAATTCTCTTACTCCAGAATGGGATCAAAAGACACTTGCAATCGAAGAGGCAAATGACATCAATACCTAAAAGATAGAAGAATTAATTGGAAATCTAATGTCGTTTGAAGTCTAAATGATTGAGTGAAGATAAAGCAAAGCATCTGAAAAGAAATCAATGGCGTTCAATGCATTGACCGATGGATCAGACTCAAACAGCGACAATGATGAAGAGATAGCCCTTATGAACAAGGATTTTTGAAAATTTATGAAATACAGAAAGATGAATAATCTTAAGAGAAACAACTATAAGAACTCTGAAAATTAGAATGTAGTGCCAAACAATATCAAATGTTTCAACTGTGATGAACCAGGCCATATCAAAAGAGACTGTCCGTATCCAGATAGGCAGAATCCTTCTATAAGCAATGATTCCATAAAGAAATGAAAACGTGCATTTACAGCTACTCTAGATGATTCAGACTCGTCCTCAAGCAATGATCATCAAAAGACAGATAATTCAAATATGTGTTTCACGGCAGTTCACGACTCCGATGAATTCAGAGAAACAGACTCAGAAAAAGGTACACATTTACAATACAATTTGTTGAAATTGCACGCTTAGAATTGGATGCTTGATTGATTGATTTTGAATTGGTGTGTTATTTGAATTTTAAAATTTTATTTTTTTATTATTTTTATTATTATTTTTATTTTTATTTTTACATTTAGTAGTATCGTAATATTTTATGGAATATACTATAATTCTAGTAATATTCCAGATACATATATATATATATATATATATATATATATAGACATTAAAAATAATAAATATATATTAGAATACTTAAGAAAATAATCATGGAAATTAACTAGCACATGTTGACATGGTCCCTACCACGATGTCGATATGTGTACAGAATTTGAAATTCAAAATTTGAATTCAAATGGTTGAATTTTCCTCCACCTTTTTACTTCATTCAATTCTCTGAAAAGCTACGTTTTGACAAGAGAAATGTCCTTTGAGAATCATTTTATTCACTATCTTTTATCACATCTTTTCACTTTCATTTTCAAGTTCAAACTCTCTCTTCAAAACTTCAAGCTCTCTACTCTCTACTCTAATGGCTTCTTCAAGCAACCCCTCCACAATGAGAATATCCAGAAAGATAAAAGAGAAACTCTTCAATGATTCGGAGGCCATAAAAGCATACATCAATTATGCTAACTCTGGAAAAGTCCATATCGGAAAGTTTGCTTTATTTCAAGATTTTTATTCTTATGAAATTGATTCTCTTTTTGCAAACAGTCAAGTTCTTAGTCTTATTGATGCTTCTCAAAATGATTTTGTTTGTTATCCAAATCTTGTTAAAATTTTCTATGCAAATTTAAACAGTCAATTTTATATCGAAAATGATGATGAAATTTGGAGTAGTGTCAAAGGCACTAGAATTGTTTTAAATTGTGACCTTTTGGGTACCATTCTCAATTGCAAAAGCACGGGAATGGATCTTTCAAGTTTTAAAATGGATGAAAATGATTGCAAGACATCTCATCACATTTTCGAAGGAAATGATGATTTTGAATTCGAAAATCGAAACTTTTGACCAAAAGCTAGAATTATTAATCTTCTTTTGCAACATACTTTGACCCCAAGATCAGGGAATTTTAACAATCTTACCTCAAAAGTTTGCAAAGCACTTTTTTCTATTTTTGGAAATTACGATATTAATTAGGCGCAAGTTATTTTGGATAAACTTCGTCCCAAAAATCTTGAAATAGGGGAAAACACTTTGTATCATGGAATCAATCTCACTCGGATTTTTAACTATTTAAAGTAGATTTCAAAGGAGAAGAACTTGTTTCAAGAAAAGTTTTTAATCACTCAAATATTTCTCTTATGAAAATTCCATTTGTTTTTCAACCTTATGAGACTCTTGTCAAAAAGGAAGACCGTTTGCCTCATGAGGAAATGGAAGAGGAGGAAGAGGTAGAAGAAGAAGGGGATGAAATGGAAATAGAAGAAGAAGAAGGTGAAACCACTTTGGAAAGCATTGACTATCCTTCCAATCCAACCAACAAAATGCTTCACAAAAATCAAAAGACTATTGTCGAGAATCAATGGATTCTTAAACGGTCTGTTAGTAAGAAATCGGATAAAATGTCATCGAAGATGAACAAGTTTTTCTCCAAAGTCAGCAAGAAGCTTGGATTATCTTCATCTTCGTCATCCTCTAACTAGTTCTATCCTTTCATTTCATGTTGTATTAGTTTAATTTGTTTTGATTTGAATGTTCATGTAGTTCTTTATGATTAATCGTTGTATCGTTCTATTATGCAATGAAATTGAATTTCCTTTCTGTTATCAAGCTTATCTTATCTTCAGAATAAATGTTAGTATATTATATAAATATATATATATATATATATATATATATATACATACATACACACGCAATTATTCACAAAATCAAAATAAGCCATCAAAATTCATTGGACCTTGTCGACATCCCCCTTGACCATGTCGACATGTATTGGTCAGAAATGACACTTCATTTTAAATTTGAAATTTGAATAACTACCTTATGTCTATTCATTTCAAACGAATTTCTACACCTATAAATACCTATTTCTTCCAGAATTCGTCACTCGGAATTATCTCTTATCTATTTTATCTCTAATTCTTCTCACAAACATAACTATGGCCAATCCAATTCATAATTTAACCGAGAATCTTGAAGAAACACTCAATTCTTTCAAGAATATTCTTTCGTTCATTCTTCGTAACCAGCGACACTTAGAGTTGAGTCAAATGCAGATGATCAAGAAGTAAGAAAAGCATTTCGACGCAATACAATGGATGATTTCCTCCCTCCACAAGGATGATAACGAAGCACATCCTCCAGTCTCTCTCACCAATGGCAATGAAAATTGGGATGCCATTAAAGCAGACCCTACATTTGGAGAAGAAGGATGGGTGGAAGTTCCTTGTATTGTTTGATTTTATTTGATTGCTTTGTTTGATTTGAATTGTTTGCTTGGATTGATTTGATTTGACATGATTTGGTTAGGTTTGGATTGATATTTGGTGTGCAAAATTTGTATAAAAATGCATTGATATTTATATGATCTTTGATTAGTTATCATGTCTATCGGTATAATTATCTCTTAATCTATCTATTATATACTCCACTGTATAGTTTATTCATGCAGATACTTTAGTACAAGAATGAGGGGAAGTTATATAGTTTGGAGTTATATAGTTTCGAGCTAGTTTTTGTTGATGACAAAGGGGGAGAAATATAAAATTGGATAGTTTGGAATAAATTAAGGGGGCGTTATTAGTTTTAGGTGGAATAATTAGGGTAGAAGTAATATTTTATAAATAAAGGTTGTCGTCATCAAAAAGGGGGAGATTAAATATAAAATAAGATAGGTAGGCATAGATTAAGGGGAGTTATTAGTTTTAGGGGGAGTTATTAGGATAGAAGTAATATTTTATAAACAAAGGTTGTCATCATCAAAAAGGAGGAGATTGTTAGTCCTTGAGATGATGGTTTTGATGACAACAACCTTAGAATAAGATTGTAAAATATAAATACTAACATTATAGTTTAGATATAAATGTATATGAATGATTTAACCATGCAGGTACCAAGAATGAAGACTGTACAGTATAGAGATTCAAGACTGAAGATTAAGAATGAAGACTCATGAGTATCAAGGTTATCAAGAGTTCAAGATTTCAAATAATTTAATTAGGAAATTTTGTTAAAACTACTAGAAAAGCACTGGCATCTTAAAATCCAATTTATTCGTGGAATGGAATCCACTTCGAGCCTGTTAAAAGGATGAAACCCTAAGTAGGATGGAACCTACGTAAAATCTAGTGGAACATTGTTTTGTATGCACTAAATTTATTTAAAATGATTTACAAAAATTATCTTGTTTTCAAAATAATTTCAAAATCTTCCTTGTGAAAAGATCAAAAACATCTATCCTGGTTTTAAATATTTTTAGCCTCAAAAATAATCTTTATTTTCCAAGTCAAATTATCTTCGATTTTTAAACTATCTTTTAATTATAATATATTCATTTAACTTTTATTAGTTATACTTAGATTTAAATATAAAATTATAGTAAAATTTTGTATATACCAAAATATTGTTCTCTATATTTACTTATGTATTTTAACTATAGTTAAGTATATTTATAAAGTTTAAAATAGTTTTAATATAAGAGAGAAGTTATTTTCAAAGAAAAAAATCACCAAAATTTCCATTGGCATGTCGACATACTCAAGTACCCGATGTCGACATGGTAGCAGTTGCTTTCAAAATTTGAATTTCAAAAGAAGTGTCTATTCGTCATATCCCTTCACGAATTGACATGACTGTTGTTCTACTACAAATAGGGATGGTTTCGAACGAATTTGTAATCATATTTTTCTGGTTTTCACTCCTTTTCTTTTTCCACATTTCTTTATACATATTCTTACCATTACTCTACAGAAATCAACATTGAATCTAACTAGATCATTTCTGGTTTGATTCTCTACCACTATCTCAACAAGATCTTAGTGTTATTCAGAGTTATAGACTTCTTTATAATCAATTTAGCGAAAAAAGGTGTGATTGTAGCCATGTAAATCAATCAAGTGAGAAAAGGTGTGATTGTGGCCTTGGAAATCAATCAGGTTAGAAAAGGTGTGATTGTAGCCTAGGAAATCAATTGGGTGAACTTGTTTCCCCTGAAATCAAGTATCTCTACCTAGAGTATTGTGGATCTGGAGTGGAGTACCTCGTGGCCTTGAAATCGAGGGTGTAGTTGTACAATTTCTTTTGAAAGGAAATCTATACTTGTGTGCGGGACTGGATGTAGGGTAACTCCGAACCAGTATAAAATTCGGTGTGTTCTTTCCTTTTCTGCTTTTACTTTATTTCTGCATCTGTGTTTTATTCTACAATCATATCTGTGTCTGAATATTGCATACATTTGTGTTTAAATTAATATAAACTCAAAATGATTTAGTAATTCCTTTAAACACTTTTCACCCCCCCCCTCCCCCTCTTGTGTTAATCCTAGCCTTAAGATCCATATTCCGCAATTTCTCACAATTATATATATTCATTAAAACACCTAGGAAAAATCTAGAAAAATCCCAGAAAAACTATTTAAATATGTTTTCCAATGCATAAAAATTTCGAACCCAAATAATCATTATTTTTGCCGTAAATAATTTATAACACAATAATTCATTTTCTTTACTAGAAAATTCGTACAAAATCCATGTGCAATCGGAAAAGTATAAGAATTGAAACCCATCTCCAAAACCATGTTTTCTATCACTTAAATTTTTCCATGGCATTCAAAACTCATATCATCTCAATATTACCCTAAAACCATGCATATCCCTTATTAAACAAACTTGTTCAAACTCTTATAAATCAAAATCAAGCATATCATCATTCAAAACTTAATAAAATAGATTTAACCTTAAATCAAAAATCAATTGATGTGAAATTCAAAATAGAGATGTAGAACTTATTATTCAAACTTGCTTGAGATAAGTAGATTAGAGACTATTTGAGATTGATTTTCCTCTAGCTTGAATCCTAAGCTTTTCTTAAGGTTTCTTCTTCTCATCTGATGGCCGGCCTTGCTTCTCACGGTTGTAAGTTTTTTTTTGTTTTTTTGGTGAAATGAATGTTCAAAATCTAATGATAATAGTATGAGGGTAGGAGGTGTGGGCGACTATTTACCCTAATGTCCTTATGTTTAACTTCTTAACCATTTATATAAATTCATTAGTTTAATAAGCACGACCACCTAATTAATTAAACAACCTCAATCCCTTTATCTACATTACTCTATTTAATTTATTCTAATTAAATCTCCTGAATAATGTCAATATAATTATAGGTGTTACAAGTAGGCTTATGGGTGAAACGGTGTTTGAACTGTCAATAGGTAAAAGCCGAACATCAGAAACCTAGTGGGATACTTCAGCCTTTAGATGTTCTAGTTGGAAATGGTCTTCTATCTTGATAGTTTTATAGACTGGTTTCCGAGGTCAAATGGAGGAAATGAAATTATATTGGTTATAGTGGACAGGTTGACCAAAAGTGCCCATTTCATTCCTGTCAAGTCAACCAGGACAACACCTGTTTTAGCTAAGTTATTTATGAGAATATAGTTAGACTGCATGGAATTCCTATTAGTATAGTAAGCGATAGAGATTCCTTATTCACCAGCGAGTTCTGGAAGAGTCTGCAGGAGACTTTGGGTACCAAGCTCAAGATGAGTACCGCTTACCATCTACAAACAGATGGGTAAATGGAAAGAGTTAACAAAGTCTTGGTAGATTTGTTACGAGCTTGTGTGCTAGATTTTGGAGGATCATGGGAAGACCATCTACACTTAGTCGAGTTTTCGTATAACAACAGTTATTAGGCTTGTATAGGAATGACAAAGTTTGAAGCTTTGTATGGAAGGCCATGCAAAACTCCAATTTGTTGGTTAAAGACCGAGGATAAGTTAGTTCTTGGTCCAGATTTGGTTAGGGAAGCTGCAAAAAAGATTAAGTTAGCTAGAGGTAGAATAAAAGAAGCCCAGTCTAGGCAGAAGAGCTATGCTGACAAGAGATGGAAAGAATTAAAGTCCTCGGTTGGAGTTCATGATTTCATCAAGGTATCACCAATGAAACGTGTAATTTGATTTGGGAAATCAGAAAAAATGGCATCGAGGTTCATTGGACCATTTCCTATTATAGAAAATATTGGGAAACTCACATACAGAGTAGAGTTACCGAACATTTTGGCAGGAGTCCATGATGTTTTTCATATTTCTCATCTGAGGAAGTGTATTCGACATCTGGAAACTACAATAGCACCAACTGTGTTAAATGACTTATTAGTGGAGCTGAATTTGACGATAAATAGAAAACTAACTCGTATAGTCGCGAGAGATGAGAAGAGACTAAAAACAAGACAGTTAGATTAGTTAAAGTCTAGTGGATTGACGAAGAGGGAGACTATACTTGGGAAACTGAGAGTAAGATTAGAGACGCTTATCCTAACTTGTTTCATGGTATGTTTTACCTTTATGGTTGATTTGATGAGTGCCTTATCGTAATTTTGAGGACCAAATTCTTTAAGAAGGAGAGTCTGTAACGACGCTAATATTTGTTAACATTATTTAGGACATTTATTTAGTTAAATAAAATAAAATAATAGAAATGGTTAAGGGATTTAAATTAATGTGATTAGATGAAGCCATGCTAGTTAAAGAATGAACTAAATGGAATTAAAATGAAATAGTAAGGGAAATTAGATAAGGGCAAAATAAGAATAAGTTATATTCTTTTACCCTAAACCCTCATACCACTTTCTTTTTACACGTTCATAAGAAAAACAAGATTTAACAAGAGGCCGACCTCCATTAGAAGAACTAAGAGTAAGATAGCAAGAATCAAGAAGAAGGAATCTTAATCTAATTTATTCAACAGCAAATCTCAACTCCTTAACAACGAGCCAAAGGTGAATAATAGGTTACTCCTCATGTTTTCTTGTTTTTGGTTCTAAATCAGATCCGTATGTGTTTTGCAAAGTATATTGTCATGTTTTAAATGATATATATATATATATATATATATGGTTGTTGAGGAATTTTTCTTATTTTTATAGATTTTTAGGATAAGATTTGATTTGAAAAACCTATCAAATTTCATCCAAATGCCTTGCAATTTTGATATATGGTCAGAAATGATATTTTAGAGAAGGGCTTCAAGTTTCATAATTTTTCGAAATGTGGATTTATTATGAATTTTCTACGGAAGAAAATAGTTAAATTGGGCTTAAAATTAATTATGTCAATTATATATTAGCTTTGGTTCAGAAATTTATATATGTTAGAAAACATATTAAAAGTGATTTATAGGAATTTTTGGAGAATTTTCCTAAGTGTTTTATTAAGTATATAAAATTATTTAAGGTATGGGACTTAAATGTTTTATATGTTTATAGTAGGAGAGGGGCAATTTGTAAATGTTTTAAATTGTTTATTTCTGAAATTCGGTAGCACTTTTAGAAAAGAATTTGGAAAACAAACTGGAAAGAAATTTCTTTTTAAATTGTTTTATAAGTTAGCTGGAAAGAAATTGCTTTTAAAGTTAAAATTCTGTTTTTATAAGGTTTCGTTGTTTCGCCACGTGCAGCAGCTACCTTTCGACAATATACTTCCGCCTCCACCTTAGTCGAAACCAATACACATGGTATCATAGACTTGGTATGTAGTGGATCAGAGATAAGCGAAAGGTGTAGGGTCGAAACATGGCATTCAAAGCGGTCGAGAAGTTGCTTTGCTTTTAAAAGGAAATTCCGCTTTCTTTGCTTTCGAAAAGATGGCTTTCGAATGAGGTGGCACTCGACTTGGTCAATCGTTTTAAAGAAAGGTTTTGAAAGGGTTGCCGCCTTTGTTTTAAAAAGATGCTTTCGAAGGGGTCAAAACCCCTGCTACCGCAATCTACCTTTTGAAGCAGTGCTTTCGAAAGGGTTCCACTGTTTTAAAATTAAAGTCGCTTCTCCAATGGTTTCGAAGAGGGTGATTTCGACACCATTCACTTCTTTTAATTAGGAAATTGCTTCCGAAAGAGTTTCTTTCGACTTAGTTCTTTTAAGTCCCTTTTGATATTTTGAAAGATAAACCAAAGATTTCAAAAGGAATGGTTGTAAAGGTTTCAAAACTATGTTCCATATATTTTACTTAAATCAAATGTTTTCGAAAGGTTTGTTTTAAGTAGAGCACTTTAATGCTTTTGAAAGGTAGCTAATAATGGTTTCAAAGGGGAGGTTCCCCGGTACTTTCGAAAGTGATAAAGGCTTCGAAGGGGTAGTTCCCCATTTTTTTGAAAGGTTTACCTCTAGTATTTGAATGGAAGGTTTCCAATGTTTTTAAAAAGCCAATTTGAAGTGTTTTAAAAGTGGATGTCTAAGGTTTTATAAAGATTTCGAAAAAAATGCCTTCAATGTTTTCGAAAGGACTGTTGTTAATGAAGGTATGTTTTGGCCTTTCGGACTAAGGTTAAAAAGTAAAGTAGTTTACTTGTATCGAAAAGGGTACTTTCAATGGTTTTGAAAGGAGTACTTTCAAAGGTTTCAAAAGAGACTATTTAAAGGTTTAAATAAAGGTTTAGAATGTTTTCATCTACAATGTTTTGAGTAAAGCATATATCATGGCAAAGGGATTTGAGTAAAGAAAATAGCATGTTTTCCTTATTTAAGTATGATTTAAAAGGTTAAATCAATTTGAAAGGATTTCAAGGAAAATTTTGAAGGGTAATTAACCCTAAGTAAATGACTCAGATATTTGTATACCAAATGGGACGGGTATAGGGTCACACCCTATATATTAGCTATAGCCTCTAGCTAATTTAGTCTAAAATTCCAGTGTGTAGGGCTTAGTCACAGGAAAGGCCTAAATGATGGTTACACAGAGAAAGGTATGCATACAGAGAAGAAGAATAGGTTATTAGTAAGCCCGAAAAACCATTAGGATCAGGTGAACCTGGGAGAAGCAAGTTAAGAACAAACCATCCAGAAGGTTTTTTAACAGGTGTTAGATTATTTATTTCGTCTGGTAGGCCACAGTCAGCCAATGGTTAGTAGTTAGCCAAAAAAAACTATATTGTTCTGACAGATGGTCCATTTACTACTTAATTTTGAGCATATATGATATTTTATTATTGCTTTATTCAGTTTGATTGCAGGATTCTGATTTGCAAAAAGACATGTTTTAAAGGGATATTAGTGAGGGGAAACCCTTCTGCTAAGCACATGGTCTCACTTAATATCAGTAAACCGAGATGTAATAGTATTATTCACACCAGACTTTGTCTAACTCGAAGTTTATATTTTTCCCCCTAAATTCTAGGTTGCTTAAAAATTATAATTAATTTGAGTATATTGAGAGTTAAGGTTTTGTAGGTTTAGTAGGTGGATGAATAAAGCTTTCGAAGACGTGCATGAGGCAAAGTTAGCTATTTAGTAGTTGCTTTTTAGTTTTCTTTCCGTCGTGATGTATTAAGACTTATATGTCTATTTAGTACATCCAAGAGGGCATCTTCATATGTCACTCTTGGCGTGTTTTTATAATAATTATATTTGATCAAAACTTAGGAATCGATAATGGAATTATGTAAATTGAATATAAAATACTACTTTGAAATGTAATCAGAAAAGTTGTTTTAGTTTATGTTTTTTTTATTTCATATTCAAGTGTTTCTGATATGATGGATACCATTAACATTATTGTATCTTATCACTGGAAGTTAATACTATGGATGACTGCAGCATCTATAGCGCTTAGCTTTGGGCCTCAAGATGGGGAATGTTACAATTTGGTATCAAAGCATATGTTTATGAAAAACTTTAAACTTAATTAATTGGAGAAAAGATCAGGGTATCGGATAATGCTATAGTAACATACTTGTATTTTCTATATATAAGCATATGCTTTATCTCTATTAGGCTATTTTTGTATATCTTACGAAGCCTTGAATGCAGATATCGATGCAAGAAGCGGAAGAGTTAACCTTAGTAGGGGAAGCACTACAACTAAGGGAAATGTCAAGCAAAATACCTGGAGAAATCAAGGTCATGCACAAGTTGCAAATGTGGGTGTTGGAGTCCTATCAGTGGACATAGGAGCAATGTATTAGTTCTTCGTAAACATGATGCAAACGGGAGTTGCTACTGGAGTAGTTGGAGGAAATGATGAAGGAGAAAACTAGAAAGTTCCAGTGGTTAGAAACTATGATATTTTGAATAGAGATTATGCATGGCTTGGAGGAAAGCCATTTATTGGTACTGAAGATGTAATCAAAGTGAAGAATTGGTTACTTCAGAGGATTTTTCTAATTTGGGGATCAATAATGAGCTGAAAAGGACGCTCGCCTCTAGAGAGCTATAAGAGGCAGCATTGTATTAGAGGAACAGTGTGACTGTTGGTGTCAATGAGGAGACCATGTCTTGGTCTAAATTCAGGAGAAGGTTCGAAGAAAGATTTATGTCATAAATTACTAAGTCCACTCAACTCAGGAAGTTTGCTTAGTTGGAGCAAGTGATATGATTGTAATTGGGTACCCAATAAGGTTTGAGGAGCTAGAGAGATATGGCTATGCTACTGTTGATACTCTAATTAAGAGGAAGGAAAAGTTCATTCAAGGGTTGAAGCCCGAGCTTGCTTCTTGAAGGAAATAGGGCAAAGGAAGCTTAAGGAGGGCAAAGTCAGAAAAGGAAATTTTCCCATAAAATAGGAGCTCGGTAGAGTGGGACTGCTAAGAAAGGAAAGGTAGAAGTTGTCTGTTATAAGTGATAAGAAAGGGCGTTACGCTCATGAATACCAGACAGGCAAAGGAAAGAAAGCTGCTGAGAAGAAAGGAATTAGGTGTTTCAACTATGATCAGATTGGGAACTATAAGAACTAGTGCAGGGAGCCAACTAAGGATGGGAAAGGCAAAGCGTTTTCATTGAAGCTAGCACCTCGAGACTAACAGCGTAGGAGGAAGGAAAAGCTGTATTGGGAGGTACGCTTTTGATTTATGGTGTGTCAGCTACAGTTCTATTTGATATGTTGCATCACATTCATATATCTCATTGTTTGATAGATAAGCTTAGCCTAGAACCCTCATACCTAGCAAATTCCTTAAGGATTCCAAATCTGATAGGAGGTTATGCGACTCTTGGGATGAGATGTGACCACTTAAAGTCTGAATTGTTATGTCATACATTTGTTTGCAAGTTGCATGTTTTTGATTTCGTAGGGATCGGAATTATTTTGGGTATGAATTGGTTAAGTAAATATGATGCTAGGATATTTTTCCATGATAGGAAAATATCGCTTAGACACCCTGACTATAATGATCGGATAGTATACTCCATAGAAAACCCTAATTGTAAGGTTAACGCTTTATTGGGTATTGTGGAGGTAGAAGATGAGGTTGATTGAGTTTTCTTTGTTAGAGAATTTGCATATGTCTTTGAACCTGTAGTAGGATTGCCCCAAGGAGAGCTATTGAGTTTCAAATAGATTTAGTGCTAGAAGCAGAACTAGTGAGCAGATCACCAAGCAGAATGACACCTACCGATATGAGGGAGTTGAAGGAAATGCAAGGACCCCGCCAACTAGAAAGCAACCTGCTACAAATATCAATCTAGAGGTGGAAACCCCATGGGAAGATATAGCAGTGGATCTCACCGACTCTGAAGATGGTGAGCTATTTGATGATGACAAGTTGGAAGAAAATACTAATGCACTTAATACCAACAGGGAAGCCCAACCTACCCTTACCCGACTAACCGCAAGCCAACGAAACTCCAAGGGAGTGACTCTCCTGATGACAGGAGAGCTTAGGCTTTAGCCCACTTACAAAATCATTTGAGAAATCAAACACTTGATATAGTCGCTGAAAATCAACCCAAGAACTACTGGACATCATAGGAATATATCACAATATTATCAAGCGCTTGATGGATGAAAGTAAGGATATGAGAGATGATGAATAAGGATTCGCTCCAAGCCAGACTCCCTTCACTGAGGACATTTATAATGAACAGTACCCTTAAATGTTTACTATGATGACTATTCAATCTTATGGTGGAACTAAAGGTAAACCCCACTTGTACAAGTATAGTTGTTAATGGATGGAGCAAATGCTTTAAATGCTGTTTGACGTTGTTGTTTTCATATCTTCCAAGAGGGAATAGCTTCTATGTGGTTCACTAGGCTCCAACCGAATTCCATCTCCACTTTTAATGAATTAGCAGCAAAATTCCTTAATCAGTTTAGGCTTCAGATGGCATAGCCAAAAGATGTGATGCCTTATCTGGCTTATTTGAGGATGAAGTGAATCTTTGAATTCCTTCATGAGTCGGTTCAACGCCGTAGTGAGTGAAGTAAGTAACTCAAATGAAGATATGGTCTTCATGGCCCTGGTCCGTGCTATCCACCCCGACACTGATTTGTAAAATGGATCAAAATGAAGCAACCTCCCACGAGGAAGGACTTTAACTAGAAAGCAAGCCAGTACTTAAGATTGGAAGAGGTAGAGGAGCTAGAAGGAAATCCTGCTAACCTATAACCAACCAATGTTGGCCAGAACAGTGTGGAAGCTAACCAAGTTCCAAAGACATATGGAATATTGTAAGAAACGTAGGGAAAGATGGAAACAAGAAAAGGAAGAACTAGAATTCCTATAAGCGAAATAGACGCGATAAGCGACTTAAAGGCTTTAGGCCCGAAGATTACCCCCTCCCCCCTAAATGATACCCCAGAAAACATCTACTTTGCGACATATGGAATGGAGGAGTACAAGAAGCCACACAAAAAGGAAGCAACTGAATAGTAAAAGCGTTCCAGAAAGTACTGCTGCTTCCATGAAACATAAAGTCATAACACAGATGAGTGCCGACAGTTGAAGAACCTAATTAAAGAGTTGATTCAAGAGAACAAACTTTAGTAGAACGTGAGAAAGCCATAGAATCTTGACCAGACTGCTGCATCCCAAGCTCTTAATTCCGGGATAACAAAGCTGGAACTAGCAAAGAGGCATCTAGAAGAACCAACCAAAGACTCGTCATTGGAACAATATCTGGAGGACCTCATCCCACGCAAAAGAGTTGGGTAGAAATGGAGCGATATACAAGCTTGTTGAAACATGCCCTGAAAGATTCATGCTTTGCAATTGAAGATGGAACTTCTACCAAGCAACAGAGAACCCTAAATGATGATATAGTATTTTGCAACTGAGATATTGAAGGAATAGAAGCTCCGACCCTCCACCCTATGATCGTGTCAGTAGGAAACAGACTAGCCATGGTTCGTCGAGTATTGACGAACAATGGAGGCTTTGTCAATATCTTGTTCAGACACACGTTTGATCAGATGAAAATTAGTATGAAAGACGTATCTGTTTGTTAAATAAAGATCCAAGGATTCACCGATGAACCTAAACAACCTGTCGGAACAATTGATTTGCCAGTGGAACTTGGGGAAGGCGATCAAAGAGTCATCCTCATCCAGACCTTGGTGATTGTAGATGAAATGTCTGCCTATAATGCTTTCTTAAATCCGCCTGCTTTGGCGGACTTCAGGATTGCTTTAGTCCAGTGGTGTCTAACCATGAAATTTTCAATAGACAATGGATTTATAGTGATCGAAAGAGACAAAAGTGTTGCTAGAGAATGCTACGTCGTAGAATTGCATGAGTCTAGAAGAAAAAAGGGAAGAATATAGGGAGAACTCTCCACATTCGGGAAGCTATCACATAGCAATTACATGGCCGCCCCTGGCTTGGGGACCATAGCCGATTCGATAAGGCTTTGGACCTAGCAAGAAGAGCTCAGGGAAGGATCGGGCAGCACCAGCAGAATTGATGGTGCCTGTCCGAGTCGATATGAATAACCCAACTTGGGTCTTGAAAATTGGGTCACATCTCGGAAACAAGATGCGATAGGAACTAATCAAATTTTTTCATGCCAAGCTGGATATATTTACTTAGACGCATTTCGATATGTGCAGGGTATCTCCAGAGATTGCATGCCATGCACTCAATATCAATCCCAAGTATACGCTAGTAAGGCAAAAGAGGCGTAGCCTAGGATTCGAAGGTCCAAAGCGCTAAGAGAGGAAGTGGATAAGCTAATGGCAAATGGTTTTATCCGTGATGCAACCTGTCTCAAATGGGTATCCAACCAAGTCTTGGTCAAGAAATCCATTGGAAAGTGACGAACTTGTATAGACAACTCAGACCTAAATAAACTTTCCTAAAGGACAGCATTCCACTGCCTAGAATCGACCAGCCTATGAACAGGACAGTTAGACATGAATTTCTATCATTCATGGACGCCTACTTAGGATACAACTAGATCATGATGCACAAACCTAGCTAGGAAAATACCAGTTTCATAACTGATCTAAGGTAATACTTCTACAAAGTGATGCCATTCAGCTTAAAGAATGTTGGGGCAACTTACCAACGATTGGTGAATGCCATGTTCAAAAATCAAATTGGGAAGATTATGGAAGTTTATGTAGATGATATGCTAGTTAAATTACATATAGTAGCGAATCACTTGGACAACCCCGCCGAAATGTTAAAAATACTCCACAAGTAACTCAATCTACTTAATTTTCACTTCTAGGTAGCCTATGGGAAGTTCTTAAGATTTATTATAGGTGTCAGAGGCATCGAAGCTAATCTTGAACGAATTGCCGCTTTACAGGAAGTCGAGGCCCCAAGGAACAAGAAAGAGTTACAAAGCATGAATGGAAAAGTTGCAGCGCTAAGCTAGTTCATCTCAAAAGCAACCGAAAAATGTATACCATTTTTTATTGCACTAAAGAAGGAAAAGAAGAACTTCAAATGGAATTAGGCTTGTCGAACTGCCGTCAAAGAACTAACGTGATATATGGATACTCCGTCAATCATATCCAAGTCGGTAGACAGAGAAGACATGTTTATTTACTTAGCAGTCTCGCCCCATGCATTAAGTGTCGCGTTTGTACGTAAAGAAGCCAGGGTCCAACGACTTGTATATTACATTAAGAAATGGTTTACTAGAGTCGAGAAGTGTTATCCGAAGTTGGAAAAACTAGCATATTGCCTCTTAATCGCATCCAGAAAGCTACAACCGTACTTCTAGACACACATGATCAAAGTACTAACAATCCAACCCTTGAGGCAGGTGCTATACCTCCCCAAGACCTCTGGACGGCTTATCAAATAGAACATTGAATTTAACATGAAATCATTTACCATCCTCAAAGGGCGATCAATAAGCAGGCACTAGGAGATTTCATTGTCGAGTTTATAGTACGAGATAATGAAGAAGTTAATCCAAAAGTGAAGATACACTGGAGGTTGTTCGTTGATGGAGCATTTAACGACTTTTTCTCAGGGCAGGAGTCGTGCTCGAAACTCCCAAAGGATGATCCATTTGCTATGCCTTATGCTAGGAATTCCTTACAACAAACAATTAAGTGAAATATGAAGCATTGATAGTTGGACTGAAAGTTGTAAAAGTACTTGGGGTAAAGTCTATAAATATCTATAGTGACTCTCAGCAAGTTTCCTGTCAAGTAGGAGGCGAATATCAAGCCGAGGATAGAACCTCGTCCTGTATCTATTTAAAGTGTTGTTGAACGACATCAATAATTACACCATAACTCATATCTCGAAGGAACAAAACATGAAGGTAGACTATCTTGCTAAACTAACCAGCTCCACAAAAGCTTAGTCAAAGGGATTGGCCTAGCTGAAACTTTGATTGCTCCAAGCATAAGTGAGATGGATATGGAATGGATTTTCAAAAAGTCCAAACATCGATCAAGGACTATATGCTCAGAGAAACACTCCCAACGGATAGGAATCAATGGAAAAACTCCTTCAAAAGGCACCCTGATTCATAATACATGGTGGAATACTCTATCAAAGGGGATTCTCTACCCTCTTTCTCAAGTGCGTGACCATTGGCAAAGCTCGAAGTATCCTTAGGGAAGTTCATGAAGGCGATTTCAGAGATCTCATCGGGGGCGAACCCTTGCAAAGAAAGTTCTCCAATATAGGTATCATTGGCCAACAGTCAACCATGATGCAGCAAATTATGCCAAATGGTGCAACCAATGCCAAGGATTCAATAAGATCAAAAGAACTCCCTCAATAGAGCTAGTACAGATGGTCAGCCATGGCCATTTGTAATCTGCGGAAGCAATTTGGTTGGTGTATAATAAATAGCCAAAGGAGGAGCCAAATACGCTATCATTGTTGTTGACTACTTCACCAAATGGGTCGAAGCGCAACCGTTGGCCACTATTACCATAAAGAAAGTTATTAACTTTTTCACTAAAACAATATTTGTAGGTTCGGAGTGCTACAAAAATCATCATAGATAACGGGATTCAATTCGAAAGCATTGAATTCAAAGACTTTTGCAAAGGCTTTCAAATCGAGAAAAGCTTTTCCGCTGTTGCACATCCATAAAAAAACAGGCAAGTGGAGGCAATAAACAAGATCATCAGATCCACCATCAAAAAGCAACTAACTAAAGCTAAAGGAAATTGGGTTGATGAACCTCCACTTGCACTATAGGCTTACAGACAACGCACAAAGCTACAACTGGGCACTCTCCGTTCATCCTGGCATATGGCTAAGAAGCAATGATCTTAGTCAAACTGGAAGTACCTTCCCATTAGAGGCAAAACTTCAATCAAAGGTAGAATGAGCAGCTCCTAATCGAGTCACTCGATATGGTCGATGAGAAGCAGGAAGAAGCCGAGTGAAGGACTGTCGCCAACTGGAAAAGGGCCGCACAACATTTCAACTCCAAGGTCTATACATAATTTCAAAGTAGGAGACTTTGTCCTCAAATGAGTCTACCTGTACTAGGAACATTCGGATCAAATTGAGAAGGTCCATATATGATCAGCCAGAAGCTAGGGTATGGCAAGTTCAAGCTAACAACCGTTGATGGAACCCAAATTCCCCGTGCTTGGAAGAATGAATCACTACATCATTACTTTATCTAAGACTATCTTATGTATTCCCAATTTTTGCAAATAATCCATCTCGAGATACCCAAGGCATTGTAAATACGTAGAACTTGCCCAAGTCTAATTTCAATTAATGAAATTGCTTTGCTTTCTAAACTAACGAAATTGTTTTAACATAAGTAACCTACCGAGTCGACGGGGTCAAATCGACTCAAAACCATCTGATCGCTACTTGAGATAGTGTAATCATGGTCAAGTATGCCACATTTACCCATCGAGTCAACGGAAGCAAATCGACTCAAACCGTTGATTGACAAAATTCGACCCTGCCTTCTAAGAACCGGTGTTGCTCTTGCGATAAAGCCATGCATTTCGTAAGCGTGCACTCTTAAATCATTGGATTAATGGAACTCAATCATTGTCTTCTAAAAATTGATGTTGCTCTGGCGACACCGGGAAGGCCCGATCAAAGCCATGCACTCTCAAACCGTCGGATCGGCAGAACTCGACCCCTGCCTTCTGGGAACCGGTGTTGCTCCGACGATATTAGAAAGGCCCGAGTCAGAGCCGTGCATTTCATATGTTGCACACCGCCTCTTCGATTGTGAAATCACATCCAAGCGAATACAATTACTTAAGCCATGCGCTTCTTCTTCGTTTGCAAAACTGCGATCAAGCAAGCCTTGAACCCACATGCGCATTTCATAAGCCGAATACCATTGCTTGGAGCAGCAAAATTGCATCCAAAGACGAGGAACTCTCATACTACCAAAA
Organism: Allium cepa; assembly: GCA_030765085.1. Taxonomy (NCBI): domain Eukaryota; kingdom Viridiplantae; phylum Streptophyta; class Magnoliopsida; order Asparagales; family Amaryllidaceae; genus Allium; species Allium cepa. The sequence continues at coordinate 202,032,302 of CM060931.1, read as the reverse complement.
GCCACACATTGCCTTTGGAGCCAAGGAAATAGCACTCCAAGGAGTGACATATGTGAAAAATAGCTTGAACATTAGCATTGCAATGGAATTACTTAATAGTGTTTCTATTAATCGGTGTTGTTCCAACATCACTGATCACTTAGTGAAATTCTTAAGTGTGTAAATTCTTAAGCGCTACAATTTTCTTGGAGTGCAGACTGGGCTGCAAGCTAGGTGTAGAGACGATGGTTGACGCAGTCTGTATAGCAGTAGATCTAGCACCGTAAGGAGGAGGTAGCTTAATAAGAAGAGAGGACTGATCTATAATATCAGAATAAAGAGCATTTATCTAGGAAATTTCATCCAGCGTAAGATGGAAATCATCGAACACGAGAGAGATAAGAAAATAACATGCCATATGGATTCTTTTATGCATCACAACTTCAAAGCCCATATTGTTGCCCTCTTTTGATGGCTGCATAATCACATGGATAGTAGGAGCAATGGAAGAAGCACCATCTACTCAATTAAGAATGGTGCCCTCATTGGCATGGAGATGTGAAGACGACCCACCAGAACTTGAAGGAAACAGCTCGGTTATAACCTTAGCGGTGGCCACGGCATCACAAGCTTCTTGCTCCCTCTCCGATCTCAAGATCTCCTGGCCCTCCCGTTAGCTTGATGGGACCTTTTGTTCAAATATGCTTGTACCAACTCCTTTTTAGTATAACCATCGCTTATGTCTTGAAATCAGGCCAAAATTTCTTCCTAGACTACGGCAAGTTTACGAGGGAACAACGGACCCAACTAACCAAGACTCCCTCGATGCAATATGGAGTTAATGTAGAAGCCCAAAATCATAGCATCCAAGCATTTCATCTTTTTTGTGAAGGTATCTAGAAGCTCTGAAAACCTGGCAGCTGTGTTAGCCTTCTATACCGCTAGCTGTTTCTTTTCAGCATCCAAATTCATGACTTGTTCACGAAGTGAGACGATCTCTTGAGCCTGCTAGGCGATGGTTTTCTTCTGCATCTCAACCATCATCTTGCTTATCTTCAACTATTCTTTTAATGCCGCCTTATCTAATGTGGGACTTCTTTATCTTATCTCTACATATGATTGTGGCTTGATCAGTAGATCCTTTTAGCTCCTTAAGCAAAGAAGCACATTTACTCTTCCCTTTAAGGGCATCATCTCTCTCTTTCTTTAGCCTCTCGATCTCCGCATCAAAATCTGTGAGCCGTGTTTCATACCTATCCTTTTCAGACTCAAACGATAGAATTTCCTGGTAGTTGTTTCAGTTAATAGTAGACAATTGTATGCATAACTTTTATCATCCTTCAGCTTACTCCAAGCTACTCTTACATACTTAGAAATGAGGTGAACAAGATTTGGCATGAACTGACTTATGATTAGGTTTATTGACCACAACCTTCTTTAAGAACAAATTAGGGAATGTAGTTTGTAGATGCCGGGGGCCAGCAGGAAAAAAGGTGAAATAGGCTTAAGAAAGTAAAAGGTGAAATTCTTAAGAAAAGTTGGTGTTGGGAAAATATACCAAGTAATATTTGAATGAAGACTAAGTGAAGTTGTGAAATGGGATAATTGTGAATGAGTGGATGGAAATCAAAGTTGATGTGGATAAAAAGAAAATCGATAGTTTTTAATCAATTGAGATAAATACGTAGGATGTACGTATATTATTTTATTCACATAGCGATTTGATCCTGATTCGAGCATAAAATTTCGAGATAGTTATATCGATCCGAGTTGGGATTTTTCACTCGATTTTCGACGGCAAACCATGGATATGGATTTTTAATCGTTTTTGGAAATTCTCTACCATAGTATATGGCTATGCAAGGAGAATGACGGTTTTCGATCAAGAAACTGGATCAGAGTCCGCCCTAAGGATTTGGGTGAACGATACTAGTTCGGAAATGAAATTGTGTGATCGAGTGAGCGGTCAGATTTGATATTGCATACGGAAGATATATGTACATCGTATGGCTTAAGTAAAGAAAATATTAAAACTTTGTAAAAGAAGTGAATAAAATGATTTTGAATTCTGTGATTAGATACTATTGCAAAGTAGGATACGGGTATTTAAAATAAAAATAAAATTGGTGTTTTTTATTTCAGGAGATAAATTTGATTACCCGACAAAAAGGTATGTATTTAAATTACGATACGAAATTGATGGTTTTCGGATCTAGCCACTTGGCTTTTGTTTTCTTTTGAAAATATGGGGCCCGAAGAGGCGTTTTGTAGTTGTTCCGATCTAGCCGTGCAAAGGAGACGCTGGCGAAATTTTTGGAAAATTTAAAGAGTTAGAAAAAAATTTGAAGAAAATTTTGAAAATTTAAAATTTGGTTTAAAACAATAATTTGATTGGCTAAGTAAGTAATAGTGGTTGGAACCTACGGATGAGTTTGGAAAGTTAGAAAGAGTGATATGGTGTTCTTAACAAAAAGATTGTTTGGGAAGTGGTTTGAAACTATTCGGCTTTGGGAAAAATAGTTAACGGGTTGTGGATCATTCTTTTTAACTAGTAATTTCGGGGACGAAATTCTTTTAAGAGAGGAGGAATGTAATGACCGGGATTTTGGACATTTGAAATTGGAATATTTAATTGATTTTAAATACTTAATGGTGAATTTTTAAGTTTAATTTCAAATATAATTAATTTTTGGACAATTTAATTATTGGATTTAACAATTGGAAATTGGGTAAAATATGAAATCTAGTTTTTAAGCTCGTTAAATATAATTTAAAGGCTTATAAAATTTATACTAATAATACTGAGGATAATAGAACTTTGAATTTGAATTTGGAAGTGATTTTTTCAGTTTTAAAAATGTACCATTTAAATTGACGTTTGAAAATAGCCTTCCGGTGCACAGTCTCGGAATTCAATGAAATCGGTTTCATTAGATCCGTAATATTGTATTATTATCGGATTTCAAATTTCGTAATGTTTGGAGTTATCCTTTGGCCATATAGTGTATAAACGTACTGAAATCTATATAGAAAATTCAATATAGTATTGGGTCCAAAAAGCTATCTTCTCTATACGATCGAATTAGGACACGAAACCTTTTCCATTGCGTTCGGAATAGGGGTATAATATTATGAACGCCTAGCGGCACACCTTGATAGGAGGTCAAGATTTTAAGTTGCAAATTCGAGACGATTAAATTTTAAATAATATTATCTATATATAATTTTGACTGGTCAAAATTCCATTCACATCAGCTTTTGCCTTTTCAAACCACAATAGCAAATTGTGCCGAATATGTTTCCTACATTTCTTTCAATTCGAAAATCACGTCACCTTTTATCCTTTCAGTTCAAATCATGCATATATTCCTCTCCCTTTCATTTTTCAAATTGAAAGAGATAAATCAAAAACCGAAATCATGCCTTCTCCCTGCCTTCCACTCCTCAATTCAATCAAGTCTTCCTCCTCCTTTCAGTTAAATCAAAGAAATAAAGAAAACTTGCAAAAGAAAACCCCAAGCTCTTCTTTTCTTCTCGTACTCGTTAAATCAAGGTTAAGGAAAATTAAAAAAAAAAGAATCGAATCGCTTATGAGTTCTTGCAATTGAATTTCCATAATTGCGAGCTCGAGCTCGAGATTTGGGCCGATGTTGATGACCGAAATAGCATGGAGTCAGCGACAGTGGCTTGTCATGTACGAGGAGTCATGGCGTTCTTCGATAGGCATAGTTGCGAAGCATTAGGGAGTGTCATGATTGAGGGTTTGGCAGTCGGGTAGCTCGCGTTGAATCGAAGAAGGGGGAGGCCGACGTGAGGTGAATTAGAAGTCGGAGTGTCGAGTGGCATCAAGTTCATCCCTGAGGATGTGAGGTATACAATCTGTTTTTCAATTTTAAATTTAATATATATATATATATATATATATATATATATATTGCACAGAGAAAGGACTTTACTGTTTTGTTATATATAGATTGGAAAATATATGTAAGGTTTAAAACAGAAAACCCTCTTTTAGTTAGAAATATATATATATATATATATATAGGACTTTAAAAGGAAAAAATATATAGGAATTTATATAAATATTTGGTTTATGCAAGTTATTTTTAGTATATGTAGTTTCAAAGAAAATAAGAAAAAATACCTATACACATATTAAACCTACTATTTAATTTTAGAATAATGTATTCTGGGGGTAAATTTATTTAATAAGCTTATTTAATTATTTTAGTTACTAAAAATTATTTATGATAGGAATATCAGTTTAAACTTGAACTATTAGTTTAAATTAAATTAATAAATAGTAATTGATTATTCAATTATTTAGAATGTTAATAAACCATATAATGTTTGTTGCAAGGTCCAAAATTATGGAGAAAATAGCTGAGATGGAAATGGATTGCAAACAAAAATAAAAGGCGAGTTAATCTCACTTAAATTGGATTATTGGATAATTTAAATAGTAAAAATTAAATTATTGGATGACTGATCGAAATTGATAATTATTTCAGTATGGAAGTGATATTATATATAATAGTATATATATTGGAGTGATTGATATTCCTGCACTATATAGCGGCTGAGACCCTATGCGCCCTACATATAGCAGATGACCCTATATACCACGATATCCCCCAGAAGTGGGATTGGTATTTATATATTGTGCTAACATCTGTGGATGCAGGAAAATAGGTTGGAGGGATCCAACTGGATTCCTCAAAAATATTGAAATTTATTTTCATATTCAGTGATATGATTTATTTGATAATCCGTGATAGAATATATTGAAAATTGAAGTTATCGAATGTTATGGTTTGGCTGAATATATTTTGGGTATTTTGAGACATCAAAAAAATATAAAAATTGGATTTTTGAAGGAAAATAAAAGAGAGAATTTTAAGTAAAATAATTATAGTGGATTTGGATAAATTAAAAGAATGAATTTAGAAAAGGGTAAAGAGTTGATTTTGAAATCCTATTTAATAAATTTCGAAATATGGGAAAAGAATAGAGTCTTTGAATTAATGTGAATTAAAGGATCTTAAAAGCAAGGACTTAAGAAATATTGATTTTAAGGTGCAAAGGATTTATTTTTGAATTTAAGTTTTAAACGAGTTGGGAAAAATAAAAAGGAGAATTTTGAAATAGAGTATGAAACTGATATTTCATATTTAAAGAAGGTTTTAAATAAAAAATAAAGGAGTGAATCTAGAATTAATGGGTTCACAAATAAATTTGGATAAATCGAGAAATAAATTTTAAAGGGAATCTAATTTAGAGAGTTGATTTGAAATTGATTAGAAGTTTTTGAAAATTGTGATTAAAAGGAGAATGAGACTATGGAAATTATTAACTGGGTTTATATATAAAATGAAATAAATATCGGTGGATATTTGAGATTTTAAATTTTCAATAGGAATTTATAAGGAAAATGGTAATTCGTTTTTAAAAATAAATGGTGGTGGTTTTAATTTTAAAGGTGTGGGAAAGGAAATTTACGGGATTGGGCATAAGTTTATCTGGAGATAAATCAAGAAGGATTTATAAATGATTAGACGTGTTGATTGGAGTGCGAAGTGTATTTTTCTGAAAAGCTAAGTATGTTTTCAAAGAAAGATTTTTAAGTATAAATTAGAAGTTTTAAAAGTGTTTTAAAGGAATGTTTTGAAAAAAATCTATTATTTAGTTGTTTTAGAATCTTTAAAGTAGATATTTATTAAGTTAGTTATAGTAATTAATTATTTTTAAAGGTTAAATTAGTATTATGATTTAAAAAATAATTATTAAGTGATAGTACTTTATATAATAGTTTTATTTTGAAAAGTAGTTTTTGACTAATTTTTACTTGGGGAATTATTATAGAATTCCATAAGTATTATTTTGAATAAAGAATTTAAGTAGATTTATTTTAAATGTTTCAAGTGTATATATTTTTGATAAAGTGATTTAACTTATTTAAAATCTGAATTAAATATATGACTTGGGGTTTTTTATGGGAATAAAATATTCGGATGATTGATTGTTTATATGATAGTTAAATAACCGATTATCAAATATGGACACGAATATAACTTTGGAAATATCTAGAGGAAACTCAGGAATTATATGGTACAGTTACCGTTCGATGTGCTATGCTGTACATATAACCTCGTTTCGTTCTTCTAGGATGTTTATAAGAAAAATCGTCCACCAACGGTTAGGAGGTGAACTCCGATCTTATTTTCGTCTGTTTATTTTCTAGAGAACCGAGGTTGAGTTTACCGAGAAATAGCGAACGTTGTTTTGAAGAGACTGAAATTAGATTTATGATTCGAAAACCACTTCGATCCAACGAGCACATTGTCGAAAGGAAGACAAGAGTTTGGAGTCGAAGATGGAGCAGTGAAGTGCAAGGGCTAATCGCTACTAATCCTGAGGGTGAATCCAAAATGGATGTAGGAGTAGTGTCTTCGGTTCCGTTCGGACCGAGAACGGACTTGTATGGATGAATGCTATCAATACATTGTCATTGGAATACAATGATCATACTAATTAAATATTTCTAAAAAGGTAACGCTTAGCCTCGAGCCTCATCAACCGGGAACGACTGAAAATCAAGGGATATGCAACAAGGTTAAGTGGGTAGCTTCCAAGTAGCGTAAGATTTCCCCTGTCTAGAATCTCTTTATTTCGGCTATGTGGGAGGTTGTCGATCCTAACCTCGTGGTCATCTTATTCGGGCTATCCAGTAAGTGGTAGTCCAGTCTTGTGTTGTAGGTGATCGGGAATGGTCCTCGATATGCTAATCTTGACCAGGTACCGTGACAGCCGGTACCCCAGTGCCTAGTCATTAGTTGGAAATCCATTCTCCCTACTTGCCTTTATGGTTTGATTGTAGAGCCTAGTATTGCTGGAATTTAATTAATATAGCAATTTCAGCTATTTGATTTAAGTGTTTGCACTTAGACACTATTATAATATCAGAGGATTTTGATACGAAATTTTTTAGTTATCGTAAGGTAAAAACTCGGCATGTTAATTTATGGCGTGATCTTACGAGATACCTTTGATTTTCAAAGGATTTTGAAAACTTTAATAATTCAATTGAGTGTGCTTTCTCACGTTGTTTTTCCAAACTGACTCGGGTGTTATTTTATTACAATGCTCGGGTCAGACCGAGTATTGCAGATACAAGATAGGATGTTGTAGAGCTTAGGAGATGAGCTAGATGGTGAGACGTATAATCACATATCTAGTTTATATTCCACCATACAATGTTAGCCGTATAGTCAGTTTTGTGAGAATAAGTTATTATAACTGTCCAGTTTTGTGCTATTTATTGTGTTGTACTCTGATGATGTAATGTATAAATAGTACAACTATCTTTTGTATGAAGATCAGTTATTATCTATTATATATTGCTCCTCTGTGATTGAGAGATTCTGATATTTGTTTTCTATTTTCTTCTTCAACCTCTTTCTTCTTACCCTAACGAATCGTATTTCCGCCCAAATTGAGTTGAACTGATAGAGAATATTGTCGATTCAAAAAGGCACAAATTTGTGGGTCATTACGAAGTTGGTGGTCAATTAATCCTTTAATCCTGCTACTAGGCTATGTTAGAGAGCACATCCAAGGCAGATGGATGAGAAGCGTTTGGTCCCACCGTAAGGCCTGGCCAAAGCAACCATTCAAGGGGTGGCGGTAAGCAATCCTTTGATTCTTCCACCAAGCTTGGTTAAAGCACCCATTTAAGCGAGATGGATGAGAAGCCTTTACTCCACTGCAAGGCCTGGTTAAAGCAACCACCCAAAGAGTGGGGGTCGGTTCAACCTTTAATCCCTCCGTTAGGGCCTAGCTAAAGTAACCATCCAGAAAGTGATGATCAATCAAAGAACGTGATGGTTAATTAAGCAACTATTCAAAAAGGGATGACCATCTGAGCTCCTAATTTAATGAATAACCAAATTTATAACAAGCAAGAATAAAATATGCTCCATTGAAAGTATAGGAAATATCCATCTTGTAATAGCGATAATTGATTTTGATAAAATCTACTTTCAAAAGATTTCAAGAAGATTTCCCTATTTTTAAATATAAGTTTTTTGAAAATAACATTTTCATGATTATAATATTTGATCTTTGTCAAGTTTATGAAATTGTTTACCAAAATAAATATTTTCAATGAAAACAATTACTTCAAATGAAAGGCCACTTAGGAAGAAAAGAAGTGAAAACAAAAATAGAAGTTTACTTAAGCTATGGTATAAGAAAACTTCTTATGGAAAGGGGGAAAATGTTACATCCAAAATTCCAAGATAAATATGATGCGGTGTTATCGAAGGATGATAAGTAAAGCTATTGAAAGTTGGTAAATATAAGCTATCAACTTTTGATAAAGTAAAGCTATCGATTGTTGTAGATGAGCCATCATAAATTGAAAAAATAAATGAATCTATCAAGAGATGGATGCCAGAAAAAACTAATGAAGGATGATAGATTAAAGCTATCATGAGTTAATAAAACAAGATATCAAAACATGGTGTTTCAAGGCCATAAAGAGCTAAATCAAAGAGTTATCAAAGATTAAGGTGATGCCTAAGCCATCGCGTGCCATAAGCGACTAAAGGTTAAGATGGCCGAACCATTGCATGTTGATCCTACAAGCTATCAAAGATTGGATGATGCCAGAGCCATCATACGTTGATTCTATGAGCAATTGAAGGTTTAGATACCTGAGCCATCGCATGTTATTCCATAAGCAATTGAAGGTTGAGATGTCTGAGCCATCGCATGTTAATCCATATGCTATCAAATGTTATTCCATAAGCTATCGAAGGTTAAGATGTCCAAGCCATAGATTAGGGTATATTATTTTTCTAAATTTGGTAAACAGTAAAGTATGATTTTATAAAATAAATAAATATATATGTATATATAAATATCTATGTATGTATAATAGTTAATGCATATTACACTAACATTAAAATATATACATATATATAACTATATATTTAAACAAAACAAAAATATTCTGCTTTTTTTCTCTAACATCAATTTATGATACATAATAAAATAATTTTAGATATATAAATACATATATTTATTTGTACGTTTATATTTATAGTCAAGAGAGAGTTAAATCAATTTAAAACAATTTTTAATGTTTTTAAAATCATTAGAAATTATATTTAAAAAATATTTATTATAGTGTATGTATATATATATACATGTATGTATGTATGTATGTATGTATGCATGTACGTATACTTTTTGTATTAATTCAAACAAATAATATTAATAGATAGTGAAATTTGTAGATTTATAATTATATGCACATATGTATGACAATACAATTAAACATGATAATGGTTCTACACATAGATTCGTCCAAATACATATTAATTAATTATATTAACAAGATGAATATAATCATCAATTATAGGATGTTAACTCAAAATGTTGCCTTAGATTTGCACTTTGATTGGTAGACATTCCTAGATTTGATCTTGATCCAAGCCCTAGCTTTGCAACTGCTTAGAGAACCACTTTAAATTATTATTTTCCATTTTAGATCTAAAATTTTTGGCCTAAGAGAGCCTGGAAGTGGCATTTATCATAAAGGATAAGGAAGAGCAAAAAGTATCCTCAACAATGAGGGGTAGTGTGGCCTTCTATAGAGAGTAAACGATTCGTTCTCTCCTTAGTTTACTCTATCTCTATTACAAAATCTAGATCCAACTTTTTTTGAATCTTTAGCCTCTCTTCCTCTCCTATATCCATCCCTAGACCAGGCGATATATGCTTTAAATCATTCCATACCCATTAGCAATTAATCACATTTAAGTCAAAATTTAATGTATGTTGATATTGAATATCAATTGTACATACATAACTTTGATGTGCACACATAATTTATTACTGTTGGCACCTAAAGAATACTAATGGCACCTAATAATTAAATAAAAATAATTAAAATTTAATAAATATTAATTAATTTACAATAATTGTAAATCAATTAAATCATGTGGTATATTACAGAATCTATCAATGTAGTTGTGCGACTCGTATGCGTAAATTCTATCAGCAATTAATATTGAATAATTCTAATATTGACATTCATGCTCACCTTTACTAGTGGAGTGACAATTGGGTTAATTTTATCGCTTACATATTCTTTAGTAAAATCCAATTTTACTATTTTAAGCGATACTCGTCAATAGCAATTACCTACACTAGGTATCTTCATCAAAACTATATGATATTAGGACTTATAGAATTTGGTATTGGTTAAAATTCTAATAACATCCGCATTCAACTTGTATAATTGAAACACAAAGTGCTTGGTTAAATAATAACAAATATTATCGATCGAACTGTTCTGGGCAGAGATTTACTTTGAACTGACTTTAGTTGACTGAGATACTAACCTTATATAACAGAGAAGATGAATTGTGTGACATTATCAAAAGTATTCTCAAGTCAAAAGTATTGTGTGATATTGTCACATCGATTTTTTTATTTGACCTTAGTTATATTAATCAACAAAAAACCATCGACCAAGTCACTCCATTGTTATCCAATACCTATCAGTACGTAATAACTTAATTTCTTTAGCAAACATAAGTAATACGCTACCCAACATTTTGATAGTGTTACATACTCTAGTCTCAATGGATGCATTGATATCCAGCCCCAATACACCTTGACTAGGAATTATTTAAAACGATGCACTTATTATATTGTGATAAATTGCTCATAATTACAACATCTTGTAATTACTATCACAAAACACATCATTATTGATTTTTTACTAATTATACTTTAATTGAATAATCAATTATTTATAACGCATTATAACAAATATATAATGGAAAGAAAATGCCTTTTTTCAAACGAGATTGGTTATTGAGTTGGATATATGTAGAAAATTGCATAATTGACCCTAGGACATTCCCCAATCTCTATCAAGGACATATCAGGTATGGTTCTCAATACCTTATGTTCCTCTTTACTATATTTGTAACGATCTCGAATTTGTTAAGTTTAAATTTATATTTTAATTTAATTTTTTGGATAAAAAAATGTAAAAATAATTGGTAATTAATATAAGATGTTGGTTAAATTTTGGATTACGGGAAGGATGTATTTGAGTTAAATTGAATTGGGATTTATAAGTAATATAAAGAACAAAATGTATTACAAAAATAAATAAAAAATTAAATACATCTAGTAAAGTATTCAAACAAATAAACATATAGTTTTGTAAAAAAAAGTAAGTAAACAAATGAGATAGACTATAAAATAGTGAGTAAGTACATTAACTAAAATTTAACAGCATAATTTAAATAGAAAATTATTTACATTGCAAAGCAAGTACAAAGTATCATATCTCAGCCAAGTAAAGTAGTATGTAGGCAAATAGAAGAATAAACAAAGTATTGTTAAGCAAAACAAACGTATAAAAGAGTAAGACGAAAGTAAGGAAATAAACAAAGCTGCAGCCACCGAACAAAGAAGAAAAATATAACAAAATCTTCTCAATATCATTTCCAGCCGAGTAAGAAATTGCAAGGCAAGTACAAACAAAATATAATATACTACCTTTATAGAAAGATGAAACAAACAAGCTTGTATGAGTATTATACAAGCCAGGAAAAAAAATCTACAAATAAAACAATGATAATTTATGCAAGATCATCTCTAGTATACAACATACTTACATCAGCCTGCATAAAGTATGGAAGGAGGTATGGCAAAAGATCAAAGGACTTAAGCATTAAATGCAAGATCATCATCAGCCTCCATAAACAAATAAAGTATAATACCCTGTGCAATAAAAAAATGTGTACCCTGTCCACTTCTCTCTTATACATAACTCCTTATTTCAGTTCGTTCATTCTTAGCTGTGTAAAACTGAAATGAACATCATCTTAGAAACTGAAACAAAACCTCAATTTAAACAACAACAATAATTCAAACAACTACAAAGCCAGAGATTAAAGAAGAGATTTCCAGCTTGCAAATTTCAAAGTTGTGTCAACATGAGGAAGTGCTCTGTTCATCTAGACAACACGGTGAGTAAACTTACTACTTCAAAAAAAAGTTTAAATCTGTATCTTTGTTTCATGAAGACTTGGTTATTTTTGGTTCTGTACAAGTGTATGTGTATACTGTGTACCTTGATGGTTCTTGTCTCTGGTTATGGAATGAATATAAACAAGGAAAAAATTTATAAATCCTCATACAAAAAACATTTTTAAACTTAGATTTTTAACAAATTATGTTGTTTAAACTCAAACCATGGTACAGAAGTTATTGCTTGAAAAGGAATGAACTTGACTCTGTAACTTGGTTTACAGTGAAAACAAAGAATCATATGATAAATCCAAGTATTTTAAAACATTGAATTGATTATATAACTTGAATAAGTGCACAAAGTTAGGATTTTTAAAATCAATATGATGATTTTTAAGTGAGTATCCCAAGTGCAGTTCAAGTTTGAATAAAAACTGCATTTTGATCAATCTCTGATAGCCGAAGCCATTCCGATCTCTGTGAACTTGCTTGAAGCAAGTTTGGTAGTTTGATAGCAATGGGAAAATTGTTGAATAATTTTTCCATTGTACGAATTGAGGGGACGAGGCATATTTAGGGTTCGTGATAGAGTTTTTGAGGTGCTTGAAAATGAGGCGATTTCATCACCTCTGCTTGACCGAGTATCTCGAAATTCTGGGGAAGCGTGGCGCAAAGAGTTGACATGGTGAGGCCGAAGTCGCGGCAGCTCCGGAGGTCGGCATGGGGGTGACAAGGCGATTTTCAGTAGGTGGTTCGAGTTGATTGTTCAAGCATCAGGCATTATTTCGATTTCGTTTTTTTATGCAAAAATTGGGTTTTTATTTCGAATAGAGGGGCGAATTTTGGTTGGTGGGTGGCAGCGACGGTTGCCGAAGGGGCGGCGAACCGTCGTGCACGTGCACAGTGGCGTTCGGGCGGTCTGGTTTGGTGCCGTAGTTGTCGCGTGATGTGCATGAGTATTTTCGGGGCTTACTTCGACTTTTAGCCTGGTGCGTGTGAGTGTTTTTTAATATACTATAGTTTAAATTATTAAACTTAACTTAAGATGATAAAAAAAAAAAGGAAGAACGGGGTGAAGAAGAAGAAAAGGGTAGGGGAAGAAGGAACGCGGGGAAACAGGAAGAAGGGTCTAGTGTTACTCGAGGAAATGCATGGGTTGCCTCGGGTCCAGATCCTGATAATTTTTGCCCAAGTACTTTAAGAATTTTGTTATACAAAGTTTAACATTAAACATTAAATTAAGTAAACAATGTTGGTTAATTTTAAGTTGAAATTTATTAAAAGAAGGGTTTGTAAAGGTAAGATGATGAACAAATGAAAAGTATAAGGTGATAAAAAAAAGTAAATTAACTTATACTTATAATTAAATTAATAACTTTAAGTAAATTTGTAATTAGAAATTAATCTTGGGTGTAATCAATTTAACTTGAAATTGTTTTAACTTTATTAAAGATAAATTGGTATTCATCTTAAAGCTTGAAATTTAAAATGAAATTTTAATGGTAAATTTAAAATAAATGTTTCCAAACATATTTGTGGGTGATAAATAAAACCATTAATAAGAATAAGTTCTCTTTAAGGTTAATGAAACTTATAAATTTGTAGTTCATAAATTATTAAGTTAATTAGGATGGTTAATTGAGGTTTGGATTAATTAATGAATATTAATGGTTAGTCAATTTTAATTAATGAATGATTAATCAATTAAGAACAGTTCATCAAGGGAATAACATATAATTTCTTGATGTGATCAAATTGTGATTTATAAAAAAAATAAGTGTTGAAGTTAATTAACATTCAAGTTTTCAAATTTGTAATAAATTGTTTTCAAAGTTAAGAAAGTTTATTTTAAAATGTTAATTAAGATAATTTTTATTATAAATTTATGTTTTAAAAGTAATTAAGAATGATTTATTCATAATGGTGAGTAAAGATTGGTTAATTAAATTTATAATTGAAATTAATTAAGGGTTTATCACTTTGTGACTAATTAATTGGTAAATTAACAATTAACTGTCTAAATTATTTGAAATTAATAATTGTAAATGATGATTAACTATGAAGATGGTTAATTAAATATTTTTAATGGTAAGTTAGTGATTAATGAAGGGATAACCAATTATCGTAATAACTAATTAAATGGTAATCAATTGAGGCTAGATTAATTTACTAATGAATTAATTAAGGGAAATTAATTAAAGAATAATTGAATAACTAAAAGTGGATTATTTAATAATTAGAAGTTAATAAATTTATAATGATTAAAGGACATTTAATCAAATGATTTGAAATCGATTGATGTTAATTAAGTATGATCATGACCCATCGGATTTAAATTAACAGATAATTAATTGAGTTCACTTATAGATGTTTGAATTCTATTGATTGTTGAACTGTTTGGTATTTCTGATATGCTATGCTTTGTATTAGTTGTTTCAGTGTCATATGTGATGAATGTAATTTATTTATTTATAATGTATTCATATTTTCTATCTGTGAATCTATGTTTATAGATAAGCGTTATTGGAATATACCGCTTATCGATATTATTGTGATTGCAATCTGTAATGACTGAATGTTGTTGCACTATTGTGTTAAACCCTCTGGACCACACCATTCACACACAAATATGGATTTCACGAGGAAATCAATTTTGTCACAGATTTTTAAATGATTTTTAAATTTGAATATTTGAATTCAAATGTTTTGAAAATAGATTGGGTTTAAAGTGAAAAGCTTTTTGAAATGGAATTTCAAAGATGAAATTTACTTTGAATAACTTGATTAAGTTTTGGAATTTAAATATTTTGATTTAAATTTGAATTCAATACTTGAAATTGAATTCTATGATTTGAAACTAGGGATTAACGATATTATACTAGTTATATATGAGTCAAACCATTTTTAAAGTATTGTTCTTTTGGGAATTTGAATTAACCCAAAGATTGTAACTTGTATAAATGAAATAGGGTTTTTCCGAAATAACACTGTTGTTTCTAAATGATAAAAAGCTTTCATTGGAGAAATGAATTTCAAATTGTATTAAAGGGATTTCAAGTAAACTGAAATAGTTTTCCAAGTTATAGATGAATATTTGGAAACAAATTTTTTTCTGAATATTTAGGAACGATTTGAAAGCTATGAAACAAATCTTTGATTTAAAGATTTAAATGAATTAATCCAATTGAGATGGAATTGTTTTGAAACTTATGAATGAACCTTTGAGAAACTGGGTGAATTTTGTGAAATTAATCTTTTTGTTTAAAAGATTGGAAATGGTAATTGGTTTAAATCATTTGAAAGAAAATTTTGAATTATTAAGTTGTGACTTAATTGAAATCCCATATCCATATGTTTTAAATGTTGCTCTCACTATTCGGGTTAGCCGGGAAAGGACCTTTGGGTCGTATAACCCATTTCGAATATGTGATACGACATTATGGATAGCATTTGAAGACCGGTGTTGAAGACCGGGTATTTGCGAGAACGATAGAATGACCTGTCGATTGTCTCTACACCGAGTAGTTATGGTATAGAGATTTCCTAAGTGATGGGAAGTCCGATCGGAATTGTGAATACCCAGATTGCAAGGACTTCTTTGGAAGTGCCTTCGGTTCTGTTCTAAATCCAGAACAGACTTGTATAGAATGCATGTCTGACATTACATTTTGAGATATAAAGCAGATTTCTTTCAAATACATTTCCGTTGGTGGCAGAAAATTTATTCTCTTAGCTTAGCACTCTTAGAGGTTATGTAGTTGAAGGTTATGAGCAATATATTCCCAACTTCGTAATGTGGCATGTTGAGTGCTGCTGATCATTTGTTGATCAAAGCGTGGCTTTGTGAAAAGCATAGCTTTGAGGACGAGACTTCGTCGAACCTCACAACCCGGAAAATGGTCGAAACAGGAAAGATGCAGCAAGGTTTTCAGGGATCGGGTCCCTAGGGTATGTCCATTTCTTCTGGATAGGGGTAATATCATGGAATGGAGCCCAGATACTTACTCATTTGGATACACTATATCTATTACTATGTGGTGTTGTTGGTTATCGGGATCTCGGATAAAGGTCGGTTACGACCGGGAATGCAATATCTAAGGTTGATACTCCTGGGCAGGGAGTACACCGGCTTTGTGTTGTCAGAGATCCAGTTGGGATGCTCGGGGACGTCCCTCAAGAGGCGTTCCATTTCGGTATGGAAAGTTCCTTTGCCCGACCATTTGTTGGAAATCCATTCTTCAAATACGTACCTTGTACGGTTTTAGTTGTATTACCTGCCATCTACTTATGGTGGTGCCCCACTGTTTGGATGGTAGCTATAGTAGGCATAGTTCGAAATGTCTATGTTGGCTAAGATTTATATTCTACTTTCGAAATGCTTTTCTCCACTTTGCACTTTAGTAATAATATCAAAGGAATTCGCGTATCAAGCATATTTGACTATCATAAGGAGAAATATCCTCCGATTCTGCGTTTGCATTGTGTGTGTGTGCGGGAGGCCTTATGGTAGTCTCATTTTCTAAAAGCATTGCGAATCTAATTTAAAATTCTCTCGTTGTTTGTTTTTAAAAGATAAACCGTTTTTGTTACTCACACCAGTCCCATGACTGATCCGGAGTTTATTGTTCTTTCCTAAACTCAGAGTGCTCAAAATTTTCTACACGAGCAGTCTAGAGTTGGGTTTTTCAGATAGTCGGGTTTAGTATATTCTCTGGAGCTAGTTCAGTCTTTGGATACGGACTGCACTTGCTTATCTTTGTGCATCGTGATGTTGGATCGATGTAACGACCCAGGATTTTTAGTAATTAAAATTTGAATATTTAATTAATTTTAAATATTAATAAGTGAATTTATAAGTCGAATAAATTTTATTTCGAATAATTGGATTTAATTGAATAATTAAATCGATAATTTAATATGTTAAATTATGGGAAATAATTGAAATTGAGTTAAATATGATTGAAAATAATTTGTAAAATTTTATTTTATCATGTTGGAGTTAGAATGATATTTTAGAACTTTTAAAATCGAATTAAAAGTTAATTTGTGAAAATTGAATATTTTAATATTAAAATCGACTAGTGAAAATAGTCAATTTTTGAACAGTCTCAGAATTGAACGAAACCAATTCCATTGGATCCGTAATAGTTAGTTATTACCGGATTTCATTTTTCGTGTCAATCGGAGTTATCGTTTGATCGTGGCAGCTCGAAACGCATCGAATTATTTTTAATATTAATTTGGCGAGTTAAAATAGCCATTTTTCAAAAAGTCTCGGATTTCGACGAAAACAGTTTCATCGGATCCGTAATGTGATATTATTGTAAGGTTTCAAATTTCGTGTCAATTGGATTTACCGTTTGTCCGGTACAAATTAAAACGCCTAGAAAATCGTTTAAATCGGTTTAATTTAAATTGAACGTTTGTAGCCATAACTCGCACAGATGTCTGAATTAGCTTCCGAAACCTGTTCCATTGTGTCAGGAACGCGGGATAAACCCTAGGAACGTCAGTATCGGCGCGTAAATCGGAGTTGAAAAATTGTGAATGAATAGTGTTTTTATTCAAAAATCTATAAAAGGAACCCATGGCCTTCACTTTCAACAACATAACCCTAACCCTATATTTTCATTCGTGGCCGCCACTTTGATAATGAATGGCCGATATCTTCTCTCTTTCCTCCCTCGTTTTCTTCAAATCCAAGCCTCGTTTCAACAAACTCTCAACTAGAAGATTATAGAGCACATCGAGAGCTACAATCTGAACGGTTGTGATTGGATTTGGTGCGATGGATTGACAGCAAGTGGGCCGCGTCCTAGGGTATTTGCGCATGCGTTTCAAGGCGATTTAGGTGACCGAGTTTCAAGGCCTTGGGGCCGAGTATGGAGGGGATGGAGGCGCTTCCATTGGCGTTCCCTGATCGAAGTTTCGTCGAGTGATGGAGGTGCAAATTGAAACCCTAGTATTTGATGACTGGGTTCATGTGCGTGTTCCATTGTCTGTAGCGTGCGTGAGTCGAGGGTGATGAAGTTTGGCGCGTTGGATCTGCAATGGACGGCCAGGATTAGTTTTGGTATAAAATTTGTTAATTTAGGTTGTAAATTATAATTATAAAAATCGTGTAAACTTCTAAAATCCATATCTTTTTCATACGAGGTCGAAAACACGCGAAACCAGTTGCGTTGGAATCGTATGGACGAGCACTACGCTATGGAATTGGATTGGACTCGTTTGGAGTTAGTGAAAATTTTGTGTAAAATTAAACACCGTTTAATTTTATTCGAAATAAATCGCTAAAACGAAATTGAAATCAAGGTGAGAACTTCTCACTCAATCGAATCAGTTTCGATTTTATTTTAAATAGTTAGATTTAAAATATTTGAATGCATGTTTGAATGATGATTGTTATCTATTGATTGTTAAAATAGACATTATGCGCCGTTAGTAAGCGGATGTTATTTATTAAAAACATATACCGTGAATATTTCATAAACAGTGAAATTGGTATTATATATAATAGCAATATATATATATATATATATATATATTGGCATATGTATATATTGGAGTTATTGATTTCCCGCATTTGTGTAGCGGATGAGACCCTATTGCGTCGTCTATTAAGCGGATAATATTTTAAATCCCATATACCGCGATAATTCCGTACTGGAGCGGAATTGGTATTGTGCTAATGTTTGTGGATGCAGGAAAACAGGTTGGAGGGATCCAACTGGATTCCTCAACAGTTTTTATTTGATTTCAGATATTTTGATATTTGATGGATTATCATATCGATATATGATAATCGTTGTTGTCGTGATTGACTATTTGGTGTGTAGCATCATTGAACCAAAATTTGGAATTTTAAAAATGATTTTTAAAGTGATTTTTGAAGTATACTATATTTTTGGAATTGATCCATTTTAAATAAATAAACGTTATAATTTTAATGTTATAAAAAATTATGATTTTTGAGAAATATAGTTAAAAGTTGATTTTTGAAAATATGGTATTAATGATCTTATAAAGTAATTTAAATTGGAATTTCTGAATTTATTGTGAAAAGTTTAAATATAGGATTTATAAAATTTGATTATTTTATAAATCAAAATGGTGAAATTAAAAAGGAATTTGAAGACGTTTTAAAGAATAATATAAATTGATTTATATTAAGAGATTTATAAATGGATATTTATAAATTGAAATATTGACATTATAAAACGAGTTTTTATAAGTGTTTGAATGAAGTGAAAATGGATTGCATAAGTGAATGGAATTTATAAAATTTTAAATGGTGAAGTTATAAATGAAATTTATAAATAGTAAGATTTATAAATTTTATAAAGTTATTAAAAGAATGGTTTTGGATAAATCATCGAATCTTATAAGTTATAGGATTTGTAATTATGAAGTTCAAAGGAACGATTTTTGTAAATGAATAAATTATAAGTATTTAACTTATAATATGAACTTTTAGTTTATAATTGAGTTATAAACTAGAATAGGTTAATAAAGGAATTTATAAAAGGAATTGATATAAAATAAATAGAAATAGAATTTATAAACGTTGTTTTATAAATTCGCAAACGACTTATTTTGATAAGTAAATTGTTATAACTTGTTTATGGAGTTATATTCACATTTTTAACTGTGAATAATCCTTTGAAATAAAATGAATAAAAGGATGAAATTGTTAACGTAGTATATTCACGTTTTTGAATAGTGAATAGTATGTTAAAGAAATTGTTTTGAATGTGATATTTGAAATAGAATTAAAACGATCTAACGATGTTTTAAAATGTGTTGAGATTCGAAACCATAGATTTCAACATTCATTGTTGAAATAGACGTTTTCGAGAAATAGAAGGAAATGGTGGACTATAACACTGTTGTTATAGTAAATGATTTCCGAAAGGAAATGTTTTGTATAGTATTGGGATTCATATATCTATTTTAATTTCGAATCCCTATACTAGTGATTTTGGGTTGTCGTAACGATGTTTTACGTAACATTCGTTTTGGCCCAAATAAATATGTTTAAGAGAATGATTTCCTTAAAGAATGAAATATATACTTAATTTCGATTGAAGTATATTGAATATTTTCTAAGTGTTAAAAATAAATAAAATTTGTGAATTACTTATGGATAAATAAGTATGGGAATGTTTTCCAGTATAAAGTGAATATTTTGAGAATTTATCTTTTTGAAGATAAATTGAAATGGATAATTGAAATCGTATATGCATGGATATTGTGAAATATAAATTCACTATGGGATTTATGAATGAAGAGGAGAATTTGTTTAAAAATAAATATTTATTTATTTTTGAAGTGTGAAAATTATATATCTAGTAAAGATAATTTTGGAAAATAAATAATTTGGAAAATTATTTGGAAACTGGTGATGTGTGCATATTCATTGATAGTTCAATAACCGACTATCAATATTTCCCTTTGAATGGGTAATTGATGTGATTTGTTTGAATTTGAATGCCACACTTATTTTTGAATAAGCGCTCACTATTCGGGTTAACCGGGAAAGGACCATGGGGTCGTATAACCCATTCCGAATATGTGATACGACGTTATGAATTGCATTGAAGATCGGTGTTGAAGACCCGGTATTTGCGAGAGCGATAGGATGACCTGTCGATTGACTCTGCACCGAGTTGCTCTGGTATAGAGTTCTCCATATGTGATGGTGAATCCGATCAGGATTGTGGATATCCGGATTGCAAGGACTTCTTTGTAAGTGCCTTCGGTTTTGTTCGAGCCCAGAACAGACTTGTATGGATTGTATGTCTGACATTACAAATTGAGATATAAAGCAGATTTCATTCAAATATATTTCTGTTGGTGGTGGAGAATTTATTCTTTTAGCTTAACACCCTTCTCTGAGACGTACGAGCTCAGAGGTTATGTAGTTGAAGGTTATCAGCGATATATTCCCAATTTGGTAATGTGACATGCTGAGTGTTGCTGTAAATGATCATTGTGTTGATTATTTGTGATAGGATCATTTATTTGACCCAAAGCATGGCTTTTGTATAAAGTATGTTTTTGTGGACGTGACTTCGTCGAGCCTCACACCTCGGGAATGGTCAAAACAGGAAAGATGCGGCAAGGTTATGAGGGGTAGCGCCCTTTAGGATATGTGCATTTCCTTCTGGAAAAGGGTGGTATCATGGTATGGAGCCCAGATACTTACTCATGTTGAAAACACTTTATGATTGTGTGAATTGATTGCGAGCGCTCGGTTGAAAGGTCCCAAAGGACCGGGGGATGGCATATTCGGTCAGTTGTTACTCAGTTAGGGGTAACCCGGCCTTGTGTTGGTAGAGATCCGGTTTGGTTCTCGGGGATGTCCATCCAGAGGCATTCTCATGTGGCAATGGGAAGTTCCTTGGCCTGATCATTCGTTGGAAATCCAAAGAAACAATACGAGACTTGTACGGTTTTAGTTGTATAACCTGCTATGGAATGTGGCGGTAACCTGCTATTGAACATAGTTAGCTATAGTAGGCATAGTTCGGAATGTCTATGTTGGCTAAGATTTATATTCTACTTTCGAAATGAATTTTTCCTACACTATGCATTAGTAATAATATAAAATGTTCTTTTTAATACGTATCAAGCATCTTTGACTATCATAAGGAGAAATCTCCTCCGATTCTGCGTTTGCATTGTGTGTGTGTGCGGGAGGCCTTATGGTAGTCTCATTTTTAAAAGCATTGCGAATTGACTTTAAAAATATTCATCTATTTTGATTTTAAAGATAAATAAACTGTTTTGAGTTCTCACACCAGTCACATGACTGACTCGGAGTTTATTGTTTTCCTTCCTAAAATCTGGGTGCCCACCAATTTCCACACGGGCAGTCAAGAGTTAAGGTTTATCAGGATATTCTAAATATTCAGGAGTTGCTGGAGGCAAGATGGATGGCATGGCGTATTATTAGTATATAGTATTTCTTTTTCCACTGCACTGTTAATGTTGTTTGTTGTTGTACACTTTGATGTAATGTAATGTAATGTGATGTAATGTAATAACTGATATAGTTCTTTGTTTAAAGATTATTCATTTATTATTATACGTTGTTCCGCTGCGAATTGTGAGATTCTGTTGTTCTGCTGTTGTTTTCTGTTCCGTTCTATTTTCTATGTTCTTCTATTTTCTCTTCTCTCTATTTTCTATCTTCTTATCTCTTCTTCTTTCCTTTCTTTTTCTTAAACCCATAACATTTCGGTTTTTCGGCAACGAAAAATCGCAATCGTTACATTTGGTATCTGAGCATATGGTTAAGCGACAACCATGGTTCTGTTGGGTATTACTCATTAGAGATAGAGTCAGTAGTACTCTAGAATGAGTTTGAGTGTAATAATAGCTATGAGAGCGTATTTGTTAGTGAATATAAAATTGATTTATATTGTGATAATTGGTTTATTGAGTGGCATATGAACTTTCGTCAACGCGGTCTGCAAAACTATGCCGAAGGGGTTTCTAAACACTTGAATAGAACAATTCGACACAATATTGTTTTAAAATTGGGTAAATGAAATAATTTTACTTGATTATATTTTATATATAAAGAAATAATTTTTCAGAATTATTAAAGTGTATATAAGTTGATTGTTAAGTTGTTTGAATAATCTAAATAAAAGAATAATTGTATAAGCAAAAGAATTATAAGAATTGAATTATAATTAAAGTGATTTACAATTGTGAAATAAACTTATATATATAAGAAGTGAAACTATATGAATATATTTATGAATATGAGGTGTAAATAAAAAATGAATTTAAAGTTAAATGGAAATTTACTTTAGAAATGGAAGTATAACTTAATTGATGTTGAATGAAGTTGATATTAGTATCAAAGTAAATTAATAAAGTTAAGTGATAAATGTGAACTTGAGTTATATAAATGAAATTCAACTTTAGAAATTGAATTGAATTAATGGATTGAATGTAAATCAATTGAATGTGAATATTTGATATGAAATAATGAATGTAAGAGTTAATTCATTAAAAATCTAATGTTATTGAAAGTTGAATTGTTGAATAAAAAAAATCAATTAATTAAACCAATTGAAAGCAAAGGAATTTGGTTGAAATAAATATAAATTGGTTGTTATATGGTTGTTAGTTGATTGATTGTATATAATTCATTAAGGGTTAATGAAATTGGAAGCTATGTAATTGAATTCAAATTAGAAGTAAATAAATTTGAATGGAATTGAATTTGATTTGGAAGTGAACCAACTTGAATATGAATTAGTGAATATAAACTAATTGAAAATGAATGTTAGTAAAAACATCCACTGTTAATGAATCAATGTGATTAAATTGAAAACCAATTCATTGAATATTAACGAGAATATGAATGAATATTTATTGGTTATGAATGATAGTTGGTTGATGTTTGCATTTGTTGTTTTGTTTCATTTGCTATGTTAGCATATATAGTTATTATGTTGCTATATGTTGTACATTGATACTATTGTCTATATACATGGTTCTCATGTTGTTTGTTGAGTGTTTAGTAGGTGCGGATCGCGTTTGCTTCGCATTTGGAGCTCGCTTTCGCGCTATATTAGCCGTATATGCTCGCTAATAAAATATAAGGTACATATCTCGGATTAAATACCGTACTTTTACACTTTTTCCCTTCGGGATGCCTCATTACTTGATGAGATGTATATTTGTGATATATATACTGTCATTTTTTTTTTCGGATCGAGCCGCGCAAAGGAGACTATGGCGAATTTTTCCGGAAATTTAAGGCGTTAGAAAAATTTGAGAAAATTGAGAAAATTAGAAAGTTTTGAAAACTTTAACTTTGATTTGGAATTGAAAGTTAAACGATAGTAGTTGTTTTGGAAAGATAACTAAGTATAATTTGAAAACTTAGTAAGTTATTGTAAGAAGTTTAACTATGAATTATGGAAAGTTAATAAATTCTGTAACTTTTCTTACTTAATAATTTCGAGGACGAAATTCTTTTAAGGGGGGAAGATTGTAACGACCCAGGATTTTTAGTAATTAAAATTTGAATATTTAATTAATTTTAAATATTAATAAGTGAATTTATAATTCGAATAAATTTTATTTCTAATAATTGGATTTAATTGAAAAATTAAATCGATAATTTAATATGTTAAATTATGGGAAATAATTGAAATTGAGTTAAATATGATTGAAAATGATTTGTAAAATTTTATTTTATCCTGTTGGAGTTAGAATGATATTTTAGAACTTTTAAAATCGAATTAAAAGTTAATTTGTGAAAATTGAATATTTTAATATTAAAATCGACTAGTGAAAATAGTCAATTTTTGAACAGTCTCAGAATTGAACGAAACTAGTTCCATTGGATCTGTAAGAGTTAGTTATTACCGGATTTCAATTTTCGTGTCAATCGGAGTTATCGTTTGATCGTGGCAGCTCGAAACGCATCGAATTATTTTTAATATTAATTTGGCGAGTTAAAATAGCCATTTTTCAAAAAGTCTCGGATTTCGACGAAACTAGTTTCATCGGATCCGTAATGTGATATTATTGTAAGGTTTCAAATTTCGTGTCAATTGGATTTACCGTTTGTCCGGTACAAATTAAAACGCCTAGAAAATCGTTTAAATCGGTTTAATTTAAATTGAACGTTTGTAGCCATAACTCGCACAGATGTCCGAATTAGCTTCCGAAACCTGTTCCATTGTGTCCGGAACGCGGGATAAACCCTAGGAACGTCAGTTTCGGCGCGTAAATCGGAGTTGAAAAATTGTGAATGAATAGTGTTTTTATTCAAAAATCTATAAAAGGAACCCATGGCCTTCACTTTCAACAACATAACCCTAACCCTAATATTTTCGTTCGTGGCCGCCACTTTGATAATGAATGGCCGATATCTTCTCTCTTTCCTCCCTCGTTTTCTTCAAATCCAAGCCTCGTTTCAACAAACTCTCAACTAGAAGATTATAGAGCACATTGAGAGCTACAATCTAAACGGTTGTGATTGGATTTGGTGCAATGGATTGACAGCAAGTGGGCCGCGTCCTAGGGTATTCGCACACGCGTTTCAAGGCGATTTAGGTGACCGAGTTTCAAGGCCTTGGGGCCGAGTATGGAGGGGATGGAGGCGCTTCCATTGGCGTTCCCTGATCGAAGTTTCGTCGAGTGATGGAGGTGCAAATTGAAACCCTAGTATTTGATGAGTGGGTTCATGTGCGTGTTCCATTGTCTGTAGCGTGCGTGAGTTGAGGGTGATGAAGTTTGGCGCGTTGGATCTGCAATGGACGGCCAGGATTAGTTTTGGTATAAAATTTGTTAATTTAGGTTGTAAATTATAATTATAAAAATCGTGTAAACTTCTAAAATCCATATCTTTTTCATACGAGGTCGAAAACGCGCGAAACCAGTTGCGTTGGAATCGTATGGACGAGCACTACGCTATGGAATTGGATTGGAGTCGTTTGGAGTTAGTGAAAATTTCGTGTAAAATTAAACGTCCATTTAATTTTATTCGAAATAAATCGCTAAAACGAAATTGAAATCAAGGTGAGAACTTCTCACTCAATCGAATCAGTTTCGATTTTATTTTAAATAGTTAGATTTAAAATATTTGAATGCATGTTTGAATGATGATTGTTATCTATTGATTGTTAAAATAGACATTATGCGCCGTTAGTAAGCGGACGTTATTTATTAAAAACATATACCGCGAATATTTCATAAACAGTGAAATTGGTATTATATATAATAGCAATATATATATATATATATATTGGCATATGTATATATTGGAGTTATTGATTTCCCGCATTTGTGTAGCGGATGAGACCCTATTGCGCCGTCTATTAAGTGGATAATATTTTAAATCCCATATACCGCGATAATTCCGTACTGGAGCGGAATTGGTATTGTGCTAATGTTTGTGGATGCAGGAAAAAAGGTTGGAGGGATCCAACTGGATTCCTCAACAGTTTTTATTTGATTTCAGATATTTTGATATTTGATGGATTATCATATCGATATATGATAATCGTTGTTGTCGTGATTGACTATTTGGTGTGTAGCATCATTGAACCAAAATTTGGAATTTTAAAAATGATTTTTAAAGTGATTTTTGAAGTATACTATATTTTTGGAATTGATCCATTTTAAATAAATAAACGTTATAATTTTAATGTTATAAAAAATTATGATTTTTGAGAAATATAGTTAAAAGTTGATTTTTGAAAATATGGTATTAATGATCTTATAAAGTAATTTAAATTGGGATTTCTGAATTTATTGTGAAAAGTTTAAATATAGGATTTATAAAATTTGATTATTTTATAAATCAAAATGGTGAAATTAAAAAGGAATTTGAAGACGTTTTAAAGAATAATATAAATTGATTTATATTAAGAGATTTATAAATGGATATTTATAAATTGAAATATTGACATTATAAAACGAGTTTTTATAAGTGTTTGAATGAAGTGAAAATGGATTGCATAAGTGAATGGAATTTATAAAATTTTAAATGGTGAAGTTATAAATGAAATTTATAAATAGTAAGATTTATAAATTTTATAAAGTTATTAAAAGAATGGTTTTGGATAAATCATCGAATCTTATAAGTTATAGGATTTGTAATTATGAAGTTCAAAGGAACGATTTTTGTAAACGAATAAATTATAAGTATTTAACTTATAATATGAACTTTTAGTTTATAATTGAGTTATAAACTAAAATAGGTTAATAAAGGAATTTATAAAAGGAATTGATATAAAATAAATAAAAATAGAATTTATAAACGTTGTTTTATAAATTCGCAAACGACTTATTTTGATAAGTAAATTGTTATAACTTGTTTATGGAGTTATATTCACATTTTTAACTGTGAATAATCCTTTGAAATAAAATGAATAAAAGGATGAAATTGTTAACGTAGTATATTCACGTTTTTGAATAGTGAATAGTATGTTAAAGAAATTGTTTTGAATGTGATATTTGAAATAGAATTAAAACGATCTAACGATGTTTTAAAATGTGTTGAGATTCGAAACCATAGATTTCAACATTCATTGTTGAAATAGACGTTTTCGAGAAATAGAAGGAAATGGTGGACTATAACACTGTTGTTATAGTAAATGATTTTCGAAAGGAAATGTTTTGTATAGTATTGGGATTCATATATCTATTTTAATTTCGAATCCCTATACTAGTGATTTTGGGTTGTCGTAACGATGTTTTACGTAACATTCGTTTTGGCCCAAATAAATATGTTTAAGAGAATGATTTCCTTAAAGAATGAAATATATACTTAATTTCGATTGAAGTATATTGAATATTTTCTAAGTGTTAAAAATAAATAAAATTTGTGAATTACTTATGAATAAATAAGTATGGGAATGTTTTCCAATATAAAGTGAATATTTTGAGAATTTATCTTTTTGAAGATAAATTGAAATGGATAATTGAAATCGTATATGCATGGACATTGTGAAATATAAATTCACTATGGAATTTATGAATGAAGAGGAGAATTTGTTTAAAAATAAATATTGATTTATTTTTGAAGTGTGAAAATTATATATCTAGTAAAGATATTTTTGGAAAATAAATAATTTGGAAAATTATTTGGAAACTGGTGATGTGTGCATATTCATTGATAGTTCAATAACCGACTATCAATATTTCCCTTTGAATGGGTAATTGATGTGATTTGTTTGAATTTGAATGCCACACTTATTTTTGAATAAGCGCTCACTATTCGGGTTAACCGGGAAAGGACCATGGGGTCGTATAACCCATTCCGAATATGTGATACGACGTTATGAATTGCATTGAAGATCGGTGTTGAAGACCCGGTATTTGCGAGAGCGATAGGATGACCTGTCGATTGACTCTGCACCGAGTTGCTCCGGTATAGAGTTCTCCATATGTGATGGTGAATCCGATCAGGATTGTGGATATCCGGATTGCAAGGACTTCTTTGTAAGTGCCTTCGGTTTTGTTCGAGCCCAGAACAGACTTGTATGGATTGTATGTCTGACATTACAAATTGAGATATAAAGCAGATTTCATTCAAATATATTTCTGTTGGTGGCGGAGAATTTATTCTTTTAGCTTAACACCCTTCTCTGAGACGTACGAGCTCAGAGGTTATGTAGTTGAAGGTTATCAGCGATATATTCCCAATTTGGTAATGTGACATGCTGAGTGTTGCTGTAAATGATCATTGTGTTGATTATTTGTGATAGGATCATTTATTTGACCCAAAGCATGGCTTTTGTATAAAGTATGTTTTTGTGGACGTGACTTCGTCGAGCCTCACACCTCGGGAATGGTCAAAACAGGAAAGATGCGGCAAGGTTTTGAGGGGTAGCGCCCTTTAGGATATGTGCATTTCCTTCTGGAAAAGGGTGGTATCATGGTATGGAGCCCAGATACTTACTCATGTTGAAAACACTTTATGATTGTGTGAATTGATTGCGAGCGCTCGGTTGAAAGGTCCCAAAGGACCGGGGGATGGCATATTCGGTCGGTTGTTACTCAGTTAGGGGTAACCCGGCCTTGTGTTGGTAGAGATCCGGTTTGGTTCTCGGGGATGTCCATCCAGAGGCATTCTCATGTGGCAATGGGAAGTTCCTTGGCCTGATCATTCGTTGGAAATCCAAAGAAACAATACGAGACTTGTACGGTTTTAGTTGTATAACCTGCTATGGAATGTGGCGGTAACCTGCTATTGAACATAGTTAGCTATAGTAGGCATAGTTCGGAATGTCTATGTTGGCTAAGATTTATATTTGTAACAGCCCTAGTTTTTAGCTATTTATTTCTTTTATTTTTTTTGTTTTTAGAAATATAATTTATATAAATTGTGTTTACCAATATTGTTTAAATATTTAATTTAGAGAATTAAACTCGTTAATTTAATATGATTTTTATAACTAAATTTAAGAAGAAAAAAAAAAGGAAATTTTTATAATGTATAATGAAGTGTGTGGTAACTAAATGTTTTGGATATTATCATAATATCTGTTGTTATACCCATTCCCTAAAAATAATGAAAAGGAGAAAATTTGTAACATATTAAAGTAGTTAATTAATTATGTTAATTTGGTAGGTTATGACATGCAAATCATGTTGGTGGAATATTCTCAATTTTGACATATTAATTATGTTAGCAGTGAACATTGTTAAGCAATTTAAAACAATGAAACTTACAATCAATTTATTTGATAAATCTACCTTATTCCTAGTTAGCAATTCAAAACTTGAATAAAGGCACATACGGATATTTTAAAATGGAGTTAATGACAATTAATAGATATTTCAAAAAGAAATTTATGACAATTAATAGAGAAATTAATTGTAAAATTTCAGTAGTTGACCAGAATTAATTTATTGAATAATTAATGCAAATTAATAAAATTGATGAAAGATAAATAAGTTAATTCTTTTGGTTAATGGCATGAGGACACGAGGTTAATCCCCATTTTGTAGGAGAAATCTGCCCGTGTAACCAGTCCGGCTACCAGTGCCTACAAAGCGGACGGATTAATGTGAGACGTCGCAGGATTGATAATTAACAAAAAGGGTTAATTAACTAATTAAGTTAGTAACCAAATTTGAGTATGTAATTAAAGGAGGATAATTAATTGGTAATATGGTAATTAATTGAAATCAATTAAGGAGGGTAATTAAAAGGGATAAGGTAAT
Source organism: Allium cepa (assembly GCA_030765085.1). Classification (NCBI taxonomy): domain Eukaryota; kingdom Viridiplantae; phylum Streptophyta; class Magnoliopsida; order Asparagales; family Amaryllidaceae; genus Allium; species Allium cepa. Next base: position 202,002,554 of record CM060931.1, on the reverse strand, counting down.
CAATTGAAATCAATTAAAGGCAATTAAAGGGGAATTAATTGATTAGAAGAATATGGAAATCAAATTTGCCTTCCTTTGCGCGTGACACAAAATTTTATTCTTTTAACATTTTGACATTTGCCTCTTACCATTTGTTTCTTGAGCATGTCACTGTATTCATTTATTCACGCAGCCTTATCCACAAAAATATCAACTCTTCCAATTGCCATTTTTCCTCTCACCTAAATTAAATGCATTCAAAATTTAATCTTGCCTATCTTTGCAAATTTTCGCATACCCATTATATCTCTCTGTTTCCACTGCGTTTGTTTTGCAATAAATAAATTTTTCGAACCATTGATCAAGTAAATATTTATGTAAGCATTTATTACTTTTGCCTTTTCAGTTAAAAGCTTTTTCATTGCTTACCATAAATCACGCAAGAGCTCAAGTTTTGCTTCCTCAATCAAATCTGTTCAAATTTGCAGTAACGCATGCTTTAAATTTAGATTATAACTGGTATAAATCACGCAAGCTATCTAAAAAAAAAAATCCAAAAGAGTGATATCGTTCAAACATAAAACTGGAAAGAGAAATCAACGCATGCATTTATCACAATTTTCGTGTAGCGTTCAAACAAGAAGAACTGGAAATAAATCTCTTGCCTAAACGCATGCACTCAAAAATCAACGCTTGCATTTATTTCTTACGTTTTCAAACCTGCCTATTTATCTCCCCTTTTTATTTCGCAAGTTTATCTATAAATACTTTGCCTCATTCACATAAGTTTTCATATCTCCTTGTTTGTCCCTCTCTGGTACAAGCTTCTATCAGGTAAATAATTTGCATTGTTTATTTCTTTGCTTCTTCCAATTTTCCTTCCTCCTTCTTGTGTTCTCTGATTTCCTTGCTCGGCTACTTTCCCATCATGTCGTGCCATTTATAAATACATATAGAACTTTGTTAGTAGTAGGCTGGAAGAAATGATATAAATTGATTGTAGGAAGCTAGACTATGGAATTAGTGTAGTTATGATGTAGTTAGTGGTATTGTGGATTTGGATAAGTGCAGTTTGAAGAGGAAGGCATAGAAAGAAAAAAAAAAAAAAAAGAATTACAATTTAATAATGGAGAAGATAAATTGATAAGGAGAAAATGATATGAAATGTTGTTTAATTCAAATAAACAATATTGTATGAATAAATCTTGGGTGAATATAATAAAATGACATTTATTTCAATTTTTAATGGTTGAAATAAATTTAAGATGGTTAAAAATAAATTTAACTACTTATTTGAGAATTTGGGTGGATAAATATCAATGGATTGTATTTATTATGGTTAATAAAAGGATATTGGTGATGTATACCAATAATCACCTTTTAATGTTTAATAATAAAAGTAAAAGAAGAAATAATTTGCCTAAACATGATGAACATGTATGTGAAATAAAGTATTATTTAATGAATTCGAATGTAGTTAGTGGCTACATTTGATTAAATCGAATAATTTGAACAGTATTGTGTTTGTTGCCAATATTGTCATTTTATTTAAATAAATATATATGAGAATGAAAATAATTGATCATGATAAATATGACTAAAAATGTGAGAAATAATTTAATAATGTCTAAACATGTATTTGTTTTGTTTGGGTGCATAACATCTTTTTATTCAATCAATTGTATTAAATTTGCAATTTATTTTGCAATTTATTCAATTTATTTTATGCATGCGTACGGTTGAAGTATGGGCCTAGGATATGTTGAGACGGTTAGCGGGTTGTAGTAGTCGAGCAAGTTGAACTAAATTTCTTTTATTCTATTCGTTCCAGTTGTTCTGAAATTTTGCTTTGACCGTAATTTTTAAATTCGCATACTTGGTATTTGGATCTTATAGATTTAAGTCAAGGCTTTGCATCCGCCGAAGTTTGATCGTGCTTTCCGTTTTTTTTTTTCCGAAGTAGATACCGTGTTTGATTTAGATCCACTGCAGCGTTTAAGGTGAGTATTTCTCACCAGACATATGTACATATATTTTGTGAATTATCGCAAGTGTATGTGTAAAAATTTTATTTAAATATTATCTGTCTGTAGTATAACGTAGAATGATGAATCCCATTTAAATTGACACCTCATCAGTTATTATCTGTTGTATTATTTCTGCAGTTATATTATATTATTGTTTATTTACTGCTTAAATCACCACTGCAAGTTCCCTGTTAAATTTAGATTGTTGTGGGCTGAAATGATAGGCCTAAATGATGATTACTGTGCTATTATTATGTTAACTGTTTAACTGTTAACTTGGGATTGCGGGTTTGAAATGATAGAACCCGGGGTTTGTAAATTACGGATTGAAATGATATAAATCCGTATCACTTGACCTAGGCTAGAAAACTATATACAGGCCCGTGGTCCTTATAATATTTTCTGAAATATTTAAAATTATTTTGGAAGTTAAATATTTGATTTAATATCTTTAAAGGATTTTATATTGATTTTGAATGAGTTATAAATGTTAATAAATAAATAAATAAATATTTGAATAAAATTTTGGAATATAACTTATTTTGGAAATTCTGGATTTTTGAAAGGATAAGATTTCAGTTAAGAAATATATATATAAGTTATATTTGGAAATATTTATTAAGTTAAACAATCTACTAAAGCATTTAAATGCTGTCTTTTGAAATTGGACTAGTTTTACCCGTAACTTTAGGTAGCATTTCCTAAGTGCTATAGAATCTGGAATTTGATTGTTTTGAAATTTAAGGAATTTGATAAATTATATTTATGTTTAAGTTTTGGAGACCTTTAAGATATGAGATTTATAACTGGATTTTTCTTAATAAATTTAAGATGAACATTCTAGTGTTAAGTAAATTTTGAAATTATTTAATGGCATAATTTTGGAGTTTTATCTATGGAATTTATGGGAATATTCAAGACGAAATAATAAACACTAATTTGTTGAAAGAAAAATATCCAACCTTAGTTTTGAATATTAATACTCCAAATGGATATATATATAGGAATTGAAATGGTCTTGGGAACATGAAGAGATATTTAAATTATGGTTTAAAATAAAGAAATATATTTGTAAAGCTATGTAAATTATCTTCTTTACAAAGTAACCATAAAGTTAAACCATTTATATCCAAACCATTTGTGTTTTGGGAGTTATGTTTTTTTTTAAAATTTCCAATATATTATGGTTTAAAGGTATAATTCAAATATTTGGTTTCCAGATATTATAAATTTTAAGCAGTATGGTTTTGGAAAAGAATTATATTTGAATATAACGATATCATGTTGTTTTGGGTTTTAAATGATATCGTATTTATAGTTTTGAAATGGAAATGTTTATACTGGTTTTAAAGTATAAATTGTTTTTAAATGACCACGGGTTATAATAACGATGGGTTGGCAAAGAGACCGGGATCGGATATGGACATACTCTCTGTCGATACCGAAAACCACTTTGACCAACCGTGTACGCGGTGGAGATTCCAGAATGAAGTAGGTCGGTGGTGGCGTTTCCTGTAAGGTAAATACGTGGACCCGACTCCCGTGAGTTGGCATAAGGTGGCTAAAACAGGAGCAATTCCAGGCCAATGAGGTCATTCCTCTGATCGGACGCTCCTCTTCGATATTATACTATGATTTTGGATTGATTCGGTGGCCACCTCTATATTTTGATTTTGGGGAGTTAGTCCGAGGTGGGCGGTAACTGCGGCTACGCGTTTCCACCAGCCTGGATAGCAATTGGTATATCTACCCTGGCATTGCCTAGTTGTGCCGTGTCATCTACCATACCGAGCCTTGTACGAGTTTAGATTTCTCCCGTAGCCCGTGTGGTATCCTCTAGTTGCTTCCCGATCAGGAGGAGCTATGATATTGGATGGACTACTGGGACTATTACGTGTTAAGGTGGAAAATGTAAAGCCTTAATGCTATTTAAAAGTATGTTTATTTTATAAATAGACACTATTATAATAGCGCAATATACTACATAGTAAATAGTTTGACGGATCCTTAGAGGATGGGCGGTCCCAAGCATCCTTTAAGTTACTTGCTCTATATTACAGTACACTTGAATTAGCTTACATTATATAAGTATGTATGTCCTGACTCGAGTGTTATGTTTTATTTTTCGCTCGGGTCAGCCTGAGTTGCAGCTTCAATTTCTTCTCCATAGCTAGGACACTCAGTAGATCATTCGCGCTGCTGGAAGTTGTTTCAGCCTTTATCTTTTCTGGAATTCAAGACTTTGAAGACTCTATCTCTATTTATGTCTTAAAATTTGTATTGAGGATTATAGACAATGTAAGTTCTGTTTTGTTGAAGTTATATCAGTGGCTTCATGAACCACTAAATTTTTAATTTCCGCTGCGAGATTCTGATATCTGTGTATGTGATTCTGTGATCTATTTATTGTATATTCTGAGTTTTGCCAAATTTATTCTACAACGCAGTATTTTGAACAATTCAAGTCCGACAATGTGCGGATGCGAATGGTTGAAAATATTGGGTCGTTACATTTGGTATCAAAGCTTTGGTTCTAGGCAAAACTTAGAATGTATGGTAAATTTGATTTACAGAATCACGTTCATTCGAGATTGAACCACTCTCTTTTCGAATTTTGGAACATTCCCTACGGTTCCAAAGCTCATTCGTATCCCTCACTTTTTCATCTGCTTTAGATTCTGGAGTATCTCATAACTCCACTTCGGATGATCTTTATTGTAAATTGGCGGTCTCGCCATTATTCTAATAAAGGGGTGAAACTCCTTTACCATTAGCATTGATTCACCGGAGATTTATATTTATCCTCGGTTTATATGCTAGTATCTTTGGTTATTCCAAATTCTATCTCTTCGGATCAAATGTAGATTTACCCCAACCACATCGATATGGCTCTTTAAGTCATGGATGACTAGGTCAAGGTTGTCCGCGACTTATATAGACTTACCCAGTTTCCTTATTCTGATCTTCTGATTTCAATTTATCTTGAATTCTATTTGATTTGAGTTCATCAAATTTGAGTCTCTATCCTGGTTTGAGAAGTTTATTCCTATATTTGAAATTAAATCTAATATTATATATATGAGTATAATTTTCAAAATTTTATAATTAATTTAACTAGTTGTCAAGAGATAATAGTTTTGATTTTATTTATGGTGTTGTAAGCCATGTGTTTGTCTAATAAATAAGTGAATATAAAACAATGGTTATAAATTAATTTGGAAACAGAAATGAATTTAAAACTAAAACTTGAGAATTAAATTTCTGATGATTTCAAACCTTGTGTTTAAATTTTAAAAGGATGTAATAAGTATTTTTGTATAGAAATTTGTTTCCAAAGAAATTTTAAAATTAGTGCTTTTCTCTTTGTCACTGGAAAATAATTTCGGTGATGACTGCAGCATCATCGACATTCATTTTCGAGTTTCGAAGTGAAAAGACCATTCTGTAGTCTGGCTACAGTGTTTCCTTGAGATTTTAATTGATTTGAATTTCTAAAGTATGACTTAATATATATAGATATATAATTTAAATTTGATTTGACATATTAGGTATATATATTTAGTTATCTCTAAATGGTTTGAAGGGAATCAGGAATTTAATTCTTAAAGTTATCTTGAGGAAGGAAAATAAATATAATAACAAAAATTTGAATAAAAAGGTTCCAATTGGAGATAATTAAATTGAAAGTTTTATTTGTATAACACCCAATTTCATTTAATATAACTTACCTTGATTTTCAAAAGTTAACATGTAATTGGATAATATACAATATAAAAGGATTTTATGAGTGGTTATAATAAATATTATGCACTTAAATTTTAGTTATAAAAGATTAATGGGGATAAATAAGGAAAAGGAATTTAAGGAATTTTATTCAAATGTCTTAATAATCAAATTAATTTAATATGGAGCCGTAAATCTAACCAAGAGATTTTAATAAAAGGTTATTTCTTGAAATGAATATGTTTGTGTAATAAACAAGGTATCTTTGAATAAGGAAAATATATTTGAAAGGGATATTTTTGGAGTAAGGATTATATATCTTCAAATCATAGTTTAATTGATGTCTAAATAAATAGTTAAGACGTATTCTAATATCACTAAATTTTGATAATTGAGAATTGGTTTTCAAATGGAAATTCAAGGGTAACTTATTGAAGGAATATCTTATTTATAAGATAAGTATTTTTAATAAAGTGTTAGGTTATTTGTTAAAATTCAGAGTTAAGTACATAATAAACTGATTAGGAATACTATTATATCTACTATAGCATATTATGAGTGCTGCTGTTTCTAAAAATAAAATGTTTTGGAAATTTTTTTTTTTATAAATGAACTTAGGAATATTTCAACCTTGAAATGAATATTGTTTGGCATTGAATTTAAAAGGTATAAATGAAGATTATTTTAAAGGTATTATGATTTTAGTAGCATGATTTCCAAATTTATAAATTTAATGATTTCAAAGCATTATGATTGCAAATTTATTATCTTATTTGTTTTCAAACTATCTTTAAGTGTCCTTGGTTTCCCTATCTGCTACAGAATGAGGAGGCTATTGCTTATACCAGTCTATTTAGAAATCTTTTCTATAATCTTTAAAAATCTTTGTTACTCATCGGGGCCTGAGCACCGCTTACCACCCATAGACCGACGGTCGAACTGAAAAGAGTAAAACCGATTCTAGAAGATCTTCTTCGTGCTTCAAATCCGGAACTATTCGTTTAAAGTTCTTGTTTATCTAGCTTATCTTCCTTTGTTTCTTTTCTTTTGTTCCTTTTCGAGGACGAAAAGTTCTTAAGTGGGGGAGAGTGTAACAGCCCTAGTTTTTAGCTATTTATTTCTTTTATTTTTTTTGTTTTTAGAAATATAATTTATATAAATTGTGTTTACCAATATTGTTTAAATATTTAATTTAGAGAATTAAACTCGTTAATTTAATATGATTTTTATAACTAAATTTAAGAAGAAAAAAAAAAGGAAATTTTTATAATGTATAATGAAGTGTGTGGTAACTAAATGTTTTGGATATTATCATAATATCTGTTGTTATACCCATTCCCTAAAAATAATGAAAAGGAGAAAATTTGTAACATATTAAAGTAGTTAATTAATTATGTTAATTTGGTAGGTTATGACATGCAAATCATGTTGGTGGAATATTCTCAATTTTGACATATTAATTATGTTAGCAGTGAACATTGTTAAGCAATTTAAAACAATGAAACTTACAATCAATTTTTTTGATAAATCTACCTTATTCCTAGTTAGCAATTCAAAACTTGAATAAAGGCACATACGGATATTTTAAAATGGAGTTAATGACAATTAATAGATATTTCAAAAAGAAATTTATGACAATTAATAGAGAAATTAATTGTAAAATTTCAGTAGTTGACCAGAATTAATTTATTGAATAATTAATGCAAATTAATAAAATTGATGAAAGATAAATAAGTTAATTCTTTTGGTTAATGGCATGAGGACACGAGGTTAATCCCCATTTTGTAGGAGAAATCTGCCCGTGTAACCAGTCCGGCTACCAGTGCCTACAAAGCGGACGGATTAATGTGAGACGTCGCAGGATTGATAATTAACAAAAAGGGTTAATTAACTAATTAAGTTAGTAACCAAATTTGAGTATGTAATTAAAGGAGGATAATTAATTGGTAATATGGTAATTAATTGAAATCAATTAAGGAGGGTAATTAAAAGGGATAAGGTAATCAATTGAAATCAATTAAAGGCAATTAAAGGGGAATTAATTGATTAGAAGAATATGGAAATCAAATTTGCCTTCCTTTGCGCGTGACACAAAATTTTATTCTTTTAACATTTTGACATTTGCCTCTTACCATTTGTTTCTTGAGCATGTCACTGTATTCATTTATTCACGCAGCCTTATCCACAAAAATATCAACTCTTCCAATTGCCATTTTTCCTCTCACCTAAATTAAATGCATTCAAAATTTAATCTTGCCTATCTTTGCAAATTTTCGCATACCCATTATATCTCTCTGTTTCCACTGCGTTTGTTTTGCAATAAATAAATTTTTCGAACCATTGATCAAGTAAATATTTATGTAAGCATTTATTACTTTTGCCTTTTCAGTTAAAAGCTTTTTCATTGCTTACCATAAATCACGCAAGAGCTCAAGTTTTGCTTCCTCAATCAAATCTGTTCAAATTTGCAGTAACGCATGCTTTAAATTTAGATTATAACTGGTATAAATCACGCAAGCTATCTAAAAAAAAAAAATCCAAAAGAGTGATATCGTTCAAACATAAAACTGGAAAGAGAAATCAACGCATGCATTTATCACAATTTTCGTGTAGCGTTCAAACAAGAAGAACTGGAAATAAATCTCTTGCCTAAACGCATGCACTCAAAAATCAACGCTTGCATTTATTTCTTACGTTTTCAAACCTGCCTATTTATCTCCCCTTTTTATTTCACAAGTTTATCTATAAATACTTTGCCTCATTCACATAAGTTTTCATATCTCCTTGTTTGTCCCTCTCTGGTACAAGCTTCTATCAGGTAAATAATTTGCATTGTTTATTTCTTTGCTTCTTCCAATTTTCCTTCCTCCTTCTTGTGTTCTCTGATTTCCTTGCTCGGCTACTTCCCCATCATGCCGTGCCATTTATAAATACATATAGAACTTTGTTAGTAGTAGGCTGGAAGAAATGATATAAATTGATTGTAGGAAGCTAGACTATGGAATTAGTGTAGTTATGATGTAGTTAGTGGTATTGTGGATTTGGATAAGTGCAGTTTGAAGAGGAAGGCATAGAAAGAAAAAAAAAAAAAAGAATTACAATTTAATAATGGAGAAGATAAATTGATAAGGAGAAAATGATATGAAATGTTGTTTAATTCAAATAAACAATATTGTATGAATAAATCTTGGGTGAATATAATAAAATGACATTTATTTCAATTTTTAATGGTTGAAATAAATTTAAGATGGTTAAAAATAAATTTAACTACTTATTTGAGAATTTGGGTGGATAAATATCAATGGATTGTATTTATTATGGTTAATAAAAGGATATTGGTGATGTATACCAATAATCACCTTTTAATGTTTAATAATAAAAGTAAAAGAAGAAATAATTTGCCTAAACATGATGAACATGTATGTGAAATAAAGTATTATTTAATGAATTCGAATGTAGTTAGTGGCTACATTTGATTAAATCGAATAATTTGAACAGTATTGTGTTTGTTGCCAATATTGTCATTTTATTTAAATAAATATATATGAGAATGAAAATAATTGATCATGATAAATATGATTAAAAATGTGAGAAATAATTTAATAATGTCTAAACATGTATTTGTTTTGTTTGGGTGCATAACATCTTTTTATTCAATCAATTGTATTAAATTTGCAATTTATTTTGCAATTTATTCAATTTATTTTATGCATGCGTACGGTTGAAGTATGGGCCTAGGATATGTTGAGACGGTTAGCGGGTTGTAGTAGTCGAGCAAGTTGAACTAAATTTCTTTTATTCTATTCGTTCCAGTTGTTCTGAAATTTTGCTTTGACCGTAATTTTTAAATTCGCATACTTGGTATTTGGATCTTATAGATTTAAGTCAAGGCTTTGCATCCGCCGAAGTTTGATCGTGCTTTCCGTTTTTTTTTTTCCGAAGTAGATACCGTGTTTGATTTAGATCCACTGCAGCGTTTAAGGTGAGTATTTCTCACCAGACATATGTACATATATTTTGTGAATTATCGCAAGTGTATGTGTAAAAATTTTATTTAAATATTATCTGTCTGTAGTATAACGTAGAATGATGAATCCCATTTAAATTGACACCTCATCAGTTATTATCTGTTGTATTATTTCTGCAGTTATATTATATTATTGTTTATTTACTGCTTAAATCACCACTGCAAGTTCCCTGTTAAATTTAGATTGTTGTGGGCTGAAATGATAGGCCTAAATGATGATTACTGTGCTATTATTATGTTAACTGTTTAACTGTTAACTTGGGATTGCGGGTTTGAAATGATAGAACCCGGGGTTTGTAAATTACGGATTGAAATGATATAAATCCGTATCACTTGACCTAGGCTAGAAAACTATATACAGGCCCGTGGTCCTTATAATATTTTCTGAAATATTTAAAATTATTTTGGAAGTTAAATATTTGATTTAATATCTTTAAAGGATTTTATATTGATTTTGAATGAGTTATAAATGTTAATAAATAAATAAATAAATATTTGAATAAAATTTTGGAATATAACTTATTTTGGAAATTCTGGATTTTTGAAAGGATAAGATTTCAGTTAAGAAATATATATATAAGTTATATTTGGAAATATTTATTAAGTTAAACAATCTACTAAAGCATTTAAATGCTGTCTTTTGAAATTGGACTAGTTTTACCCGTAACTTTAGGTAGCATTTCCTAAGTGCTATAGAATCTGGAATTTGATTGTTTTGAAATTTAAGGAATTTGATAAATTATATTTATGTTTAAGTTTTGGAGACCTTTAAGATATGAGATTTATAACTGGATTTTTCTTAATAAATTTAAGATGAACATTCTAGTGTTAAGTAAATTTTGAAATTATTTAATGGCATAATTTTGGAGTTTTATCTATGGAATTTATGGGAATATTCAAGACGAAATAATAAACACTAATTTGTTGAAAGAAAAATATCCAACCTTAGTTTTGAATATTAATACTCCAAATGGATATATATATAGGAATTGAAATGGTCTTGGGAACATGAAGAGATATTTAAATTATGGTTTAAAATAAAGAAATATATTTGTAAAGCTATGTAAATTATCTTCTTTACAAAGTAACCATAAAGTTAAACCATTTATATCCAAACCATTTGTGTTTTGGGAGTTATGTTTTTTTTTAAAATTTCCAATATATTATGGTTTAAAGGTATAATTCAAATATTTGGTTTCCAGATATTATAAATTTTAAGCAGTATGGTTTTGGAAAAGAATTATATTTGAATATAACGATATCATGTTGTTTTGGGTTTTAAATGATATCGTATTTATAGTTTTGAAATGGAAATGTTTATACTGGTTTTAAAGTATAAATTGTTTTTAAATGACCACGGGTTATAATAACGATGGGTTGGCAAAGAGACCGGGATCGGATATGGACATACTCTCTGTCGATACCGAAAACCACTTTGACCAACCGTGTACGCGGTGGAGATTCCAGAATGAAGTAGGTCGGTGGTGGCGTTTCCTGTAAGGTAAATACGTGGACCCGACTCCCGTGAGTTGGCATAAGGTGGCTAAAACAGGAGCAATTCCAGGCCAATGAGGTCATTCCTCTGATCGGACGCTCCTCTTCGATATTATACTATGATTTTGGATTGATTCGGTGGCCACCTCTATATTTTGATTTTGGGGAGTTAGTCCGAGGTGGGCGGTAACTGCGGCTACGCGTTTCCACCAGCCTGGATAGCAATTGGTATATCTACCCTGGCATTGCCTAGTTGTGCCGTGTCATCTACCATACCGAGCCTTGTACGAGTTTAGATTTCTCCCGTAGCCCGTGTGGTATCCTCTAGTTGCTTCCCGATCAGGAGGAGCTATGATATTGGATGGACTACTGGGACTATTACGTGTTAAGGTGGAAAATGTAAAGCCTTAATGCTATTTAAAAGTATGTTTATTTTATAAATAGACACTATTATAATAGCGCAATATACTACATAGTAAATAGTTTGACGGATCCTTAGAGGATGGGCGGTCCCAAGCATCCTTTAAGTTACTTGCTCTATATTACAGTACACTTGAATTAGCTTACATTATATAAGTATGTATGTCCTGACTCGAGTGTTATGTTTTATTTTTCGCTCGGGTCAGCCTGAGTTGCAGCTTCAATTTCTTCTCCATAGCTAGGACACTCAGTAGATCATTCGCGCTGCTGGAAGTTGTTTCAGCCTTTATCTTTTCTGGAATTCAAGACTTTGAAGACTCTATCTCTATTTATGTCTTAAAATTTGTATTGAGGATTATAGACAATGTAAGTTCTGTTTTGTTGAAGTTATATCAGTGGCTTCATGAACCACTAAATTTTTAATTTCCGCTGCGAGATTCTGATATCTGTGTATGTGATTCTGTGATCTATTTATTGTATATTCTGAGTTTTGCCAAATTTATTCTACAACGCAGTATTTTGAACAATTCAAGTCCGACAATGTGCGGATGCGAATGGTTGAAAATATTGTGTCGTTACAATATTCTACTTTCGAAATGAATTTTTCCTACACTATGCACTAGTAATAATATAAAATGTTCTTTTTAATACGTATCAAGCGTCTTTGACTATCATAAGGAGAAATCTCCTCCGATTCTGCGTTTGCATTGTGTGTGTGTGCGGGAGGCCTTATGGTAGTCTCATTTTTAAAAGCATTGCGAATTGACTTTAAAAATATTCATCTATTTTGATTTTAAAGATAAATAAACTGTTTTGAGTTCTCACACCAGTCACATGACTGACTTGGAGTTTATTGTTTTCCTTCCTAAAATCTGGGTGCCCACCAATTTCCACACGGGCAGTCAAGAGTTAAGGTTTATCAGGATATTCTAAATATTCAGGAGTTGCTGGAGGCAAGATGGATGGCATGGCGTATTATTAGTATATAGTATTTCTTTTTCCGCTGCACTGTTAATGTTGTTTGTTGTTGTACACTTTGATGTAATGTAATGTGATGTGATGTAATGTAATAACTGATATAGTTCTTTGTTTAAAGATTATTCATTTATTATTATATGTTGTTCTGCTGCGAATTGTGAGATTCTGTTGTTCTGCTGTTGTTTTCTGTTCCGTTCTATTTTCTATGTTCTTCTATTTTCTCTTCTCTCTATTTTCTATCTTCTTATCTCTTCTTCTTTCCTTTCTTTTTCTTAAACCCATAACATTTCGGTTTTTCGGCAACGAAAAATCGCAATCGTTACAATCGAGCTGTTGTTGCTGGAGTTCTCTTTTGAAGACTATCTTAGAGTTATTTGTTCCGCTGCTAGTGTTATCTATTTTTCTTTTCCGCTGCTATTTTATTGTATCATATCTCTGATGTATATTGATATATGTTTATCATTTTATCAGATATTGTATAAATGTTGTATATCAATGTATTATTCTTTTTCTTCCACTGTATCGTTATACTTAATTGTGTTATAAGCTCGGGCGACTCGGATTTGAGCGGTCGAATCTACGGCATTCGAGTACGATGTAAAGTATGGATGTCGATTTTCGAGCGTGAAAAAATTCCGTCTCGTTACATTTGGTATTAGAGCTAAGGTAAACCTTTAGCTCAGGAGTATAGCACATTAAGTAACTCATTAGAGATAGGGTGAAGTATACCCTAGAATGAGTATATCCCTTAGATATCCGTTTGTATGCCTCAGTAAATTCTCTTTCTATCCACCGATAGTGAGTATGAGTGCAAGAAGAGGACGGGATAGGGGACAGGGGAGTACCACTATAAATGGTCAATGCCCTACAACAGTGGAAACAATCTTTCTCTATCAATTTTCTTTGATTCGTTCCCAAATTCTTTTAATTGCTTCGTGACAGCTCCAGAAAGAAGTTTCAGTGTGATGATGGCCCTACGAATCGCTGTAGAAAAATTCTTACTTTGTATCTTCATCGGTTTCTTATCAGTTTTTGATTTTAAAACCTTAATGAATATGAATTAGAAATTTGAAATTGAAAATTTAAATAAATAGGAAATTATAAATTGAGTTAAATTGGTTAATAGAATATGAGGATAAATTTGAATTGTATCGATAAAACAATTTCGTTTAAAACCAAATTTGAATTTTTGAAATTCTGTTATAATTTCTTGGGTTGATCAAAGTCCGAAGAGGGACAAATTATATATACTTTGAGATATTCCGACTTGAGTTTGGAATCCATATCTAGTGTTTGAAAATTGTGGAAAATCAAATCCATTTATCTATTATTTGGGTCTCGATATAATCTACGAACGGTTAGTTATCCCTTCAAACTAACCAATACCACTGCATATTTCGTAGATTTGATAACCCGAGTATCTTGTGAAGTGTTAAATAGATTCGTTCTTGTATCTACTGTTGATATTCTGATTTAGTGAGCCAAATGCAGAACTGATATCCGGTTTGATCTGAAAAGATGTTTCTCTATCTTTCATCTATCTTCGTTATCTCTCTCTGGCGAATTTTGAGGACAAAATTCCTTTTAAGGGGGGAAGTCTGTAACAATCTCGAATTTGTTAAGTTTAAATTGATATTTTAATTTAATTTTTTGGATAAAAAATGCAAAAATAATTAGTAATTAATATAAGATGTTAATTAAATTTTGGATTACTGGAAGGATGTATTTGAATTAAATTGAATTGGGATTTATAAGTAATGTAAAGAACAAAATGTATTGCAAAAATAATAAAAAAATTAAATACATCTAGTAAAGTATTCAAACAAATAAATTATATTTTTGTAAAAAATAAAGTAAGTAAACAAATGAGATAGACTATAAAATAGTGAGTAAGTACATTAACCAAAATTTAACATCATAATTTAAATAGAAAATTATTTATATTGTAAAGCAAGTACAAAGTATCATATCTCAGCCGAGTAAAGTAGTATATAGGCAAATAGAAGAATAAACAAAGTATTGTTAAGCCAAAAAAAATACAAAAGAGCAAGACGAAAGTAAGGAAATAAACAAAGCTGCAGCCACCAAACAAAGAAGAAAAATATAACAAAATCTTCTCAATATCATTTCCAGCCGAGTGAGAAAATGCAAGGCAAGTACAAACAAAATATAATATACTACCTTTAGAGAAAGATGAAACAAACAAGCTTGTATGAGTATTATACAAGCCAGGAAAAAAATCTACAAATAAAACAATGATAATTTATGCAAGATCATCTCTAGTATACAATATACTTACATCAGCCTGCATAAAGTATGGAAGGAGGTAAGGCAAAAGATCAAAGGACTTAAGCATTAAATGCAAGATCATCATCAGCCTCCATAAACAAATAAAGTATAATACCCTATGCAATAAAAAAAATGTGTACCCTGTCCACTTCTCTCTTATACATAACTCCTTATTTTAGTTCGTTCATTCTTAGCTGTGTAAAACTGAAATGAAAATCATCTTAGAAACTGAAACAAAACTTCAATTTAAACAACAACAATAATTCAAACAACTACAAAGCCAGAGATTAAAGAAGAGATTTCTAGCTTGCAAATTTCAAAGTTGTGTTAACATGAGGAAGTACTCTGTTCATCTAGACAACACGGTGAGTAAACATACTACTTCAAAAAAAAAAGTTTAAATCTGTATCTTTGTTTCATGAAGACTTGGTTATTTTTGGTTCTGTACAAGTATATGTGTATAATGTGTACCTTGATGGTCCTTGTTTCTGGTTATGGAATGAATATAAACAAGGAAAAACTTTACTTCAAGTGATGTGCCGTAGTTGTCGCGTGATGTGCACGAGTATTTTTCGGGCTTACTTCGAGTTTTAGCCTGGTGCATGTGAGTGTTTTTTTATATACTGTAGTTTAAATTTTTAAACTTAACTTAAGATGGATAACAAAAGGAAGAACGGGGTGAAGAAGAAGAAAAGGGTAGGGGAAGAAGGAACGTGGGGAAACAGGAAGAAGGGTCTAGTGTTACTCGAGGAAATACGTGGGTTGCCTCGGGTCCAGATCCTGATAATTTTTGCCTAAGTACTTTAAGAATTTTGTTATACAAAGTTTAACACTAAATTAAGTAAACAATGTTGGTTAATTTTAAGTTAAAAATTGATTGAAATTTATTAAAAGAAGGGTTTGTAAAGGTAAGATGATTAACAAATGAAAAGTATAAGGTGACAGAAAAAAGTAAATTAACTTATACTTATAATTAAATTAATAACTTTAAGTAAATTTGTAATTAGAAATTAATCTTGTGTGCAATCAATTTAACTTGAAATTGTTTTAACTTTATTAAAGATAAATTGGTATTCATCTTAAAGCTTGAAATTTAAAACGAAATTTTAAAGGTAAATTTAAAATAAATGTTTCCAAACATATTTGTGGGTGATAAATAAAATCATTAATAAGAATAAGTTCTCTTTAAGGTTAATGAAACTTATAAATTTGTAATTCATAAATTATTAAGTTAATTAATGTTTGGATTAATTAATGAGTATTAATGGTTAGTCAATTTTAATTAATGAATGATTAATCAATTAAAAATAGTTAATTAAGGGTATAATTTCTCGATGTGATCAAATTGTGATTTATAAAAAAAATAAGTGTTGAAGTTAATTAACATTCAAGTTTTCAAATTTGTAATAATTTTTTTCAAAGTTAAGAAAGTTTATTTTAAAATGTTAATTAAGATAATTTTTATTATAAATTTCTGTTTTAAAAGTAATTAAGAATTCATAATGGTGAGTAAAGATTGGTTAATTAAATTTATAATTGAAATTAATTAAGGGTTTATCACTTTGTGACTAATTAATTGGTAAATTAACAATTAACTGTCTAAATTATTTGAAATTAATAATTGTTAATGATGATTAACTATGAAGATGGTTAATTAAAGATTTTTAATGGTAAGTTAGTGATTAATGAAGGGATAACCACTTATTGTAATAATTAATTAAATGGTAATCAATTGAGGGTATATTAATTTACAAATGAATTAATTAAGGGAAATTAATAAAAGAATAATTGAATAACTAAAAGTGGATTATTTAATAACTAGAAGTTAATAAATTTATAATGATTAAAGGACATTTAATCAAATGATTTGAAATCGATTGACGTTAATTAAGTATGATCATGACCCATCGGATTTAAATTAACAGATAATTAATTGAGTTCACTTATAGATGTTTGAATTCTATTGATTGTTGAACTGTTTGGTATTTCTGATATGCTATGCTTTGTATTAGTTGTTTCAGTGTGATATGTGATGAATGTAATTTATTTATTTATAATGTATTCATATTTTCTATCTGTGAATCTATGTTTATAGATAAGCGTTATTGGAATATACCGCTTATCGATATTATTGTGATTGCAATCTGTAATGACTGAATGTTGTTGCACTATTGTGTTAAACCCTCTGGACCACACCATTCACACACAAATATGGATTTCACGAGGAAATCAATTTTGTCACAGATTTTTAAATGATTTTTAAATTTGAATATTTGAATTCAAATGTTTTGAAAATAGATTGGGTTTAAAGTGAAAAGCTTTTTGAAATGGAATTTCAAAGATGAAATTTATTTTGAATAAATTGATTAAGTTTTGGAATTTAAATATTTTGATTAAATTTGAATTCAATACTTGAAATTGAATTCTATGACTTGAAACTAGGGATTAACGATATTATACTAGTTATATATGAGTCAAACCATTTTTAAAGTATTGTTCTTTTGGGAATTTGAATTAACCCAAAGATTGTAACTTGTATAAATGAAATAGGGTTTTTTCGAAATAACACTTTTGTTTCTAAATGATAAAAAGCTTTCATAGGAGAAATGAATTTCAAATTGTATTAAAGGGATTTCAAGTAAACTGAAATATTTTTCCAAGTTATAGATGAATATTTGGAAACAAATTTTTTTTTGTGAATATTTAGGAATGATTTGAAAGCTATGAAACAAATCTTTGATTTAAATATTTAAATGAATTAATCCAATTGAGATGGAATTGTTTTGAAACTTATGAATGAACCTTTGAGAAACTGGGTGAATTTTGTGAAATTAATCTTTTTGTTTAAAAGATTGGAAATGGTAATTGGTTTAAATCATTTGAAAGAAAATTTTGAATTATTAAGTTGTGACTTAATTGAAATCCCATATCCATATGTTTTAAATATTGCGCTCACTATTTGGGTTAGCCGGGAAAGGACCTTTGGGTCGTATAACACATTTCGAATATGTGATACGACGTTATGGATAGCATTTGAAGACCGGTGTTGAAGACCGGGTATTTGCGAGAACGATAGGATGACCTATCGATTGTCTCTGCACCGAGTACCTACGGTATAGAGATTTCCTAAGTGATGGGAAGTCCGATCGGGATAGTGAATACCCGGATTGCAAGGGCTTCTTTGGAAGTACCTTCGGTTCTGTTCTAAATCCAGAACAGACTTGTATAGAATGTATGTTTGACATTACATTTTGAGATATAAAGCAGATTTCTTTCAAATACATTTCCGTTGGTGGCGGAGAATTTATTCTCTTAGCTTAACACCCTTAGAGGTTATGTAGTTGAAGGTTACCAGCAATATATTCCCAACTTGGTAATGTGGCATGCTGAGTGCTGCTGATCATTTGTTGATCAAAGCGTGGCTTTGTGAAAAGCGTAGCTTTGTGGACGAGACTTCGTCGAACCTCACAACCCGAAAAATGGTCAAAACAGGAAAGATGCAGCAAGGTTTTCAGGGATCGCGTCCCTAGGGTATGTCCATTTCTTCTGGATAGGGGTAATATCATGGAATGGAGCCCAGATACTTACTCATGTGGATACACTATATCTATTACTGTGTGGTGTTGTTGGTTATTGGGATCCCGGATAAAGGTCGGTTACGACCGGGAATGCAATATCTAAGGTTGATACTCCCGGGCAGGGAGTACACCGGCTTTGTGTTGGCAGAGATCCAATTGGGATGCTCGGGGACGTCCTTCCAGAGGCGTTCCATTTCGGTATGGGAAGTTCCTTTGCCCGACTGTTTGTTGGAAATCCATTCTTCAAATACGTACCTTGTACGGTTTTAGTTGTATTACCTGCCATCTACTTATGGTGGCGCCCCACTGTTTGGATGGTAGCTATAGTAGGCATAGTTCGAAATGTCTATGTTGGCTAAGATTTATATTCTACTTTCGAAATACTTTTCTCCGCTTTGCACTTATAGTAATAATATCAAAGGAATTCGCGTATCAAGCATATTTAACTATCATAAGGAGAAATCTCCTCCGATTCTGTGTTTGCATTGTGTGTGTGTGCAAGAGGCCTTATGGAAGTCTCGTTTTCTAAAAGCATTGCGAATCTAATTTAAAATTCTCTTCCTGTTTGTTTTTGAAAGATAAATTGTTTTTGTTATTCACATCAGTCCCATGACTGATCCGGAGTTTATTGTTCTTTCCTAAACTCAGGGTGCTCAAAATTTTCTACACGAGCAGTCTAGAGTTGGGTTTTTCAGATAGTCAGTAGATTATCTGGAGCTAGTTCAGTCTTTGGATACAGACTGCACTTGCTAATCTTTGTGCAACGTGATGTTGGATCGAGCTGCTGTTGCTGGAGTTCTCTTTTGAAGACTATCTTAGAGTTATTTGTTCCGCTGCTAGTGTTATCTATTTTTCTTTTCCGCTGCTATTTTATTGTATCATATCTCTGATGTATATTGATATCTGTTGATCATTGTATCAGATATTGCATAAATGTTGTATATCAATGTATTATTCTTTTTCTTCCACTTTATCGTTATACTTAATTATGTTATAAGATCCGACGACTAGGATTTGAACGGTCGAATCTACGGCATTCGAGTACGATGTAAAGTATGGATATCGATTTTCGAGCACGAAAAAATTCCGTCTCGTTACAATATCAGTTTTTATAGTTTGAGATTATAGATCAATCATATTAGACTGTTGTCCGGGCATAGGTTATTTGCTTTGTTTCTTATCTTCTCTGGTACTCTTAAATGAGTCGATTATAGTTAGCTGGTATGAGTTAGAACATGAAGCTGTAAAGAGGACTAGCAGGTGGCTAGTACTTTCAAATATCTGTGCTTTTGGAGCTAGTATTTTTATTTTGTAACACATCTAATTTAAGATAACATTAATTAGGATTAATTAGCTAAATTAAATCGAATAATGTAAAGATTAAATGATTAAGGGATTGAGATTTGAATAAATTAGGGTAGCCATACCTAGTTAAGCAATGAATTAAATGAGTTTAAAATGAAATTGGGGAGGAAAATAGATAAGGTGCAACACAGGAATAAGCTACATTCTTATACCCTAAACTCTTCATACCATAACATTTTTCACGTTCACAATCTAAAACACTAAACCCAGAGGCCGACCACCATTAAAGAAGAGTAAGGGGAAGAAAAGCTGAATCAAGAGGAAAAGATTAATAGAAATTCAATCCAAGATGAAATCTCAACTCCTTTACAACAAAGCTAAAGGTAAATAATATGTTACATCTCACATTTTGATGTTTTCGGTTTCTAAGATTAGACCCAAATGATTTTGCAAAGTATATTACCATGTATTGATTGATAATTAGATACACATGCTTGTTGATGAATTATGCTTATTCATTGTAACGACTCAGGATTTTTAACGTCTAGAGTTTTGAATATTAAGTTTTAATATTCAATAATATGGTATTTTAATCAAATAAAAATCCTCAATAAATAGCAGTTGATAATAATATATAGTTTTTCAAACCAAGATAATATTTTGAATTTCTAGATTTTTATTTATAAAATAAAAGATTGATTTAATCAGGATTCCTTATATATATATATATATTTAAATTCAAAACAATAGACTTCATATATATAAATATAAATTGAAAACGAATCCAATTCTGATAAATACAGATGAAATAAGAAGAGTACATTATAAATAAAAATGATATGACTTATGGAAAATACAATGTATTATAAATAGAAAGAGTTTAAATTGGATTTTCCTATATATATGTGTATATATACATATTAGTTCAGAAGGGTGCAATATTTATAAACCAAATAAGCCAGTGGGTTAAAAAAATGTAATACACATATTTGTGGACTAATAGTTATTGATATTATGAATTTTATACATTTATATATACATGTATATATCGAAAATGAAAGACGGATGTATACATATATAAGTTTAAAAAGGAAAAGTATAGTATTTATAAATAAATAAATACTCTATGCTAGAAACTAAGTAAAAATAGTATGTTTAAAACAATATATGTAATGATAGGTAAAATTTATATATTAACCAAATAAATATAGTTTATTAAAAATAATATATATTTATATATATTGAATAATAAAAGAAGTAAATATATATAAGAAGAGATATATATACACGAAAAATAGATGATGATAGAAATGAGAAAAATCTATAAAATCATTTCAAAAAGAAAATCATTAATAAAGCAATGTTTGTTAAAATGTTATTTTATACATTCAAAATAAAATAGCAAAATTTCCATTTTGCCTTGAGTTATATAAAAGTATATACATATACAATACGAAGACTTGAAGTTTGTTTCAAAACCACTTTACATTTCTTATGTTTCAAAATACATGTATGAAGTTGTTGTACAAAACAAAACGGAAAAACACAGCAAAGCAAAAAAGAAAATAACAAAAGGTAAATAGTAGACGACAAGACAAAATGAAGAAAATAAATAAAGATATACATACATAAGCATGCCTAGCCAAAAGAAGCAATGACCAAAACCTTTGTTTAAACTTCATTTCAAGACTCAAGACATAACATCAACTCAAGTCACCCAAAATTCAAATCAAATCCATCACTGTCCAAACAACTGCACAGCATCTCAAAACCTTGTGAGCCTGAAGCATTTAACGTATACATCATTCCAGGTATATTAGTGTGTGTGTGTGTGTGTGTGTAAGTATAGAGATGTATGTAGCTTCAAATTTTCAAAGCATGTAAGCAAAGTCTAAAAAAAAGCACTGTAAAAACTCAAACCAGTAAGAAGAAGAAGCATCCATTTCAAAATTCAAAACAAATACAAGCAAGGATTCAATTGTTCAGATCTAAAACTAAGGACCAATCAAAAAAATTCAGTAGATCTCAACATGTTTAAAGTGAGGTTTAGAATTTTGAATGTCTAGAAGGTTGATAATCACTCTGTCATATTAACGGAGATAAAAAAATTATATATGCTTGAACTTTAAAAATCATTATCTCACAATCTGATTCGAATTGGCCAATATTGTAACTATAAAAGTGATTTTCTTTGAATGTATATTTCACTAAAAATAGTATGAAGTTAATTCATTTTGTATATTGTGAGAAATTTCAAAATTACAGTAGACATCTCAAGTTTTGACAAAATTCGATAGGTTTAAAACGTTGGATCAAATACGCTGTTGTGATTGTTGTATAAAGATAAGATTTTTAGTGCAAAAATCTTAATTTTTAATAGCATAGTTTTTGTGAAATCTTGAGATGATCGATTTTTGTTAAAAAAAATAAAATTCTACGATCTCGTTGTCGAGGGGAGGTGCGGCCTGGCCTAAATGGAGCATGGGGGTGTGAAAAAGGGTTTCACCATCGTGGAATTTCAAGATTGGCCTTGGATAGGGATAGAGTTGCAATTTAGGGTTTAAGAGGTGGCCTCGGGTCATGGTCGAACACAATCGAATTGGAGGACAGTAGCATGATCGGAGGTCGTGGGACTTGGCAAGGAGAAGGTGATGGTAGTGGGGCTTCGCATTGTGGTAGTGGTGAGTGGTTTAATGGAGTAGGATGGAAGCAGTTCAATGATTTGTGGAAGTGGGTTTTCTCTTGGGGTTTAGGTTGGTGGCTCGATCATGGTTCGTGAGTTTTGGGGCTTCGATGTGGTGAAAAGGGAGATCGGAAGTCTGGATGGAGTGGGTTTGGGGGTCGTGGTGACGGTGCAGGCGGTTAGATGGTGTATGCACATGCACGTTGTGCATGCGAGGCATGGCAAATGGACTCTGGGGGGAAACATGATCGATTTCGTGTAGGTGGTCTGAGTTTCGATACTTGCGGCAAGGTGGATACGTGATCGGTGGAGGCGGTTGGATTCGATCAAAGGAGGGAATATTTGTTTAGATCCTTTGTGTTTTCAAATGGAAAAAAAGAAGAAATGGAGAAAAGAGGCAAGGGGAAGAAGAACATGGTAAACGGGTTGGTAATGGACTTGGTTTTTGGCCTAATTTATTTAGAGGGTGGATTTTTAAATTAAAAATTGATTTAATTTGTTTATATATATATAGTAAAAACTTTAAAAGGGTATAGCTCGTACATACGAAAACAAATTAACACAATTCTTTTTGGGACAAGCTCATGTAGTTGAGTACTCAATCTTCATGGTATCGATTGTCTGATTCGGTTTAATAATCATTTGTGGCATTTTTAAACGATCAAGTTTCAAAATATAAAATGATAGATTATATGTTTTGGTATATTTTTAAACATCATAACGAATGCATACAAATTTCGGTTGAAGCGAAATTCATTGCATTGCATTCGTATCGACGAACGCTACGTTGTCATATGAACCGTTGTCTGGTTTGAATAAGTAAAATTTTATATAAATTTGAAACGGACAAAAATTTAAGTAAATCGATTTAAAACTAGCATAGTCATTTGAATTTATATGACCGTTATTTGAAGTGTTTTGCCAGATAGAAATAACGGCGAATTAATTTAATTTAATCATGATGTTTTTGACATCTTTTTAGCGGAATAAAACATTATTCTGCTAATTGTATTAAAATGGATCCCTATTGGCAGAATAAATCACTATTCTATCATTATTTCTGAATATCTCTACTTCTGGACATTGATTAGCAGAAATAAAACCTATTCTGCCACATCTATTTATTTTCCCGATAAATTATATTGGCAATATGATGTCGAACTGATTGATGTAAATATCTTTATCTGTTATTCTGGACTTTTATGAAATTGAATGTAACTTGATTAAGTACCATTGGAATTTTTATGCCTTATTTCCCAGTTGGAAGTGGACCGCTGAACCAAAATTTTAAGGATGGTTATTTTTATTAATGATATTTTAAAGTTAATTAGTAAATATTTTGATAATGATTTAATTTATTTAACTTGTTATTCTAAAAGTTTATTTAAAAAGTATCAATTATGGTTCTAAAGTTATTAGTTATATAATTGTTTTATTTTTTATTGATTAAAGTTATTCTATAGTGATTATTTAAAGTTAATTATTATTTAAGAGATTAATTTGTATTAAAGTATATTTATTTCAAGGATAAATTTATTAAATATTAATAATGTTTTAGAAATAATATATATAGTAGACTTTTAAAAATAGATATTTTATTAATTAGAGCTTGGAAAATTTATATTTAAAACTTTAAAAGTATTATTTTGGAAAATTAATAAATAAAGTTTTTCAGAAAGTAATGTTATACTTTCATGGAATAATCGAAGGCGGTGAGTGTCTGTAGTTAAGTTTTAGATTTCTCTGGAATAGAGCTGTAATCACTGAGCTGTGAATCCGTGGTTGATACCGTAGTAGTGCTTTCCCAGATTTATTTTAAAGGGTTTCAAATATTTTGAATTGAATGTTTGTGAATATACTTATCTGGTGAGATAAGCATATGCTATTTGATTAAGTAATTTGAATGTATTGCAATTTAAATTGATAAGGCTTAATGTTTTCAATGGGAAATGAAACCTTTGATTAGATGGTTATATATTTGATAGTTAAAAAACAAATTTGAACCCAAAAATATAACTTTGGGAATATCTAGAAGTAACAGGAGAATTATGTGGTACAGTTACCGTTCGAGGTGTTATACTGTACGTATAAACTCGTTTTGTTCTTCTAGGACGTTTATAAGGAAATCCATCCACTAAGGTTAGGAGGTGATCTTATTTTTGCTTGGTGTATTTCCTAAAGAATCGAGCTTGAGTTTACCGGAAATATCGAACGTAGTTTCGAAGAGACCGGGATTGGATAAGTTATCTGAAAACCACTTCGATCCAACGAGTATGTTTTCGAATAAAAACAAGAGCATGGAGTCAAAGATGGAGCAGTGAAGTGCAAGTCCTAATCGCTACTAATCCTGAGGATTTTCTATAATTGGATGTAGTAGGAATAGTGCTTCGGTTCTGTTCGGATCCAGAATGTACTTGTACAGATGAATGCTATCAGAACATTGTCATTGGAGGACAGTGAGCATTCTAAGTGAAATTCTTTAAAATGGTAATCATAGCCTCTAGCCTCATCAGCAGGGAATGATTGAAAAGTAGGGGAGATAAAGCAAGGCTAATTGGGTAGCACCCAATTAGGGTATGTTTATCACCTTTCTAGATACCTTTGGATATTTTATATTATTGATGCAGTTGCATGCAAAAGAGCTCCCGGAAAGGGTGGGAATACCTAGGGTGATAACATGTTCTGTCTATCTAGTTTAGGTATAGTCCAGTCTTGTGTTACAAGGGTTCCTAGGGTGGTCCTCGGTACATTGTTCTAGACATGTACTATAATAGGTGATACCCCAGTACCTAGTCATTCATATGGAAACCATTCTATAATAAGCGTCGTATGGTTTTGATTGTGCCCAACTATGCTGAAATGTAAGATGCCGGTATTTCAGTTATTTGAATAGGTATTTGTATATAGACACTTTTATAATATCATTGGATGTTCTGTAAAAAGAGTTTTGGTTATCGTAAGGGAAAAATCCGTTGTGTTTATGTGCGGCGATGTCTTACGGAATACCTTTGATTTTTAAAGGATTTTGAAAATTTATAACAAATAAAATTCCTTGTGATTTAAATTCTCACGCTGGTTTTACGGGAATGACCCAAGCATGGTTTTTCCTATATGCTCAGGTCGGACCGAACATATTTCCAGGTTTAGTTGGAAGGAGTAGAGCTTCAAGAGGGGAGCTAGAGGGGTAAAGTCGTATTCTTGTAGTTGATTATATTCCTTTGCTTTTAGTTGTGTATATCAGCAAATGCAAGGACATATGGTTATAACTGTCTATACTGAATAAGTGTATACTCTGATTATTGTCTGTATATATTTTAAGTTTTATGTAAAGACTTGTTCTATATTATAGATTATTCGTTTCCGCAGTGATATTTTGTGTTGTTCTATTTTTCTTTCTATCTTCTATCTAATTTCTTTTCTTACTATCTGCTTTTCTGTTCAATTTGGACTGGACTAATATGATAAAGTGTTAGTTCGAATTGTATGGAAAAAGTGGGTCATGACATCGTGGTATCAGAGCTTAGGCTGAGGAAATACCTAGGCTTTGATGGGGTTACTCGTTTGAGATAGGATCAGTAGTACCTAAGAATGTGTCTGAGTGTGTGTGTGTGTGTGTATATATGAGAGCATGTTTTGTTAGTGATATAAAAAAGTTTTAATATTGTGCTAATTTGTCTAATGAGTGGCATATAGATTTTGGTCAGTGCGAGTAGTTAACGTTATTGATAAGGATTTCTAAACACTTGAACAAGGCCGATGGACACAATATTGTTTTAAATGGGAAAAAAATTTACCTAGAATATTTTTATATATCAAAGGCTTGATTTTCAAAATATATAGTATTTTGAGGTGTTGTTTGATAAATGATGATAATATTTATCATCTAGAATTGGGTGGTCATAGCCGTTAGCTTTGAGTATCCTCTAGTGTCGGTCCCTTTGACTTAAGTATTTCCTTAGTGATCTGAGTCCTATGAGGTAGGAGTTTTGGGAAATTTGGATTTCTAGTAAATTTCGTTTACTAAAGGAATTTGGAATATTTTAAAAATAAATGTTTTAGGAAGGTTTTTCATACATAAAAGATAACTTTATGATAATTGATTTATAAAAAAGGATATCAGAGAATTAAAAACTCCGGCGATTTTGGAAATTTTGTTTAAACAAAAACTTTGAGCAAAATGATTTTTGTATTACCTAAGTGAAGTTTTGAATGGTAGCAATTTAAAAAAGGAAAGTTATTTGAAGTGTGTACCTATATATATGTAATTTTTAGCATATATAAATGCCTGAAACCTTAGGATCTCATTCTTGGCTCTTATTAATTTATTGTAGAGAACCCGTAATACCGATCGAGGAGGAGCACTTTTGAAGGCTAAGAGAGATGGCAATCATGACTTAGTTAGAAGGATTCTGAAGGATCTTAATGAGCCGTCGATATATGAGGAAGAGTTAGAGGAGGAAATAGAGCCTGTCGAGTAGCCATCGCACCAAGAAGAGGAGCTGAGGAAGAAGCAAAAGAGGAATTCGAGGAGGAAATCGAGGATGAGGGAGAATTCGAGGATGAGGATGAATTTGAGGATGAAGAGGAATTTGAAGCAGAGGAAGAACCCGAATTGAAAAATAATGATGTAGTCATCTGGGAAATTGGTGAAGTTGAAAATGAGCCAGTTGTAGTTGGGGACAACTGTTAGAGGGAACCAAGCCTGGTGTTTGCATGGGTTTCGGATAACGATGTTGAGTCCATGGAACTAAAAGGACCCGAAGTAGAGTACTCAGACGGGGAGAGTCCACGGTGAGTATTGGTTTGGGTTGAGTAGTGTTAGCACCAAAATTGGCCACTAACGCCCTTAAGAAAGATTGTGTAGAGAGGTTAATGAAGATAATATATTAAAACAGAAGACAGTATGTAAAATTGAATGCAGAGAACAAGAACACCAAATTTATAGTGGTTCAGCGTAACTGCCTACGTCCACTTTGAAGTATATTTTTATTTCTTTCTTTGATAGTTGATTACAGATACAATCTGTTTCCAATTACTTGAATACAAGTTTGAATGAAAAATAGGAGAGTATGAAAAATGGCAGAGTCACCTAGTGTTCCCCGGAAAAAGGTCCCTTTCACTGTGCCCCTGCCTCTCTATTTATAGACGAAGGTGGGTTGGACTTCCCTAGTGGGCCTGGTAGCTGAATACCTCGGCTCAAATGAAGTGGTCTCTGTGCGTCGAACCATAGATGTGCATGAATGCCGAACAATACTGGAAGTCGAACCAGAGTGTTGTGCTGAACGACTAAACGCCGAACCACCATCTTCATGCCGAACGACGTGAGATCCCGAGTGGCGAGTGTATGTCGAGCAATGATTGAAGTTGATTGAGATAGGTTGAATGCCGAACACTTCTGACTACCGAACGACCTCGGGATGTCGAACACCTCTGGGTGCCGAACGATCTTCGAATGACGAACATCCAGAGATGTCGAACGTCCTTGCCTGTCGAGCTTCATTTGGCACCGAACGCTTATGGATGCCGAACGTACCTTGTATGCCGAATGTCCTTGGTATGCTGAACGTCCTTGGATGCCGAATGCTTCTAAATGCCGAGCGCCCGTTCATGCCGAACGTTCCTTTACGCCGAGCGTTCCTTTATGCTGAGCGTTCTCGTGATGCCGAACGCTCCTGGATGCCGACCGTTCCCAAATGCCGAACGACCCTGACTGTCGAACACCCCCCAATGTTGTAACAACCCTAGTTTTTGGCTATTTATTTCTTTTAATTATTTTTAATTTTGAAATATATTTCATATAAATTGTGTTTACCAATATAGTTTAATTATTTAATTTGGAGATATATTTTATAAAATTGTGTATGTCAACAAAATTAGATAATAACTGTGGAAATTTAAGCTATGTTTGAACTGTTAAATTTCGCGTTTAAAAGACGCGTAAATGTTAGGGTATAAGTGACGAAATAAAACGTGTGATTTTAAAAATGTTATTTTTATAAAAAAATTTGATGTTTTAGATTACGTCTGTTCAACGTAGTGTAAAAATCATATTTTCAAACACTTTTGAAGAAAATATCAGTCAGTGCTTTTAAGACGGACGTTATTTGGTTTTAAAGGACAGTTGTTTTAAGTTTATTTGGTATACGTTTTTCCCTCCTAAAGCTTACATAAAATCTACCATTTCATTTATTGTTTTCAAACTAAAAATCAAAATATATAAAATGAATTTGACATGAAGAAACGTTCGAAATCTTATGTCACGCAAATATATTTATAACTTTTGTAACTAAAAGCTTTAAACCCCTACAGCTTCTTCTTTTTCCCCTGTGTTCTTGCCTATGATCAAGTATGGTATCTGCAAACGTCCAAATACATTTGTAAACATATTTAATACAAATCAAAATTTATTTAAAAATAAATGAATCATCACACACGTATTCATATTTACACAGTAAAAAATAAAACTGATACTTAAGAAAACAAATAAAACTGAGACGAATCAAATGCATGGTCCAAATATTTGTCAGTATAAAAATCAAGTTTTCTACTAAAAACGTTCGCATTTGCTTATTCCTTTTACCCTCTATTTTCATCAGCTTTACCAAACATCACGCCTACATATTTACAAAATTTATATGCTGATGCGAAAATCACGCATTGATAACCTTTCTTGCTTTATTTCTTTAATCATGTGTGTAAGCAGTTATTCAAAAGGAAACTGAAGCACATCTCTCGGCCTCCTCTGTTACTTCAAAATCTTGCAAACTAAAGGGAGCTCATCAGGCATAAAATTTAAAACTGATATTACTCTGACCTTGCCTATAGATATACCCACCTTATCATCTTCCTCTGCGTCTAAAATTTCTCTGACTTCACCTCCTTCTTGCGTTCGAAAGCCCCAGATCAGGTAAGTAGTTCAATTTGTTTTGCTTCTGCCAGTTTCTTTTCCTCCTTCTGGTGCCTTGATTCTCATTTTTGATATGCTCGGCCACTCCTTCCCTTATGATCACCCTTTTCATTTATGAGTAAGTTGAGTACATCACCAATAGGATCTGGGAACAAATTTACCAGCTTGTAAACAATGTATTTTGGAGATTGTATGGGTAGATCTGAAATAAAAGTGGAATCAGAGTTAAAAATGTTAGATATTATTAGTTGAGTGAGTACACATATTTTTGCATAGGTAAAGGCATAGGATACAAAGCATGGTAATAAGGCAGAAAGAAAATAAAAACTTTTCTGGATAGCATGCTTTTGATAAATTTCTTCACAGAGCCTAGAAATTGCATAACATGAGTTGTTTAAAAATATAGGGTCGCCATAGGAAGCAGTGATTGTATATTTTCTTTTTGCTAAAAGTGTTTAAGTTGTCTTACAGATCCAATGGTGATTTTAAATGCATTTACAGACATCTTGCTAATATAAACATAAAAGAACCAAACCAGTGTATAAGTTTGCATTTAGAACAGAACATGTAGACTGAGTGGAAAGGGAACCACCTACGCATGTGAACCCTTACCACCTTTTGCCGTGACGTGTGCATCATCTAGTGGCTGTGCACGTATGACCAGAGAAGCATGCTTTTATTCACTTTTACCAAGCCTAGTGTATGTAAGCATAACAGTGATGCATCTGTAGATGCACATATATATATATATATATATATATATATATATATATATATATATATATATATCATAAGAACTGTCTGCATTTTGTCCAAAAATTTGTTTTAAGTTTTAAAAACTAATGGGAATGGGACTAGCTTAGGCTGAAGAATGAGGAAGTGAAATAACAGAGCAAAGGAAAAAGGGATAGGCTGGGACTATAGTGAGTGAGTTTTTCAGATTGCATTTATGTCATCAGAGTTAGTCTGCATATTGTAATTTTCGTGTACCCTGAGTGCTTTGAACTGATCTGACCTGAGTGTTTAGTGGAAGTTGAGTTGCATAGCTGGTAGAAAGGTTTGGGAACTGTTTAGGCTGGAAGTTTGGCGAGTTTCCAGTGTGCATGTTTCAATGTGTACACCTGTGCACATTCGTATCAGTGGAGATCGACTTTGGATGATGACTGGGCCTTGTAGTTGAGATGACTGGAGTATGATGCTAAATAGGAGAAGTAGTTGATGTTTAAGGTACCAGTGGATGATGGGGTAGTTGTCTTCAGATTGTATGCAGAGAGCAGATGCGAAAATTTTTCTTTCCCACAGAGTTTCGCATATGTGGCCGAAGCACTGTCAAAATTTACTCGAAGCCCTTGCATTTTGTCTCGAAGTTAGTTGCATTTTTCTCGAAGCAGCTGTTGTTTGGCTCGAAGCAACTCGGGTAGTGAAGATAAGTTGGGTCTTTTGCATGTTTCAGTTTTAAAGGCTGGAGAGTTTTAAAGTTAGGAGGTAATGTAACTGTAAACCAATATTGTAAGCTAAGTTGAATTGCAGATGAAGATGGATTATGTAAAGAGAAGTTTAAACCTGAATTAGGAGAAGAAGTAATATGATAGAGTAGAGGAATGGAAGAGTTTTAGAGGGGAAATGGAGTATTCGTATATGCATGTATCTGAAGGTCTGAGTTGTGTTTGTGCACATATCAGATTTGTACCCTTTCTGAATGCAAGGAGATCGGTGATGGTTGAATTAGCATCAGTGGGAAGTTGCATGGACTAAGAGAAAAAGGAAAACTGGGTAAAGGAAATAGGAGCTGAAACTATGTAGTTTGAATCCGAGTAAAATAGATATTTGCATGGTACACGTGCACATGTACATGTCACGGCATATAGTAGGAAATCTCACCTTATTTTGTTTAGTCGGTCTTTAGGAAATTTGGTCGTAAATTTTAGCGTTAGCACGGTTCACGTTTGGGGTATATTTTGGTCATATTGCACGGTGGAGTGGTCGAGCAAATCAAACCAATTCTTTTCCTATTTTAATTTTTCTTTGACCGTAAATTCTAAAGTCGCGTATTCAATATTTTGAATCCTGTTATAGATTTGAATCTAGGCGACATCCGAAGAATTTTGATCGTTACCCTCTGTCGTTCTTTTCCGGTGAATCGTCGTTTTGAAATTCAAATTTTCTGCAACTTTCAGGTGAGTATTTCTCACCAGACATACGTACATATATTTTGGTAAATTATCGCAAGTGTATATGTAAAATTCTATTTAAATATTATCTGTCTGTAGTATAACGTAGAATGATAAATTGACACCACATCAGTTATTATCTGTTGTATTATTTCTGCAGTTATATTATTAATTGTTTATCTACTGCTTAAATCACCACTGCAAGTTCCCTGTTAAATTTAGAATATTATGGGCTGAAATGATAGGCCTAAATGATGATTATTGTTCAATTATTCTATTAACTGCTTAACTGTTAACTTGGGATTGCGGGTTTGAAATGATAGAACCCGGGGTTTGTAAATTACGGATTGAAATGATATAAATCCGTACCATTTGACCTAGGCTAGAAAACTATATACAGGCCCGTGGTTCTTATAATATTTTCTGAAATATTTAAAATTATTTTGGAAGAAATATTTTGATTTAATATCTTTAAAGGATTTTTATTTGATTTTAAATAAGTTATAAATGTTAATAAATAAATAATATTTGAATAAAATTATGGAATATAACTTATTTTGGTAATTCTGGATTCTTGAAAGGATAAGATTTCAGTTAAGAAGATAATAAATAAATAAGTTATATTTGGAAATATTATTAAGTTAATAATCTACTACAGCATTTAAATGCTGTCTTTTTGAAATTGGACTATTTTAAACCCGTAACATTTGATAGTATTTCCTAAGTGCTGCAGTAGTTGAAACTTATTTGTTTAAAAATCTATGGAAATTTATTTTTGGGAATAAGTTAAATTTTTGGAATTTAATATATAATTATAAAAATTTGAGAAACTGACTTTGGATAGATTTGAAGGAAGAAATTTATTTCTATTTTGAAAAGCATTAAATTCCAAATTGAGTAAGTTGAAATGGTATCTTATCAAATGAAATGTTTTAATCAAGGATTTGATATTAAAGGAATTTGAAATTTATTTTGATTTCAAAGTATAAATACCATTTAAAATTTGTAACCACGGGTTATAATAACGATGGGTTGGCAAAGAGACCGGGATCGGATATGGACATACTCTCTGTCGATACCGAAAACCACTTTGACTAACCGTGTACGCGGTGGAGATTCCAGAATGAAGTAGGTTGGTGGCGGCGTTTCCTGTAAGGTAAATACGTGGACCCGACTCCCGTGAGTTGGCATAAGGTGGCTAAAACAGGAGCGATTCCAGGCCAATGAGGTCATACCTCTGATCGGACCCTCCTCTTTGATATTATACTTTGATTTTGGATTGATTCAGTGGCCACTTCTATATTTTGATTTTGGGGAGTTAGTCCGAGGTGGGCGGTAACTGCGGCTACGCGTTTCCACCAGCCTGGATAGTAATTGGTATATCTACCCTGGCATTGCCTAGTTGTGCCGTGTCATCTACCATACCGAGCCTTTACTATGAGTTTCTATTGTGTCGTACCTATGGAGTATCCTCTGGTAGCTTCCCGATCAGGAGGTATTACGGTACTGTATAGACTATTGGCATTATTCTGTGTTAAGGGCTATATGGGTTACCCCTTAACGCTATTAAAAAGTAAGTTTATTTTATAAATAGACACTATTATAATAGCGCAATATACTACATAGTAAATAGTTTGACGGATCCTTAGAGGATGGGCGGTCCCAAGCATCCTTTAAGTTACTTGCTCTATATTACAGTACACTTGAATTAGCTTACATTATATAAGTATGTATGTCCTGACTCGAGTGTTATGTTTTATTTTACGCTCGGGTCAGCCTGAGTTGCAACTTCAGTTTCTATCCTGAGCTAGGACATCCCGTAGATCATTCGTGCTGCCGGAAGCTTTTCTGTCTTTATCTTATTTGCAATCAAGATTTTGGAAGACTCTATTTCTATTTATGTCTAAAGCTGTATTGCAGATTCTAAACTATGTAATTCTGTTTGATAAAAGTTTTACAGTGGCTTCATGAACCACTGAATATTTTATTTCCGCTGTGAGTTCTGATATCTGTGTCTGTGATTCTGTGATTTATTTACTGTATATTCTGAGTTTTGCAAAATTTATTCTACAACGCAGTACTTTGAACAATTCAAGTCCGACATGTGCGGATGCGAAGGGTTGAAAATACTGGGTCGTTATATTTGGTATCAGAGCTTTGGTTCTAGGCAAAATTTAGAATGTATGGTAAATTTGATTTACAGAATCACTTTCATTCGAGATTGAACCACTTTCTTTTCAAATTTGTGGAACATTCCCTACGGTTCCAAAGTTCATTCGTGTCCCTCACTTTTCATCATCTTTAGATTCTGGAGTGTCCCATAACTCCACTTCGGATGATCTTTAGAGTGAATTGGCGGTCTCGCCATTATTCTAATAAAGGGGTGAAACTCCTTTACAATTAGCATTGATTCACCGGAGATTTATATTTATCCTCGGTTTATATGCTAGTATCTTTGGTTATTCCGAACTCTATCTTTTCAGATCAAATGTAGATTTACCCTAATCACATCGATCTGACTCTTTAAGTCACGGATGACTGGGTCAAGGTTGTCCGCGATTTATATAGACTTACCCAGTTTCCTTATTCTGATTTTATCATCAGATCTTCTGATTCCAACTTATCTTGAATTCTATTTGATTTGAGTTCATCAAATTTGAGTCTATATCCTTGTTTTGAAAGATTTATTCCTATATTGAAAAAAAAAATCTAATATTATATATAAGTATAATTTTCAGAATTTTATAATTAATTTAACTATTTGTCGAGAGATAATAGTTTTGATTTTATTTATGATTTTGTAAACCATGTGTTTTGTCTAATAAATGATTGAATATAAACAATGGTTATAAATTAATTTGGAAACAGAAATGAATTTAAAACTAGAACTTGAGAATTAAATTTCCGATGGTTTCAAACCTTATGTTTAAATTTTTAAAAGGATATATTATTTAAAGTATTTTTCGAATAGAAATTTGTTTCCAAAGAATTTTTAAAATTAGTGCTCTTCTCTTTGTCGCTGGAAAATAATTTCGGTGATGACTGCAGCACCATCGACATTCATTTTCGAGTTTCGAAGTGAAAAGACCATTCTGTAGTCTGGCTACAGTGTTACCTTGAGATTTTAATTGATTTGAATTTCTAAAATATGACTTAATTTATAAAATTGATTTGACATATTATGTACATATATTTAGTTATCTCTAAATGGTTTAAAGGGAATTTAAGAAATTTATTTAAATAACCTAATAATCAAATTTGATTTAATATATGGAACCTTAAATCTAACCAAGAAATTTTAATAAAGGTTATTTCCTGAAAGGAATATGTTTGTGTAATAAACAATGTATCTTTGAATAAGAAAAATATATTTGAAAGGGATATTTTTGTAGTAAGGATTATTATCTTAAAATCATAGTTTAAGTGATGTTTAAATAGGATTTAAATAGTTAAGACGGATTTTAATATCACTAAAATTTGATAATTGAGAATTTGTTTTTTTATGAAAATTTCAAGTGTAACTTATTGAAGGAACATCTTATTTATAAAATAGGTATTTTAAATAAAGTGTTAGGTTATTTGTTAAATTAAGAGTTAAGTTAAATAATGCTGATTGGAAATACTATTATATCTACTGTAGCATATTATAAGTACTGCTGTTGCTAAAAATAAAAGGTTTTGGAAAATTTATAATTGAATAAATGAAGATTATTTTAAAAGTGTTATGATTTTAGTAGTATGATTTCCAAATGATAAAATCTATAAAATCTTAATGACTTTCAAAGTATTACGATTTCAAAAGCATTATGATTTCAAAGTTATTATCTTATTTTGTTTTCAAACTATCTTTAAATATCCTTGGTTTCCCTATCTGCTACGGATTGGGAGACTATTGCTTATACCAGTCTACTTAGGAATCTTTCGATAATCTTTGAAATCTTTGTTACTCATCGGGGTCTGAGCACCGCTTACCACCCATAGACTGGCGGTCAAACTGAAAGGAAAATCCGATTCTAGAGGATCTTCTTCGTGCTTCAAAATCCGAAACTATTCGTTTACGGTACTTGTTGTCTAGCTTATCTTCCTTTGTTTCTTTTCTTTCGCTCCTTTTCGAGGATGAAAAGTTCTTAAGTGGGGGAGAGTGTAACAACCCTAGTTTTTGGCTATTTATTTCTTTTAATTATTTTTAATTTTGAAATATATTTCATATAAATTGTGTTTACCAATATAGTTTAATTATTTAATTTGGAGATATATTTTATAAAATTGTGTATGTCAACAAAATTAGATAATAACTGTGGAAATTTAAGCTATGTTTGAACTGTTAAATTTCGCGTTTAAAAGACGCGTAAATGTTAGGGTATAAGTGACGAAATAAAACGTGTGATTTTAAAAATGTTATTTTTATAAAAAAATTTGATGTTTTAGATTACGTCTGTTCAACGTAGTGTAAAAATCATATTTTCAAACACTTTTGAAGAAAATATCAGTCAGTGCTTTTAAGACGGACGTTATTTGGTTTTAAAGGACAGTTGTTTTAAGTTTATTTGGTATACGTTTTTCCCTCCTAAAGCTTACATAAAATCTACCATTTCATTTATTGTTTTCAAACTAAAAATCAAAATATATAAAATGAATTTGACATGAAGAAACGTTCGAAATCTTATGTCACGCAAATATATTTATAACTTTTGTAACTAAAAGCTTTAAACCCCTACAGCTTCTTCTTTTTCCCCTGTGTTCTTGCCTATGATCAAGTATGGTATCTGCAAACGTCCAAATACATTTGTAAACATATTTAATACAAATCAAAATTTATTTAAAAATAAATGAATCATCACACACGTATTCATAATTACACAGTAAAAAATAAAACTGATACTTAAGAAAACAAATAAAACTGAGACGAATCAAATGCATGGTCCAAATATTTGTCAGTATAAAAATCAAATTTTCTACTAGAAACGTTCGCATTTGCTTATTCCTTTTACCCTCTGTTTTCATCAGCTTTACCAAACATCACGCCTACATATTTACAAAATTTATATGCTGATGCGAAAATCACGCATTGATAACCTTTCTTGCTTTATTTCTTTAATCATGTGTGTAAGCATTTATTCAAAAGGAAACTGAAGCACATCTCTCGGCCTCCTCTGTTACTTCAAAATCTTGCAAACTAAAGGGAGCTCATCAGGCATAAAATTTAAAACTGATATTACTCTGACCTTTCCTATAGATATACCCACCTTATCATCTTCCTCTGCGTCTAAAATTTCTCTGACTTCACCTCCTTCTTGCGTTCGAAAGCCCCAAATCAGGTAAGTAGTTCAATTTGTTTTGCTTCTGCCAGTTTCTTTTCCTCCTTCTGGTGCCTTGATTCTCATTTTGATATGCTCGGCCACTCCTTCCCTTATGATCACCCTTTTCATTTATGAGTAAGTTGAGTACATCACCAATAGGATCTGGGAACAAATTTACCAGCTTGTAAACAATGTATTTTGGAGATTGTATGGGTAGATCTGAAATAAAGGTGGAATCAGAGTTAAAAATGTTAGATATTATTAGTTGAGTGAGTACACATATTTTTGCATAGGTAAAGGAATAGGATACAAAGCATGGTAATAAGGCAGAAAGAAAATAAAAACTTTTCTGGATAGCATGCTTTTGATAAATTTCTTCACAGAGCCTAGAAATTGCATAACATGAGTTGTTTAAAAATATAGGGTCGCCATAGGAAGCAGTGATTGTATATTTTCTTTTTGCTAAAAGTGTTTAAGTTGTCTTACAGATCCAATGGTGATTTTAAATGCATTTACAGACATCTTGCTAATATAAACATAAAAGAACCAAACCAGTGTATAAGTTTGCATTTAGAACAGAACATGTAGACTGAGTGGAAAGGGAACCACCTGCGCATGTGAACCCTTACCACCTTTTGTCGTGACGTGTGCATCACCTAGTGGCTGTGCACGTATGACCAGAGAAGCATGCTTTTATTCACTTTTACCGAGCCTAGTGTATGTAAGCATAACAGTGATGCATCTGTAGATGCGCATATATATATATCATAAGAACTGTCTGCATTTTGTCCAAAAATTTGTTTTAAGTTTTAAAAACTAATGGGAATGGGACTAGCTTAGGCTGAAGAATGAGGAAGTGAAATAACAGAGCAAAGGAAA
The DNA here is from genome assembly GCA_030765085.1 of Allium cepa. Taxonomy (NCBI): domain Eukaryota; kingdom Viridiplantae; phylum Streptophyta; class Magnoliopsida; order Asparagales; family Amaryllidaceae; genus Allium; species Allium cepa. Next base: position 201,964,794 of record CM060931.1, on the reverse strand, counting down.
AAGGGATAGGCTGGGACTATAGTGAGTGAGTTTTTCAGATTGCATTTATGTCATCAGAGTTAGTCTGCATATTGTAATTTTCGTGTACCCTGAGTGCTTTGAACTGATCTGACTTGAGTGTTTAGTGGAAGTTGAGTTGCATAGCTGGTAGAAAGGTTTGGGAACTGTTTAGGCTGGAAGTTTGGCGAGTTTCCAGTGTGCATGTTTCAATGTGTACACCTGTGCACATTCGTATCAGTGGAGATCGACTTTGGATGATGACTGGGCCTTGTAGTTGAGATGACTGGAGTATGATGCTAAATAGGAGAAGTAGTTGATGTTTAAGGTACCAGTGGATGATGGGGTAGTTGTCTTCAGATTGTATGCAGAGAGCAGATGCGAAAATTTTTCTTTCCCACAGAGTTTCGCATATGTGGCCGAAGCACTGGCAAAATTTACTCGAAGCCCTTGCATTTTGTCTCGAAGTTAGTTGCATTTTTCTCGAAGCAACTGTTGTTTGGCTCGAAGCAACTCGGGTAGTGAAGATAAGTTGGGTCTTTTGCATGTTTCAGTTTTAAAGGCTGGAGAGTTTTAAAGTTAGGAGGTAATGTAACTGTAAACCAATATTGTAAGCTAAGTTGAATTGCAGATGAAGATGAATTATGTAAAGAGAAGTTTAAACCTGAATTAGGAGAAGAAGTAATATGATAGAGCAGAGGAATGGAAGAGTTTCAGAGGGGAAATGGAGTATTCGTATATGCATGTATCTGAAGGTCTGAGTTGTGTTTGTGCACATATCAGATTTGTACCCTTTCTGAATGCAAGGAGATCGGTGATGGTTGAATTAGCATCAGTGGGAAGTTGCATGGACTAAGAGAAAAAGGAAAACTGGGTAAAGGAAATAGGAGCTGAAACTATGTAGTTTGAATCCGAGTAAAATAGATATTTGCATGGTACACGTGCACATGTACATGTCACGGCATATAGTAGGAAATCTCACCTTATTTTGTTTAGTCGGTCTTTAGGAAATTTGGTCGTAAATTTTAGCGTTAGCACGGTTCACGTTTGGGGTATATTTTGGTCATATTGCACGGTGGAGTGGTCGAGCAAATCAAACCAATTCTCTTCCTATTTTAATTTTTCTTTGACCGTAAATTCTAAAGTCGCGTATTCAATATTTTGAATCCTGTTATAGATTTGAATCTAGGCGACATCCGAAGAATTTTGATCGTTACCCTCTGTCGTTCTTTTCCGGTGAATCGTCGTTTTGAAATTCAAATTTTCTGCAACTTTCAGGTGAGTATTTCTCACCAGACATACGTACATATATTTTGGTAAATTATCGCAAGTGTATATGTAAAATTCTATTTAAATATTATCTGTCTGTAGTATAACGTAGAATGATAAATTGACACCACATCAGTTATTATCTGTTGTATTATTTCTGCAGTTATATTATTAATTGTTTATCTACTGCTTAAATCACCACTGCAAGTTCCCTGTTAAATTTAGAATATTATGGGCTGAAATGATAGGCCTAAATGATGATTATTGTTCAATTATTCTATTAACTGCTTAACTGTTAACTTGGGATTGCGGGTTTGAAATGATAGAACCCGGGGTTTGTAAATTACGGATTGAAATGATATAAATCCGTACCATTTGACCTAGGCTAGAAAACTATATACAGGCCCGTGGTTCTTATAATATTTTCTGAAATATTTAAAATTATTTTGGAAGAAATATTTTGATTTAATATCTTTAAAGGATTTTTATTTGATTTTAAATAAGTTATAAATGTTAATAAATAAATAATATTTGAATAAAATTATGGAATATAACTTATTTTGGTAATTCTGGATTCTTGAAAGGATAAGATTTCAGTTAAGAAGATAATAAATAAATAAGTTATATTTGGAAATATTATTAAGTTAATAATCTACTACAGCATTTAAATGCTGTCTTTTTGAAATTGGACTATTTTAAACCCGTAACATTTGATAGTATTTCCTAGGTGCTGCAGTAGTTGAAACTTATTTGTTTAAAAATCTATGGAAATTTATTTTTGGGAATAAGTTAAATTTTTGGAATTTAATATATAATTATAAAAATTTGAGAAACTGACTTTGGATAGATTTGAAGGAAGAAATTTATTTCTATTTTGAAAAGCATTAAATTCCAAATTGAGTAAGTTGAAATGGTATCTTATCAAATGAAATGTTTTAATCAAGGATTTGATATTAAAGGAATTTGAAATTTATTTTGATTTCAAAGTATAAATACCATTTAAAATTTGTAACCACGGGTTATAATAACGATGGGTTGGCAAAGAGACCGGGATCGGATATGGACATACTCTCTGTCGATACCGAAAACCACTTTGACTAACCGTGTACGCGGTGGAGATTCCAGAATGAAGTAGGTTGGTGGCGGCGTTTCCTGTAAGGTAAATACGTGGACCCGACTCCCGTGAGTTGGCATAAGGTGGCTAAAACAGGAGCGATTCCAGGCCAATGAGGTCATACCTCTGATCGGACCCTCCTCTTCGATATTATACTTTGATTTTGGATTGATTCAGTGGCCACTTCTATATTTTGATTTTGGGGAGTTAGTCCGAGGTGGGCGGTAACTGCGGCTACGCGTTTCCACCAGCCTGGATAGCAATTGGTATATCTACCCTGGCATTGCCTAGTTGTGCCGTGTCATCTACCATACCGAGCCTTTACTACGAGTTTCTATTGTGTCGTACCTATGGAGTATCCTCTGGTAGCTTCCCGATCAGGAGGTATTACGGTACTGTATAGACTATTGGCATTATTCTGTGTTAAGGGCTATATAGGTAACCCCTTAACGCTATTAAAAAGTAAGTTTATTTTATAAATAGACACTATTATAATAGCGCAATATACTACATAGTAAATAGTTTGACGGATCCTTAGAGGATGGGCGGTCCCAAGCATCCTTTAAGTTACTTGCTCTATATTACAGTACACTTGAATTAGCTTACATTATATAAGTATGTATGTCCTGACTCGAGTGTTATGTTTTATTTTACGCTCGGGTCAGCCTGAGTTGCAGCTTCAGTTTCTATCCTGAGCTAGGACATCCCGTAGATCATTCGTGCTGCCGGAAGCTTTTCTGTCTTTATCTTATTTGCAATCAAGATTTTGGAAGACTCTATTCTATTTATGTCTAAAGCTGTATTGCAGATTCTAAACTATGTAATTCTGTTTGATAAAAGTTTTACAGTGGCTTCATGAACCACTGAATATTTTATTTCCGCTGTGAGTTCTGATATCTGTGTCTGTGATTCTGTGATTTATTTACTGTATATTCTGAGTTTTGCAAAATTTATTCTACAACGTAGTACTTTGAACAATTCAAGTCCGACATGTGCGGATGCGAAGGGTTGAAAATACTGGGTCGTTATAAATGTCGAGTACTCACGAATGCTATTTGAGCCATTTGTGTCAAGCGTTCAGAATGCCGAACGATACGTAAATGCGGAACGATCCATAAATTCTTGAGCAATGTGCTAATGCCGAGTACTAAGTTGCCTGGTCAAATCTCAAGGAAACACTTGCCCCCCAAAGTTTATCGCATGGCGGAACGGGATGCGCTTTGAATCATGAGTTTGCTGCCTTTACTTCGAGACATGGCTCAGTTTTCTCGATGGTGACTTGTCTTGATCTTTGGTTGAGGTGGCGTGTGCCGAACAATATAGCCGAACGCTCTATGTGTGCCAAACGATACGTTTTTGACTAGTTCCACCGGTCATTGCCTCTTCGGCTTCTCCTTCTTCCCTATAAAGGCCGGCCTTATCTTCCTTCTTATCTTTTCACTTTTTACCTCCGCTACCTTATACTTGTAGACCATGCCTATTAACAGCCTCCAAAGATCAAACGACCCTTCCCAATCCATTCGGCATCCCTCCACGTCTCGATCTACTAACTAGGTATCTATTCCTCTATTTAACTCCTTTTCCTGATTAAAAAACTTTAATGAGAGTCTCAAGTTTGTAAACTAGAACATTAGAACCGAAGCCAATAGGTGTTGCGTGGGTGGAGGACTCGAACTGTGATTAGGATGTTATTTAGGGCTAAATGATGTGGAAGAAAGGAGAAATGTTCGGGGATGAGCACACGATGGAGTTGTTGAGAGATGTATCGCGGTTCGGCATGGTTCCCTCATGCCGAACGAGATGGAAGGAAAAAAGAATAGAGGAGGAGTAGGAAGTGGCTTGGATGCCGAACATCATGGTCTGGTATGACTCGCCGAACGACCCATCCTTGTCTTTCGGCGCGGAGGGAGGAAGAGAAGAAGGAATGAAACCGTTATTAAGAACGGAGTGCCGAGCGTTGGGGCTTGGCGTAATTCTGGTTTGGCATGACTCACCACATGCCGAGCAGTGGAATGGAAGGATAGGATGGAAGTACGAATTAGATAGGATGCCAAACGTTATTTCGGCCGAACAAAACTTAGGCCGGTCAATAATTAGGCCGAACGATAGCTTGGCCGAACGATAGCTTTGCCGGTCGATACTTAGGCCGAATGATAGTTTGGCCGAACGATAGCTTGGTCGGTCGATAGTTAAGCCGAACAATATTTAGGCCGAACGATCATGAATGCCGAACCATATCTCAATCGAACAATACTTAGGCCGAACACTCATTTACCTTGCCTAATCATATGACAAAACAAGGACAAGGACTCTTGCATATTAGCATATGGAACTGATTTGAACCGATAACTTCCTAGTTCCAATTACTCATAAGCCTGAACTGAAGTCGATAAAAATAGATAAAAGCTTTTGACATATAATATCGATGTCCGAGTCCAAAATTGAAAACATCGCAAGGATGGTTTTCGGAGATGGTCGGCGATGATGGTCTTCGAGAATGACAGCCCAAAGTTCAAATTTATACCATCAGCTATGTGATTTATAATTTCTCGACGTTTATATTTGAATGACTGCATAGATCACACACTGCACAGGGGGGAAAAATTTATGTTGTTAAGACTAACGCCGATTATTTTTCGAGTATAGTTCAAACAGGTGCTCTGCCAAACTCAATATTTATTGGAAATGTCTAAGAGATCTAGCTCCACCATAGTTTCAGATAGACCGGGACCGTCCTCCCGACAAGGAGTCACAGATGTTTCAAATCTATCAACCTCCCCTACACATAACTTAGCTCCCGATGCTTTGGAGGCAGCAATTCTCTTGGATAATCCAGTTGATTCACAGGCTTCGTAGGTCAATGATGTTGCGCTCCGGCGAATATGCTCCATCCATGGGATCCCTTTCGACGACGTGTTGGTTCCCTCGGGGCATGATCGTCCACACTTGCCCCCAGTTGGGTACACGGTGTGTAATAAATTCATGTGCTGGGTTGGCAGCGTGCCACCGTTCAATTTATTTCTTCGGGATGTGCTGCAATACATTGACATTGCCCCGTCGCAACTGCACCCGAACGGCCACGTATTTATCTACGGTACCTACATCCTCTTCATGACCGTCCTCTCTAGGCCCCCAACTCCGAGTGACATCAGATATATTTATATGATCAAGAAGAGGGGAGATAGCCCCTCTTACATGTTTCTCGAGCCATATCGCAAATGCCAAATCTTAACTGGGGCATGGAGCAAATTTTCCCTGTACAAACAGGAATGGTTCTATGTGCGTTGCCCTCCCGATTTCACGGGGAGATGGGTGGAAGGAAGTAAGTATTTTCTCCGGATTGATATTCATACTTGGTTAGAGCCATGCCTTTTCTAATTCTTTTTTCATCTTTTCAGGTATCAACCCGCGTCCTGATGGTCGCGGATACTCTGAGGCCATCGAGGCTATTCGAGCCCTTCCTGCCGAAGAAAGAGACATCCGGACTCTCATTTCGACTGAGTCGCTCACAAGATTTGGGCTGTTGGCAGCAGGCCGTCAAATAAGCCTTCCTCAATGCGCTACCATGCCCAAGCCCACCTTTGGGAAGGGGAAGAAATTGGCTGAGTCATCAGTACGTCACACTCCTGATGCGCCAGAAGACGGGGAAATAAAAGGGGACGAAACGCCCGAAGCACAAGGTGAGAACTTGGGTCCCACTCAGGATTCGACGGTCGAAGTGCACGACATTGAAACGTCATCTTCCCCTTCAAAGAGGAAAAAGAGATTGACGTATAAGATTAGGAAGGAGAAGGTTGGCGGAACTTCAAAAGTTACGCTCATTCCAACGGAGAAAGAGGCCTCTTCACAGCATATAGAAAGTTCTTTAAAGGGCCTATCGAACCTCTCTATTCTCGATGACCTGCTCAATTATGACTTCGACGATCTGAAAGCATTTCAACTTCACTCGCCCATCAGAGGTGATGCGGGCGCTCTAGCCCAAAGTCAGGGAGTGAAAACTCCCATTAGTAAAGCAACTGGTCAATCGAAGGGAAACACTAAGACACATACATGCACTTGCACTTCACTTTGCGCTTTAATTCTCGTTGTCACTCTTCTTATTACTAACTCATCATTTCTCAAATTTCGTACAGGTGGCATGGGACGTACACACGGCATTGATCGCCTCTACGGGTCATCTGTTTTCTATCACTCCGGGCGTGATTCAGGTTCTGGGAGACGTCGGGACAGAGACGATGACGGCGATAGGGATTATCATTCTCGGGACTCATCATCTCGGAAGAAAACATACTATCAGCTCAAGTACCACCAACATCCCTCTTCTCATCCGAAACCAAGCAAAGACAAGCGCGGCCATAAGGGGTCGCAATCCGATGTCCCCTGGGATCAACACTCCGACTCCTCTTCCACTCAACAATCCCGAGATCCTCACAGGAGGGCTGAACTTTCTAAGCCGTCTCCTCATGCTCCTGCAACAGATCCATTCATGTCAGAGAGGCTGGCCGAGCTTAAGGATAAATTTCCAAAAATCTGCTTTGATAGCCTGAAATTCCTCCCGGCGATTCATCCTATTCCCGGACATGTCAAACAGAGCGCCATCGCCTGTACCAACGACGTCTATGTTCAACATGACGCGTTTGTTCATTTGGCTGAAAAACTTTCTGAAGTCTCCATGGAGCGCCAACACGAGATCGTTCGCCTGAAGCTTGAGGCCATCCATGACAAAGATATCATTAAGGCTCAGGAAAAAGAGCTTGCAACTTATAGATCTCAGCTTGAGGCCACCCGGCAAAGCGCTCAATACACTTCCGAAGCTGTGACTCGTCTAGAATCGACACATAAGAAAGAGATCGACGAGGCGGTACAACGCTACGGGGCCCTAGCATTAGAGAAGGACTCAGTCCAAAAAGAGAGGGACGAATTCAGCCTCCGAGTCAAGAAACTTGAGGAGCAGCTCCATAAAGAGAAGGAAGAGAAAACGGCTTCCCAAGAAGAGTCACAACGATACTGTAGTGAAATCGTTGCTACTCGACTCTTAAAAGAAAAACTTGAGGCTAAGCTTTCCAAAGTCGAGGCGATAAAGAGTGAAGCCCGTAAAGAGGGCAATAAGATAGCATCTACGGACATCGGTTCCCGTCTTGAGGCGGCTAGAGAAGAAGGTAAGGAAGAGGTCAAAAGCATGTTTGACCCGTTAATCCCTGAATTCAATGCACGCATCGTCATGCATCGAGACTTGACTTTTCTGGACGATGGCTATCTTGAATCTTTAGCCAAGGCATGGGAGGCCTTGATAGAAATCAGGAGGGCCGAGCACAGTACCGAAAAGATTAATGAGGGGGCTTGATAAAAGAATTCCTCAAGGGGAATGAGCCTTCGGACTTGTCAGCAGCTAAAGCTATTTATTACAAAGGCTCCTCCTCAAAGAAAGGGAAAGAAGTGATTACCGGTCCATCCGGGGTCATGCCTCCAGCTCATGCGCCTACTTGATTGGCCGATCGGCCGATACTCAATCCATTTGAGCAGCATATCGGTTATAATCTGGAGGACTCTAGCTTTGGCGTCTGTATTCTATCTCCCATTCCAGAGGATGAGACCCCTTTGACGGTTGAGAGCCTGCCGGAACCTGGTAGATAACACTTCACTTTAAGATTTCAAAAGTCGTCATTCTTTATGAAGGACTATTGTATTCTAATGCTTGTTTTTCATGATTTTGAGCAGGCCGTTCTGATCCCGGGCCCACTCCGTGGAGTAGTGTCGCCAAGGATGTGGAGGAAAAGATAGATGAGGCCACTCAGGCAAGAGAGGCTCCAGGGCCAGATGCTCAGGTGAATGGAGCGCTGGATGAAGACAAATCTGAGACTTCTTCTCCCATCGAGGGGAGTTATAAAGTAGAGATTACAGGCGCCTTTAAACACACATCTGAGCTGAGTATGAAGGAGTGGCTTGAGAAGGATAAGCGAGAGACAGCCGAAATCAAGGTCGAGCCTCGAGTCGTGGACCCAGACGATCCCTTGAACAAGCCGTTGAAGGTCATTCTCTCTGGCAGGTCCAAGCCCATGGATGTTCCCCGTACTTCTTCAGTTGCTACCTCTCCATCAAATAAGAGTACCAAAGGTAAACGCATAGGGGAGGAGCCGTCCGAGAAGACAACGGAGGTAAAGAAGTCGAAGAAGCACAAGAAGTGATCATTACTCTTGTTCAACGAGAGTTAGTTTAAGTTATGTAATTATTTTCATCTACTTCTGTAGTCTTTGTAAACAGATTGTCGACTCCGAACTTTGGAGGGATTGTAGTAGAACTTTTTCTGGATAAAGCTTAGTTCCTTTTTTCTGTCTTTCAAAAGGCTCTGGTCGTTCAATTTTTGCATGATTGTGATTTAAATCCAAGCTGTTGTGAATAACATGGACTTCTCGGTTCACCTTCATATAGCCCGGATATTCTTCGAGAGTTGTTCATTTCTTCCTTCCGCGCTTCAAGCACTCGGAATATTTTTTAGTCTGCACATCGGGGACTTAGAGTACTCCAGTCCGCGCTCTAAGGACTTGGAGATTTGAGTCGTTTATACTCGAGTCCATACTCCGGGGACTTAGAGTACTCCAGTCCGCACTCTGGGGACTTGGAGATTTTGAGTCGTTTATATTCGAGTCTGTGCTCCGGGGACTTAGAGTACTCCAGTCCGCACTCTTGGGACTTGGAGATTTTGAGTCGTTATACTCGAGTCCGCGCTCCGGGGACTTAGAGTGAGTCCACGCTCCGAGGACTTAGAGTACTCCAGTCCGCACTCTGGGGACTTGGAGATTTTGAGTCGTTTATACTCGAGTCCGCGCTCCGGGGACTTAGAGTACTCCAGTCAGCACTCTGGAGACTTGGAGATTTTGAGTCGTTTATACTCGAGTCCATGCTCCCAGGACTTAGAGTACTCTAGTCCGCACTCTAGCGACTTGGAGATTTTGAGTCGTTTATAATCAAGTACGTGCTCCGGGGACTTAGAGTACTCTAGTATGCACTCTGGGGACTTGGAGATTTTGAGTCGTTTGTACTCGAGTCCGTGCTCTGGGGACTTAGAGTACTCCAGTCTGCACTCTAGGGACTTGGAGATCTTGAGTCGTTTATACTCGAGTCCGCGCTCCGGGGACTTAGAGTACTCCAGTCCGCACTCTGGGGACTTGGAGATTTTGAGCCATTTATACTCGAGTCCGTGCTCCAGGGACTTAGAGTACTCCAGTTCGCACTTTGGGGACTTGGAGATTTTGAGTCGTTTATACTCGAGTCCGTGCTCCGGGGACTTAGAGTACTCCAGTCCGCACTCTAAGGACTTGGAGATTTTGAGTCGTTTGCATGTGTTTGTACGTTAGCCAGAATAATATAATTTCATTTGTCGCAAGTGCTCGCTGTTCCATGCTCGGGGGAGTGTCGCACCATCGACAGTCGCTAGCTTGAAATTTCCTTCTCTAAGCTTACGTTCGATGACGTGTGGACCTTTCTATGCGGGATTCATATGAGACGGGATCGAAAAAACTCGTTTCAAAACGAGGTCTCCCGTACCAAAAATTCTTGGTCGGACCTTTTCGTTCTAATATTTAGCGAATCTATGTCTGTATGCGACTGCTCTCAGATTGGCCTCTTCACGTTTTTCGTTAATGAAGTCCAACGATTCCAATAAAAGATTCTGGTTCGACTCGGGGTCGTAATAAGTTACCCGATGTGATGGAACTTCAAGTTCCACGGGTATGATAGCTTCCGTTCCATATGCCAATGCGAATGGAGTGTGACCATTCGTGGTCTTGTGGGTGGTCCTATAGGCCCAAAGTGTCGTTGGAAGTTCATCCACCCACTTGCCTCTAGCCTTTTCCAGATGCTTTTTTAATATAGACTTGATTATCTTGTTTACGGCTTCCACTTGTCTGTTGGCTTTCGGGTGAGCAACCGCTGCAAACTTTTTCTCAATGCCATATTTCTGACAAAATTCTTTGAGCTCCTTGCTTTCGAATTGAGTCCCATTGTCTGTAATGATGGTCCATGGAAGGCCGAAACGGCATATGATATTTCATACGACGAAATTAATAACCTTCGTGGTGGTTATTTTGGCCAGAGGCTCTGCTTCTGCCCATTTGGTGAAGTAGTCGACCGCAACTATTGCATATTTTGCTCCACCTTTGGCTATAGGTAAAGAACCAACCAGATCAATTCCCCACATTGGAAATGGCCAGGGACTAACCATTTGCGTGAGTTTCGTTGGTGGAGCTCTCGGGATTTTCGCATATATCTGGCATTTATCACATCTTCTTACATAGTCTATAGCATCCTGATTCACAGTTGGCCAGTAGTATCCATAACGGAGGACCTTCTTTGCTAATGTTTGCCCCCTAGTATGGTCGCCGCACTCTCCTTCATGGACTTCCTTCAGGACTCGTTTTATCTCATCATGGGCAATGCATCGGAGTAATGGGGTCGAGAATCCCCTTCTATACATTATTCCATCCTGTATTACATAACGAGAAGCCTTACGGAGGACTTGTCGTCTTTCGCTCCTTTTTTCGGGTAAGATCTCGAATAGCAAGTATTGCTTGATTGGGGTCGTCAACGATTCCTTCTCAATTTCTATTTCTAACACGAAATCTACCTCCATCATATCTATACTCGGAGCATGGAGGGTCTCAACAGGAAATAATCCCATTTGTTGTGCGTCGCCTATGCTTGCGAATTTTGCCAACGAATCGGCTGCCCTGTTTTGCTCATGTGGGACATGTGAAATATCATAATACTAGAGATTCGCTAGCATCTCCTGAACTCGAACCAAATATGAGGCAAGTCTCTGCCCCCTTGCTTGGTAGTCTCCTCGCACTTGGTACACCACCAGCTTCGATTCGCTGAAGATTTCAACTGATTTTACTCCCAGTTCTTTGATAAGTCTTAAGCCGGCGATCAACGCTTCATATTTGGCTTCGTTATTCATTGCTGTGAATTCGAGCTTCAAAGCGTAGCAAACTGATTGGTTCTCAGGAGTTACAAGAACTATGCCAACCCCCAAACAACGGTCGTTAGATGCCCCGTCGGTGTACATCTTCCATCGAACGGGAGGTATGACATTGTGGTCGTTTGATTCGTCTAACATAGTAAACTCAGTGATGAAGTCAACTAGTGCTTGTCCTTGTATGGCCCTTCGCGGCAGATAGGTAATATCGAACTGACTTAACTCAATATTCCATTTTAACATCCTTCCGGAAGTTTTCGGTCGTTGGAGTATCTGCCGCATAGGTTGATCAGTATAAACACTGATTGAGTGCGCCTGAAAATACGGACAAAGCTTCCGTGATGCAATCACCACGCAATAGGCTAGTTTTTCAATCCTTGGATAATTTCTTTCTGCCCCCATCAAGCGTTTACTAACATAGTAAACTGGCTTTCGAACCCGGTCTTCCTCGCGAACCAAGGCTGTACTGATAGCGTGCTAGGATACAGCCAAGTATACGTGCAGCATTTTGTGGTCTATTGGTTTCGACAATACCGGGAGACTTTCTAAGTGCCTTACAAGAGCTCGTAATGCTTCCTCACAATCGGATGTCCATTCAAAATTCCTCTTTCCTTTCTTTACGACATCGAAGAAAGGAATACACTTGTCTGTGGCCCTGGATATGAATCGGCTCAGCGCGGCCACCTATCCATTCAATCTTTGCACTTGTTTTACAGTTCTGGGCACTTGTATATCTCGGATAGCCTGAATCTTCTCCGGGTTAGCCTCGATTCCCCGTGCATTCATAAAGAAGCCCAAAAACTTTCCTGACGCTACGCCGAATGAACACTTTAAAGGATTGATCTTCATTCCATAATGCCTGAGTATGTCAAACATCTCCGCTAAGTCTCGGATGTGGTCATTTGACTGCCGTGACTTCATGAGCATGTCATCCACATAGACTTCCATCGTTCTATCAATCTGATCTTTGAACATCCGATTCACCAGACACTGATAAGTTGCTCCTGCGTTCTTCAATCCAAAGGGCATCACTACATAGCAATACAACCCAACGTTTGTGACAAAACTGGTTTGTTCTTGATCCGGGAGGTGCATCGAGATTTGATTATATCTAGAGTATGCATCCATAAATGATAGTAACTCATGTCCGGCAGTTGAATCGACCAGCTGGTCAATCCTAGGCAACAGGAAACTATCCTTCAGGCATGCTTTGTTTAAATCAGAATAATCAACACAAGTTCTCCATTTTCCATTCGCTTTCTTCACTAGCACTGGGTTAGATACCTATTCAGGATAGAGGGCGTCACGGACGAACCCATTGGCTTTGAGTTTGTCCACCTCCTCTTTGAGAGCCGCAGACCTCTCCGAGTCCATACCTCTCCTTTTCTGTTTTACGAGAACGTACTTTGGGTCTATGTTCAACATATGACTCGCAACTGTTGGACAAATCCCGCACATATCGGAGTGTGTCTAAGCGAAAACATCAAGATTTGCTTGGAGGAAGTCAGTGAGGTTCTCGGCCACCACGGAGTCGAGTTGTGATCCAATTTTAAGAATTCATGATGGGTCATCCCGGCTGACTGGGATGTCAATTGTGAGTTCAGCTGGTGCTGCATTTGTTTCCCTGGTTCCCCCATCATCATCTCTTAGATCTATGTCTCTATAGATCCGAGAATGTTTCCCGAGCCAGGGCTCGGGCGCTAGTTGTCAATCATCAGAATTTTGGATGTGGATGGAGCTGTCCGCAACCTTTCCTTTCTCTCTACACCGAGCCTCTCTCAGCTCAGCCACATAACATGCACGGCCGGTCGCCTGATCGTCGTGTACCACTCCAACACCTCCGTTTGTTGGAAATTTTAATGTCAGACACCAAGGGGCCAATGCTGCCCTATATTCTACCAGGGCTGGAGGTCCTAGAAATACGTTATATGGAGAGTCAACATCCAACACTGTGAATGGTAGGATTCGCACCCTCCTACGCTCACCTTGCCCCATTTCAACTGGGAGCTCCACATATCCCACTACATTCGTTGCTGCGCCATTAAAGCCATGGATTTTGGCTTTAGACGGTTTCAAATCCTTGGTCTCTAGCTTCGTTCGGTCGTAGGCCTTCTTGAAGATGATATTAACGGAACTTCCGCAATCAATTAGGATTCTCTTCATGAATCCGGGCCGATTGTCGTAGATATGACCATCGGGTCGATGGTAGGAGCCTCCACCTTATCGGCATCTCTACTCCTGAATACAATATCATCATTCATCGTGCGCTGCTGCTTTGCAGGAGTCTCATCCTCCACATTCGAACAACACTCAAACTCCGCATGTCTTAAAGAGTTGGCATATCGCTCCATCTCCTGCCAATTCATATCCGTAGGATGAGGTCCGCCGGCAATCATGTTAATAACCAATCTACCCATAGTTCGAGCAGGTTGTTTTGGTTGGCGTGGAGCTGGCCTGCGTCCGGGGTCTGATGTCTTTTGTCCTCCATCTTGTGGGTCTTTGACAAACTCCTACAGCTTCTTCTGTCTAATCAGCTTTACTATAGCGTCATGGAGGTGTCTGCACTCCTTTGTGTTGTGCCCATAAGACTCGTGAAAGCGGCAATACTTCCCAGTACGCCTCTGTTCCTCCGTTGATTCCTTTGGGAGTGGTTTTCTATATTGAAAAGTGTTGCAAGTCGACAAATAGATGTTCTCAAGAGATGCGTTGAGCGGGATGTATTCATTGTAGATCGGGATCCTTGACTTCCATTTCCCCGTCTCTCTTTTCTTTCCGGGATTTCCACCTCCGGATCCTTTAGTCTGCCCAGGCTTGTTTTGGGCGTTGACTTGAGCTTTTCCTGAATTATCGCTGGTTTGCTTCATGGCGACGTTACTTTTCACAGTCTACTGAGAAGGCCCTTGTACCTTGTCTCGTCTTATCCATCGGGATTCTTCCCTTCTTATGAACTAATAAGTTTTCGAATAAAAACGCTCCAGCGTGGCTGGGGGCTTTCCTGGCAACCAATCTCCAAATTCAGAATCTGGATCCACTCCATGCATTACCGCCATCAAAATTGCATGGTCTTTAGGATTGCTCATTTCAGTTGAAGCAACATGAAATCTCTGCACGTATGCTTTCAATGATTCTCCTAGAGCTTGGATTATGCTCGATAAGGACATCACATCCTTTGGGCGAGTGGTGTGTATCCTGAATTGTTCTATGAATTTCATTGCCAATTCGTCAAAGCTGGATATAGATCGTGGGGGAAGTCGAGTAAACCACATGGTGGAAATTCCTGACAGAGTGATTGGAAAGCACGTACACTTGGTTGCATCATTTTCTCTTGCAGAATCCATCATCCATCTGTATCCCATTACATGCTGCCTGGGATCAGTCTTCCCTTCGTAGGCTGGGATAGTCGGCATATTGAACTTCTTGGGTTACTCAGCCTGCAGGATACCATCCGTAAAGGAAGTATGGCTTCTGGACACTCCCCAATCTTCATTAGTCAAGCCTTGGTTCTCTCTCATCAACTGCCTGACCATAGCTATTAAGTCCGGAGTTTGTATGGAGGATGGAAGGTTGGGTTCTGTGCCACGGGACCGTGCGAGTTGATGTCCCGCCTGATTTGGGTCTTGAAGATTCGGGTGTCCAGTCTCTTCATGGGCTTGATCCTTAGTCAATCGATCTGTGGCAGTTGCCTGTGCACCTTCATCCTTATGGCGTCTACGCCTAGAAGGTTCGTCAGCTGAGGTTGAACTATCAAATTCAGAATAAGGGGCAGGGTTACCTCCAGCATTTTGATGCTGCTGCTGAGTGAGTTGCGTCATGAGGTTAGTGTTGGCCTGAATCTGCTCAGCAAGTTGCCTTCTACTTTCCTTGAGTTCTCTTATCAAGTCGTTGAACTCTGTTCGGGAAACAACTTCCGCTTGGTTTTGGGTGGGGGGCCCTGCACCTCGAGTCGCTTGCTGATTTCTAGGTCCAACTTGTTGCACGCTAGCAGTCTTATGGACATCTGCGTTGTGAGAGGCCGATCTAGTTCGTGGTCTCCCCATAGTAGAGTTGTTGGTTGTAACTCTGAATAGAATCAACAAATGCCTTGCGAATGATCTTGGATCTCCTCTGGGGGATTTATGCAATCCAGTAGCTACAAAGAAGATCCTAACAGCACGAGAATTCGACTCTCAATAAAAGCACCAAAATGTTAGCACCAAAATTGGCCACTAACACCCTTAAGAAAGATTGTGTAGAGAGGTTAATGAAGATAATAAATTAAAACAGAAGACAATATGTAAAATTCAATGTAGAGAACAAGAACTCCAAATTATAGTGGTTCAGCGTAACTGCCTACGTCCACTTTGAAGTTGATTTTTTTTCTTTCCTTGATAGTTGATTACAGATACAATCCGTTTCCAATTACTTGAATACAAGTTTGAATGAAAAATAGGAGAGTATGAAAAATGGCAGAGTCTCCCCAGTGTTCCCCGAAAAAAGGTCCCTTTCACTGTGCCCCTGCCACTCTATTTATAGACGAAGGTGGGTTGGACTTCCCTGGTGGGCCTGGTAGCTAAATACCTCGGCCCAAATGGAGTGGTCTCTGTGCGTCGAACCATAGATGCCGAACAGGGCATGAATGCCGAACAATACTAGAAGTCGAACCAGAGTGTTGTGCCGAACGAGTAAACGCCGAACCACCATCTTCATGCCGAACGAACTGAGATGCCGAGTGGCGAGTGTATGCCGAGCAATGATTAAACTTGATTGAGACTGGTTGAATGCCGAACACTTATGACTGTTGAACGACCTCGGGATACCAAACACCTCTGGGTGCCGAACGATCTTTGAATGACGAACGTCTAGAGATGCCGAACGTCCTTGCCTGCCGAGCGTCACTTGGCACCGAACGCTCATGGATGCCGAACGTACCTTGTATACCGAACGTCCTTGGTATACTGAACGTCCTTGGATGCCGAACGCTTCTAGATGTCGAGTGGCCGTTCATGCCGAGCGTTCCTTTACGCCAAGCGTTCTCCTGATGCCGAGCACTCCTGGATGCCGTGTGCTCCGGGATGCTGACCACTCCCAAATTCCAAACGACCCAGACTGTCGAACACCCCCCAATGCCGAGTACTCATGAATGTTATTCGAGCCATTTGCGCCGAGCATTCAGAATGCCGAATGGTATGTAAATGTCGAACGATCCATAAATTCCCGAGCAATGTGCTAATGCCGAGTACTAAGTTGCCTGGTCAAATCTCCAGGAAACAAGTAGTCTCTAGGTAGTGTATACCCTATTAGTATGTATTAGTAGCCTGTAGACGTCATGTTTTTTTTATTGTAGTCCAATAAAGCATCTCAGTAAATGTTGGTATAACAATATATACATGTATGTGTATATGATGACGGTGCTTGTGGAAGTATTCTAGTTCATCCTAGATGTAACTGATATTTGAGAATATAAATATAA
Organism: Allium cepa; assembly: GCA_030765085.1. Lineage (NCBI taxonomy): Eukaryota > Viridiplantae > Streptophyta > Magnoliopsida > Asparagales > Amaryllidaceae > Allium > Allium cepa. The sequence continues at coordinate 201,947,991 of CM060931.1, read as the reverse complement.
ATACATATATTGACTTGTGTGATATGGATGTTTATTAATTCATTAATAAGTTAAAATTTAGTTTGTTTTGTTTACTAGCCTGGTTATGGAAATTTCGGGGACGAAATTCTTTTAAGAGGCTAGGAATGTAAAGACCCAGGATTTTTGACGTCTTGAGTTTTGAATATTAATTTTTTTAAATCCAATAATATGGTATTTTAATTTAACAAAAATCGCTGTTAAACAACGTTTGATAATAATATATAGTTTTTCAAACCAAGATAATATTTTGAAATTCCAGATTTTTATTTATAAAATAAGTGATTGATTAAATTGGAATTTATTATATATGTGTGTGTGTGTGTGTGTGTATTCACAACAATAGAATTTATATATATAAATTCTATTGTTGTTCAATTTAGATAAATACAGATGAAACAAGAAGAATACATTATAAATAGAAATGATATGACTTATGGAAAGTACAATTATTATAAATAGAAAGAGTTACGGTTGGATTTTCTTATGTATATGTATATTTATACATATTAGTTAAGAAGAGTGTAATATTTATAAACCAAATAAGCTAGTAGGTTAAAAAATATGTAATATACATATTTGTGGACTAATAACTATAGTTATTAAGATTTTTATACATTTATATATACATGTATATGAAAGTGTGTTATGGATCGTGTAATATGGATATGTGATAATACAGAGTAAAGTGATGATAGTAATACTGTAAATAGTGTGGAATATAAAAAGCGGTATAGTAAAATGACGTCAGAGATTTTTATGCTGGTTCGAAGCACTGTCCTACGTCCAGTCCCAGACTCCTTCTGCAATTTCACTAAAACAACAACCCTCACTTAACCCGGAGGAACAGGTCTATACAACCCCTAAGTAGCCGAACAGGGACCTGAGCAGCGGAATAGGATTTCACCTCAACAGTCGAAGAGGACTTCACTCGCCTGAGCAGCAGAACAGGACTTCAACAAATACAGAAAATAGTTTTGACTTTTGTGTATTCTAATAACAGGATTTCTCACTTGTAGTACACCCTTCCTATAATCTTCTCCTTGAGTATAAATATATATATTTGAAGTATATGAAGAATAAAAGGTATAGTATTGCTTTAATGTAGAATAATTGAAAGTATAATAGCAAATAGGTTCCAGAGAGTTAGATTAGAGAGATAATAAAATTAGATTGCCATTTAGTGATTTGGAATCAAGTTTGAGTATGTATTTATAATGGTTAGAAAGCAGCAACTGTTGGTGAAGAGTTTCAATTGAAGTGCCGCGTCCAAATCTTTTCGTACAGGTTCGGATCTCTTCACAAAAAGTCTTGTCTTTTCGAAAAGTAACTATTGTAGAAATTCAGTCAACTAAGCCTCTGGATCAGTCGACTGAATGTTTAAAATAATTTTTAAATATTATCCCTATATCTATGCACCTATGCATGTTGCACAAATTTTCCAGTGTCGGTCAACTAGACCTTTGGGTCAGTCGATTGACCTGGTGAAATCTATGCAATATGCAAAGTTTACACAGGTATAAAAGTATATATAACTTTAATCACTTTTATAATTTAATACATGCTTATATATGACTAAAATATTTGGGAAATAGAGTGATTAAATATATAAGATAATATGTACGTAACAGATGAGAGATTTTAACAACACTGACCTAAGACTCAAAAACAAAATAATATAATTGATGGACCGATTTTGAAGTCTTGTCTCCTTGTAGTATATATTCTCTTTTTGTCGTAGTAGTCGTCAAATCTGTATGTCGTAGTGATAGCTTCGTGTCATATATCGAAACCAAGTCTCAACATTCTCCCCCTTTTTGATTGATGACAACCTGTAAATAGATATAGATTTCGACTGTATATATATATAACATAAATACTTACTCCCCCTGAATCTTTGTCGCTCTATATCCTGCATTCTTAATGTTAGCAATAAAATTTCTCCCCCTTTGTCATCGACAAAAAGGAATAAGGAATATAAAAGTATGAAGTTATAATGTCATAGATATTACAAAGAAAACAATCATTCATACATTAAACTTCCATAAAGAAGAGTCTTTGAAATAATATGAAATAGAGTGGCCATTTAGTACAAGCCATACGAAATGAATACTAATGTTTTAAAAGAAAAACATCTTATGCCATTGGTTTCTTACCCATACCACTATATGATGTCTGACCACCACTATCCCCTCCATCTCCATCATCGTCACTACTACAAGCTTGATCATCAGAAGAAGAAGACTAAGTGAAAACGGGTTGCTTACTCGGATCGCCTAAAGTAGCCATGGAAGCCCTGGAAGAACATGAAATAGCTTGCCACAACTCCGTAAAAAATCCTTTACCTTATCAAGCTTCTTATCAACTTTGGTGATATTGGATTGAAGAATTTGTTGGTTAGGCATATTATAGAAATCGACTCACGTGGAGGAAGGCCCGAATTCGAAATCAAAATTTCATCTTTTTGATGACGAGTTGATATTTAATGAGATGGACCATGAGATGCTTCGCCTTCTTGGTGTTGTGATTGTCCTTGAGATAGTTGTCGTTGGGTCCATTCTTCAAAAGTGATGATTGGAGTTGGTCGAGCAACCGGTAGCTTCATTATTGCCAAGGTGCGAGAATTTAAACATCCAATGATGGAAATCGGCGAGTCCGGTTTGGAATCTCACAAGATTTTAGAAGTCACATAATATATTCACCATAGTAGATGACATTCATTCGACCATTGTTGAAGCTTAAGAATTCGTCAAGAATTAAACGTATCCTGTTGACTTTAATGTTTTCGAAAACAGCGTACAAGGCTTTAAAGTTATGTTCACAAACAAGTTCATAACTCCCGGTTCTCGGAGTTATGGTTTTCATTAAAGCGCGATGTATAATTCTTACTTTTGGTCGTAGAGACATGGATTTGAGTTGATGCATGTCGTCTTCTAAAAACAAGTGACTTATATGGTCACGTACAACCAAATCACAATCAATATTGGCCAATTCCATACCATCATTTTTGGTTCTCAAAATATGAGCCATTCGATCTAAGGAGAAAACGACGGGTTTTCCACACACTAGACTCCATACGCAATCTTTTTGATTTTGAACGGTTTGGTGACCCAAGTTAAGATTTGCGTGGAATAATTTGACCATTATTTGATTTATTTTGTGCTTATCATCGTCAATGTTGAATAATGATCCCAAATTGCTCCTACGAGCTAATTCTTGGATATGATATGGGAAGAAATCAAAAAAATTAACAGACGAACCTTTGAAGATACACGAATCTTGCATTCGTCTCCACCTCCTAATTGCGGTGACATCGAATAGCGATCTTTGGATTTTCTCGTTTGAAGGAGGTTGAAAGGATGAAGAAGCTTGTCCCTTTCTCTTAGGAGCCATTAATTTGAATTTTTTGGAGAATAAAAATGGAGTTTTTGAAAGGCTAGGGTTTTGGAAAACTTTGAAATCTGAGGTGAGAATGGCGAAAGAAGGTAAAGTAGAAGTTAAAAGGAGGAAAGTGGGTGGGTAAAAGCAATAAAGTTAATCAGATTTACAACTCAGTCGACTGAGTCAGTGCTTCAGTCGACTGAAGCTGAAAATCAAAAATTTTGACCCTTCTAGTCAAGTCGACAGAGGCACTAAGACAGTCAACTAGTCATGCTCTTTAAAAAAATTCACTTCTGTGTCAATCGACTGACCACCGGATCAGTCGACTGACCTGGATGAATTTTTTATAGTGAATTTATTTTGGAGTAAAATGTTAATATATTATATAGGTGAACGTTGTAAGTTTATTATTGAATATTATAATTAGTTTTCATATTGATGAATGATAACAGAAATAAATTATTCCAAGAACAAGACGTACATACTTAGTAGAATTATTCGCAAATAAAACAAAAGATAATAACCACTATGCTTTATTTTGAAGGGCTAGGCGTCTTGTACCCTTTAGTATCTTGCGACGAGCATTCGATTCTTCATTGCGATCCCATGAATTCGGTGAGAACGATGGTCGCGGTGGGGACGAAGTTGAAGGTCGTCTATTAGGCGAAACAGCATGTTCGTCTATCAGATGTGAAGAGGCCGCGCAAAACTTCATAGCAATATGCTTGATAATTCCTAATCGTCTGGGGTTAATCTTTTGTTCATTGTACATTTCATGTTGAAGCATTAGTGATTCTTGTTGATAATGGTGCCAATCATCTATCTTTGGCTTCATGTTTGGAGATATGTCGCTCGTCTTCTTTCCTTTTATCCGGAGTATATTCGGTATGATAGGCAGAAGATGGTGAAGTTTTGTGAACCGGAGTCTTTGGTGAATTGTTTGAGGCAAGAACTTTGATAAAATCAGTGGATGAAGAGGTTGACATCTTGAAAAATAGTTTTTGAAAGGAAGAAACAAATGAGAGTTGTGTTTGTATTTCAGTTTGATTGTATGAAAAAAATGGAGTATTCATATCTATTTATAGCATAAGTTTAGAGCAAAAAGTAGGTAGAAGTAAGTGGCTTGTATTGAATTTAACCAAGCAATAGGGTAGCACGTTGGTTTTTCTGTTGTTTGTTTTATTTCATGTAATATAATGTTTATAAAAGAAGCAAAGTATTTTTATAAAGTTAAATGTTAAACATAATTTTAGTATATATAGATGCCATCATATAATAAAATCCCCATACTAGACTGTAACAGAAATAACCAACAGCTCAGGTGGTTAAGGCACTTGGGCTATTCATAGCAGGTCATGGGTTCGAGTCTTAGCATGGTCAGAATAATGAATTTTTTGCAAAAATTTTATTTTTGGGTTTTTGGTCGAAAATTTTGTATTTTATTTATATATCTTTAATTGACATTATACCGAGTTCACGACGTAATTTTATAAAAGTATTTTCTAACAATGGCTTAGTAAAAATATCGGCTAATTGATTTTCTAATGGTACGTAGTCTAAATCTATCGCTTCTTTTTCTATATTATCTCATAAAAAAAGATGTCTAATATATATATATATATATTTAGTTCTTGAGTGGTTTACTGGATTTTTGGATAGATTTATTACACTAGAATTATCGCAGTAAATTGTTGATTTTGATAGTTGACTTCGAAATCTTCAAGTTTCTGTTGCATATAAATTACTTGTATGCAAGCTAGTGTCGTAGAAATATATTATGCGTCACAAGTTGATAGTGAGACACATTTTTATTTCTTGCTAAACGATGATATTAAAGATTTACCAATGAAGTGACACATACCGCTTGTACTTTTTCTATCTGTTCGTGATCCTCCAAAATCAGCATCGCTGTATGATAGCAACTCGAATGAGCACTCTTTCGGATAGAAAAGTCTGAAATTTGTAGTTTTACAAAGATAGCATAATATTTGTTTTTTACGGCACGTAAATGTGATTCTTTCGGGTCAGCTTGAAATCGTGCACGTGGACACACACTCATCATAATATCGAGTCTACTTGTTGTTAGATAAAGTTGTGATCCTATCATACTACGATATAGTTTTTGGTCTACTTTTTTTCCATTTTCATCTTTATCAAGATGTGTTGTTGTGCTCATACATGTTGGTTTGGCAGAAGTGTTTCCATTCCAAAACGCTTGATAAGATTATTACAGTATTTTTCTAGATTAATAAATATTCCATTTGAAACTTGTTTTTTTTGAAATCCTAGAAAATATGAAAATTCTCCCACATGGGACATTTCAAATTCTCTAGTCATTATTTCATAAAATTCATTACATAATTCATTATTAGTAGAGCCAAATATAATGTCGTCGACATATATTTGAACTATCAATATATGATTTTTAAAATGTTTTATAAATGTTTGATCTACTTTTCCTATTTCGAATCCTGAGTCGATTAGATGGCTTTTAAGGCGTTCATACCAAGCATGTGGTGCTTGTTTTAAACCATATAAAGCTTTCTTAAGTTTATAAAGATGACCTGGGTATTTTTCATGAATAAATAAAGGAGGTTGTTCAATATAAATGTTTTCTTTAATATAAACATTTAAAAATGCACTTTTAACATCCATTTGATAGAGTTTAAAGTTAATAAAACATGCGTACGCTGATAAGATTCATATTGCTTCAAGTCTAGTGGCTGGAGCAAACATTTCTTCGTAGTCTATTCCTTTTTCCTGGTTATATCCTTGTGCTACTAGTCTCGCTTTATTTTTAGTTATATTTCCTAATTCGTCTATTTTATTTTTATAAACCCATTTAGTTCCTATAACAGTCTGATCGGTCGATTTGGGGACTAGTTCCCAAACTTCATTTTGTTCAAACTGATTTAGTTCTTCTTGCATAGCAATAATCCAATTTTCACCGGATGATGCTTCCTTAGTATTTTTACGTTCTATACTAGAAAGAAAAGCTACATTCCCCATTAAATTAGTTGATTTCCAGTTCGAACATTTGAATTTAATTCTCCAATTGTATTTTCTACAAGAAGATTTCGTAAGACTCTTCGAGGAGATCTTATTGTATTAGTAGTATTTCTGTTTTCTAAATTATTAACAATGTTTTCATCTTCTCTAGAATTATAAGATCATCTCTTGAATTGTTTATTATTATATTTGTTTTATTATTATTAAGTAAGTCATTGTAAATAATTGTATTAGAAATAAGTTTAGAGTTCTCATCAAAGATACATGGAGTGACTCTTTGATAGTATTAGTTCGTTTATTAAAAATTCGATAAGCTTTGCTTCGATTCGAATATTCAAGGAATATACCTTCGTCGCATTTTGAATCAAATTTGCCAAGCTAATCTTTGGTATTTAGTATAAAACATTTTGATCCAAATATTTTAAAATAAGATATATTTGGTTTTCTACTGTTAAAAAGTTTGTAAGGAGTATTCTTGGGGAGAGGTCTAATAGAAACACGATTCAAAACATAATAGGCAGTTGCAACAGCTTCAACCCGAAAATGTTTTTGTAACGTGCTTTCATTTAGTAAAGTTCTTGCACATTTTATAGAGTTCGACTCTTTCGTTCTACAACTCCATTTTGTTGTGGAGTTCTAGGAAATGAAAAGTTATGAAATATTCCTTTCTTTTTACAATAGTTATCAAACTGTATATTTTCAAATTCACCTCCATGATCACTTTTAATATTTTTAATTCTAATACCTTTTAAATTTTGAATTTGTTTAACAAAAGTTTTGAAATTTTCAAAGGTATCACTTTTATTTTTCATAAAGATAGTTCATGTATATCTAGAAATATCATCAACTATTAGGAATACATATTTATTGTGATTTATAGATTGAATTTGGGTAGGTCCAAATAAATCCATATGAAGTAATTCAAGCAGTTGCAATGTCAAAATAACTTTCTTAGATTTAAACGAGGATTTAGTTAGTTTACCTAATTGACATGAGTCACATATATTATTAACTTTAAAATTCATCTTTGGTAATCCTTTTATAAGATTATTTTTAGAAATTTTATTTATATTTTTGAAATTGATATGATAGAATCATTTGTGCCATATCCAGGGATCATTTTCTTTAGCTATTAAACACATATCTGAGTTATGATTAATTTTCGTATTCAAAACGTAAATGTTTTTCTCTATTTCCTTTGAAAATAAGATTTTGATTTTGATCAAGAATACTACATTTATTTTCAGAAAATAATATTCTAAAACCTTTATCGCATAATTGACTTATACTTAATAGATTATGTTTTAGATTCTTAACTAATAAAACGTTTGTAATAAGAGGTAAATTAAATGTGCCGTAATTACTCACATCGCCCTTGCCGATGATATATCCCTTGGAATTGTCTCCAAAAATGACAGAACCTCCATCTGAGTATGTAATATTTATCAACATATCTTTGTCTCCTGTCATGTGTTTTGAGCAACCACTATCGAGTATCCATTTTCTTCTTTTCTTGAGTGGGTCCTACAAAAAAATATGAGATAACGTTGGTACCCACCTTTTTAATAGGGTCCTAAGAGTTAGGTCTTAGGAAACCAAACCCAAGTGGGTTTAGTATCCCTTTTATAAATATAATTTTTATTATTATGAACATCTTCTATAAATGAAGTAATATACTTTTTCCTTATTAACTTGTTATTAGTTTTAGGTACCCATATATTTATAGTTTTAGAAACTAGTCTTTTTGAAGATGTGGGTGTTTTATCATACTTAACTTTGTTTAAATTACTAGATTGTGAATTCTTGATTTTCTTCTTATATCCTAAACCATTTTCTTATTAACAGATTGTGAAATCTCAATAATTCTAGATAAATTTTCTCTTTCTTTATTAAAATTTGAAACATTTTTAGTGATTCCTTCTAGTTTGGCCTTTAGACTTGAATTTTCTAGTTCTACCATTTTAATATTAGTTTTTAAAACATGATTTTCAGAAACAAGACCATCATTCTTTTCTTTTTGAGTTTCAATTTCTTAACTCAATAGTATAAGTTGAGAATTAATATTTGAAAGAGATTCTTGAGTTTTCTCAAGTTCTTCCTCCAATATTTTCTTCTCGTCTTTAAGCATATCTCTTACGAATTCTGCCTTGTTCTGGTTTTCTACATCCTCTTTATATTTTCTTTTGAGACTCTTTAAGGTATCTAATAATTCAGAATTTATTTCTGTCATATCATCAAAAGTTAAATCACTAACCTCATTATCTTTGGCCATAAAGCATTCGTTGGCTTGTTCATTATTGTTGTCACTTTCACTTCCATTAGAAGAGGTGGAATCTGAATCATCCCACGTAACTGAAAAGGCTTTTATTTTGAATTTGTCCTTCCTTTTATTTCGATATTCTTTCTTTTGATCTGGACAGTCCTTCTGCATATGTCCCTTTTTATGATAGTTAAAATACTCCATAACTGATAAAGACGGTGGTTTATTGCTGTTTGAGCTTTTCTTGCCATTATTTCTGTTTCCTTTTCTATATTTCAAGAATTTCTTGAAGTCTTTGGCAATAAAAGCTAGGTCTCTTTGTCCGAATTTGATTCTTCTTGTTTTGCATGGAATGCTATATTCTTTTTATCTTGAGCTTGAACTCGTTTAGCCTGCAAACTCACTACATAAGAAATTTGATTTCCTATTAACTCTTCCAGAGTTTTTATGGAAATATCGTTCGCTTCTTCAATAGCAAGAACTTTTCTTTTCCATTCTTCCGTTAAAGAGTTAAGGATTTTGGATACAATCTCAAAGTCTGAATATTTTTCTCCTAGTCCTACTAATGATGAAAGATATCCTGAATTCTTGAGTACATGTCATTTATAAATTCGTTTTCTTTCATTCTAAAGTTTTGAAACTGACTTTTGAGCATGGATATTTTGCTTTGTTTGACCTTGTTGGTTCCTTCATTTGTGACTTTGAGTGTACGCCGTATTTCATATACAGTATTGCACAAGCTAACACGATTAAACTCATTTTTATCTAAGGCACAAAACAACATATTCATGGATTTTGCATTAGATGTGGCATCTAGTTTCTGTGTATTTAACCAAGTAGAATATTCTTCGGTAGGAATAGTATATTCTATTTCAGTTATATTCCATGAATCAAAACCAATTTCTTGCATATATATTCTCATTCATGTGGCCTAGTGTTATAATTCATGCCATTAAATAGTGGTGGATGTGCAGTGGATTGTCCTTCAACGAAATTAGTGTTAATGCTAGTGCTAGTGCCAGCGCTAGTGTTAGTGTCCATATTATTAGATTATCATATAACTGTGTTATGGTTATATGATGACTTTGTTCTGATACCAAATGAAAGTGTGCTATGGATCGTATAATATGGATATATGATGATACAGGGTATAGTGAAGATAGTAATTCTGTAAATAGTGCGGAATATAAAAAGCAGTATAGTAAAATGACACCAGAGATTTTTATACTGGTTCGGAGCACCGTCTTACGACTAGTCCCAGACTCCTTCTCGAATTTCACTAAAACAACAACCCTCACTTAACCAGAAGGAACAAGTCTATACAACCCCTGAGCAGCAGAACAGGATTTCGCCTCAACAGCCAAAGAGGACTTCACTCGCCTGAGCAACAGAACAGGACTTCAACAAATACAGAAAATAGTTTTGACTTTTGTGTGTTCTGATAACAGGATTTGTCACTTGTAGTACACCCTTCCGATAACCTTCTCGTCGAGTATAAATATATATTTTTAAAGTATATGAAGAATAGAAAGGTATAGTATTGCTTTAATGCAGAATAATTGAAAGTATAAAAGCAAACAGATTCCGGAGAGTTAGATTAGAGAGATAAGAAAATTCGATTATCATTCAGTGATTTGGAATCAAGTCTGAGTATGTATTTATAATGGTTAGATAGCAGCAACTGTTGGTGAAGAGTTTCGATTGAAGTGTTGCACCCAAATCTTTTCGTAGTGGTTCGTATCTCTTCACAAAAAGTCGTGTCTTTTTGAAAAGTAGCTGTTGTGGAAATTCAATCAACTGAGCCTCTGGGTCAGTCGATGAATATTCAAAATAAATTTTAAGTATATATCCACATATATGTGCACCTATGCATGTTGCACAAATTTTCTAGTGTCAGTCTACTGGACCTCCGGGTCAGTCGAATGACCTGGTGTAATCTGTGCAATATGCACAGTTTACATAGGTATAGAAGTATATATAACTTTAATCACTTTTATAATTTAATATATGCTTATATATGAACAAAATATTTGGGAAACAGAATGGTTAAATATATAAGCTAATATATGTAACCAAGGAGAGATTTTAACAACACCGATCTAAGACTCAAAAACAAAATAATATAATTAATGCATCGGTTTTGAAGTCTTATCTCCTTGTAGTATATATTCTCTTTTTTTGTAGCAGTCGTCAAATCTGTATGCCGTAGTGATAACTTCAAGTCATGAATCAAAACCAAGTCTCAACAGTATATATCAAAAATGAAAGAAGGATGTATACATTTATATATAGGTTCAAAAAGGAAAATTATATTTTTATAAACAAATAAATATTGTATGCTATAAACTAAATAAAAATAGTACGTTTAAATTAATATATGTAATGATAGGTAAAATATATATATATGAACCAAATAAATATAGTTTATTAAAAATAATATATATTTATATATATTTAATAATAAAAGAAGTATATACATATAAGAAGAGATATATATATATGTATGTATGTATGTATGTATGTATGTATGTATGGAAAATTGATGATGATAGAAATGAGAAAAATCGATAAAATCATTTCAAAAAGAAAATCATTAATAAAGCAATGTTTTGTTAAAATGTTATTTTATACATTCAAAACAAAATAGAAAATTTTCCATTTTTTCTTAAGTTATATAAAAGTATATACATATATAAATATAAAGACTTGAAGTTTGTTCCAAAACCACTTTATATTTCTTATGTTTCAAAATACATGTATGAAGTTGTACAAAACAAAAAGGAAAAATTCAGCAAAGTAAAAAGAAATTGACAAAAGGTAAAAAGTAGATGACCAGACAAAATGGAAGAAAGAAATAAAGATATACATACACTAGCTTGCTTGGCCGAAAGAAACAAAGACCAAAACCTTTGTTTAAACTTCATTTCAAGACTCTAGACATAAATCATCTCAAGTCACCCAAAATTCAAATCAAATCCATCACTGTGCAAACTATTATACAGATCTCAAACCATGTGAGCATGAAGCGTTTAATGTATGCATCATTACTGGTATATTAGTGTGTGTGTGTGTGTGTGTAGGTATAGAGATGTATGTAGCTTCAGATTTTTAAAGCCTGTAAGCAAAAGTCCAAAAAAAAGCTCTGTAAAAACTCAAAACAGTAAGAAGAAGAAGAAGAAGAAGAAGCATCCATTTCAAAATTCAAAACCGAATACAAAGAAAGGATTCAAGTGTTCAGATCTTAAACTAAGGATCAATCAGAAGATTTCAATAGATCTCAACATGTTTAAGGTGATGTTTAGAATTTTGAATGTCTAGAGGGTTGAAAATCACTCTGTCATGTTAACAGAGATAAAAAAAAATATGCTTGAACTTTAAAAATCATTATCACACAATCTGATTCGAATTGGCCAATATTGTAAACTAAGAAAGTGTTTGTCTTTGAATGTAGACTTCACTAAAAAATAGTTTAAAGTTAATTCGTTTTGTATATTGTGAGAAATTTCAAAAATATAGTAGACAACCCAAGTTTCGGCAAAATTCGATAGGTTTAAAACATCAAATCGAATACGCTATTGTGATTGTCATATAAAGATAAGATTTTTAGTGCAAAAATTTTGATTTTTAATAGCATAAATTTTGTGAAATCTTGAAATGATCATTTTTGTTAGAAAAAATAAAATCTAACGATCTCTTCGTCGAGGGGATGTGCAGCCTGGCCTAAAATGAGCGTGGGGGTGTGAGAAAGGTTTCACCATGGTGGAATTTCGAGATTGGCCTTGGTTAGGGTAGAGTGGCGTTTTGGGGTTTAAGGGGGGGCTCGGGTCATGGTCGAACGCGATCGATTTGGAGGACAATGGCGTGACCGAAGGTCGTGGGACTTAACAGGGAGAAGGTGATGGTAGTGGGGCTTCGCGTGGTGGCGGCGATGAGTGGTTTAATGGAGTATGAATGGAAGCAATTCAATGATTTGTGGAAGTGGGTTTTCTCTTGGGGTTCAGGTTGGAGGCTTGATCATGGTTCGTGAATTCGGGGGCTTCGACGTAGTGAAAGGGGATATCAGAAGTCTAGATGGAGTGGATTGGGGGTCGTGGTGGCTGTACAGGCGGTTAGATGGTGTGTGCACGTATATGGCATTCACGGAAGCATGGAAACTGGAGTTTGGGGTGGAAAAGACCGATTTCGTGTAGGTGGCTTCGAGACTTGCGACAAGTTGGATACGTGATCGATGATGCAGTTGGATTCGATCAAAGAAGGGAATGTTTAGTTCCTTTGTGTTTTCAACTGGAAAACAAAGAAATGAAGAAAGGAGAGAAGGGGAAGAAGATCAAGGTAAATGGGTTGGTAGTGGACTTAGTTTTTGGTCCAATTTATTTAGAGGGTGGATTTTTAAATTAAAAATTGATTTAATTATATATGTATATATACAGTAAAACTTTAAAAGGGTATAGCTCGTATATACGAATCCAAATTAACACAATTCTTTTTGCGACAGGCTCACGTAGTCGAGTACTTCGTCTTCATGGAACCCGGTGTCTGATTTGGTTTAGTAATCATTTATGGAATTTTAAAACGATCAAATTTTAAAATATAAAATGATAGGTTATATAATTTGGTAAATTTTTAAAACATCATAACGAATGCATACAAATTTCGATCGAAGGGAAATTCATTGCATTGGGTTCGTATCGACGAATGCTACATCGTCATACGAACCGTTATCAAGTTTGAATAAATAAAATTTTGTAGTAATTTGAAATGGATAGAAATTTAAGTAAATCAATTTAACACTAGTGTCATCATTTGAATTTATATGACCGTTATTTGAAGTGTTTTGCTAGATAAAAATAATGGCGAGTTAATCTACTTTAATCGCGATGTTTTTTACATCTTTGTGGTGTAATAAAACACCGTTTCGCTAATTGTATTAAAATAGACCCCTGTTGGCAGAATAAAACACTGTTCTATCATTATTTTTGAATATATCTGTTTTTGGAAATTGATTGGCTGAAATAAAACCCTGATCTACTATTGTAATTGTACGGACATCTATTTATTTTCTCAATAAATTATATTGGCAATATAATGTTGAATTGATTGATGTAAATATCTGTATCTGTTATTCTGGGCTGTTATGAAATTGAATGGTAACTTAATTAAGTACCATTGGAATTTTTAAGCCTACTTTTCCGATTGGAAGTGGACTGTTGAACCAAAATTGTTTAAGGATGGTTATTTTTATTAATGATATTTTAAAGTTAGTTAGTAAATATTTTGATAATGATTTAAAATAATTAATTTATTATTATTAAAAATTGTTTAAAAAGTATTAATTATTGTTCTAAAGTTATTAGTTATTTAATCGTTTAAGGTATATTAATTATTGGTTAAAGTTATTTTATAGTGATTATTTAAAGTTAATTATTACTTAAGAGACTAATTGGTATTAAACTATATTTATTTCAAGGATACATTTATTAAATATAAATAATGTTTTAGAAATAATATATTATATAGTATACTTTTATAAATAAGTATTTTATTAATTAGAACTTGGAAAATTTATATTGAAAACTTTATAAGTATTATTTTGGAAAATTATTAAACAAAGTTTTTCGGAAAGTAATGGTATATTTTTATTGCGTAATCGGAAGCAGTGACTGCATGTAATTAAGTTTTGGATTCCTCTAGGATATAGACATAATCATTGAGCTGTGAATCCATGGTTGATACCGTAGTAGTGCTTTCCCAGATTTATTTTAAATGGTTTCAAATATTTTGAAATGAATGGTTTGTGAATATACTTATCCGGTGAGATAAGCATATGTTGTTTGATTAAGTAATTTAAATGTATTGAAATTTAAATTAATAAGGCTTAATGTTTTCAATGGGAAATGAAACCTATGGTTGGATGGTTGTATATTTGATAGTTAAATAACCGACTATCAAATCTGAACCCAAAAACAAAACTATGGGAATATCTAGAAGAAACATGGGAATTATGTAGCACAGCTACCGTTCGAGGTGTTATACTGTACATATAAACTCGTTTCGTTCTTCTAGGACGTTTATAAGGAAATCCATCAACTAACTTTTAGGAGGTGATCTCCGATCTTATTTTCATCGGTGTATTTCCTAAAGAACCGGGGTTGACTTTACCGGAAATATCGAACATTGTTTCGAAAAGACCGTGATCGGATAAGTTATCTGAAAACCACGTCGACTCAACGAGTATGTTTTCGAATAAAAACAAGAGCATGGAGAAGTGAAGTGTAAGGGCTAATCGCTACTAATCCTGAGGATTTTTCAAAAATGGATGTAGTAGGAATAGTGTTTTAAGCTCCGTTTGGACCCAAAACGGACTTGTATGGATGAATGCTATCAGAACATTGTCATTGGAGGACAGTGAGCATTCTAAGTGAAATTCCTTAAAAAGGTAATCGTAGCCTCTAGACTCATCAACCGAGAATGACTGAAAAGCAGGGAAGATGCAGCAAGGCTAAGTGGGCGGCATCCAATTAGGGTATGTTTAACACCTTTCTAGATACCCTCGGATATTATATATTATGGATACGGTTGCATGCGGAAGAGTTCTCGGAAAGGGTGGGAACACCCGAGGGGATAGCATATTCGGTCTATCCAGGTTAGGGATAGTCCGATCTTTTATTGCAAGGGATCCCGATGTGGTCCTCGATACATTGTTGTAGACATGTGCTATGATAGGTGATACCCCAGTACCTAGTCATTTGTATGGAATCCATTATCGAATAAGCACCGTATGGTTTTGATTGTTCCTAACTATGCTAAAACGTGAGATATGAGGATTCTAGCTATTTGAATAGGTATTTGTACATAGACACTATTATAATATCATTGGATTTACTATAAAAAATGTTTTGGTTATCGTGGAGGAAAAACCCATCGTGTTTATGTGTGTCATGGTCTTACGGGATACTTTGATTTTTAAAGGATTTTGGAAATTTATAACGAATAAAATTCCTTGTGATTTAAATTCTCATGTTGGTTTTACCAGACTGACCCGAGCATGGTTTTTCCTATGTGCTCGGGTCAGACTGAGCATATTTCCAGGTTTAGCTGGAAGGAGTGGAACTTCGGGAGAGGAGCTGGAGGGCCAAAGTCGTATTCTCATAGATGATTATATTCGGTTGCATTTAGTTGTGTGTATAAGCAATTGTAAGGATAGATGGTTATAACTGTCTGTGCTGAATAGGTGTATACTCTGACTAATGTCTGTGGATGTTTTAAGTTACAGTTTTGTTTTATGTAAAGACTTGTTCTATATTATAGATTATTCGTTTCTTCTGTGAGATTCTATGTTATTCTAGTTTTCTTTCAATCTTCTTTCTACTTTTCTTACTATCCGCTTTTCTGTTCAATTTGGACTGGACTAGTGTGGTAAAGTGACAGTTCGAACTGTAAAGAAAACGTGGGTCGTGACATTAGTATTGATTTTATGACATATTTTTTATTGAAAAACCTATCAAATGACATCCATATGCCTTGCCATTTCAGTATATGGTTAGAAATGATATTTTAAAGATGGGTTTCAAGTTCTATAATTTTATGAATTAATATGGATTTATTAATAATTTTGTAGTGAAGAAAATGGATATTTGGGTTTAAAATTAATTACCGTAATTATATATGTGTGTGTGTGTATTGGGTCAGGAATTTAAATATGTTAGAAAAGATATTAAAAGTAAGGGGGGATTAATTTAAAGGACAAAGATTTGTATATTTTTTGCCTCAAAGACATGATCTCAATATTTTTACCACAAGGACAAACGTTCTTCTAAAAATTATTCGTAAGGACAAACATTTTCCTAAATTATTCATAAGGACAACAAAACTGCTACCGAGCTAAAAACTGATACCTAAAAACTGCTACCGATAACTACAAACTGGTACCTAAAAACTGCTATCAATAACTAAAAACTAATACCTACAGAAAGTTGTCCTTCAGGATAAAATATTGAAGGTTTGTCCTTGAGACTAAAAAGCTGTGAAATTTTGTCCTTAACAATAATTTCCTGTAAAAGTAATTTACGAAAATTTTTATTGAATTTTCCTAAGTTTTTTAATAAATATATAAAATTATTTAGGGTATAGGATGTAAATGTTTTATATGTTTATAAATGGAGAAGGGGCTATTTGCAAATGATTTTGTTAAATTCTATGATTTTGCAGCACCATTCAGAAAATATTTTGAAAAGTTAAAGCAACCAATTATAAAACGAAAATAAGCAGGTTAGTTGAAAAGAATTACCTAAATAAGTTAAAAATCAGGTTTCATAAGGTTCTGATGCTTCACCATCTTTGGCAGCCACCTTTCGACTTAGTACCTCCGCTTCCAGCCTGATCGAAACAAATGCACATGGTATCAAAGACTTGGTACATAGTGAATTGGACATAAGCGATAGGTATAGAGTCGAAACCTAGGATTTCGAAGGGGTCGAAACCTTTTATGGCTTTTAAATGGAAATGCGCCTGCTTTGCTTTTGAAAAGAATGGTTTCGAATAAGATAGCTTTCAACGTGGTCAATGGTTTTAAAGAACGAATGCTTTTAAATGAGGTTGCACCTTTATTTTAAAGAAAATGTTTTTGATAAGGTCGAAACCCTTGTTGCCGCCTTTTTCTTTTCGTCCTAGATTGGATTCGAAAGGAACCCTTTGCTTTAAAATTTTGAGTTGGTTCTCCAATACTTTCGAAGGGATATGTTTCGACACCATCCACTTCTTTACTTAGGAGATTGTTTTCGAAAGAATTACTTTCAACTTAGGTGTTTTAGGACTCTATTTGATATTATGAAAGTTAAACCCAAAGGTTTGGAAAGGAATGGTTTTGAAAGGTTTTTCCACATGTTTTAACTTGAAACTAATGCTTTCGAATGGTTTGTTTTAAGTAGTATACTTTGATGCTTTCGAAAAGTAACCAATAATGGTTTCGAAAGGAATGGTTTCCAGTATTTACGAGAGGTTTACCTTAGTTTAAATGGAAGGTTTGCAATGGTTTCGAAAGGCATATTTAAAGGATTTTAAAAGAGGATGTCTAAGGTTTATAAAGCTTTCGAAGAAGGTGTTTTCAATGTTTCAAAAGGAAAACTGCTAATGGTTTTGAAAGGTATGTTTGGCCTTTAGGCCTAAGGTTATTAAGTAAAGTAGTTTATTTATATTGGAAGGGGCACTTTCAATAGTTTCGAAAGAGGTACTTTTAATGGTTTCAAATAATATTGTTCAAAGGTATTAAACAAAGGTTTCGAATGTTTTCATCAACAATGTTTTGTGTAAAGCATATATGATGGCAAAGAGATTTGAGCCAAGCAAATAGTTTATTTTCCTTGTATAAGTATGATTTAAAAGGTTAAATCATTTTGGAAAGGTTTCAAGGAAAATTTAAAGGGTAGTTAACCCTAAGTAAAATGAATCGGATAATTGTATATCGAATGGGACTGGTATAGGGTCACACTCTATTCATTGGCTATAGCCCCTAGCTAATTTTAGTCTAAAATTCAAGTATGTAGGGCCCAGTCACAGGTAGACTTAAATGATGGTTACATATAGAAAGGAATATATATGTACAGAGATAGCTTATTAGTGAGACCGCAAAAACATTAGGATCAGATGTCCCTTGAAGAAGTAAGTTAACGACAGACCATCCAGAATTATGTCTAACAGTTGTTAGATTATTTGTTTAGTTTGTCCCGTAGGCCCGAGTCAGCCAAAGGTTAGTAGATAGCCAACAAAACTATATTTTGATTGGACAACAGGTCCATTTATTACCGATTTTAAGCATTTATGATATTTGCTATTATTAATATAATCGGTTTGACGAACCAGTTTATTGCAGGATTTTGATTTGCAAAAGGATATGTTTTAAAGAGATATTAGTGAGGGGAAACTCGTTCCGCTAAATGGCGTGGCCTCGCTTAATATCAGTATACCGATATGTAATAATATTATTCACACCAGGCTTTATGTCCGACTCAAAGTTTATGTTTTTCCCCTTAAACCCTTGGGTGCTGAAAATTAATTTGAGTACATTGAGAGTTTGGATTTATAGGTTTAGTAGGTGGATGAATAAAGCTTTTGAAGACGAGTAGGGGGCTGATGCTAGCTATATTTAGGAATTGTTTTGTTTTATTTCCGCTGTGTTGTATTAAGTTAGTTATGACTAATTAGTACTCTGGTCATCAAAGAGTGCATCTTCATATGTCGCCTATGGCGTATTTTGTAATAATTATATTTGTTCTAAACCTGGAAAACGTTTTGGATTATGTAAATTGGATATGAAAAGTGGTTTTGAAATGTAATCAGAAAAGTGTTTTAATCTGTGATGGTTTTATTTCATTTTTAAGTGCTTCTGATATTATGGATATCATTAACATTACCGTATTTGGTCAGCGGATGTTAAAACTATGGACGACTGCAGCATATGTGGCGCATAGCTTCGGGCCTCTAGATAGGGGATGTTATAACTGGTATCAGAGCATAGGTTTATGAAAAACTTTAAATAAAAAATATTTTTGAAAATATAATCCTAAGAAATTAGAGATAACATCGGGGAATGGGTATAGTAACATACTTGTATTTGCTATATATAAGTGTACGCTATATTTCTATTCTCTTATCTCTCTTAGACTATTCTTCTATATCTTATGTGGCTTGAATACAAATATGGATGGTTGAGGTGGAAGAGTTAAACTTGGAGGGGGAAGCACGACTATAAATGGAAATGCTCGACCAAATATAAGTAGGAACCAAGGTTAGGCGCATGCTGAAAATGTGGGTTCTGGAGTCCCCCGAGTAGACATGGTAGTAATGTATCAGTTCATTGTCAACATAATGCAGCGGGAATTGATGCTGGAGTAGTTGGAGGAAATGCTGGAGGAGGAAACCAAGAAGCTCCAATGGTGAATAACTGTGCTATTCTGGCTCGGCTGGGAGGAAAGTCGTTTATTGGTACTAAAGACGCAATCGAAGTGGACAACTGGTTACTTCATTGCGAGAGGATTTTTGCAAACTTAGGACTCAATGATGAGCAGAAAAGGGGACCCGTCTCTAGACAACTTCAAGGTGTAACACTGTTTTGATGGAACAGTGTGACAGTTGGAGTCAACGAGGAGAATATGACATGGGAAGAATGTAGGAGGAGGTTTTGTAGGATTGATTTCATCATAGAGGCGTGATGAATAGAGTGATAATATTAATTATAAAAATTTAATGCGGAAGTTTATAAAATATTTTCAACACAGATATATCAGAATAATAGCAGCACGGATAATAGCAGAATAATAAATGCAGAAATAGAACAACACAGAATTTACCCAGCTTCGGCAAAACCCTTCCAACATGCTGCCTCCATGGTTTCAACTAGAAATTAGATAGTCAGACGCTTACACACATAAACTTGGGACTCCCGCTATCGAATAACCTAACTCTATGCTCAAAACCCTACCACAACTCAGCTACTGAGTTGCGAATTCTCAAACTATGCCTTGTAATTTATCCCCTAGTCACTCGACTAGTAATTACAAATGTTCAAAGAAGAAAATACAAAGTAAAAATAATTAAAAAGAATAAAACCCTAATTTTAAATACTTTAAAGCCCAATAACAGTAAAATTATAAGCCGGTCCAAATTCACTAAAATAATAAGAGTAAATCCCTTTCACATTTTATTACTTCATCCCATCCTTATTTGGTGAAAATGGCGGCTCGTCGCTTGCTCGAAAATTAGGGCTTCTGTTAATATCGAAGAACTCGATTGATTATTGATCGATTACAATTACTGTTCTTCTGATTTGCTTGGATAATCGATCGTCTCCTTGATTCGAATACAGCTCCTTCGATTTAGATTGAGTTCAACTATGAATTCAGTATGTAATTTGTTACTTTTGCTTTACTGTTTTGCTTGCTTGAACTCGATGGATTATGAAAGCCGATAATGAATGGGTTTATATAGGATTCGAATTCCTATTTTCTCGTTCGTTTGAATTTGTCATTTAATTTATCTCGGCCACCGATCTTCGTTTGGATGCTTGAGATTAATACTGACTTGTTCAATTCGTATATATTTTGTTAGCTTGATTCCCCCGGCTTTGAATTGCCTTGCTCACCATGGTTTCGGATTTGCTGGCATTTTGTTACTTTGATCACTTGATATTGATATTGTTCTTCACTCTGTTGACTTTGGCTTGTACCTTGATTTACTTGCGGCCTTGACTTTATTATGCTCTGCATATACTCTCTGATTTTGTTCATCCTGTCACTGCATACACGTATACTTGTGTATTTGCGCATGTATATATGTATGTAATGCTTTGTCCACACTGTGTTGATTGAAACGAAATTGCTTGGTTACTGACACTACTTCATCGATTTGTATATGCAACTGTACTGGTTTACGCTGATATCTGTCTACTGTGCTCCGAGTCTGCACTACATATATGTCCATTCGTGTGTGTGTTCGTATATAAATGTATGTGTGTTTGGGCTTTGCCTCTATTTGCTTGATGTCTACATGTTGTCTGGTTAGCTTGTCTTTGGTTGTGAATTGAGTTGATGTTTTGGTTGAATGCATGTTCACTTTTTTGTACTTCTAGTGTGCCATGATTTGTGTACTTGTCTGGTTATATAAATATATACGGGTGTGAATTTCTGATGACTTTGTGGTCTTGGTTTATCGAACTGTTTATAAGTTTTGTAGCTCTGGATTTGACTTGACTTGATAACTGCTGATCTGTACATGTCACTTTATATTTATTGCACTACTGTTATGGCTTTGTAAAGGTATTGTTTTGAACATGGCCACTGTTAGTGATACTGTTGCGTATATGTTCACATGTTGTTTTTACATGGATCATCATGAAATCAGTTGAGTTGTTGTTTGTTGTGACCAGATTTGAGTTTTATTCATGTGTATACAAATGGGTTTTGGTTGTTGCTACTTGTATCAATCCATATCATCTTTCCAGGCTTGAGTTTTGCATATCAGGTTCACTTGAGTCTTGATACATTGTTTTGTATTGCATGTTGTATTGAAGTTTCTCTGACTAGTCTGGGTTCAAGTGAATACTAAATTGATGCATGCTTTGTTCCTTCGAGTCAGTTTGCATTTGGAAATTGCTGTTTCAATTTGGTCTGGTTGGACTGTCTAGCCTCTGTTTTCATGTGTACGACTTGAACTTTGGTCGAGGCTTGATTTATATGTCTTGACTATTCCATTTTGATTTTGCACCTGTGTTGAATCCAGCTTATAATTTGGTTTGACCTTGTGCTCACCTATCCCTGCAATTTTATCAAGTGTATATATCGGTGTGCACGGCCTTATGGCATATACAGTGATACACTGTGCATGTCACACGTTGTTCGTGTATGATGAATCCAAAATTAAATGATGACGAACAACCCAAATAACTGAGGCAAATAATATTTTTAATTTTAAACTGCAAAAATGTTTTCTTTTCAATTTTACTGCGTTGGTGTTTATTTTACAGATTTGCTCAGATGCTAGATTCAATCTGGAATAGAGTTGAAGAATAATGCGAGGGAATGAGCGATATATAGTGAGGATAGTTGTATAAATTTAAATGTATTGTAATTGAAATTTTGTATATATAGTGAGAGCATAAATTTGTACTATTCAAAATTGTAATAAATATTTGTTTGAATAAAATATCTGTTTGAATTTAAATTATGCGTTATTTATTTTATTCAGCAAATATTTATTTAATCTGTGAAAATAAAATAGTACAATAACAATACATTTAAATGAATATATATGTTTATTATCATCAAACAAAAATCATATACTCGCATATTCAACAATCTCCCCCTTTTGATGATAACAAACATATATTTAAGATTTTGTATTAATTAAATGTATTTGATTATTCAATTTGCTCCCCCTATTTGAATGCTCCCTCTCCACACCAAGCTCCCCCTTTATATATGCATGTAAATAAAAAATATGTAAGTGAGCCTAGATTCAAATAGAAAATATTTGACCTTTATTTGCCAAATCTTAACTTTTCTCTCCCCCTTTTATTATCAGCAACAGAGTAATAGTGTTAGAAAAATAGAGATAAACTGGTAGACATTAATACAACATTAATATTCAATCGAGTATAAATATTAAATTTCAATAAAAAATCAAAAATCATAAATACTCTATTTGACGCATGTTCCACTTTAGAATGATAGGGATGATGTCATCATATGAAACCATATAGTTGTGTCAATTTGTGGTATGTTTATTTCAGGAATTTGAATATCTACTAACCATGTATAACGGTTAGAAATTTAATGATATTAGTAGTATTCCAAATTTTAAAAAAAAATGAATTCAAGTTTCTTCTAACCATGCATAACAGTGAGGACTTTTAAATGGGATTAGAATCAACTTATCTATTTAATCGATTAATTTTGATATGCATTCCATACATGCATAACCGTGAGGACTTTTAAATGAGCAAGGAAGTACATAAAAAATTCCAAGTAATTCACCCATGCATAACCGTGAGGACTTTTAAATGAGAGTGAATACTTTGGATGTTTTTAAAAAAAATATGAAATGAAAAAGAAACGATTTCCCGTTTAAAATACCACATATCGACATACTATATTGGATTTTGATGAGTGATGGTCGATAGAAATATGATAGAAATAGAAATGGTCATGGAATCTTTACCAAACGAAAGTTTTTGTAACTCTTGTTTAAATTTCTAAAGAAATTTACTAAATATACTGTCTTGAGTTATAATATATGATTAATATCAACACTCATTCAATCACTATTTACCTTTTCAATAATTAATAGGTTGAAAAGATTTGTTAAATAAGCAAAAAGTCAAATTTCTAAAACTCCTAAACTGAGACGTAGTTTATAGAAACTATTTTCTAGTAGGGGTTTTGTAAAAATGTTTGCCAATTGAGAATCGGTTGAAATGAAATTTATGCAGATATTTTCTTTGGAAATATGATCTCTAATAAAATGATGTCTAACGTATATATGTTTTGTTTGTAAGTGATATGTAGGATTATTTGTGAGATCAATTGCGCTTTCGCTATCACACATTAGTGGTACACATTTAAAATTTAGACCATAGTCTTGCAAAATTTGTATCATCCGTAAGATTTGAGCAAAGCAACCACTTAAAGAAATATACTCTGCCTCTGTGGTGGATAATGCAATACAATTCTGCTTTCTGCTTGGCCATGCTACTAATGAAAGTCCTAACATAAAGCATGCTCCACTAGTGCTTTTTCTAACAACTAGACTTCCAGCATAATCTGCATTTGAAAATCCTTTTAATTATCGTTTGTTGGATACCAAAGACCAAACCGTGGGGTATGCAACAAATATCTTATAATTCTTTTAACGGCTTTTAAATGAGATTCTTTTGGGTTAGATTGAAATCGTGCACTTAAGCAGATAGAAAACATGATGTCAGGTCTAGAAGCAGTAAGATAAAGGAGTGATCCAATCATACCTCTATATTATTGCTTTTGATCAACTGCCTTACCTTTTTCATCCTTGTCAAGTTTAATTGTTGTACTCATGGGGGTTCTTGCTGCTTTAGCATCTTTCAATCCAAATTTGTTGACAAGTTCCCTAATATATTTTGTTTGAGAAATGAATGTACCTTTATCGCTTTGTTTGATCTGAAATCCTAAAAAGAATTTTAACTCTCCAACCAAGCTCATTTCAAACTTTTCCGGCATAATTTTTTCAAATTTCTCGTACAACAACTTGTTAGTAGCACCATAAATGATGTCATCAACATATATTTGAATAGTCAAAAAATCATCATTTTCATGCAACAGAAATAGTGTGTTCTCTACACAGCCTTTTTTAAGTTTATATACATGGTTAGGATATTCATGACTTTTCAAACCTTCTGCTCATTCAACAAATACATCTTCTTTTAAAATTCCACTAAGAAAAGCACTTTTAATATCCATTTGTCTTAGTTTAAATCCTTTGTAGCAAGCAAAAGCTAACAATATCCTACTTGATTCTAGTCTAGCTATTGATGTAAAACATCAAAGTCAACTGCTTCAATTTGGTTATATCCTTTAGCGACTAATCTAGCTTTATTTCTAATCACATTTCCACATTCATCATATTTATTTTTAAAAATCCATTTTGTTCCTACGACTGGATAATCCTTAGGTCCAGGTGCTAGATTCCAAACATCATTTCGCTCAAATTGATTTAGCTCTACTTGCATGGCCATAAACCAGTTTTCATCATTAAGAGCTATATCTATGTCTTTGGTTCTATTTCTGAAATAAATCCACTATATAGACACAAATCACACAGATTTCTAAAGGAGGAACGAGTTTGTACACCTGTGGTAGGATTCCGCTTACCAATTTTGGAGGATGATCTGCTTTGAATTGCAGTCTCTCTGGATCCAGATTCCTTCGGACTTCTTTGCAGTTTCTTTTGGTTTTTCATTTTCATCTTTTTCGTTCTCCTCTTTAACATTGATTTTGATTGTTTCCTGATCATCAATGCCTTCGTCAAATTTCACACTGATTGACTACACAATTGTTTTAGTCTTATTGTTGTAGACCCTATAAGCTTTGATTCTAGAAGATTATCCTATAAACATGCCCTTATCAGCTTTTGCTTTAAATTTTCCAAATTGATCACCTGTATGGAGAATATAGCAAGGACACCCAAATACTTTGAAGTAAGCAATGTTTGGTTTATTTTTGAACCATAACTCATAGGGTGTTTTGTTAAGAATCGGTCTAATCATAACTCTATTCATTACATAACAAGCTGTATTTACTGCTTCTGCCCAAAAATACAAAGGTAGTTCATACTCATTTATCATAGACCTAGCCAACTCTTGCAATGTTCGATTCTTTCTCTCAACTAACCCATTTTGTTGTGGAGTACGTGGTGTAGAGAATTCATGTTTGAATCCATTTTCATCGCAAAAAATTTCAAATTCATAATTTTCAATTCTCCACCATGATCACTTCTTAACGAAATAATAGAAACTCCTTTTTCATTTTGAACTAATTTTGTGAATTTTGTGAAGTATGGAAAAGTTTCTGATTTTTTAGCTAAGAAATATACCCATCTATATCTTGAGTAATCATTAACTAACACAAAACAATATTTCTTACCACCTAAGCTAGCAATGTCGTTAGGTCCAAATAGATCCATATAAACTAGTTCAAGAACTCTAGAAGTGCTTACATTGTTCTTGGCATGAAACAATGATTTTTTAAGTTTTCCCATAGTACATGCTTTACATAAAATTTCTGTTTCGAAATCATGTGATAGCAACCCTCTTACCAAATCTTTTCTTTTCAATTTTTTTAACAGATTCATGCTAGCATGCCCTAATCATATATGCAATAAATTTACTTCTACATCCTTAACTACCAAACATTTTGATAGGGTGAGATCATCAAAAGATAGAGAGTATATATTACCTTTCCACTTACTCAAAAATATGATTTCTTTTGATGATTGGTCAACAATTTTGCACAAGTCCGAGTCAAAATAACATTCATACCTTTATCACATAGCTGGCTGATTGATATCAAATTGTGGTGCATATTTTCAATATATATTACGTCATTTAAGGTAAATGTATTGTTACCTACTCTACGTTTACCGACAATTCTACACTTGTCATTGTTACCCATTGTGACTCTGCCACCTCTGTACTTTTCTAAGCAAAGGAACTTTGATTTGTCGCCTGTCATGAGCCTGCAGCCAGAATCCAGGTACCATTGTTGTTGTTCCTTAGCCTGCTAGCATACCTACACAAGAAGAGAGTTTAGTGACCTATTTGTTTTTATAGCCATGATTGTTAGTGGAAACAAATTTTGAAAAATAAGTTTGTGGAGACCCAAAACTGTTTACATATGTTCCATTTGACACCTAGATTTGTTTAGCTATAAGGTATTTTATATTTGTGCCTTTTGGAACCCAAATTGGTATAGTTTTCACGTGTTTGGGTCTATGCCAACAAATATTGTGATTGTGTCCAGTTTTTCCACAAATCATGCACTTAGAATATACTTGATTAATTTTTCTTCTAATAAGTTCGGGGTGAGTATACCCAAGTCCTTTTCTATCAATATTAACTGTTTGTTTTCCTAATAGCATATTTAATGATCTTTTGCTTTTGGATGATTTCTCCAAAGTTGTAGACAATTGTTGGACTTGTGTTTTGAGAGATTCATTTTCGTTTAATATTTGAGTGCACTTTTTAGTAGAATTTTCTATCCTCGTGTTTTCAATCTCTTTCAAAGCCAGAATTTCATTTTCAAGTGATTTAATTTTAATTTATGATTTTCTAATTTCTTCTTCAAACGATGGACACTTGTCACACTTAGGGCATTTGTTTTGATAGTTTTTAATTAATTGATCAAGCTGTTAATTGAATTCTATCAAACTATCTATTTGTGATTCAATTTTACCATATTTCTTCCTAAGACGTTCAAAGCACCCATTTACCTCGTGAAAATATATAAGTCATTTAAAATGAGTAAGTTTTGATACCTCACTTGGCTCGTCATCATCACTGTTAGTTATTTCGCCATGAAGACATAAATTTGCTTTTTCACTCTCACTGCCAGTGCTATCGCTTTCATCTTCATCGCATTCATCCCAAGTAGCTGCAAAACTTCTCCTTTTCAGTTTATTTCATTGGCTGAGTCGATTTTGGGGGAAAGTTGCCTTGATATGGCCTGGTTTATTACACTTGTGGAAGATGATTTCTTGTTTTTCTGAATTGTCTAGAACTTTGTTTATTCTGCTCTTTACACGATGATTTTTGGGCGGATTGCGATATTTGTGATTCCAATTTTTGAATATTATTATTAATAGTGCTAATTCTGCTTCACCATCATCATCTTCATTTTCAGTTGTTCCTCTGAGAGCTATTGATTTCTTTCGAGTGTCGCCTCCTTCACGCTCTTCCTTGAATTTCATTTCTACCTCATAAGTGGTGAGATTTCTGAGAGCTCTTCAACCTTGATTTGTTTCAAATCCTTTGATTCTTGAATAGCTGTGACTTTTGCTTCAAAACTCCATGGAAGGACTCTGAGGATTTTTTGAACTATTTCCAATTCTGTGTATGATTTTTCAAGAGCTTTTGATTTATATACAATATTGGAAATCATCCGTACATCTCTTTGACATTTTCTTCCTTGACCATTGTGAAATTCTTGTATTCGCTACTTAGCATGGCAAGGCAAGATTCTTTGACTTGAGACGTCCCTTCGTGAGTCACTTCGAGTGTGTGCCATATTTCCTGCGCAGTTAGACAATGTGAGACACGATTAAGTTAAAATTGATCCAATGAATAGATAACAGAATTCATAGCTTTAGCTTTTGCATTTTGTAATGTATTTTCTGGCTCTGTCCATTGATCCATCGGTTTATCTATTTCCTGATTATCTACAATTATAGTTGATGCTCTATAACTGTCTCAACAATATTCCAAGGTGTTAATGGTTTAGAAATTTTCATTCAATTTTTCCAGTAAGCATATTCAACATTGAACATTGGTGGTCTAACTATTGACCGACCCTCAGCAAAAGCATTATTAAAAGAAGCCATTTTAAAAATTCAACTTTTTAAAACAAAAATTGATTTTTTTTAAAATCAAATTTTTAAAACAAAAGCTGACTTCTAAACCTCGCTTTGATACCACTTGTAGGATCGATTTCACCCTAGAGGGGGGTGAATGGGGTAATACTATTAATTATAAAAATTTAATGCGAAAGTTTATAAAATATTTTCAACACAGATATATCAGAATAATAGCAGCATAGATAATAGCAGAATAACAAATGCAGAAATAGAACAACATACAATTTACTCAGCTTCGGCAAAACCCTGCCTACATGATGCCCCCAAGATTTCTACTAGAGATTAAATAGTCAGACATTTACACACGTAAATTTGCAACACCCTCTATCGACTAACCTAACTCTACGCTCAGAACCCTACCACAACTCAGCCATTGAGTTGCGAATTCTCCAACTACGTCACGTAGTTTGTCCCTAGTCACTCAACTAGTAATTACAAATGTTTAAAGAAGAAAATACAAATTCAAAAAAATCAAAAAGAATGAAACCTTAATTTTAAATACTTTAAAGCTCAATAACAATAAAATTGTAAGCCGGTCCAAATTCACTAAAATAATAAGAGTAAATCCCTTTCTCATTTTATTTCTTCAGCCCATCCTTATTTGGTGAAAATGGCAGCTCGTCGCTTGCTCGAAAATTAGGGCTTCTGTTAATATCGAAGAACCCGATTGATTGTTGATCGATTACAATTGTTGTTCTTTTGATTCGCTTCGGCAATCGATCGTCTCCTTGATTCGAATACAGCTCCTTTGATTTAGATTAAGTTTAACTATGAATTCGGTATGTAATTTGTTACTTTTGCTGTTCTATTTTGCTTGCTTGAACTCGATGGATTATGAAAGCCAATGATGAATGGGTTTATATAGGATTCAAATTTCTATATTCTCATTCGTTTGAATTTGTCATTTAATTTATCTCGGCCATTGATCTTCGCTAGGATGCTTGAGATTATTACTGAATCATTCAATTCATGTATATTTTGTTAGCTTGATTCCCATGGCTTTGAATTGACTTGTGTTATCCCAAATTTTGGACAAAACTGGAATATCAATGTTGTGTGCGTTTCCACCACGACCGGAGCAAGAAGAAGCCAGCGAGCGTGCATAAGTCAGGGATTTCACTCAAGTATGAAACAAGATCTCATTCGGCATTCGAAACTCCAAAGAGCTCATTCGGCATTCCTAGCTCCGATCCACCATTCGGCACCGGACCATTCGGTGCCGGACCACCATCTCAACCTCCAACATCTCCACTTCCATCCCCCTGCCGAAACAGACTTCTTCACCAATCGCCGAACCAACCTCCGCCGAACCAACACCAACATGCCTCCATGCTCCGCCGAACCAACATAACCGAACCAGCCACCTTCCATCCACTACCGAATATCGACACCGGACCAGAAACAAGGAAGCCACCACCGGACCAACCTACCACCGGTCCAACCATCCCAGCTACGACCGAACCAAAGCTTCGCCGAACCAGAACGCTGCCAGGCCAGATTGCTTCAGCCCAAGCCCACCAGCAGCTATAAACATCCAAGGCCCCTGCCCCCAGCCTCACTCTATAAATAGAGGGGCAGGGGTACAACAATGGGGGACAAGTTTGAGAGCTCAAGCCTGGAAGGAACTCTCAAACAACTTTAGATACTTGTAATCAAAGCTTTGTACTCGTAATCTAAAGAAAAAAGGAGAATAACATATAAAGTGGACGTAGGCACGTTCTGGCCGAACCACTATAAATCTGTGTGTCTTTTACAGTTTAGTCCCTGCTTTTTATATATTTGCATAAATCACCCAAATCACTAAATACAACATAAAATCAACCAACTCATACGACTTTGGGTGTTTGCGGCCATTTTTTACGCAAACATTTTGGTGCTTTCACTGAGAAGGACCAGCTCCCGCTACATCGGATAGAAGTTGAATTTGAAAATCTAAGAGTTCAGATCTAAGAGTTATGACGAGACAAACAAGTAGAAGGCAAAGGCCAGAGAGAAGTGAACACCAAAGAAGTCAAGAGGCTTCCTCAGGAGGGAATCAAGCGTCGATCTTCATCACTAGGGATGAGATGGAGGCCATGATGAGAAGACAAGAAGAGATGATCCAGAACTTACTTCAACAAATTGGGCAAATTGGAGCACAAATCCAAGGAGCAACTGGGGTTCAGAACGGGGCAGGACCATCTGGCGCAGCACCAGAACTAGGGGGCACTCACGCAGAGCATGTTGATCCGACCCCGGGAAGTGAGATGGGGGCATCCGAACCACCTGGTAGCAATAGAGGAATGAACGTTCAGCCAGGGACGCATACACATGAAAACTCCCGCGGACTTGGGGGGCAGGTCGAAGACAGTGAACGAAAACTACAGCTTGGAGACAATGACAGATTAGCAGAGATGGTTAGAAGAGCTATGAGAGGCGGTTTAGTAAACAGAGACTTGGAAGAAGTAAACAGGAGTCCTTTTTCTTCTACGATTAGGATGGCTAGGAACCCACCAGAATTCAAGCTACCATCATTGGACATGTACAACGGAAAAACGGACCCCACGGTCCATCTAACGAAGTATATGAGACTTATGGAAGTGCTGGGGG
This sequence comes from Allium cepa, assembly GCA_030765085.1. Taxonomy (NCBI): domain Eukaryota; kingdom Viridiplantae; phylum Streptophyta; class Magnoliopsida; order Asparagales; family Amaryllidaceae; genus Allium; species Allium cepa. Next base: position 201,917,084 of record CM060931.1, on the reverse strand, counting down.
CACCAGAGGAGGTTATGGCCCGGTGCTTTCCACTGTATTTGACGGACATTGCAGCGTTATGGTTTAGGCAACTGGAAAGCGGCTCCATAGGAACATGGGCAGATTTAACTGAGAGATTCATGAGGCAATTCAGGGTTCATATTGCGAGACCCAAGAATGTGATGACTTTGGCAACCTTGAAACAGAAAACTGGAGAGACTTTGAGAAGCTTTCTAACGCGATTTAATGCGGCGGCAGCATCAGTGGATCGACCAGATCCATCTATGGTCATGATGGCGGCTGTATCTGGAATAGCTGGTAATACAGAGTTCAAGAATTCGTTAACCAAGGACCCGCCTATGAATCTGGGAGAGTTCTATCATGAGGCTGAAAAGTTTCTGCGTTTGGAAGATGCTAGTGCAGAAAGAGAGGAAGAAGATGACGTTTACGTAATCAAGAGCGGAAACCCACCTGGAAAGGGTGCGGAGACTAGCAAAGGAAAAAGAAAGGCTGAGGATAATGATGACAGGACAAAGTGGCTACGAAGAGAACCACGCTTCACCACCTATTCAGAGCTGAATGAGAGTTTGGAACGGATTTATCAGGATACCAAGGGGCAGGTTCCGTATCGTAGACCAATGCGAAGGGATCCAACCTCTGACGAAAGAAAATCAGATAAGTTTTGTGTATTTCATGAATTGAATGGTCATAACACTAATGACTGTAGGCATTTGAAGGACGAGGTAGAAGGGCATATCAGGAACGGTATGCTCCTTCAGTATGTGAGGAGGCGAACTCCAGCGGTGGAGCCAGAGCGACTGCCCTCTACGTCAGCTAGAGGTGACCCTGGATCAAGGCACCATTTGATTATCCATTGATTGCTTGATTAAAATAACAATGAACAGGTCGTAAGCTTCCACTAACGCAATTAAATCGTTTACACATGTACGAGATCGCGAACGATCTCCAGGCATGCTCTGAATGATCATTGACTGCTTCGGAGTGGGAACTTACACTTTGACATCCTTGCTTTGCTTTTGTTTCGATTTGAACATTTGAATTCTTCCTGTTTGGACATTTCTGCTGTAAGGTACTATTGCTTTAACATTTACAATTCTATGAAAAAATTATTTACTTGTATGCCCGTTGGATCGTGAACGGTCCACGAGCACCTATTGCATGGCAACGAACTGCCGAAGTCTTTGATTCGAAAAATTCCCCCAAACAATGACTCCAACACTGACAATATTAAGTCCCCCCCGGGCACACTCATTCGCCTCGAACGGCACCCGACTTCGAACAGTCACAATTCGCCTCGAACGGCACTCGACTTCGAACAGTCACAATTCGCCTCGAACGGCACCCAACTTCGAACAGTCACAACTCGCCTCGAACGGCACCCGACCGCGAACGGTCACAAATTCGCCTCGAACGGCACAACTCGCCTCGAACGGCACAACTCGCCTTACCTCAAATGGCTCGATCGCGAACGGTCGTCATTTGAGGTCCGCCACCTGATCACTAACTGTTATGCCTTACCTCAAATGGCTTGATTGCGTACGGTCGTCATTTGAGGACCACCACTTGACCGCGCACTGTCGCACTTTATCTCGAATGACTCGATCACGAACGATCGTCATTTGAAGTTAAGCGCTTGACCTTGAACGGTCCCCACTCGACCGCGCACTGTCGCACTTTACCTCGAATGACTCGATCCCGAACGGTCGTCATTTGAAGTAAAGCGCTTGACCTTGAACGGTCACATTTCACTACAGATGACTCGATCCCGAACGATCGACGCACGGATTTATGCGCTTGACCGCGCACGATCGCACTTCACCTCAAATGACTTGATCACGAACGATCGTCATTTGAAGTTAGGCGCTTGACCATGAACGGCCGCGCTTCATCCCAAATAGCTCGATCCCAAACGGTCGTCATTTGGGGCCATATAAAATATCAAGCTCTTTACAGGTTGTCAAGAGGATACGAACATCCAGCTCATGGCATTACAAAACACGCCTTCCTACCGCAAGGCATATTTTGGGGGGCAAAGTGTTATCCCAATTTTTGGACAAAACTGGAATATCAATGTTGTGTACGTTTCCACCACGACCGGAGCAAGAAGAAGCCAGCGAGCGTGCATAAGTCAGGGATTTCACTCAAGTATGAAACAAGATCTCATTCGGCATTCGAAACTCCAAAGAGCTCATTCGGCATTCCTAGCTCCGATCCACCATTCGGCACCGGACCATTCGGTGCCGGACCACCATCTCAACCTCCAACATCTCCACTTCCATCCCCCTGTCGAACCAGACTTCTTCACCAATCGCCGAACCAACCTCCGCCGAACCAACACAACATGCCTCCATGCTCCGCCGAACCAACATAACCGAACCAGCCACCTTCCATCCACTACCGAATATCGACACCGGACCAGAAACAAGGAAGCCACCACCGGACCAACCTACCACCGGTCCAACCATCCCAGCTACGACCGAACCAAAGCTTCGCCGAACCAGAACGCTGCCAGGCCAGATTGCTTCAGCCCAAGCCCACCAGCAGCTATAAACATCCAAGGCCCCTGCCTCCAGCCTCACTCTATAAATAGAGGGGCAGGGGTACAACAATGGGGGACAAGTTTGAGAGCTCAAGCCTGGAAGGAACTCTCAAACAACTTTAGATACTTGTAATCAAAGCTTTGTACTCGTAATCTAAAGAAAAAAGGAGAATAACATATAAAGTGGACGTAGGCACGTTCTGGCCGAACCACTATAAATCTGTGTGTCTTTTACAGTTTAGTCCCTGCTTTTTATATATTTGCATAAATCACCCAAATCACTAAATACAACATAAAATCAACCAACTCATACGACTTTGGGTGTTTGCGGCCATTTTTTACGCAAACACCTTGCTCACCACGGTTTCGATTTTGTTGGCATTTTGTTGACTTCGGTCACTTGATATTGATACCGTTCTTCACTCTGTTGACTTTGTCTTGTACCTTGATTTACATGCGGCCTCGACTTTGTTATGCTCTGATATACTCTTTGATTTTGTTCATCCTGTCACTACATACATGTATGCTTGTGTATTTGCACATGTATATATGTATGTGATGCTTTGTCCACACTATGTTGATTGAAACCGAAATTTGCTTGGTTGCTAACACTACTTCTTCAGTTTGTATATGCAACTGTACTGGTTTACATTGATCTCTGTCCACTGTTCTCCAAGTCTGCACTACATATATATATCCATTCGTGTGTGTGTGCGTTCGTATATAAATGTAAGTGTGTTTGAGCTTTGCCTCCATTCGCTTGATGTCTACATGTTGTCTGGTTAGCTTTTCTTTGGTTGTGAATTGAGTTGATGTTTTGGTTGATTACATGTTCACTTTGTTGTACTTCCAGTGTGCCATGACTTGTGTACTTTTCTGGTTATATAAATATATACCGGTGTGAATTTCTAATGACTTTGTGGTCTTGGTTTATCGAACTGTTTATAAGTTTTGTAGCTCTGGCTTTGACTCGACTTGATACTTTGTTGATCCGTACATGTCACTTTATAATTATTGCATTGTTGTTATCTTCATTTTGGACTTGTGGAGGTATTGTATTGAACATGGCCACTGTTAATGATATTGTTGCAATATTTACACATGTTGGCTTTACGTGGAGCATCATGAAGTCAGTTGATTTGTTATTTGTTGTAACCAGACTTGAGTTTTATTCATGTGTACACAAATGCATTTTGGTTCTCGCTACTTGTATCAATCCATATCATCTTGCCAGGCTAGAGTTTTGCATATCAGGTTCACTTGAGTCTTGATACATTATTTTGTATTGCATGTTGTATTGAAGTTTCTCTGACTAGTCTGGGTTCAAGTGCATAGCATATTGAACTGGTGCATGCTTTGTTCCTTCGAGTCAGTTTGCATTTGAAAATTGTTGTTTCAATTTGGTCTGGTTGGACTGTCTAGCCTCTGTTTTCATGTGTACGACTTGAACTTTGGCCGAGGCTTGATTTATGTGTCTTGACTATTCCATTTTGATTTGGCACCTGTGTTGAATCCAGTTTATAATTGAGTTTGACCTTGTGCTCACCTGTCCCTGCAATTTCATCAAGTGCATATATCGGTGTGCACGGCCTTATGGCATATATAGTGATACATTGTGCATGTCACAAGTTGTTCGTGTATGATGAATTAAAAATTAAATGATGACGAACAACTCAAATAATTGAGGCAAATAATATTTTCAAAAATCATTTTATTTTACACTGTAAAAATATTTTATTTTCAATTTTACTGCGTTAGTGTTTATTTTTCAGATTGCTTAGATGCTGGATTCAATCTGGAATAGAGTTGAAGAATACGAGTGAATGAGCGATATGTAGTGAGGATAGTTGTATAAATTGAAATGTATTGTAATTGAAATTTTTTATATATACTAAGGGCACAAAGTTGTACTATTCAAAATTGTAATAAATATTTGTTTAGATAAAATATCCTTTTGAATTTAAATTCTATGTTATTTATTTTATTCAGCAAATATTTATTTAATCTATGAAAATAAAATAGCACATTAACAAATACATTTAAATGAATATATATACATATTTATTATCATCAAACAAAAATCATATGCTCGCATATTCAACAGGTTTGAGGAAAGGTTTATGTCATAAATTGCTAAGTCCACTCTACTTAGGAAGTTTGCTGAGTTGGAACAGGGGGATATGATTTTGCCCGAGTAAGCGACGAGGTATAAGGATCTAACGAGATATGGTTATGCTACGATCGATACTGTGATTAAGAGGAATGAGAAGATCATCAGGGGGTTGAAGATTGAGCTTGCTAAGGCCATATTACTACATTTTACGGATCCAAGTGATGTTGTTGTTGAAATGGCCTTAAGGAATGAAGAGATGCAAGCTTTTCTTGAAAGGAATAAGGCCAAAGAAGCTCAAGGAGCGTAGAGTCATAAAAGAAAGTTTTTCCATAAGAAAGGAACTCAGAAGGGTAGAGCTGCTAAGAAGGGAAAGGCAGAAGTGGTCTGTTACAAGTATGATAAGAAATGACATTATGCCCATGAGTGCCGGACAGGCAAGGAAAAGAAGGCTGCTAATAAGAAATAAGTAAAGTGTTTCAACTGTGATCAGATTGGGCACTATAAGAACCAGTGCAAGGAGCCAGCCAAGGATGGGAAAGGAAAAATGTCTGCGTTGGAAACAGCTACCTCGGGACCAACAACATAGGAGAAAGGAAAAGCAGTGTTGGGAAGTACATTTTTGATTCATGGTGTATCAATTAGAGTTTTATTTGATACAGGTGCATCATAATCTTTTATATCTAATTTTTTGGTAGATAAGCTTAACCTAGAACCTTCATGCTTAGTTACTTCTTTTTAAGGGTTGCAAATTCAATAGAAGGGTAAGCGATACTTGTGATGAAGTGTGACCACCTACAGATTGAATTGTCAGGTCATGTATTTGCTTGCAATTTGCATGTGTTTGATTTCGTAGGGTTTTGAAATTATTTTGGGTATGGATTGATTAAGTAAGTACGATGTTTGGATATTTTGCCATGATAGAAAATTATTGCTTAAACACATTGACTGTGGTGATCGGATATATTCCATAGAAAACCCTAGCTATGAGGTAAATACTTTGTTGGGTGTTGTGGAGTTAAAAGACGAGTTGAATCGAGTTTTCGTGGTTAGAAAATTCACAGGCGTCTCTAAACCTGTAGTAGGACAACCACCGAAATGAGCCATTGAGTTTCGGATAGATTTGATACCTGCAGCAAAACCAGTGAGTAGACCACCAAATAGGATTACACCAACCGAGATGAGAGAGCTGAAGGTGCAGTTGATGGATTTGGAAGGCAAGAATTTTATTAGACCAAGCAGTTCACCTTGGGGAGCAGCTGCAGTGTTTGCTAAGAAGCCGAATGGGTCGTTGAGGTTATGTATTGATTATCGTAAGTTGAATGGGAAGGCAATAAAGAATGGATATTCGTTACCGAGAATTGACGATTTGTTCGACCAATTGAGCGAAACCAAAGTATTTTCCCAATTGGATTTGGCGACAGGGTTCCATCGGCTTAGAGTATCAGAGGATAGTATTCCTTTGTCAGCTTTTAGAATTAGATATGGATTGTACGGATGGTAAGTGATGTCGTTCGGACTGACTAATGCACCAACATTCTTTGTAGATTTGATGAAGCGAATTTTCCAAGAGCACTTGCATAGGTTCGTGTTGGTATTTATAGACGATATCTTGATATAATCTGTGGATGAAATGGAGCGTGAAGTTCATCTTAGAGTGGTGTTAGAAACGCTGAGGTAGCATCAGTAGTAGGTGAAGTTTTCGAAGTGTCATTTCTGAAAGAAGGAAGTGAAGTTTCTTGGTCATGTAGTCTCAGAGAATGGGTTGTCTATAGATCCGACTAAGATTAACGTAGTGAATAAGGAGACCCAAGACAGTGATTGAGATAAAGAGTTTTCTTCGATTAGCTGGGTATTATCAGAGGTTCATTAAGGATTTTTCATGGATAGCAACAACGATGACCATGCTAACACGAAAGGATGTGAATTTCGTTTGGGCTGATAACTGTGAGGAGGCAGTCTAGAAGCTGAAACACTTATTGATCAATGCACTTGTATTAGTTGTTCCAAAAGGAAAACAGGACCAAGTAGTATACACATATGCTTGTGGAACTGGGTTAGGAGCTGTGTTAATGCAAAGAGGCAAAGTGATTACCTATGCTTCTCGACACCTTAGATTGTATGAGGTGAGATACCTGACGCATGATTTGGAACTGGCCGTAGTGATTTTTTCGTTGAAGGTGTGGAGACATTACCTTTTGGGAGAGAGATTCAAGTTATATACGAATCATAAGTAGTTGAAGTATTTATTCTCTCAAAAGGAGCTGAATATGAGACAGCAGAGGTGGTTAGAGGTTTAGTCGCTTATGACTTTCTTATTGAGTTCACACTAGGAAGTGTAATAACGTTATAGATGCACTTAGTAGGAAACATCAGAATATAGTGTTCGCGATGATAGCTGAGTGGAAAGATTAGTAAGCGTTAACAACATGCAAAGTACAGTGGAGGTCTAAGAGTAGTCCTAGTACGGAGACTGTAGTGTTGTCATGTTTAGAAGTTCGATCGATGATGATCAAAAAGATTTAAGCAAGGATAGGATCCAATGTTAGTTGAATGGATCAAAAAGTTAAGGGATGCAATAGAGAACGGTGACTTCAAAGATTTCAATCTTGACTAGAATGGGTGGTTAAGAAAGAAAGGAAGATTGCGTGTCTCGAATGTGGAGGACATTGTGAAGGAAGTTCCTGAGGAATGCCACTGTTCGAAGTTCACTATTCAACCGAGAAGAACTAAAATGTTTCAGGAAGTGAAGGAAAATTGTATCAGTTAATTTACATCAATACATCAGAGTTACAACATTTACACAAAACATTGGACAGTTAAAATCAACATGTCCCAGATAAACTACAATATATCATAGCGGAATACACTCCATACGTTCCTGCCATCCAGCTCGCCTCCTGAGCTCTAGAACGTCCATACCTGAAAATCTGTAATACTCGGTCTGACCCGAGCATACATCAAAGTAACACCCGGGTCAGGCTGGAAATCAGCGTGAGTAAACCCATATAATATGAATATCAAGCTATATAACTTATCAATTACCAGGGTAACTCGTACCTTTTATGAGTTCTTACTTATTATAGTCAATCATTTTTCACACACAAAAGTTCTCAGGTTAGATGTCTAGATTACTTAACTTATTCCATTCCAGCCTGATTAATCTCACATATCCAAATTAAAAGTAATTTAGATTACTAATCGAAGTGGTTCCAGGTATTGCTGATACCCGACCCCGGTCTCTTCAAATCCAATATTATTCTTTAAGTCAAATTTTTTAAGTTTGAACAATATAATTTATATTCAGGATTTTATATCCATACAACAATTCATCTCAGAAAGATAACCCCTAGTATCACAGTTCAACCAAGAATCTCATATCACAAAGCGTCACAAATCATATATTAGAGATATCAAATAATCTAAATCATTCAATATATCTTAATCATCATAAGAAAGATAAATTAATTGTACCATTCCTAGTTTATTTAATTGCTTTTAAACCCTACTTACTTAACATTAATTAATTATAACCATTAATTAATCATCGTTTAATTATCTCTCTAAATTAATTGTCCATAATTACTTTCATTAAGTAATTATCCTATTGGTTAATTATACTTAATTAATTAAGCTTTAAGTATTAATTAAATTAATTAACCCTTAAAAAAATAATCCTTTAATTAAGTAATTATCATTTAGGAAATTAATCTCTAATTACTTGCATTAATTAATCCCTAATTTCCAATTAACTAATCTCTAATTAATTTATAGCCCTTAATTATTAATTAATCAATAATTAATTAATTTCCCTTTAATTATTTCATTAATTTAATTAATCATTAATTATCCAGGACCTTAATTAACTTTAAGATAAAACATTTATCTTAATGAATTACTTAATTTTTCATTAATATGTAAATTTAAAACATTTTATCCTTTTAATTAACACTTAAATACTTAAAATAACTTAAAATTTTTAAACTCAACAAATTCAAGTAAATAAATCATATAACTTTCTTAAATCATCTATCTAATAACATTTATTATATAAAGAATAAATTTAAGAAATAGTTCAAACTTGATTCATCTTTAAATTTTTAAAACTTGCTTATATTTAAATTTTAAAACTGTTATGTTTACTTCGGGTCCAACCCGATTCTCACCCGAGCCCAACCCCGAGTGCTTCTCCTTTCTCTTATTATTATTTTTTGTTTAAACTTCTCTAAAATTTAAAACTGTTATATTTTAAAGCACTCGCGTTCGCCTGCAACAAAACTCGAGACCAAACCAAAAATTCCCGAGTTCCCTCTCGAGCAAACTCCCTATTCAACTCACGAACACAAAACTGACACATTGCCGCCACCGTGCATGTGCACACGGCATCGGCTCCCCTTCGACCAATGCTACGACCACCCACACATCGCCTACGGCACTCTCCCTTGATCTGATCACCCAGAAACCCGATATCACCCAACAAAACGAAATCGACATTTCCACCATACCTGGAACAAACGGCGCTGCCACTAAAACATCACGCTTCGCCAATCTTCGACCATCTGCATCCCTGCTACCTCGTCCCCATCCTCGTCGAAGACATGCATCGCCATTCCCCTATCTTCGATTTGAGTTCGACATGATGGCAAGGCCGTATTAACCTCGAATTCGGCATCAATCCAGATAGGGTTCAAAACCTTAAAATGTGATCGCCAGATCACTCTGGTGATGGATAAAATTCCGGCTATTTTTCCAAGGACCCTCGCCATACAAGCCTCCCTCGGCCTCGCTCACGTCGGCAAACATCCTCCAGATTGCCAGAAATCACCAAAAACCCCAAATCCGTTCATCATTCAATTCCCCCTAAAATACCACCTTAAAATTCCTCATTTTATTTTTAAAAATCATTGTTTTCGAAAAGGAATTTGAGTATATATGTGAAAACTGAAACTATATCATTCGAATTTTTGACATGCTTTTTACTTTACTGTATTTCTTCTTCCTGTAAAAAATTTATCTTCTAATTTTACTTAAAAATATTTTTAAAATTAAGATCTAGCAATTACAAACATGTTTCCTTTATACATTTTATCTCAAAAGAGTATGAGGAAGGAGATTTCGGTTTTTAAACCTGTTCTTAGTCTGCGAACACACATAAAACAGAGATATATACATATACAGACATGCACACTTAAACAAATGCATATTTATATGCATGCAAGCATTATTTACATTCATGCAAACAACATTATTTCAGACATTATTTACATGCATCAAAATTTAAACTAATTTTATCTTCTTCTTTTCTCAAAAATCTATCCATTCACCTTTTTGAAATAGAGAATAGGACAACAATTTGAAGTCTGAAAAACTGAAATTTGATCTGATCTGGAACCAGATGTCGATTTTGGACTTGAATTGCTTGCTTAAGATTAGATTAACAGTTGAACCTTGAAACTTCTACTTGCATTATCTCAGATTAAATTTTGAAGCAGCTAAAGTTGTTTCGGGTTTTGATTCTTAGAGAGGAAAGAAAAAGTTGAGAAAAGAAGAATAAGAAAAAAAAATGTTTTGCTGAAAAACCAGTTTATTCTCTAAATATTTATCATATATAATTTAAATCCTCAAAAGAAAATTTATAATGCAACTTGTTACTATGCATGCTACCTTAGATGCAAATGTTAATGGTATATATTACAATGCTTACAATTATTAATTTGTCATTAGCTAAATTGTTTTTATATATTTATATATTTATATAAAAATTTCAATTTGTTTTTTATTAATGTGTTACGTATTTGTTAATTACTTAAATCTATGTAATACATTTACACATATATATTTTAAATCTTTATATATTTACAAACTACATTTATTTTCAAGTATTACTCAAAGAAATACATGTACCTTTACCAAATCTTACTTTAAGCTAAAATTATTTTTAAATTTATAAGTATATACATAGATACTATTTTTGTGTTTAAAAATAAAACTCAACTTTAAATAAATCTTGAAAATTATCATATTAATTTCAAAAAATAACTTCCAATTCAATGTATATACCTATATATTATATTATGATCTTGATAGGATAAATTTTACCATATTAAATATTTATAAAGAAGATTATCAAATTATTGTTGCTAAATTATTTATTATATTAACTTGTTTTTATTGTGATTATATATATTCAAAATGGATTTGTATATGTATACACTTAAGATTTCAACATTATAGAGTTTGCATCCATTTATATATATTCAGATATCCTTTATGATTTTATTTGTTCAACTGAATAAAATCAGTATCCCAAAAATTACAATCAGTTAATTATCAACTAACAGATGTCCAACAATCTGGGTTATGACATTCCTCCCCCTTTGAATCTTTTCATCCTCGAAAAGGAATGAAGCCAGAATTTATTAAAATGCTTATTATCAGAAAAATTACTCTTTGATCGCTTTTTTTAGAACACTTTTAGAATCTATATCATATTTTGAAATAGTTTTTATAAAAATACTTTTTATTACTTGATGTTTCAACAAGTCCATCCTTGTTCTTAAAGAAATTCGATCATACGTTGTTCAGGCGTAGGACTAAAAATCTATAAGTACTTGGTAAACCCCTTTTTAACGCCCAGTGAAAATACTTGGAAAATATTTTATTGAAAATATAGAAAAAAATTGAAAATAGAGGAAACATCTTTGGTGAGATTGCTCTGAAAATCATCACCCCTATCATGGTCGCAATTAACCCGATGGTTACGTTGCCATCCTGGCAAAATCCATAGATAACTATTTGCACTTCGCGCCCCTCGATTACACCATGGAACGCGCTACGGATCGCAGCTACATCTGGGGTTACGTTGCTATCATATCAAAAATCCATTTAACTATAGGCATCAGCGCTGTCGAATTTCGCTGCCAAATAAAATGAACTTCTCCACTCGACCATAGATCGCAGTCTACCGATGTTACGTTGCCTTCCCGGCAAAATCAAACGTAGCCCTTTGACATTCACCTCCACACGATTTCTGCTATGGTCCACAGTAGATCGCAGCGACATCGAGTAACACTATCGTCACAGTATAACCAAAATACCTCTGTAGGCATCGGCGCCCTTGACTTTCGCTACCCAATAATCCTCAAGAACTTCAGTTTGCCTGGACTTCCTTATAGGATCCACATTAGAGCCTCCCCCTTGGGGCTCAAGGCAATACCAACCTATGGTACTCCTAAGCAGTTTATTTCAAGGGAGCACCTTTTTCCCCAAAGCCATTCTCAAAACACTTTATACTACACACATATAGTATTTTCCAAATCATACACCTAGTATGAATCCCATATAAATCTTCTTTTCCTAAAATCGATTATTCCAAAATCAATAATTCTCAAACTTGGCTTTCCAAATTTCCAAAATTGATTTTTTTCCCAAAAATCAAAATCCTTTCAACATCCATAGGTTCCAAAAACCGTTTCCCAAAATCATTCTCATAAAATCTGTGACGCCCCACCTCTATACCCACGCTAGCCAAGAACATTACAGTGAATGCTGTCAACTAGCACGGAGAATAAGGCTGTTGAGGAGCGACCATCTGTATAATTGCTTTGTGCGAGTACCGATATGCCAGATAAAAATATAACATGTCGAGAGGAAATCCGACATACCGACACAAACTCAAAGCTACTACACAGTGGCTATAATTTCTTCGGAAACAAATATAGAAATAAGCATAACATAAATCAGTCACAGACAATTCATATCACAAAGGCGGAATAAGATATGAATATTACACTAGAAAGTGTACATCAGAGTAGTGGTCTAAAAAGATCCACAATATCACAAAAGAATAGTTACACGAACTACACAAAAGAATAAGTATACACTAAGGAGTCTATATCTCAAATGTATACAACAAAATAACTACTAATCTAAGTAGTTAACCCAAAAAGTCAAGGAGTTAATCCCGGATGAGAAGTCAAGCAGAAGCACCTGTAACCTCTCGGTCTGACCCGAGTATTATTTAAGAAGAAAATAATAAACGGATCAGTCTAACTATAAATATCAGATGAAGTGATATATAATAAGAGATATGAAATAAACGTATAATAATCACAATGCCAAGCTATGATAAATAAGTAATTGAAAATCAACAAGAGATTAATCAATATCACAATAATCTACTTAAGATAAAAGGAATGTCATACTCCTAATTTCATTCACCAAGCCACAATAAATGACATATATCAATGCCCATCGTAAAAGTTGGTGAAACATAAATTCCAGAAATCAACACACGAAATCCAGAAATCACAAGGAAAAGGAACAACGACGTCGTACAACGGGACATCCGATGAACCAAATCACAATAAAAAGGATGGCCAATCCCCAAAAAAAACTGGACATCGACACACCTAAAAAGATATGCCCCATGAACAGTCGAACATCGACGCACCTAGAAAGATACGCCCCATGCCCTAGCATCGACGCACCTAGAAAGATACGCCCCATGCACAAATAAACATCGATGCACCTAAAAAGATACACCCCATGTAATGTCTAACATCGATGCACCTAAAAAGATACACCCCATGCTAAGTCGAACATCGACGCACCTAGAAAGATACGCCCCATGCATAGACGAACATCGACGCACCTAGAAAGATACGACCCATGTATAAAATGAGATGAAACTCAATAAAATGAGGAACAGTCCTCCACATAAACAAAGAGACATCGCACATTGCTAGTCTAAACCATAAAATGATCATCATGATCATCGAGAAGTGTCAATTACAATAAGCTAGTAAATATATGAGCTTAGCTTCATGTCCCATAACCACTAGCTTAACTTAAATATTTACGAACAAATTGTAGATCTCCACTAGAAAATTGTCACAAGAGGTTCAATCGAACAAGTCCAAGAATTAACCAACGAAGTAAACGCAAGCGTTTCATACCACTTGTTTTACTAAGTCGTTTAATTAGATTTCTCATACGAGTGAGGTAAAGGTTTGTATATACTAATAGATTGGAAAACGGTTTTATAAACGAATTTGGTATTAAAATAGTATTGAAATCGTTTGAGGAAAGAGTTTTGATATTTACTACTAGTATAGAAAACCTTTATATTTTTAAACTGACAAAGCACAAGGGGGATTGTAGAAACAATCAATCACAAAGATCACATTCGAAGATGTGAATAAAATCCAATGAAATCGATAAAGGATCCATCGAAGTGGATATATCTAAAATTCCCAAAGAAAATAAGTCATCAAAGATGATAATAAATGATGACAATAAATAGGATCATCACGAATCGATTTAAATTGGAAATTCAATCCAAAAAGGCAAATTGGACTAAAACAGCAGGTTCAGTCGACTGAACAGAGTTTTCAGTCGACTGACCCTGTGCCTGGAAATTTTCCAGGTTCAGGAAACTTTCTGTTTCCAGTTTCAGTCGACTGTGCAGAGTTTTTCAGTCGACTGAATCATGCCTGGAAACTCTCGGGTTTCAGGTTCAGTCGACTGAACAGAGTTTTCAGTCGACTGAATCATGCCTGGGCTGTTTTTCAGCCTTATTCAAATGAAGAGCAAACTCTTCCAAAATGCAACCGGACGAACATTGGCTCTAAGGGTTTATGCCAATCGGCGACCCGACCCTATATGCTCCTCGATGCATCACCAAAAGCATGATCAAACATCCATAAAAGGATTTTCACACAAATTTGGTTTAAAAACCCAAAAATTGGAATATTCACAAAACCAATCCAAATCAAGAGCAAATGCACATGAATAAGTGTTAGGAATTCATACCCAACAACCAAAGATAATTATAGTCATAGATGTGAGATAAAAATCTCACCTTTGAACCCAAATCAATGAAGGAGAAGCTATGAAGCAATGGCAAGAACAAACACTCTTCAATTCCAACTCAACAAGCTTGAATCTAAGCATAAAGGAGAAACATTTCCTAAATTAGGTTTAGGAAATTTCTGAAATTGAATGGAGAAAGAGTTGGAGAAGATGAAGAGGAAGCTTACCAATGGGTTCACATAGATTTTGGAGCAAGAACTTGAGCTAGCAAAGGAAGCTAGGGCTTGGAGTTTTAATTTCCTCTTCCACCCTCCATTAACATAAAAGCTTGAGTATTAGGAAAATAGAAGAGAAGTGAATGAAGAGGAGAGTGTTGGAACTGAGTTAAGTGGCTAATTGGCTCAGCCCAACCAAATCCCTAAATAGGAAAAAGTAGCAAAAATCAACTTTCTCCAAACATATCGAAGCTTATACTCAAAAAGGTCGCAAACGGCATTTTGAACTCAATGGAGGTGGTCTCGAGTCCTAATTCGACCGTATGCAAAAAGTAGGTTTTCGGTCCAAAATTCGACGAACGATAAAATATTTAAATAAAATATTTAAATATAAAAATCGATAAATATGCGGGTTGTTACAGACTCCCCTCCTTAAAGAAATTGCGTCCTCGCAATAAGTAAGAAGGAAATATATGAAGTAACAACCATAAAAGCATATTAACACAAAAGAAAATTTGAAATAGGAAGTTCACCATAAAGTGCACAAAAGAGTTAGCAAGAAATCTGGTGAAACTTCAATTTCCACAATAACACCGGGCTCAAGAATGAAAACCGGAATCCCTAAGGCATTCCCGTAGATAAAAGACGTGGGGAACGTCTAGAATAGCAGAAAATTGAGCCGGTGCAACGGCGTAGTACAAAAACGGTACGCCCGAGAAACTAGAAACTCAAATAATTTGGGACATCAGCGTAGTACCAAAACGGTACGCCCATTGAACCAATGCAAAGACATGGATGTAGTACAACGGTACATCCAATGAATCAAAAAGCGAAAACATTGATGTAGTACAACGGTACATCCAATGAATCAAAAGCAAAGACATCGATGTAGTACAAACGGTACATCCGATGAATCAAAAGCAAAGACATCGATGTAGTACAACGGTACATCCGATGAATCAAAAGCAAAGACATCGATGTAGTACAAACGGTACATCCGATGAATCAAAAGCAAAGACATCGATGTAGTACAACGGTACATCCGATGAATCAAACGCAAAGACATCGATGTAGTACAAATGGTACATCCGATGAATCAAAAGCAAAGACATCGATGTAGTACAAACAGTACATCCGATGAATCAAAAGCAAAGACATCGATGTAGTACAAACGGTACATCCGATGAATCAAAAGGAAAGACATCGATGTAGTACAAACGGTACATCTGATGAATCAAAAGCAAAGACATCGATGTAGTACAACGGTACATCCGATGAATCAAAGGCAAAGACATCGATGTAGTACAACGGTACATCTGATGAATCAAATAGCAAAGACATCGATGTAGTACAACGGTACATCCGATGAATCAAAGGCAAAGACATCGATGTAGTACAACGGTACATCCGATGAATCAAATAGCAAAGACATCGATGTAGTACAAACGGTACATCCGATGAATCAAGAACAAAGACATCGATGTAGTACAACGGTACATCCGATGAATCAAAAGCAAAGACATCGATGTAGTACAAACGGTACATCCGATGAATCAAAAGCAAAGACATCGATGTAGTACAACGGTACATCCGATGAATCAAAGGCAAAGACATCGATGTAGTACAAACGGTACATCCGATGAATCAAAAGCAAAGACATCGATGTAGTACAAACGGTACATCCGATGAATCAAAGCCCGAATGATTTTCGGAACACCGACGTAGTACAAAAACGGTACGTCCAATGAACCGAACACAATAAAAGGACATCGGACGCTAGTCCTAAAAAGGAATGAGATAAAGCTCAATAAAACGAAGTATACCAAAACGTCCGATGAACTTGATAGAAAAATAATTCCATTCAGACAACATCAAAGAATCAACTACTTGTTGCTTACGACAAAGCGCATTGGCAACACGATTTCCCTTCTCGAGAATAAAAGAATATCAAGATCATAAGATGCTAGGAACTCGAGTCAACATAAAGTTCCTTATGAGAAAATAATTATTCCAAAGATTTATGATCGAGGTAGAGAACAAATTTCTCATCCAAAAATGATGATGCCAAATTCCAAAAGTAAAAACAATAGCCGCGAACACTAGACCATGAGTGGCATATCTAGTCTCGATAAGCTATAAAGATTTAGAAGCACAAGTTATAGCACGTTCTCTTTTGCAAGAGAATGGCATCCAAACCAATACGTACAAATAGCAAAGTCTTGGTTCCCCTTCAGGAATCACAAGAAGGAATAAGAGTATCGAAAAGAAGGAACTTCTTTTAAAATAATTCTCTTCTCCGAAAAGTTAAAACTTTCAAAATTACATTTTTACAAGTCAATATATCGTGTCTGATTGTCACATCAAAGCGTTTAGGAAACTCCTATCGATAACGTTGATCAAGCGCATCGACCAAAATTCTTAAAGCACTCAACGGGCAATACAATCATAAAGTCATCTTTTCTAGGATAAATAAATCTCTTAAAAAGTTTTAAGAATATTCTTTGCTCGTTTTAAGAGCAAAAAAATCAAATTGCACTTATAATTAAATCTTATGAAAAAGATTTGCAAAATTTTAAATTTCTATTTCCATCCAAAATCCATAAATAAGAATGGTCTCATTGAAATTTTCATAGAATATTGGATTTATAAAACGGATGAAACAAGCTGGACAAATTGAATGACATAATAATTCATTCATAGGAATCATAACAAGTGCGGAATGCGATAAGTGAAATGCTAACTTCCGCAACTTGTAGCAAATGAAAACGGTGGTAAAGTCGAACTAAAAAGACCTTAGCACCACACAAGAGATTACTTAGGTGATAATCCTAAGACAAGTCAAATATACCGGAAAATTCTCAAACTATTTTGGTGAGAGAAATAACACTTTCCTTATAAGTGGGCTTAAGGAATAAAATGATGCCATCAAGTTGGAATCAAAATCATAAAGGAAAAATAGAAATCTGCTTAACAGATTGAAAATGTCGAAGATGAATAGTCCACTCGAAAAATAGGATATAGGCTTCACAATGATTAAGCCAATCCTTACAGAAAGGTCAATTCCGAAGCCAAAGCAAAAATATCGGCTCGGAAAGAAAAGTCACCTAAAACAATCTCGACATCTAAACAAAAGCAAATTGAGTGTTGTGGATCTACCATCCGGATTCGCAATTCTCAATGAAGTCAATAAGCCCAAAATATTCAAAGAAAAAGAATTAACAATTCCTTTTGATATAAAATAGTGAGATGGAAACTATATCAAAAAGAACATGAACAAGATAATCACAAAGCAAATGTCATCAAGGATTAAATGAAAAATACCTTGACCAAGAGAAGAGTTGCTAGGGGCTTGCACAATATTTAGTTTTCTCATGTCCTTATTCAAAAGTTTGGGACATGCAGATAAAAGATGACCCGGTTTCTTGCAATAGCGACAAGAATGGGGTTTTGGACACATATTCGCATAGTGTTCCTTAGAATTACAATTGTAGCATCCTCCACGATCAGGGATTGGAGTCTCTGCTACAAAAGTAGTTTGCTTCACTCTCTTATTGGGATTAAGGCTCTTGAACTTAATATGCCTCTTCTTGGAAGTCCCAATATCACAAACACTTCCTTTACCAATCTCTCCATGAAGAAGAGTAACATCCACAAGCTGATTGAAAGAAACTTCAAGTTTCAAAGGTAGAACCATTTCGGGGTTCTTACTCAAAGCATAGATAAACTCTTGATTCTTTACGAGATCCAAAAGTTGTTGAGCAGACATAAATACTCCATCCTGGGTAGTAGCACTAGATTGACCGGCGCTAGAACGGCCAGGTCTAATCATTTCTCTTCTTTAAGAAAGAAAAAAAGAAGAGGAAAGAGTTATTCTCAAAATAAATTTCAATCAAACTTGATTGATAAAATAAGGAATCATAAAGAAAATAGGATAGAACGGTACGAAGACCCGAATTAAATCCTAAAGCACAACTCCTAAGAAAGACTTAGGACATGATCCTTGCTAAATTATTCTACATTGTTCCGAAGTTTGGCTCTGATACCAAGCTGTGACGCCCCACCTCTATACCCACGCTAGCCAAGAACATTACAGTGAATGCTGTCAACTAGCACGGAGAATAAGGCTGTTGAGGAGCGACCATCTGTATAATTGCTTTGTGCGAGTACCGATATGCCAGATAAAAATATAACATGTCGAGAGGAAATCCGACATACCGACACAAACTCAAAGCTACTACACAGTGGCTATAATTTCTTCGGAAACAAATATAGAAATAAGCATAACATAAATCAGTCACAGACAATTCATATCACAAAGGCGGAATAAGATATGAATATTACACTAGAAAGTGTACATCAGAGTAGTGGTCTAAAAAGATCCACAATATCACAAAAGAATAGTTACACGAACTACACAAAAGAATAAGTATACACTAAGGAGTCTATATCTCAAATGTATACAACAAAATAACTACTAATCTAAGTAGTTAACCCAAAAAGTCAAGGAGTTAATCTCGGATGAGAATTCAAGCAGAAGCACCTGTAACCTCTCGGTCTGACCCGAGTATTATTTAAGAAGAAAATAATAAATGGATCAGTCTAACTATAAATATCAGATGAAGTGATATATAATAAGAGATATGACATAAACGTATAATAATCACAATGCCAAGCTGTGATAAATAAGTAATTGAAAATCAACAAGAGATTAATCAATATCACAATAATCTACTTAAGATAAAAGGAATGTCATACTCCTAATTTCATTCACCAAGCCACAATAAATGACATATATCAATGCCCATCGTAAAAGTTGGTGAAACATAAATTCCAGAAATCAACACACGAAATCCAGAAATCACAAGGAAAAGGAACAACGACGTCGTACAACGGGACATCCAATGAACCAAATCACAATAAAAAGGATGGCCAATCCCCAAAAAAAACTGGACATCGACACACCTAAAAAGATATGCCCCATGAACAGTCGAACATCGACGCACCTAGAAAGATACGCCCCATGCCCTAGCATCGACGCACCTAGAAAGATACGCCCCATGCACAAATAAACATCGATGCACCTAAAAAGATACACCCCATGTAATGTCTAACATCGATGCACCTAAAAAGATACACCCCATGCTAAGTCGAACATCGACGCACCTAGAAAGATACGCCCCATGCATAGACGAACATCGACGCACCTAGAAAGATACGACCCATGTATAAAATGAGACGAAACTCAATAAAATGAGGAACAGTCCTCCACATAAACAAAGAGACATCGCACATTGCTAGTCTAAACCATAAAATGATCATCATGATCATCGAGAAGTGTCAATTACAATAAGCTAGTAAATATATGAGCTTAGCTTCATGTCCCATAACCACTAGCTTAACTTAAATATTTACGAACAAATTGTAGATCTCCACTAGAAAATTGTCACAAGAGGTTCAATCGAACAAGTCCAAGAATTAACCGACGAAGTAAACGCAAGCGTTTCATACCACTTGTTTTACTAAGTCGTTTAATTAGATTTCTCATACGAGTGAGGTAAAGGTTTGTATATACTAATAGATTGGAAAACGGTTTTATAAACGAATTTGGTATTAAAATAGTATTGAAATCGTTTGAGGAAAGAGTTTTGATATTTACTACTAGTATAGAAAACCTTTATATTTTTAAAGTGACAAAGCACAAGGGGGATTGTAGAAACAATCAATCACAAAGATCACATTCGAAGATGTGAATAAAATCCAATGAAATCGATAAAGGATCCATCGAAGTGGATATATCTAAAATTCCCAAAGAAAATAAGTCATCAAAGATGATAATAAATGATGACAATAAATAGGATCATCGCGAATCGATTTAAATTGGAAATTCAATCCAAAAAGGCAAATTGGACTAAAACAGCAGGTTCAGTCGACTGAACAGAGTTTTCAGTCGACTGACCCTGTGCCTGGAAATTTTCCAGGTTCAGGAAACCTTCTGTTTCCAGTTTCAGTCGACTGTGCAGAGTTTTTCAGTCGACTGAATCATGCCTGGAAACTCTCGGGTTTCAGGTTCAGTCGACTGAACAAAGTTTTCAGTCGACTGAATCATGCCTGGGCTGTTTTTCAGCCTTATTCAAATGAAGAGCAAACTCTTCCAAAATGCAACCAGACGAACATTGGCTCTAAGGGTTTATGCCAATCGGCGACCCGGCCCTATATGCTCCTCGATGCATCACCAAAAGCATGATCAAACATCCATAAAAGGATTTTCACACAAATTTGGTTTAAAAACCCAAAAATTGGAATATTCACAAAACCAATCCAAATCAAGAGCAAATGCACATGAATAAGTGTTAGGAATTCATACCCAACAACCAAAGATAATTATAGTCATAGATGTGAGATAAAAATCTCACCTTTGAACCCAAATCAATGAAGGAGAAGCTATGAAGCAATGGCAAGAACAAACACTCTTCATTCCAACTCAACAAGCTTGAATCTAAGCATAAAGGAGAAACATTTCCTAAATTAGATTTAGGAAATTTCTGAAATTGAATGGAGAAAGAGTTGGAGAAGATGAAGAGGAAGCTTACCAATGGGTTCACATAGATTTTGGAGCAAGAACTTGAGCTAGCAAAGGAAGCTAGGGCTTGGAGTTTTAATTTCCTCTTCCACCCACCATTAACATAAAAGCTTGAGTATTAGGAAAATAGAAGAGAAGTGAATGAAGAGGAGAGTGTTGGAACTGAGTTAAGTGGCTAATTGGCTCAGCCCAACCAAAGCCCTAAGCAGGAAAAAGTAGCAAAAATCAACTTTCTCCAAGCATATCGAAGCTTATACTCAAAAAGGTCGCAAACGGCATTTTGAACTCAATGGAGGTGGTCTCGAGTCCTAATTCGACCGTATGCAAAAAGTAGGTTTTCGGTCCAAAATCCGACGAACGATAAAATATTTAAATATAAAAATCGATAAATATGCGGGTTATTACAAAATCCTTCATATATATGTGTGTGTGTGTATTGATATATATAATCTTTGAAAATCTTTGGATCACTTCATATTTGTATAAATTCCTTTTTATACTTCAAATATTTTCAAAAACCCTTTTCATTCTGGCTATAGATTCAACAAGGGGAGTTTATCAATTATATATACATAACTTTGTTTATGCCAAATCAATATTTAAGCTTTATTACTCTATAAAGTCATTTACCATATTACATACTTCCATAAAGTAAATTTCTACCATAGAAATATCCAATTTCTACTTTATTTCATCATATATTTCACAAAATATATTTTCATTTCGAAAACCATATTACAGTTCTTATCCACAAATTTTCAATGTCAATTCCATTCAAAACCGTACGATGTACCATATCATCCGTACACTATATCAATCTAATTGCTCACTCGATCACATAGTTTCACTTTCGAACTAGTATCGTCCACCCGACTTCCTTGTATGGACTCAGATCTGGTTTCTTGATCAGAAACCGTCATTCTCCTTACATAGCCATAATTACGATAGAGAATTTCTAGAACCAATCAAAAATCCATATCCAAGTTCGTCGTCGAAAATCGAGTGAAAAATCCTAACTCGGATCGATGTACTATCTCGAAGCTGGATCAAATCGTTATGCGAATAGAATAATATGCGTACATCCTACGTATCTATATTCATTGATTATTAGCTAAATCAATTTCTCCTTTCTATTCACATTCCCTTAGATTCTTATTCATTTATTCACAATCACCTCAATCTCCATTTGGATTAGCACCTCAATTCTTATCTCGATTGGTAATTAATCATAAACAAATTGCATTCTATCACGCTTATATTTAGAAAATAGCTTGAAAGGTTAAAAATAGATAAGTAGTGGAAAAATAATTATTAGTTTGTAAAATAGGTATAAAATAGTTATGTAGTTATTAAATAATTGTAAAGTTGTTAGATAATTGTAAAATAGTTGTAAAATAGTAATTAGTTATAAGTAGTTGAAAATTAGTGATTAGTTTATAAAACAGTTGTAAAATAGTTAAATAGTTCGAAAAAGAATTGTAAGTATAAGATAGTTTGGGCTTTAAAAAGAAATATTGTATAGTAAGTAGCTTGGAAAAATAGGTTTAAGAAAGCTTATATTAAAAAAATTTATTTTAAAAATAGTCCAAAGCCAAACTGTTCAACTTCCCAATCTCCATTCCCATCAATTCCATTTAAATTTCCACTTCCTTTTGAATTGATTTAATTTTTATTGAAATTAAATTAATTTCATCTCCCAATTTCCATTTCCAATCAATTTTCCATCCCATTAAATTGATTCAATCCCAATTCAAGTTGAATTACCCTCAAATTCTTTCTCAAATTCAAATCAAATTCCATTTGAATTTACTTATTCAACTTTAATCAAAATTCCAAATCATTCAAATCAAATTTCAATTTGAACTAACTTCAAATTCCATTTCACCTTAAACCACCTCGAATTATATAAATTCGAGTTAAATTTCAAATTTTGATTTAATTTCTTTAAATTAAATTAAACTTTACTTCTTCACAAACTTATTTCTAGGTTCAAATCCTTTTCAAACAATTTAATCTTTCAAAAACAAGTTTATTACCCAATTTCAACTTTGAAACCAATTCTCAACAATTTAAATTTTAAGTTACCCTTTAAACATTTAAATCTTAAGTTCAAAGTAATTTCTCTTTCACAAGTTCAATTTTTATTTTTAAAATCAAAATTATTTAAATAATTTCAAATTAAAGTTTTATTTCCTTTTAATTCTGCAATGGATATAAAATATCACAATCCACTTCTTAATTCATTCAAACAAACCAATTCACAGTTTCAAAGAATATTGATAACAACAGGATGATATTAGGATAGGTCAAAGTAAATAAACATCCAATTTATTTAAAACATCCATCAATAGCATCCATCACCCATTTCCAGAACTCAAACCTATTTGAGATCTTATATATCTCTCTTCTAAATCAACTCATTTAACTTCCCTAAGTTAAATCTCAATTTCTCTTGAAATTTCCAAATCAAGTTGTTCATTCAAACTTATTTAACTTCCTCCGAGTTAAATTCAATTTAATCCCGTTAACCTTACTCAAATTTGATTTCTCCGTTTCAAATTTTAAATTTCATATTAATATCCGATCCCATTTATAAGTTCAAAAACTTATCACTTTGGGTTTTCATATCACATTCTAAGTAAAAATTTGAAACTCAACACTTAGAGTTTATTTCAAATCATCTTTGATATTATGTATATCCCTCATATATAAATATTTATTTCCTTTGCATACGAGGTTATCCTTAAATTGAAACCACCTTTGATTTTAATTCAAAACAAATTCCTTTAAATTTTCGAACAACTCTTGTTTGAAACGGGACCCTTTTATTCAAATATGTTAAATAATATTATTTATTATTTCTTTATCACTTTGAAACGATTTTCAAATTTCTAGACCTAAATTTAAAACTTCACAATTTAGATCATCTTCAATTCCAATTTATAAGTCATACTCGCCTAAATGTTTTATTTCCCTAAAACATTTCATTACTAAACACAACAACCATTTATGATAATAATTAAGATTATCATATCTAGATACCATTTCATTATTATCTTATTCTGAAAACACTTGTACTAATTTAGGATTTTTAGTTTCGGTTTGGATCCATTTCAGACTTATCTAATTTCAATTTGGTTGTATTTCTATTACCATTTGATTCTCATTATTACTTTTAATTCAAATAATACAACAACCAGTTTATCTTAATATATAGTGGTTAGAAAAATCATTGCTTTATATATATAAACTTATATAAATATCATTTAATTTTAAAACCATTTAAAAAAAATATATATAAGAAAATAACAAGTACGCTCTCTCTTATATATTACACTCGACTCATTTTAGGGTACCATTGACCCTATCCATAATGAGCAAACCCACTAGAGCCAAAGGTTCTCACTTAACCTTCAGCTCTGATACCAACTGTAACGACCCGAAGTTTTCGATTATGAAAATTCCAGATAGTTAGGGAAAAGAAGAAAAGAGATAGAAGAAGAAGAAGAAGAAGAAGAAGAAACAGAAACACCAAAACATAGATTCTCACATTCGTAGCCGATCAAAATATAATATCAAATAAAATAGAAGTTATGCAAAGAAAAACTGTATCAGTTAATTTACATCAATACATCAGAGTTACAACATTTACACAAAAACACTGGACAGTTAAAATCAACATGTCCCAGACAAACTGCAATATATCACAGTGGAATACACTTCATATGTTCCTGCCATCCAGCTCGCCTCCTGAGCTCCAGAACGTCCTTACCTGAAAATTTGTAATACTTGGTCTGACCCGAGCATTACATCAAAGTAACACCCGGGTCAGGATGGAAACCAGCGTGAGCAATCCTATATAATATGAATATCAAGCCATATAACTTATCAATTACCAGGGTAACTCGTACCTTTTACGAGTTCTTACTTATAATAGTCAATCATTTTTCATGCACAACAGTTCTTAGGTTAGATGTCAAGGTTACTTAACTTATTCCATTCCAGCCTGATTAATCTCATATATCCCAATTATAAGGAATTTAGATTACTAATCGAAGTGGTTCCGGGTATTGCTGATTCCCGACCCCGGTCTCTTCGAATCCAACGTTATTCTTTAATTCAAATTGTTTATGTTTGAACAATATAATTTATATTCAGGATTTTATATCCACACAACAATTCATCTCAGAAAGATAACCCCTATTATCACAGTTCAACCAAGAATCTCATATCACAAAGCATTGCAAATCACATATTAGAGATATCAGATAATCTAAGTCATTCAATATATCTTAATCATCTATAAGCAAGATAAATTAATTGTCCCATTCCTAATTAATTTAATTGCTTTTAAACCCTACTTACTTAACATTAATTAATTATAACCATTAATTAATTATCATTTAATTATCTATCTAAATTAATTGTCCATAATTACTTTCATTAAGTAATTATCCTATTGGATAATTATACTTAATTAATTAACCTTTAAGTATTAATTAAATTAATTAACCCTTAAAGAATAATCCTTTAATTAAGTAATTGTCATTTAGGAAATTAATCTCTAATTACTTGCATTAATTAATCCCTAATTATTAATTAATTAATCTCTAATTAATTTATAGCCCTTAATTATTAATTAATCATTAATTCATTAATTAATTAATTTCTCTTTAATTACTTTATTAATTTAATTAATCATTAATTATCCAAGACCTTAATTAACTTTAAGATAAAACATTTATCTTAATTAATTACTTAATTTTTCATTAATATGTAAATTTAAAATATTTTATCCTTTTGGTTAACACTTAAATACATTTTAAAAATAAGTTTAAAATAACTTAAAAATTTTAAGCTTAACAAATTCAAGTTAATAAATCATATAACTTTCTTAAATCATCTATTTAATAACATTTATTATACAAAGAATAGATTTAAGAAATAGTTCAAACTAGATTCATTTTTAAATTTTTAAAACTTTCTTATATTTAAATTTTAAAACTGTTAGGTTTACTTCGGGTCCAACCCGATTCTCACCCGAGCCCAACCCCGAGTACTTCTCCTTTCTCTTATTATTTTTTTTAAAAACTTGTTTAATATTTAAAATTGTTATATTTTAAAGCACTCACGTTCCCCCGCAACAAACCCCGAGACCAAACCCAAAATTCCCGAGTTCCTTTTCGGGCAAACTCCCTATTCAACTCACGAACACAAAACTGACACACAGCCACCACCGTGCACATGTACACGGCATCGGCTCCCCTTTGACCGATGCTACGACCACCCACACATCGCCTACGACACTCTCTCTTGATCTGATTGCCCAGAAACCCGATATCACCCAACAAAAGAAATCGACATTCCCACTATACCTGGAACAAACAGCGCTGCCACTGAAACATCAAGCTCCGCCAATCTCCAACCATTTGCATACCTGCCACCTCGTAAAAGGCCTATGTCGCCATTCCCCTATCTTAGATTTGAGTTAGACATGATGGCGAGGCCGTATTAACCTCGAATTCGACAACAACCCAGATAGGGTTCAAAACCCTAAAATGTCAATGCTAGATCACTCTGGTGATGGATAAAATTTTTGGCTATTTTTCCAAGGACCCCCACCGTACAAGCCTCCCTCGGCCTTGCTCATGTCGGCCAACATCCTCCAGATTTCCAGAAATCACCAAAAACCCCAAATCCGTTCATCATTCAATTCCTCCCAAAATAACACTTTAAAAATCCTCATTTTATTTTTAAAAATCATTGTTTCCGAAAAGGAATTTGAGTATATATGTGAAAACCAAAACTATATCATTTGAATTTTTGACATGCTTTTGACTTTACTGTATTTCTTCTTCCTGTAAAAAATTTATCTTCTAATTTTACTTGAAAATATTTTTAAAATTAAGATCTAGCAATTGCAAACATGTTTTCTTTATACATCTTATCTCAAAAGAGTATGAGGAAGGAGATTTCAGTTTTTAAACCTGTTCTTAGTCTGCGAACATACACAAAACAGAGATATATACATACACCGACCTGCACACTTAGACTAATGCATATTTATATGCATGCAAGCATTGTTTACATCCGTGCAAACAACATTATTTCAGAAGTTATTTACATGCATCAAAATTTAAACTGATTTAATCTTCTTCTTTTTTCCAAAATCTATTCACTCGCCTATTTGAAACAGACAATAGGACAACAATCTGAAGTCTGGAAAACTGAAATTTGATCTGATCTAGAACCAGAAGTTGATTTTGGACTTGAATTGCTTTCTTGAGCTCGGATTAAAAGTTGAACCGTGAAACTGCTACTTACATTATCTCAGATTAAATTTTGAAGCAGCTAAAGTTGTTCAGGTTTTGATTTTTAGAGAGGAAAGAAAAAGTTGAGAAAGGAAGAATGATAAAAAAATTGCTGAAAAACCAGTTTATTCTCTAAATATTTATCATATATAATTTAAATTCTCAAAAGAAAATTTATAATACCACTTGTTACTATGCATGCTACCTTAGATACAAATGTTAATGGTGTATATTACAATGCTTACAATTGTTAATTTGGCATGAGCTAAATTGTTTTTATTTATTTATATTAAAATTTCAATTTGATTTTTTTATTAACATCTTATGTATTTGTTAATTACTTAAATCTATGTAATACATTTACACATATATGTCTTAAATCTTTATATATTTACAAACTACATTTTTTCAAGTGTAACTTAAAGAAATACATGTACCTTTACCAAATCTTACTTTAAGGTAAAATACCTTTTAAATTTATAAGTATATACATAGATACTATTTTAGTGTTAAAATGTAGAACTCAACTTTAAATAAATCTTGAAATTTATTATATTAGTTAAAACATAACTTCCTATTCAATATATATACCTATATATTATATTATGATCTTGAAAGGATAAATTTTGCCATATTAAATATTTATAAAGAAGAGTATCAAATTATTATTGCTAAATTAATTAGTATATTAATATGTTTTTATTATGATTATATATATTCACAATGGATTTGTATATGTATACACTTAAGATTTCAACATTATAGAGTTTGCATCCATTTATATATATTCCAATATCCATTATGATTTTATCTGTTCAACTTAATAAAATCAACAACCCAAAAGTTACAATCAATTAATTATCAATTAACAGATATCCAACAATCTGGGTTATCACATTTTCTTTTTAACATTAAACCTCGATGTATTCTTTTCATAAATAAGTACACTTATAGTACTTTTTAAAAATTTGAAGAATCCCTGGAATATCTTTCAAAGTTAACTTTAAAAATTATCGAACGTAGTAGTTTCAAAGTTCATCCATAGCGACCCTTCCGCTTTAACTATCACAACTTCCATTCACAATTTCCATAACTTTCCAAACCAATTCTTTTATGTCAAGCACAAAAATACATGTGTATATAACCATCCAATATATTTCACAATATATTCACATTTAACCAATTTAACAAGCGTTAACTATAGAGGATTTCAAGTGCATTTATAGCGACAATTTTGCTTCAACCATTCACACACAATTTCTAACTTTATCAAATAACAATATTAAATATGTAAACAAGTAGTTTGTGTCAAGATACATGTTATAGGTGGTTAAAAGAGAGACTATACTACATATATTGTTGTCATTTGCTTTCAAAAGCGATGAGGGGTCCAAAAGTAATGACTTGCGTTGTTTGTTATACTATTTATATTTTAACGCAACAAATAATTATATACATAATAAATACAATTTAACTAGTGAGTAAAATCATCCAAGTCCAAACCAATCCAAGATGTAGATAATCTTGATGCGAGTGCAATAGTGAAGATGGCGTCTCGATTGGACCTCGTATGCACAAGATGCTACTTTTATAAGAATTCAGATTATAATATTAATTAATTAACTAATTAATTTAACTAATCACCTCACTTAACACTAATCCATCTTCTCACCCTTCCCCCCAAATATCAATTCCTGTACATGAGTAGGCACATATACTTATCACTGTGTGCACGTTTCCAATGATTTCACTTCTATCTCTCGACGAACCGTCGAGTCCCATGTGCTCCTCTTTGCGTTCTCTTCCCATTCAACACCTCAACGTCATGCTTGATGCCATTAGGAAAAACACGGCCTGATGTCATACCTCGAAACCCTATCAATGTGATTTACCTCGGCCCTTTGGAGTGCCTCCAACCACCACCAAATGACTTCCCATCGCATCTTAGGTCCAACCACTCAATCAATTTAACCCCCAAATGTCTTCATCAATTTCCAACTTTAACTTCTCAACCCTGTACAATAAAGTGTTGTATTTCACTATGGTTGACAGGAGTTGACTAAACTTTGGAGAAAGGTGCACGTCGTCATGAGCAACATAATGTGTGACGCCCCACCTCTATACCCACGCTAGCCAAGGACACTACGGTGTAATGCTGTCAACTAGCACGGAGAATAAGGCTGTTGAGGAGCGACCATCCGTGTAATTGCTTTGCGCGAGCACCGATATGTCAGATAGTATAACATGCATTTTATTTCAAGAGGAAATCTAACATACCGATACAAACACAAAGCTACTACACGGTGGCTATAATAATCTTCGGAAACAAATATAGAAATAATTATAACACAAATCAGTCATAGATAATTCATATCACAAAGGAGGAAGAAGATATGAATATATAACTAACACATGAAAGTGCATATCAGAGTAGTGGTCAAAAAGATCCACCAAAGTACAAAAGAATAGCAACACGTGCTATATAAAAGAATACATCTATGATTCCATATCTCAAGTGTATACAACAAAATAAACTACTAATCTAAGTAGTTAGCCAAAAGATCATATGATAACCCCAGAAGAGAAGTCAAGCAGAAGCACCTGTAACATCTCGGTCTGACCCGAGTATTATTTAGTAAGAAAATAATAAACGGATCAGTCTAGCTATAAATATCAGAAGAAATGATATAGAATAAGATATATGACTAAACGTATAATAATCACAATGCCAAGCTGTGATAAATAAGTAATTGAAAAACCAATAAGAGATTAATCAATATCGCAAAGATCTTCTCAAAGATAAAAAGGAATGTCATACTCCTAATTTCATTCACCAAGCCACAATAAATGACATATATATCAATGCCAATCGTAAAAGTTGGTGAAACATAAATTCCGGAAATCAACACACGAAATCTAGAAATTACAATAAAAGGATGACCAATCCCATAAACTGGACATCGACGCACCTAGAAAGACATGCCCCATGCACAGTCGAACATCGACGCACCTAGAAAGATACGCCCCATGCTCTAGCATCGACGCACCTAGAAAGATACATCCCATGCATAAATAAACATCGATGCACCTAGAAAGATACACCCCATGTAATGTCTAACATCGATGCACCTAGAAAGATACACCCCATGCAAAGTCGAACATCGACGCACCTAGAAATATACGCCCCATGCATAGACGAACATCGACGCACCTAGAAAGATACGCCCCATGTCCCGACTTATTGAGCCGATTGCTCCACGAAGTAAATAAACATCGATGCACCTAGAAAGGTACACCCCATGCATAAATAAACATCGACGCACCTAGAAAGGTACGACCCATGTGTAAACAAACATCGACGCATCTAGATAGGTACGACCCATGAAAGAAATGAGATGAAGCTCAATAAAATGAGGAACAGTCCTCCACATAGACAAAGAGACATCGCACATTGCTAGTCTAAACCATAAAATGATCGTCATGATCAAAGAGAAGTGTCAATTATAGTAAGCTAGTAAATATATGAGCTTAGCTTCATGTCCCATAACTACTAGCTTAACTTAAATATTTACGAACAAATTGTAGATCTCCACTAGAAAATTATCACAAGAGATTCAATCGAACAAGTCCAAGAATTAACCAACGAAGTGAACGCAAGCGTTTCATACCACTTGTTTTACTAAGTCGTTTAATTAGATTTCTCATACGAGTGAGGTAAAGGTTTGTATATACTAATAGATTGGAAAACGGTTTAAGAAACGAACTTTGTACTAAAATAGTGTTGAAATCATTTGAAGAAAGAGTTTTGATATTTACTACTAGTATAGAAACCTTTATATTTTTAAAGTGACAAATCACGAAGAAGATTGTAGGAACAATCAATCACTAAAATTCACATACGAAGACGTGAATAAAAATCCAACGAAACCGATAAAGAATCCATCGAAATGGATATTCAAAAATCCCTAAAAAGGAGTCATCAAAGTCATAATAAATGATAACAACAAATAGGAAACAACACGAATCGATTAAAGTTGAAAATTCATGCAATATAGGCGAAATAGGCAAAACAGCAACAGGTCGGTCGGCCGGCCACAGAGCTCGGTCGACCGGACCCTGTTTCAGAAAATTCCTCGGGAAGCAGGTCGGTCGGCTGATCCCTGTAGCGAGTCGACCAGACCAGAGACAGAAAGGTGCCTATGCACCTTAGTAACAGGTCGGTCGACCGGCCTAGGGGCTCGGTCGGCTGACCCTGATGTTCTGCAAAATTGAAACCCATTTCATATGAGGTGCAAACCTCTTCAATTTGCAATTGGTCGAGCGACAGCACTAAGGGTTTACGCCAATCGACTACCCGACCCTATATGCTCCTCGATGCATCACCAAAAACATGTTCAAACATCAAAGTTATGATTTTTAAAGAATTGAACTCAAAACACTAAAATTTGGAATATTCACAAAAGCAATCCAAATCAAAATCAAATGCACATGAATAAGTGTTAGGAATTCATACCTAACAATCGAAGATAAATATAGACTAAAATGTGAGATAAATATCTCACCTTTGAACCCAAACAATAGAAGAAGAAGCTTGAAAGCAAGCTAAGATCAATTCCTCTTCAATAACAACTCAAGAAGCTTCAATCTAAGCTTAAAAGAGAAACATTTCCTAAATTAGGTTTAGGAAATTTCTGAAATTGGAAGGAGAATGAGTTGGAGAAGAAGAAGAGAAAGCTTACCAATGGGTTCTCTTGAGTTTGGAGCTAAAGCTTGGATTTTGCAAATGAACTTAGGGCTTAGGAATTCTAATTTCCAATCTTTTCCCCCATTTTTGATGAAGCTTGAATGTATTAGGAAATTATGAAGGAATGAAGTAATGAAGAGGAGAGGGGGTTGGGACTGAGTTAGTAAGTGGCTAATGGGTTCAGCCCAAACCAAAGCCCTAAGTGAAAAAGGTCAAAATTCGACTTACTCCAAACATATCGAAGCTTATACTCAAAATGGTCGCAAACGTCATTTTGAACTCAATGGAAGGGGTCCTGAGTCCTAATTCGACCGTATGCAAAAAGTAGGTTTTCGGACTAAAATCCGACGAACGATAAAATATTTAAATAAAATATTTAAATATACAATTGATAAATATGCGGGTTGTTACATAATGGTATTCTCCATTGAGCCTAACTTCGCATCTAGTGTGATGAATTTCAATCCTAGTTCTACAACCAACTATCGCACTCTACCAAACATCATCGAACGCCACAAAAGTGGTATGGATTCGAAGCCCCTCTTACCATGACTTCAATGAATCTAATGCCATTCAATTTCTTGCATCGTAGCTCTCAAACAATTGATTGAAGAATGGCGGTTATGTTTTGTTTACAGGAAATGAAAATTGGAAAAGAGGAGAGGTGATAAATATAGGTTAAGTGATGGGTTATTTATTGTGAAAATAACAATAATAATTTATTATCCTAATTAAATTATCGAACGTTCCAAGCTTGCATGGTAACACAGGACGTCCGATTGCCACAAAACTCGTTGATGTACAACAACTCAATATTCAGGACCCAACAACACTGGTTACTTAAAAATCCAAGATAGTGCCTTGAAATGATAATTTCACATGTTCATTAAAAAGAATTATTATTTAAACGACTTAATGTAACGACCCGTAATTTTATCATTTTGAATTGGAATATTTAATAAATTTTAAATATTCAATTGATTGTTTTATGATAAATAATCCGTTTCAATTATTTTATAATAATAGTAAGTGATTTATAATGGTTTTATAAATATATATACTTATTTTATAAAAACATTATCGCATTTGGGCAGATCAATGTAGTATTTTTGTAAATGGATTTGAATATTATTTAATATGATTTTATAGCTTAAATAATCTTGTTTTAATTATTTAAAAGTGATAAGAAAATTTATTTTCAAGTTTTGTTTACCTAAATAAATATTTGATTAAAAACTAAAAATATGACCAGATTTCGGATTCAAGATTATCAACGATTTAACAATTAAAAGTTGAGATTGAACATTGTACCGTTGTTAGTTGACATATGATATATATACACATACATATACATGCATACACATCTACACATACAAATAAACATTTACATTTATCATATAGAACAAAAATGGTTTGCTTTTGAAAATGAAAATATACACATCACCTTACAAGGCACATAGATGGCACATGGAGGGGAGTGGGCTAAGCAAATAGTTGTCTAAAAGACATTTGTGCAAATTTTCCTATAAATGGCCATGCACCCCTTTCATAATTTATACACTTCTTCTCTTCTTCTTTACTTCTTTCTCCCCTCTTCTTAATGGCCCTTGGTCATGCATTATTAGAGAGAAAATGGCCTTAGGCCATGAGTGTGGTGGAGAGAAGGGTGGTGGACCGTGAATATAAGGGAGATGGAGGATTTTGGACATGAACTAGGGTAGTGGAAGAGGCTGGCCATGAGCATCTATGGGGATGGAAATCTTGGACGTGGCTATAGGAGAGAGAGGAAGGCTTTGATGATGTTTTGATGAAGTTGGAAGTACTAATGAAGTGCTGTGGTGGATTGAATGTTGGTATAAAGTAAATGGGATAAATAAAAACGAGTTAATCACATTTTGAATTGCTTGATAATACCACTTAATATTCACTTATTAATCAGTTAATTATATTACTTATTAATCACTTAATATTGCTTACTATTGGTGATAATAATAGACACTAACCTCTTAAAGTTATACCCTTGACCATATGCTAAAATGATTGCTTATATGGTTGTTTAATATGTTTGGACGATGATTGGTTGATTATATAAAAATTTGGTTGTGATAAATATGATTATTGTGATTATAAGTTGAAAATCGTATATGATGAAAATGATAGCTATGTGAAATAAAAATGCATATCCTGTGAAATATTAGTCATATTATACACAAAATTAATATGTATACAACATTTTTTAATTTTAAAACCAAAAGAAATTTCATTTTACAATATTGGAATTTACTTTGGAAAAGTAAAGAGATGAGAAATTGGAGTTTTAAAATAGATTTGGAATTAGTTTTAAAAAGAAAGAAATTGGAAAAGTGGAGTTTCGAAATATTTGGAAAATGAAATCAATGGTTTCATTTATGAAAGTAATAGTTTTAAAGGTGGAAAATAATGTAGAAATATCCTAAGTTTTTGTATAAAAAAATTTAGAAATAAAAAAGATGGAAATTGAATATTAAAATAATATAATATCAATATATTGAATAAAGTGAAAATGAGATTTTAATAAAGTAAAATAGTGAAAAATTGGTTTAAATAGTTTATTATGGTATTAAAATGGTTTAAAAATGTTTTGGACAAGTTTTGAAAATTTTGACTAAAACGTGAAAAATAAGCTAGTGTTTTGGCAGTTTTCGATTTCGCGACCTGAAAAGTTAAATGGATTTGTAGGATATATAAGTAGAAATCTTTGGAATAACAGTTTTCCGGACTCTTATAACCATAGTTTACAAATAAGAATGAAAATCGAGTTTTCATTAATAAAGTTTGAGATATGTCCAAATCAAATTTTCAAAATAGTCATCTTTTGGCAGGTCGTAAACCATGGTTTTCAACCTTTTAAAATTTGATATTTTTTAATCTTTAAAAATATGAAATAAAATCCATAAATATGTTAAAAGGTTTTAAAAGTGATTTGAGTTATAAAAATGGACATAAATATATAATGGATTAAGTGTTTTGATCTACAAAGCTTTAAAATCACTATTCACAAGCAGTTTAACAACTGAATTTGGCAACTTTTGAATAAATGATTTAAAATTGGATTTCGCTTTATGAATCTTTTAGACATGATTTCCAAATAACCATACAATTATTTGAAGGTTTGCAGTCAATCAAATAAGTTGACCATCTTATGGGTGACAGAGAGGTAGACTCTTGGCTGGAGTTTGGAAAACCAGTTGCATGCTCCCCCTAGCTATCCGGACTGGCCCGACAGAGGAGATAGCTAAATTGGTTTACTCGGATCGTATTTTCTTATGATAAAATAAAATAGATTTGGAATTTTCCTTAAAGTTAAGCAGGATTTCAAATAAGATTTTGATGGTAAAGAGAACATTCCAGTTAAACTATATATTAAATTCCAAAGAGGCAACCCATACTATCCGTATGAATTTAAAAGGTGATTTCACCGTTATTCAAAGAACAGTATAGGTTGAATATGGAAATTTGTATTGAGTATGATTAATCTAAAATCTATGAATCATTTTTACTCAGTACCAATTGGTGTAGTTATACAGTAAACAATGTCCTAAATAACATTGTTTTCAACACATTAAAAGATACGTTTTGGAAACAAGTAAACTCCATTAAAATTGAAATTATAGAAGACGGAGATATTTTTCCTAAGTAATTTAAATAAAATAATTTGGTATTTCCAAAGTTAAAAAAAGAGGTTTAATAAATATGTATATATCAAGAAGAAATTGTTTAAAATACATCTCTAAAGATTTTTATTGGATATAAAGATATTAATTGATTGAATGATGATCACCAATGACCCACATACTCAACATCTTTTCTATCTAGGTTCAGAGACCGGGATCGGTTTTGGATGGTTCCTATCCGAAAACCACTTCGAGCCAATATACACATTTGAAAGTGAAGATGTATTGAAGACAATGATTTTGAAGATGGAGATCTTCATAATATAGGGCTGCTTGCCACTAACCTCATGATTTTCATATTATATATATACGGTTTTGGTAGTACCTTCATTTTGAAATCTTTAATGTAAGGAATGCTCGCTACTATCACATGGGTGATTCCCAAACAGGATGTAGTAAGAGTACCATTGGTTTGTTCTATTTCTGGACAACTTTTATGGGCGAATGTCCACTTGCATTTCGAACACCACGTACATTGGTTTTTACAAACATAAATCTATTTGGTGGTGTAGGAGGTAACCCTCTTATACTTAACACCTTTTCCTGAGGCATATGAACTCAAGTGTTGTACTTTTGTGGAAACCAATGAGTGCATAGTCGGACATGGCAATGTAGCATTCAAAATGGGATTTGTCATGTGAAAGGTAAAATGTTACCTCAAGCCTCACACATCGGTAATGGCAAAAACAAGGTAGATGCGGTTGGTCTGTGTGGGTCACACCTTTTATGATATATTCATCAGCTTTCTAGATTACCCTCTATATTTTAGATTCGTTGTGTAAGCTGAGGCCACAAATAGGTCGGGAACGACCTGGGTAATGGCGTATTCGGTATTAACCAAGGGTTGGCCGATTTTGTGTTGGTAGTATTGGAGCCTTGGTACATTTTACTAGAGATGTACTATACGGAAGGTAGTCTCTTACCCTGTCATTACTAAAAATTCATTCCAAAATATGCATCTTTACGGACTTGATTGTATATCTAAATATGCTGTCAAATTTAACAAATGTAACAATTCCATGCATTCTAATATATTATTTGAAAATGTTTTCAGAGCAATGTCATTAGAAATAATATTAAATGATTTGATAAAGATGTTTTAGTTATCATGAGGTAAAACCTGCCCGTGTTTATGTGTGGTGTGGTCTTATGAGATACTCTTTTTCTCAAAGGTTTTGTTTGGCATCAAAGTCAATCTATGACACTGTCATATATATTGATGATATGTGTTTCTAACGCTGGTTTTTCAGACTAATCCGAGTATTTTTAATACTCGGGTCAAATCCAAGTAGTTGCACGATTAGCTGAAGATGCTTGGAGTTTCTAGAGGAGAGCTAGAGATCTTCATTAATGTATGGACGTAGTTCACTTTTTTACTATATTTGTTGTTTGTCAGCGTTTGTAAGGACGGGTATTTATAACTATCCATGCTGAGCTTAGAATAGATTCTGATATATGTGTTTAAAAGTTTTTCCGCTATAAATATTATTGAAATAATATATGTTGTTCCATTCATGTGAGATTTTGTTCTATGTATTTATTTTCTTTTTACCCTTAATAATCTAACTTTTCATTCAATTTGGGTTGGACTTGTATGGTTCATTGTTAACCTAAAATGTATGGAAAATTAGGTCATCATGTCTGGTATCGGAGCTTAGGTTGAGAGTGCATCTGAGCCTGATAGGATTAAGTATCACTAGAGATA
Source organism: Allium cepa (assembly GCA_030765085.1). NCBI lineage: Eukaryota > Viridiplantae > Streptophyta > Magnoliopsida > Asparagales > Amaryllidaceae > Allium > Allium cepa. Next base: position 201,879,354 of record CM060931.1, on the reverse strand, counting down.
GGGTTAATAACACCGTAGGAAGAGTAACTCGTTAGAGTTAGGGTAAGTGACTGTAATGACCTGGTATTTTGAACTATTTGCATCTGCACATGTCAGACTTGAATTGCTCAAAACAACAGATTGTTTTTGGCAAAACTTAGGATATACAGTAAATAAATCAATTATAGAATCACAGACACAGAGTATTACAACAATCAGTAGCGGAATAGATAAATAGTAGTTCGTGAAGCTACTATAAAACATCAGAGTTTGAAACAAAGTACAATAGAATCTCAAATACAAATGAATCTCTAATACATAAGAAACTGATGAGTCTTAACATAAGGAATAAACTGAAATAATTGAAAGCTGGATAGATAGATTTTCAAACAAAGCTCCAATCTCCAAAGGTGAGCCTCAAAGGTTATGACACTCAGTCTGACCCTAGCATAAAGTAAAACATAAAATATTCGAGTCGAGATTAACATTCTTATATAGTAAATTCAACTCAACTGAAATGTCAACTGAAATACAAGTAACTTAAAGGACGTTTGGGATTTCCATCCTCTAAGGATCCGTGGAACTAATATACGCTATTATAATATGTTTATAGCAAAGTAAACTATTAAAATAGCATTAAGGCGTTACCCATATCCCCCTTAACACGTTTTCTATATTCCCATAGTCTATACAGTACCGTAAGCTCCTCCATGAGGTTTACTCAGAGGGCACTCTATAGGTATGGTACAAATCAAACTCGTAAAAGGCGCGATAGGGCATGTGACAAGGCACGCGAGTGAATGCCAGGGTAGATATGCCATTTGCACTCCTAAACTAGTGGTAACGCATAGCAGCTACTACCGCCCATCTCGTGACCCGCTCCCAAATCAAAGGTGCACCCAAATCAAATCACAAAGTAAAAGAATGGTATCGAAGAAATGTGCCCGATCGGAGTAATGACCTCACATGGCCCAGTATAGACCTGTTTTAGCCACATCAAGCTGACTCACGGGAGTCAGAGTTGCGTTAATACCTCATACAGAATCGTCGTCAAACCATCCTACTTTGTTCTGGAATCTCCACCACGTACACAGTTGTTAAAGTGGTTTCGGTATTGGCAAAGAGTATGACAATATCCGATCCCGGCCTCTTCAACAACTACACGCTTATCTCACACCGTGGTCATTTCATTTCAAATAGTTCATATATTAAGATATCATATTCATTTCGAAACCATATAAATTCGATATCGTTATTCACTTTAAATAATATTCATTTCCAGAATCATAACACTTTCAAATTTATAACACTTTTGAAATCATAACGTTTTGAAATCATAACATTTTGAAATCATAACACTTTGAAATCTTGACATTTTAGATATTGAAAATAGTATATATATTACAATAGTTATAAATTAAAATAGTTTATATATTAAAACATTTAAATATTAAAATAGTTTATATACATTAAAAATACTTTATATAATAAAAATATTTTCCTCAAATTTCATAAATCGATTCAAATCATCTTAAATTCAATTGAAATAAAACCTCGTTCAACAATTTTAATTTAAAAAGGTTAAAGATTCAATTCAAATTTTCAATAAACCATTTCAGTTTTTATTGATTTCAAATCCAAGTTTGAACTATCATTTCGATTCTAATAAGATTCAAGGTTTAAATATTCAAATAATTTCATTATAAGTTTCATTTATATTTCAACATTTAACTTTAATTTTATTCAAATTGGAAAATATTCACTTAATCATTTTTAATAACAATTTATTAAAATATCAATTTAAAGATTTAAATCAATATTAAATATTCAGTTTCGGTTTCCTTTAATGTTGAGAATATTTATTTAATCGCTTTTTATCAATCAAGTTATAAATCATATCTTACAAAACCTAAAAATCAATAAGTTATATCAATTCCTATCTAAATTCAATTATTAACCAATGTAAATTCCAAGTTAACATTAATTTATCTTTCCAACTTTCATTATTAAAGTTAATGAAAATCTATACATTTTTTTTAAAATCAAAATCTTACACGTATTTTAAATAAATTAAAAAATCAATATTTAATAAAATCCATATATTCTATTTCAAACTCTAGAAATCATTTTTCAAAATAGACCAATGTGTCCGTATATAATTTTCTATCCTATGGTCAAGTGATACGGATATTTATCATTTCAATACGCAATTTAAATATTTATGGGTATATATCATTTCAACCTGCAATCCCAAAATTCAAAATTAATGAAAATGGCTTGGGTTTATCATTTCAACTCATAACGATTTTCCCTGATCTATAATATCGTTCGTGTATATATTGTTTCAACCCATAGGGATTTCTAAACTAATAGGGAACTTGCAGAGTGAGAACAAATATGATAATAGTATAACATATCAACAACAGGCATATATCGTCATTAACAAATTTAATTATAATATAAATAATAGATTATGGTGTCAAATGTCACAGGTGAATAACTAAAGATAACGGTATATTATATATAACAATTAAATAATTTACAATTCAAATTTAACAGCATATTTCAATTGTCATTTCAATGTGCATTAAATTTATTAAATATAAGAATGTTAATCGTGAGTGATTGCTTACCTTTCGAGGCTAGAGAGATAACACGAAACAGATGCGACAAATCCAAGCAAAATTCCAAAGCACGGCACGATGAACACAAATTTGACGAGCAAGGTTGATTGTTCGGAATCAATGAAAACAAATCAAAAATCAGCTTGATATAAACTAGAATGAGATATATATTATATAAAACCAAAATTAGATTAGAAATACACATTTTAAAATAAAATCTCCATATTATATATATATATATATATATATAAACATAATATATTAACAAAAATCTGTATATATTATATTGCACAATCATTACTTAATTTAAAACACATATATTTTAAAATCAAACACATATATATATATATATATATATAAACAGGACAGTATAAACAATTACTATGATCCACTGAACTAAAAATATATAAGTACCTTATATACATATATATAAGCTTCAAAATAAATTAAAGGTAACTGCTTATCAAAACATACATGTGCAAAAATCAAAATATATATCATTTTCTCGAAATCAATATCTAAATAAACTTATATATATAAGCTACATATATAGATAACAAATATATAAACCGACATGTAAACTTACACTTGATACTTCTTTTCAAAGTTACAGATATATTTACACGCGATATATATATATATATATATATATATATATATATATATATATTACGAAAAATCTGCTTCCAAATTCGGTTGTGGTTGGAGAAGCGAGTTGGTTGGAGGAATGGCGAAGCACTAAAGAGAGGCTATCAGCGAGGAGGTTTTTGGTTGTGAAGGCGAAAGGTTGTGTTGAAGGCCACAAGGTTTCAGGAAGTGGATTCGTAGGCACAAGGCCAGATCAAGGTGGGCGAGGTGATGTCACAGTGGATAGTGGCGGACAGCTGTGGTAGAGGGCTGTTTTGGCAAGGAGATTGGGTCAAGGGGTTGTAGGGAGAGGGTGTGTTCTGTGACTGTGTTGTCGCGAAGTGTGGCATGGGGAGGAGGGTTTGCCGAGAGCATAGCGATGGGAGAAAGTGGGGAGCGGCGATGGCCAAGGAAGAAGGTAGCAAGCTCACAATCTATAACGTTATATATGTACACACAAACTTGCCTTTCCATTTATTTATTTTTCATTTAAAGGAAGGAGAACGAAAATGTTTGGTTATGCACAGAGCTTCAATGCAAAATGAATAGGTGTGAGACAAAAGTAAAGCATCTATTTCAAATAAATGTATGTATGACAGCGTGCAACCGAAAGAGACGTGTCTCTTCACATCGTATACATATTTATATATATTTTAAACAACGTAAATATCAAAGGGCAAGAGTTCAATTCAGTAGTTATTAAAAACAAACAGCTATTTGGTTGTCTCAGGGACGACGAAAAGACATAGGGAAACAAAAGAACACGGGTACGATACGGCGAGCCATCCTACAGTTTTCGCCGCGTACCGAACATCGAAACGCACGAATGAATATACTACGGAGATCAACACGAAAAGACGGCTAGAATATACACAGATATCAATGATATGACCATTTTATCAAAAGTCGATATTCGTTACCAAACTGCTGCTAAATTGCCGAAAATAAGATAAACGGGGCTAGAGCAGTTCAAATTTGACAAAACGAAATATAAAGTCTTACTCAAAAAATGATTTACAATTTTATTGTATAAAAATGTTCAGATTTCAAAAACATTTTATTTACATCATTTTTAACTGATTTAAATTGAAATTGAAATTTCCACAATAGAACAACTTTTATATTTTCCAACGAAAATTTGGCATTTGCTACGCTTTAATAGACGCGTCTCAAATATCAAATTTTCATTGCAAAATTTTATAGTTAAATTTCCAGCAAAATTTCAGTTAATTACATTATAGAACCGTTAGAGTTCTGGATCGTTACAATGACACCCTATAATGAGTTGAGAGTATTATACATGAGCACGTATTTGTTAATGCTGTATATAAATGATGTTTTGTTTTGGAAAATTAGTTAATAAAAAAATTTATCTAGGATTATATTTTGTGTATAAAGGAATATCTTTCAAATGATATAGTTATTTATGTAGTGTTTGGTTGTTAAGAGAATGATGATATTCAGTTATTATCATTTATTGATTGGTTGTTTGATTTAAAGGTCTAAATACGAGCACCTCGTGAATTTAGTTTCATAATTTGACTATGTGATGTTCGATAAATAATATTGGTTTAAGGTTAAAGAAATTTATTCAAGATAAGTGATTTTATGAATGTTTTATAAAAATAAGTGCTTTTATAAACAATCCATATGAGAACTAGAGATAAAAGAGTGTGATGCTCTAGAATCAAAAAGAGTCCCAATGGGAAATTAGAAATGAAAATCAAATTTTCCTACCTCGATTTGGTCTACTGTTGGAGGGTGCTGCCTCCAAAGCCTGAATCTGTGCTGCTGGTGCACCCGCTCCCTGTCCCTGTCTTCTAGGGGCAATACTTGCTGATGTGATTGGGTTGTTCACAACTATAGCACCTACCCTTCATCTTCCCTCTCTTGCAGTCCTTGGCTAAATGACCAGCCATCCCACAACTTTTGCACTTTTTCTGCATCCGTTTTTTAGGGTCTTCTTCTTTCCTCTTAGAATCTTCCAGCTTAACGGCTTCTTTAGGCTCCCCCTCCTTAGCTGCATCAGACATAAGTGCCATCACTACCAGTGACTCATATGTATCTCCCATCGGTACGTGAGTCGACAAAAAACCTAGAAGGGGCTGATTTAATCCCTTTGCAAACTTCGTTGCCTTCTTGTGTAGTGTATTCACCAATTCTGTTCCAAACCACAATAATTTATTAAATCGATTGGTGTGCTCTTTCACGTACAAGCTTCCTTGCTTTATGTTAATAAATAGCTCCAACTGAACACTCTATTCCGCATGAGATAAAAATTTCCTATAAAATCGCTTCTGAAACCCATTCCAAGTAACTTCTCTTCCTTCCAACTCAATTACCTCCTACCGGTAAGAAGCCTTCTCTTTTACCTGTCAAAATGCTAGCTAAACCCGCTACTTATCGTCCAATCCCAATAGTCCCAGTATCCTCTCCGAGTTTCTTAGCCAAGCCCAAGCCTCCATAAAAGTCTTCGTACTTGAAAAGATCTTTCCACCCAAATTTGTAAAATCCTTACAAAGCCTAAAGAAATTAACTGCTGTGTGTGGGTTTATGGGATTCCCACCCGCTGGTGCTGGATTGGGCGCTTTCGTTTGCACCTCTAGAGTCGTGGCTTGTAGATACTTATGAAACCAGGCTGGGACTGAAATGCCCTCGGGAAGGTTCAGGGCAACAGCCATTCTAAGAAAAAGGAAAAGATAGCTTAGGAAAGAGTCAAAGGGAGATTGAACTAGACTTATGAGGGGATTTTTATAATAACTCTTTTATACTTAAAAAACATTTCTAAGAGTTCTTTTCGGAAAAAAATACTTTTTTAAAATAAATTATTTTGGAAAATAGTTTACTTTTAAAAATAAATTTTTAGGGATCTTGTAACCTTGCTTTGATATCAAGTGAAACACCTCACACCCCTTAATATACCCAAAAGGACACATTAAAAGACGTGGTGCGTTGTACGTATAACTGAAACTAACAGAGACTAAGATTCGCAAGACAAAAATAGGTAAAAATAGCGCAAACTAAAATAATAACTTGTTCAAAACAAAAAAATCCATAATTGATTCATAAACCAAATAAGTCAAATACCAAATACAGCATGCATGTCTCAAAACCCAATATGTTTCATGAAATAAAAAATCGTAGTCTCAACAAAAATCAGAGTATAAATATCCCTCTTAAGTGCCAATACAAAGAAAGAAAACGGAAATAAAAGTAGAGAAATATATAGCAGAATCTTCTCCAAGAAACCTCCAAGCAACTGCAATCTACCACCCTCACTCTTGATTGCCTATGGGGGGAAAGGGAAAAATAGAGGAGTGGGTCAGACTAAATATCTGGTGAATGATTGTAACTACTAGAATCTTTAAGCAAAGTAAAAGTAATTGACTCTTCAATACTTCTAGTATATATAGAAGAAAACAAAGGAAATAGGGAAGATAAAGCTAGAAATAAATATAATTAACTAGTACTCAACTAATAAGATAGGTTAACTTTGATTATTTGCACTTGTCCTTGATTGCTGCTTTAATTAAGCTGAAGTCCTAATTCTACCCATTGATCGGCCTACTAATCCATAGAATCTACTATGGACTGGACGTTTCCCTATACAATAGACTTTGGTATCGAAAAAAGACACACTTACTAAGCATTTGGACTCATAATGATTTATGAGCCATCATTAGAAGTCGCATGTGTGGCCACCACTAAGCTCATGTTCCTATTGTTCCCTTTTTTGACCTTTTATTTACCTTAGACAGCATAAGTGTGGCCCTCGCCTCACTTCAGGATTATATGAAGCACCTCATCTCACTTCAGGGTTATGTGAAACACCATGTCCATAGAAAAATAAGGGAAATGTTGTTGGTTCTGGTTCCTATCAAACAAAAATCTAGTTGCGCACCTTTCTCAAATCCCCATGATTTGAACTACCATAGATTGACCGTTTACTACTACTATAAGCATAAGCGTACCCCTCGCCTCACTTCAGGGTTATGTAAGCACCTCATCGCACTTCAAGATTATGTAAAACACCGTAACCATAGAAATATTAAAGAATGATATTTGGTACAGGTCCTACTCTTATCTTTTCTTATTAACTTAGATAAATTATCTAAATAAGCCATTATTTTTATCAATTACTATTACTTCTTGTTAATTTATCCTAAGTCTTAAAATAAGCACCATAGTTTCCATAGTTTACCATAGTTTGTCAATTTATGACATACGTTACAATCATGCTTATTACTCAACCCAAGGTCTAAGTGAGAAAATAAGCTTCTTTCTTCTTTTATTCTTTTTAGTTATAATTCTTAGTCATAACTAGGCCAGTCTTCTTAATTCAGTCCAATTAATATCATAATTAGGCATAATTTCAGTACAAATCCATTTATATTAGAGTTTTTGTAATTTACATCACATATTCCGTTATTTTAGATTTCTTATATTCACTTCAAAATCAAATCCATTTTGAAATCGTCATATTTAATAAAAATATACTATTTCAATTCAATTTCATTTCCCCTTAATATCTCGATTTCAATTCCAAAATTGTTTCAAATTTCCATTTGAGTTATAACTTCATTCGACCCAATTCGTATTTAGATCCATGATGTAAAAATAAACATTCCACCCTTGACCAGTTTGAATTTTTGAAAAATAGTTTGAAATGGTTTTAAAATAGTTTGAATAATTAAGATAGTTAAATATAGTTTAAATGGTTAAAATATTTAAAAATGGTTTAAATGGTTAAAATAATTTAAATGGTTTAAGTATTAAAATGGTTTATATGGCAAAATCGTTTGGAAAATCCAAACTAATTTGAATATTTAAAAAGATGTATTTAAATAGTTTATACCAAAATAATTTATTAGAAAATAGTTTCAAAGTAAAACTGGTTCGATTTCCAAATTTTCCAATTCAAATCACTTTTAAATTTCCATTTCGATTAAATGGATTCAATTCCGATTTCAAGTCGAATTTTCCTTCAATTCCAAATTAATTTCGATGTCAATTTCAAATTAATTTCAACTACAATTCCAAAATAATTTCAATTTCAAATTTTGAACCATTTTGATTTTTACCAATTCCGAGTTCGATTTTCAAAACATCGCTTCAAAACACTTAAATCAATTTCCTTTCAATACCCAATTTGAAATCCAAATCTTCTAATATAATTTAGTTCCGAGCTTAATTTCAAAATAGTTCAATCTCCATAAATTATATTTTTCATTTTCTTAAAATCAAATCATTGAAATAAATTTCAAATCAAAAATTTTAAAATCATTTAATTTAACCAATCTCGTGCCCATATATAATTTTCTATCCTATGGTCAAGTGTAGTTATTTTAATTTTATTTCAAGGATGGATATATGTCATTTCAATCCAAATCACAATGTCATAGGTTATATCATTTCAACATATTTCTCAATTTATTCGAACTAATTCAATTCACGGTTTTATATTTTGTAAGTAAAATACCATATGATAATAGGATATATATATATATATATAAAAAAAAAAAATAGACATCCAATCATTCAAATAGTCAATCAATAGCATCCACCACAATCAACATCCAAATCAGCCAATAATTCATATCATTTTCGTAGTTATCAATATCAGATATTTTACTTGCAATTAAATTCCAATTTCAAATTTAACCATCAATTTTAATTTTTAACAGTTAATTCGAATGATAATTAAATTTATCAAACAACGATCGATAAATGTAACAACCTTGTATTTTGTAATTATTTAAATTGAATTTTTGATTTAAAAACTTTATTTTTTTTATTAAAATGAACAAATTTTGTCATTTTAAAATGTAAATTTTGATTTTTATGTGAATTAGAATTTCAAATATGAATAAATTGAATATTTCCAGAAAAATGAATTTTTGGTCAATATGGTCAAATTTTGACTTTTAAATTTAAATTTTAAATTTTTGAATTTTTGAATTTTATCTTTTATTATGAAAATAAATTAAATTTCAAGAATACTACTTTTCGTTTTGTTGAAATCCGATTAATATTGTGAAAGTTAAGCTTTTTCCAATATTGTGTGTAAATTGTTTATTTTAATTTATATAAATAATATTTTTGTTTATCATATCTTGTGTATATATGTGTTATATGATTATTTATGTACTTATTTTATTTTTAAAACATTTTATAAGTGTAGTATAAATTTTCAACGTTAAGTGTACAATGTTTATATTTTAAAATGCTAGTTCAATTTAATAACTATTTTCATTACTTGCTTTTATATTTTCCTAAAAATATTTATTTTTTTCCCATTTTATTTTGTTCAGTTTTTATATTTTATTTACAGAAATATACATGGTTTATTTTATTTTAAAAGAAAAACGAAATATAAAAGGTCAAAACCTTTTCATATGCCATGACTTTTCACATCTCTTTTGTCTTTTCACTTTGCAATTGTCATTTGCATTGAATAGCCGAACATACTTCTTTCTCGTAGTCATATTTTTTTTCATTTTCACATGAGAAAGTCTTCTTCCTCTCAAAACTCACGGCTATGAAAAAAATAATGGCTTTATCTTCTTTATCTTTTCTTTTTTCAATGAATTTAGCCTTGTTTTCTCCTAGATTTGCTCGGCCATGGATCACTCCATTACCACATCACTTCCATCTCCACCATACTTGGCAGCTCCTCTTCCTACTCCACTGACCATTACAGTCCATGGCCTCCCCATGTTGAAAACTCCATAAAAATTGCAAGCAATCCTCTTAAACAAGCCTAGTCGAGCTTTAAAGGCCACATCCCCTTCACATATCCTTTCGGCCACCCCTAGAACCACCTCCACCAGCCACTACCTGACCTTTGGCTGCTGCTCACCATCTCCAGATCTGACCTGAAGTAAGGCCGAGCCCTATGATGTCATGGCCGAGCTACAATGTGACGAAACCCTTCACATTTTGCCTTGATTTCTTTGTATTCTACTTATGTTGCACCTACCATCTTCATCTTCTTGCATAGCCATGAGTTTTGATGCTTAACCAGAGCCAAAGCATGATCATGGCTGAGTATAAGAACACATAGGCTGAGCTTAGTGTGCCTGTGACAAGCCTTTTTGTCATGGTCAAGCAAAGTAGGATGAAAAGCTAGGTAATGTTCTTTGTTAATTCAAAATTCAAATTGTTTTAATATATTTTGTATTGAATTCATGTGTTCATATTATCTTGTTTATTAATTGTATACAAGATCATCATCTAGGCTCCCATTCATTCAAATTAATAGTCATGGTGTATCGTGCTTGTCGTGCCTTTGGAATCGTTTTGTGTGTCGTAGTGGTCTTCAGCTTGAAAAGGTGAGTCTTTCTCACTCTGACATGTTTACTTATGAATTAGTGAATTGATGACAAGTGTTTAGTAATTAAAAATGTTCATGCAAGTTTACGATGATTTTATGATATGTTATGCCTTGTTATTACCATGTTAATTCTGTTAATTATCACCTGGCATATGATATATGACATTATATTGTGACATTGACATTGTTTATGCTGTTTATTTATTTATGATCACACTGCAAGTTCCCTATAGAATAAATTCACTATGGGTTGAAATGATACATACCAGAATGGACTTTAGAATTGGGAAAATTTGTTATGGGCTAAAATGATAGGCCCGAGCGATTTTTATTTATTTTTATTTATTTTTATTTACTTGGGATTGCGGGTTTGAAATGATAGAACCCGGTTTTCTTTTTAAACTACGGATTGAAATGATATATCTGTATCACTTGATCTAGGTTAGAAAATTATATACAGACCCCGTGGTATATTTTTAAATGATTTTTATTAAGATGTGTATTTTTTAAAGTATGAAATTTGATTTAAAAATATATATTTTATAGTTTTGAGAAAGCTAAATATTAAGTTTTGAATTTGTGAACTTAAGTATGTAAATTTGAAGTAAAGGTGATTTTTGACTTTAAATAATATTTTTAAAATGTAAGTAAATGATGGAAATTAAATTTGAAGTTTAGAAATGATATTTCAAGTAAAATGTTAGGTTTTTGTTTAAATTTAATAAGTAAATAGTGAAATTTTGACTTAACAAATGAATTGAATTTTTAATTGGATATTTGATTTTAAATTTTATTTTGATAAATCATTTGTTAAAAGTATTTACATGTGAAATTTTGAAGTCTAGAAATATGATATATAAATTAAAATATAAAAATTTGAAGTTTTAATGTTTTCTAAAAGTTATAATAAAATCTAGAATTTTATTAATAGCATTTCCAAAAATACTGTAGTTTTATGACAGCACTTTAAAATGTTATTGTTTTGAACTCAACTATGTTTGAAATAACTAAATATCTAATACGGCATTTTATAAATGTCGTTATTCTTGAACTAAACTGTTTTGGAAATTATAAGCTACAATAGCACTTTATAAATGCTGTTGTTGCTATAATTTGACAATGTTTTGAAATATTATAAATTTTAACACTGTTTGAGTTATATTTTAAAGTGTTAAATGATTTAACTTTTGGAATTGATTATTTATGAAATTTAAGGAGTTTTGAATACATTTGAATGTTTAAATTTAAATTGAATTTGAATTTAAATAATGTTTACTTTGTTATGTGTTAATTAGAATGAAATATAATGAGATAAATGAATTTTTGGAATGGAATTTTGAAATGTGTTTTGTAATGATATTTGAATGTAATAAATGAATGACATATTTGACTTAAAAAATGATATTTAATTTAAATATTTGAATTTGAATTCAAATAATGATTTAATAATGAAGTTTTGAAAGGACATGATATTTTGATGATCGAAATGGTTTGGAAATGACTTGATCTTTATTTTGATAAAGAATATGAATTTGAAATGATATCTGATAAATGAATCTTTGAAGTTTATACAGTATGAAAGGATATTGAGTTTACTTGTAATTTGAGTTTATTTAAATAATATTGGATTTATGAAATGAATATTTCAAAACTAAGTAATAATGAAATTAAAATTTAGATATGTGAAATTATAAAATTTAGTTTTGAAATATGGAATATTAATGCTTTGAAATATATTAGAAATTGAATAGTTTGTTTTGTGTATCCAATCTATATTTGAAATGTATATAATTTGAAATGGTTCGTTGGGAAACTAAATTGAATCGAAACTGATGGTTCGAATTGAACTAAATTGGAAATTTGAATATTTGGGGTTTAATTGAACAAATTTGAAAATGTAAAGAATTAAAGGAATGTTTCATGATTTCAAATGTATGATTTCAAAATGTTATGATTTTCAAAGTGTAATGATTTCAAGTATTTTTGGATTCGAAAGTGTCACGACCCGAATTTCGGCATTTGAAAATCGACATCTGTACTTCACTTGTACTCGAATGCCGCAGATTTAACCATTGAAATTCGATTCGTGCCGGAGCTTATAACACATTAAGTATAACAACACAGCAGAAGAAAAGAGAATAGTATATCATATAATTCCAATGAGTACAATATACAATGGTATACAACATTGATCTCAAATACATATCAGAGATCAAATACAATGCTACAACAGAATAAATAACTTGAACTTGAACCACCAAGTGAGAACTCCAATATTTGCAACTCCATCTCAAATGCTCCAAAGCTCCAAGCCAAAGATAGCTTGGACCAAAAGCTCGAACCACTAATCAAGTTGTACTAAGCAAGGCCAGTCATCCAAAGACTAAAGAAGACTATCGGATCTACATCTATAAGCTGGTTATCTGAAAAACCCAACTCTAGACTACCCGTGTGGAAAATTGTGGGCACTCAGAGTTTAGGAAGGTAACAATAAAGTCCGGGACTGGCGTGAGCAATAAAAATAGTTTTATCTTTTAAAACAAACAACATAAGAAGTAGAAGAAATTCGCTATGCTTTTTGAAAAGTGAAACTGCCATAAGGCCTCCCGCCACACACACAATGCAAGCGCACACTTGGAGGAGATTTCTCCTTATGATAGTCGAAAATGCTTGATACGCGAAAACTATTTGATATTATTATTAGTGCGTAATGGAAAACATTTCGAAAGTATATTATTAATCTTAACCAGCTAGGTATCATTATATTATGCCAGCTATAGCTACCACCAGAGGTGGCAGGTTATACAATTGCAATCGTAAATGGCTCGTATTGTTTGATTGGATTTCCAACAAATGTCAAGCTAAGAAACATCCTATTGCCACATGGGAATGCCTCTGGAGAGACGCCCCGAGAACTTACCCAGCTCTCTGCCAACACAAGGCCGGTTTACTCCCTTCCCGGGGTAAAACCCAAGATATGCCACCCTTGGTTGTAACGACCCGTCATTTTCGTTAATTAAATTTGTCATTTTAATAAGATTTACGCAAATTTAATTTAGAAGAAATAAAGATTTTATAATTAATAATGAAGCAAATGTTGAGAAGGAAATGAAACCATGGGAATATAAGGCTAAGTATTTACAGTTGAAACAAAAATGACGAATAAATTGAAGTGATGTAAATTGTTATATTAGGCTAAGAGTTGCATATAAGAGAACAAAGGTAAGTAGTGAATTTAGTTAATGAATTAATAATATTAAATAGTAAATTGAATTAAATCAATGTCCGGTACAAATTGAAATATTGTTGGAATGAAAGCTTATAAATTGTAAGCATTTAATTTGCAAATGAAATCAGTGTATTAATTTAGTTGTAACTGAATGTAAATTAATGAAATTATGTAATAATTGATATATGATGGCATTCATGAATGAAATAAGATTTGTAAGGAATAAAGGAATAATTGAAATAAACATTTACCAATGAAATAGTATATTGATTTATATAGACTTAATAAAAGAGTTGAATTGAATCAATCTATTTAGTTGAAACTAATTGATTGGTATGAAAATTATAAATGGGTTTATAGTAAGAAATTATACTACCGTGAATTGGAATTAAGATGAAATTGAACAATTCAAGTATGTGATGCAAATATATCATATATAGCAGTGGAATAAAAAAATTTGTGTTATTATAACCTGGTTGGTAAGTAACAAACTTATAACTGAATTTAAAAGAAAATAGGTGACAATGAATATAGATTGTTCATTTATTTGATGTGTTAAATAAATTTTGGTATTCAATCGCAATAAATATAAATAATTAGTTGAAACTGTTGTAAGGTCAAAATTTATTGCATATAATAAATTGGGGGATAGATTTCATTAAAGGTAATTTATTTATTATGTTAATGTAAATTAAAATGATTAGAGGTACGTAAATGATGATTAATACCATGTTTGGAAGTTGTAATTTAGAGGATATAAAGAATTAGGAATTGAATTTTGAATTATTTGCAATACAAATAAAGAAAATGTTACGTTATTGCTAACTGAGGGAATCATTAATTAATTGAATGAAATGAAATGAATGTAGATGCATTCTAGGTTATTTATCAAATAGGAGGAAAGAAAAGTAAATATCGAATTGATTGATGAATAAATATGTATTGAATAGTAATTGAATGTGTATAGATTGTAAAGTTATAATAATAAGTAGAAACGGAATGACATTACTACAAGATAATGAATTGCAAATTTTAGGTTTATAATAAAGTGTGAATGGAAATCTGATTGGTTAAATTTGATGGAATTCAAATTTTATGGGAAAGGTAAATGGATATTTAGTAATAAATTTAAAGGACATAAAAATGGAATTTATTTAATTAATAGATATAACGGATAAGGATATACTTATAAATGTAGGATTAAGAGTTTTACCACAACTATTATGAGTTATATACTTAGTTCCTTCAATTAAATCGGAAATCATTGCAATAATTATAAATTAAATGTTACGATAAATAAATTAAGGTAATAAATGGGGAATAACGTAAATAAATTCTTCATTAAATGATGGTTAGTGTATATAAAGAATGGAGGTAAAGCTTTATAAATTGATTTGAATCCAAAATTTAATGAAAGGAGTAATTGGAATTAAATGGATTAAGTGTTTGAAGTTACGAAGATTTTAATTTAGATAAAAGGGTATGCATTTATGTAATAGAGTATGAATCTATTGTTAAGTTTATTTATAAAATGACAGTTGGGTAAATGAAAGGGTGCAAAAGTAATCTTGTCAGTATATTAAAGTAATGTATGACAATAGATTTAATTGAAATAATTGAAGATAACATAAATTCTATTTATAATATGACTATGGGTGAATGAAAAGATTGTAAATCAAGATTTGTTTATTTATATGAATATAAAGAATTAAGGTAATTGAGTTTTTGCAATTAAGTAAAAATTAAACATTTATTTTACGTTAATTGAAAATTTAGTTGAAATTTGAAAAATATTTATGTATGTTAATTTCATCCATTTGGCTATAATGGATTGAATAATAAGAATGAAGATCTAATTCAATGAAATTTTTGGGAAACTTAATTGATAATTTCTAATTTTAGCACATGTATATAGTTGGGTTGGAATAATAATTTGGAATAACAACTTCAATATATTTGGAAATAATAATTTATACAAAGGGAAGATGGAAATTTGAATATATATGGAATGAAATGTGAGACAAGTGTTAACTGCGTTACAAAGTAATGATAGGCTCAATTAAAGGGTTGGAATTGAATCTAATCAGTTTAATTGGAAACTGATTAAAATAAATTTGGATTGGGTAATTTATTTCCAATTAAATCAATTCACGTTTAAAAATTTAATGTTAGTTTATTGCATATACGTTTATGCCTAAATTTAAACTTATGTTTATATCCAATCCGATCCATCTATTATTTTTCAGCCTTGTCTATATATAACCTGTTATAAACCCTAGCCACTCCTTATTTTCATTTTTCTATACGTACATCTCCTTCTCAACTCCTCATTCTAATGGCCAAAAAAAAACCTAATTCCCAAATTCCAAAAAAATAATTTCAACTTCAAAAAAAAAAAATTGCTGATCTGCAGCAGTTAATGGTCACGCTTCGGGTTTCAGGGGAGAAATCCCTAGAGCAACTTCGGGTCAGGAAGAAAATGACTCGGGTCACTCCGGGTCGTTTTGGCGAAAACTCCAAGCAAGCACCGGGGAATTGAGGCGGCGCACCGAAGTCGACCCAGGACCAGAATTTTCCATTTTTCAAATTTTCATAACTTTTGCATACGAGCTCGGATTCACGCGCGGTTTGTTTTGATGGGATCGTATTGGAATTTCTGACGTTTTGGCACTAGTTTGGATGAATTCGGAGACCGTCGAATTTTTGGGTTTAAATCGGATTTAAATTCGATTTAAATTCAAAAGGTGAGTGTTTTAACCCACTCACAACTTCTAAAAGTTTTTATGTTTGTTAAATTTATTTTAAATATGAGTAGAAATTTATTTATGACTGTTGGCGTGTTTTATTCAGCATATCTGTTAAATCGCATTTATTTAACTTAACTGTTAATTTAGTTTATTTATTGCATAAAATTTGACAGGTAGAATTTATTTTTGCACATAAACTGCTAGTTAACAGTCATTAAATTTATTATGGAATAGAAACTATTAGTTAATAATCTGTTATTATTTCCTGTATAATTCTTATGCTATGTATCAATGATTGTTTAAAATTGGATGATGATTGCAATTGATGATTGATGATTGATATTTGGATGAATGAATGCTATAATTATATTGTATAAACTGCAAGTCATCATGCATTTTCATTTCATTCGGGGTTGTGGTTTGAAATGATATAAAACCGCAAAATTTTATTTTTAAATTGCGGATTGAAATGATAAATATCCGTATCACTTGACCATAGGGTAGAAAATTTTATACAGGCACCGTGGTCTATATATAAATTGTTTTAAAGTGATTTCTATGGTTTGGATGGGATACGGTTTATAAAAAATTTTAATTTTGATATTTTATAAATGTTATTCTTCTATATATATACATATGAAGTTAAAAATTTTGAATTTAAGCTGTGTATAAATCTATTAAATAAAAATGGGAAAATTGAGAAATGGAATTTGATAATTCATATTATATGTTTAAGTTTGGAAAATTTTAAGGTATGATATTTATAACTGGGTTTTTCCAAGATAAATTTAAAATGAATATTCTAGTATAATTTAATTGAAGAAAATATTTAATTGCTAGAAATTAGAGTTTTATTTATGGATTTTTATGTAAATATTCAAGACTAAATAATAGAACATTTAATTTGGTTGAAGGAATAAATTCCAACTTTAGTTTTGAAATATTAATACTCCAAATGGATATATATATATATAGAAATTGAAGTGGCTTTGGAACTTGAAAGTGGTATTTAAATTTTGGTTTAGACTTTAAATAAAGAAATATATTTGTAAAGCCATGGAAATTATTTTCTTTACAAAGTAACCTTAAAGATAAACCATTTATTTCGTATACCGTTGAATATCCAAACCATTCAAGTTTTAGAAGTTATGGTTTTAAAATATATGAATTTCGAAATATTATGCTTTGAAAGTATAAGTCAAATATTTGTATTCCAGATATTTTAAATTTTAAAGCAGTATGATTTTGGAAAAGAAATATATTTGGATAAAATGATATCATATTGTTTTGGGTTTTAAGATGATATCGTATTCATAGTTTTGAAATGGAATTTTTATTCTGGTTTTAAAGTATAAACTATTTTAAATGACCGCGGTGTTATAATAACGATTGGTTGGCAAAGAGACCGGGATCGGATATGGACATACTCTCTGTCGATACCAAAAACCACTTTGGCTAACCGTGTACGCGGTGGAGATTCCAGAATGAAGTAGGTGGTGGCGACGTTTCCTATAAGGTAAATACGTGGACTCGACTCCCGTGAGTTGGCATAAGGTGGCTAAAACAGGAGTGATTCTCGGGCCAATGAGGTCATACCTCTGATCTGACGCTCCTCTTCGATATTATACTTTGACTTTGGATTGATTCAGTGGCCACTTCTATTTTTGATTTTGGGGGAGTTTGTTCGAGGTGGGCGGTAACTACGGCTACGCGTTTCCTCCAGCCCGGATAGCAATTGGTATATCTACCCTAGCATTGCCTAGTTGTGCCGTGTCACCTACCATACCGAGCCTTTACTACGAGTTTTGTTTTGTACCATACCTATGGAGTGCCCTCTGACGACGCCCAGTACGGGGGAGATTACGGTACTGTATAGACTATGGGAATATATTCTGTGTTAAGGGCTATATGGGTAACCCCTTAACGCTATTAAAAAGTAAGTTTATTTTACAATTAGACACTATTATAATAGCGCAATATACTACATAGTAAATAGTTTAACGGATCCTTAGGAGATGTAAATCCCGAGCATCTCTTGAGTTACTGCACTCATATTTACTCCTGTTGATTTAACTCACATAAGATCTTTTAGTTCTGACTCGAGTGTTTTGTATTTTCAATTCGCTCGGGTCGGTACGAGCATTTCAGGATTTGAGGATTTAGCTCTGGAGGACGAAGACGAAGATTTGTATTACTAGTATCTACTATATTATTCCACTACACCATTTAATTCCGCTGTGTTGTTATTGGTATGTGTAACTCTGATATATAGTATATAAAAGTTTTGTAAACAGATTTATAAACTATACATTTTATTATTATATTTTATCCTTTCGCTGTGAGATTCTGTTTTCTTTTATTTCTTTCTCGTTTTTCTTATTTACCCCATAACAATCCGCCCTTCCGTATGGTTGAATTGGCACGTGTGTCGGTTTAAATCGTGCGAAAAGGCGGGATGTTACACTGGTCATTTGCGACCTTTATCCGAGGTACCTCAATCACGAAGCAACATCACACAGTAATAAATATACAGTGTCCACATGAGTTAAGTATCCGGGCTCCATACCATAATACCACACTTTTCCTAAAGGAATGGACATACCTGAGGGGCGCGACCCCTGCAACCTTGATGCATCTTTCCTGTTTCGACCATTTCCGGGGTGTGAGGTCCTGATGCAGTCTCGTCCACAAAGCTACGCTTTTTCACAAATCCATGCTTCGATCAACAAATGATCAATAGCACTTCATATGCCACATTACCAAATTGTGAATGATAACTAGTAACCATCAACTACATAACCTCTGAGCTCGTACGTCTCAGAGAAGGGTGTTAAGCTAAGAGAATAAATCTCCGCCACCAAACAGAAATGTATTTGATAGAAACTGGTTTTACATCTCAAAGTGTAACATCAGACACACATCCATACAAGTCTGTTCCGGGTTCGAACAGAACCGACGGCACTTCCAAAGAAGCCCTTGCAATCCGTGTACTCACAATCCCGATCGGACTCCCCATCACATATGGAGATCTCTATACCATATCTACTCAGTGCAGAGTCATTCGATAGGTTATCCTATCATTCTCGTAAATACCCGGTCTTCACCACCGGTCTTCAAATGCAATCCATATCATCGTATCATTATTCGGAATGGGTTATATGACACAAGGTCTTCTCCCGGCTAAACCGAATAATAAGCACAATATTTAAAAACATACGGATATGGGATTTTAGTTAAGTTTCAACTTTAAAACCCAAAAATTTTCTTTCAAATGGTTTTAAAAAATACCATTTCAAATCTTTTAACAAAAAGATTCATTTCACAAAGTTCACCCAGTTTCACAAAGATCCATTCGCAGATTTCAAAACAATTTTCATTTCAAATTGGGTTAACCCATCCAATCTTTAAATCAAAATCCAATTCATAGCTTTTAAAACCGTTTCCAAAGATTCATTTAACTTGGAAAATCATTTTCACTTTAACTTGAAATCCTTTTAACACAAATTGAAAATTCTTTCCTTATATAAAAGCTTTTACAAATTGAAAACAATTAGTTTTGGTTTCGAAAAAATCCGATTACATTTGCACAAGTTAAATCCCTTTAAGTATAAAATTTGGGTTAAATTCAAATTCCAAAATATTACTTTTAAAATTGTTTAAAAACTCATATAAACAAATTTATAACTTGTATATTCTCTTTTAAAACATAATTTCTAGACAATTTCAAATTCTGAATTTAAATTCAAATCAACTATTTAAATTTCAAAATTTAATTAAGTTATTCAAAAATAACTTTTATCTTTAAAACTCCTTTTCAAAAGCTTTTCATATTGAACCCAATTCCAAATCATTTAAATTCAAAATTCAACTTTAAAAATTATTTCAAAAATCTGTGACTTAACTGATTTCCTCGTGCAATCCATATTTGTGTGTGTATGGTGTGGTCCAGTGGTTTTACACAGTATTGCAACAACATCAATTATTACAGATTCAAGCACATCATCATTGATAAGCGTTATAATCCAATAACGCTTATCCCCATTCGCAGATTCATAGATAAACAATGCAAATTTATCACAGAAAATAAATTACATCGTCACAGATCACACCAAAACAATCCATAGCACAAAGCACAACATATCAGGGATATCAAACAATTCAACAATCAATAGAATTCAAAACATCCATAAGTAAGACTGATAAATTCTTAATTAATTTAATTAATCTCTAACTAAATTACTTGGATTACCTTAATACTGCTTACTTAATATTAATTAATTATAAACTAATTCAATAATTATCTCTAATTAATTACTTTAACAATCTTCCTTGATTAATCATTCTTTAATTACATTTAAGTAATTATTCCTTAATTATTTATTCAACTAATTATTCTTTAATTCATTAATCTTTGATTAGTCATATTCAGTAATTAATTACCCTTAATTAATTACATTACTTATTTAACTTCTAAATAAATTTTATCAATTAATTCTTGAATTAATTACACTAAGTAATTAATTCTTAATCACTTCCACTAAGTAATTATTTTTCAATTAATTACATCTATTAATTATCCATTAATTACTTCACTAAATAATTATCCTTTATAAATTACACTAAGTAGTTATACTTAACCCATTATCTAATAATTATTTTTGAATTAATTAAACTTAATTAATTAACATAAACTAATCACGTAACTTTAATTAAATACACTAAGTAATTAATTCCTTTAATAACTTCATTATGTAATTATACTTAAACAATTCCACAATTTATTATCTTAATTAATTAATCTAATTAATCATCTTAAATTAATTACATTAATTAATCATTTAATAATCCTTAGTTAATGATCCTTCATTAACTATTAACAACCCTTTAATTACCCTCTAAGTAATTAAACTTTAATTTATCATCTCTTAATCCAAATTAATTAATTCTTGTTAACCAATTAATTAGTTCTCTAATTACTCAATTAGTTAAGTGCTTAACTATAACTCGATTAATCTTTAATTACTAGATTAATTAATTATTCATCTATTCTTATCTTAATTGATATCCTTAATTAAAAATTAATTAATCTTTAATTGACTCTTAATTAATTAACTAACAATCCATAATTACAAATTAATTAATACAAAATTATTAATTTATTAATTAAATTAATCATTAATCATTGAAAATCTAAATTGTCTTTAGGATAAATCATTCTTTTATTAATGACTTTAAATATCATTAACATATGCATTTAAAACATTTCGCTTTTAAATTTACTTTAAATTTCAAATTTAAAATTTAAAATGATTAAGAAATTTAAACTTTAACCACATTTAAATCAATTTTATAAACCTCTAAATCAAATGTTAAAGGAACTTTTACAAAGAATTTTTTTAAATAAGTTTTAAACATTTTATTTAAAAACCATTTCATTTTAAAACATACTTTAAACATTAAAACTTGTTTAAACAATTCAAATTTTTAAAATTTATTTATTTTAAAATTCGGATTCAAAAGTTAATTTGAATCCATACCTAAAAATTTGATTTTAAACATTTTTTAAAATCTTGCTTTAAATTTAAAAATTCATTTTAAAATTTAAACCAGAAAGGTTTGATAACCTGTAACCAAAACATGACCCGAGACTACCCACAAAAGCTTCGAGTCAAAACCCACCATGCTTCGGGAAACGCACCCAAATTACTCGAGAAAATCTCGAGTGCCCCGCCTCTTCATCCCAGGCTTCACCGGGAAAACAAACTACGCCGTGCATATGCACGGTGGCTCCGACCATCTCTGGTCGACAACGACGACTTCCTCACACCGACGTCATTCTTGCATCCAAAGCCGACCATCAGATCATCGTTTCAAATTCGAAATTGAGTTCGAGCCTTCAAGACCAATCCTGAAACCACAAGCCAACCTGCAAATCACTCGTATACCCAATGCTGACCACCAGAATATTTGAAATTCGAGCTACCCCTTTGTCAACACTCTCACCTTCATTTCCCAAAAACTGGTAGCACTCGATCCATGAGTGAAGCCGTGGTGGATCAATTACTGACCATCACTAAAACTAGGGTTAAAAAAATTGATCACCGCTGCCTCCACAACTCCTAGATCACCACCCTGACATTTTTGCTGACCTCTCCGATCGCTCTACTACCACTAGTAAGAATCCCGACCACGCCGAGCCACTAGATCACCAGAGGCAACCCAGAACTCCCAAATTGATCAAACAGTAACACTCTTTCATACCTTAACTAAAAATCATAATTTCATTCTTAAAAATCATGTTTAGGGCTAAGGATTTAGTTTATGTTCATGAATTGATGAATTAAAATGTTTGAATTTTCACTTACATCAAACTTGCTCTGTCATTCTAGTTCCCAAAGCCATTACAAATATATTTTGACTTAAATAAAAAATTAATCTATAATTTATGATGAAACAATCAGATTTTGTTTAAGTCTTAACACCAAACTGAGATTAAATCAAAAGATAATGGTTTTAAATCAAACTGGAACTTAAAAATCAAGGAAACAGGAATGCTACAGAAACAAGAATGTGCACATTCTATACATTCACAAATAATTCACTCATATAAAATCACGCAAATCATTGTATTTTCCAGATATTAACATGCAACAGATTACAGATACTTTAAACTTTAAAAAGTGATGTTACTCACCTGGCATGCATGAAACAGAGGGCAATTTTAGCTTTTGAAAACTTGAATTGTTTTAAAACTGGAAACTTGCATTGGCATTGCTTTTGAAAACTTTAAACTTGAATACTTATTTGATTTAAAAACTGCACTTGCATGCAGGCTTATTCATCTCAGGTTTGCAAAAGAAGCAGGCTCTTGATTTTTAAATTGAATTAAAGGCTTTAAGAAATGCAGGCCTTTGTTCTTGCTTTTGAAAATGAGTTTACAGGGTTGAAGCAAAAACAGGCTTTGGTTTGAACTTGTTTTTTTTTATCTTTGAAAATGAATTTACAGGTTGATGATTTGAAACAAGTTCTGGTTTGAGGAAAGGTTGATCATTGATTGTTTTGGAGTAATTTGCAGGCATGTTTATATAAGTGTTTTGAGAATTTACAGGTTTTGTTTTGAACATAATTTCTAGTTTGTGAAATATTGATTTCAGATTTGTTTTAAGAGGAGTTGTTTTGGATTGAGTTTTCTCTTAGCTTTTGATTTAGAAGGGTAGAAAAGGAGATGAAGGTAGGAAGGCATGTTTTTATAAGTTACAATGATTTATTTTAAAATAAAAGAAAAATTAAAAACAAAATAAGACACTTGTCTAATATTACAACATTTGTCATATACATTAATTTATTAAATTACACATGTTATAAGGTGTTTTAATTTTATCACACTTGTCCTTTAAGTAATTAGTATTTATTTTTAAATGCTAACAAAAAAAATTTCACTTAATTTATTTATTCTTATGTAAATGTATATATGAATTTCTTTTTTAAAGAAAACGTAGTAAAAGTAATTATAAATAAAAGCTTATCCAAATATTTTTAAAATGTCTATCTTTTGAAATTTAAAATTAAATTCAAATTCAAATTAAATTTGAAAGTCCAATTTTAAATCAACCTAAATATATATATAATCAACACACATATGTATATTATAGAATTTAACTCTTTAACAATTATTTTGCAAATCATTTGTATTGAATTCAAAATAAAATTTTAAAATTACATGTATATTATAATTAGAAAAAAATCTTATTAGTTTAAAATATAGTTTAAATCCAATTTATTATTCAACACATTTATATTTGAATTTCAAATCCAAAATCATTTTATTTTCAATATCTATTTTGGATCTCAAATCCAAATTCTATTTAAAAATCAATTAATATACATATAAAATAAATAAACAAATATCTTGTTTTATTTGGAAAAAAATCAAATAAATTTACAATTTAATCCAAAAATTACATTAATTACTAATTAAATTCAAATTTATTCCCAAAAATTTAAATAAATTACCAATTCGAATTTAACTCAAAACTGGGGTCGTTACAAATTTCCCCCCTTAAAAAATATTTCGTCCTCGAAATTTGTAAGTAGGGGACAATCCCGAAACTTCAGTTGTAACAAAGTATACTTATTAACCATAGTATCCAAAGCAAACAATTCTGTCCTATTTGGAGTTTATCTCCCATGCCAACTCATTCTTTTGACTCGGCCAAAATAATGATCTCTCTTCAAAGCTTCATCCTAGAGCTGCTAGGAACTATCAAAGAATTGAAACTTGATGATGAACAAAAGAGGTTGATAGAGAAAAGATTGCTTCCATTGTTGTTACAGGGTATCGGCCATTTGTATTCGTATTTCCCTATCCCCTATCTCATCGTCTTCTTACACTCATACTCACTATAAGTGGATAGTAAGAGAATTTACTGAGTCATTCAGATGGATATCTTAGGGATACTCATTCTAGGGTATACTTCACCCTATCTCTAATGAGCTACCTAATGTGTTATACATCTAAGCTAAAGTTTAACCTTCAGCTCTGATACCAAGATGTCACGACCCGAATTTCAGCGTTTGAAAATTGACATCCATACTTCACTTGTACTCGAATGCCGCAGATTCAACTATTGAAATCTGATTCGTGTCGGAGCTATATAATTCCAATGAATACAATATACAATGTTATACAACAATGATCACAAATACATATCAGAGATCAAATACAATGCTACAACAGAATAAATAACATGAACTTGAACCACCAAGTGAGAACTCTAATATCTGCAACTCCACCTCAAATGCTCTAAAGCTCCAAGCCGAAGATAGCTTGGACCAAAAGCTCTAACCACCAGTCAAGTTGTACTAAGCAAGGCCAGTCATCCAAAGACTGAAGAATACTATCGGATCTACATCTATAAGCTGGTTATCTGAAAAACCCAACTCTAGACTGCCCGTGTGGAAATTGTGGGCACCCAGAGTTTAGGAAGGGAACAATAAACTCCGGGTCAGTCATGGGACTGGTGTGAGCAATAAAAAAAGTTTTATCTTTTAAAACAAACAAAAGAAGAAGTAGAAGAAATTTGCTATGCTTTTTGGAAAATGAAACTGCCATTAGGCCTTCTGCCATACACACAATGCAAGCGCACAATTGGAGGAGATTTCTCCTTATAACAGTCAAAAATGCTTGATATGCGAAAACAATTTGATATTATTATTAGTGCATAGTGGAAAACATTTCGAAAGTATAATATTAATCCTAACTAGCATAGGTACCATTATATTATGCAAGCTGCAGCTACCACCTGATGTGGCAGGTTATACATTTGCAATCTTAAAGGGCTCGTATTGTTTGATTGGATTTCCAAAAAATGGTCAGGCTAAGGAACTTCCAATTGCTACATGGGAATGCCTCTGGAGGGACTCCCCGGGAACTTACCCAGCTCTCTGCCAAAACAAGGCCGGTTTACTCCCTTCCCAGGAGTAAAACCTAAGATATGCCACCCCCAATCGTTTGCGACCTTTATCCGAGGTACCTCAATCACAAAGCAACATCACACAGTAATAAATACACAGTGTCCACATGAGTTAAGTATCTGGGCTCCATACCATGATACCACCCTTTTCCAGAAGGAATGGACATACCCTGGGGGCGCGACCCCTGCAACCTTGCTGCATCTTTCTTGTTTCTACCATTTCCGGGGTGTGAGGTCCTGATGCAGTCTCGTCCACAAAGCTACGCTTTTTCACAAAGCCATGCTTCGATCAACAAATGATCAGCAGCACTTCGTATGCCACATTACCTAATTGGGTATGTATCACTTGTAACCATCAACTACATAACCTCTGAGCTCGTACGTCTCAGAGAAGCGTGTTAAGCTAAGAGAATAAATCTCCGCCGCCAAACAGAAATGTATTTGATAGAAACTGGTTTTACATCTCAAAGTGTAACGTCATACACACATCCATACAAGTCTGTTCCGGGTTCGAATAGAACTGAAGGCACTTCCAAAGAAGCCCTTGCAATTCGAGTATTCACAATCCTGATTGGAGTCCCCATCACATATGGAGATCTCTGTACGTAGCTACTCATTGCAGAGTCATTCGACAGGTTATCCTATCGTTCTCATAAATACCCGGTCTTTCACCACCGGTCTTCAAATGTTATCCATATCATCGTATCATTATTTGGAATGGATTATATGACACAAGGTCCTCTCCTGGCTAAACCGAATAATGAGCGCAATATTTGAAAACATATGGATATGGAATTTCAATTAAGTCACAACTTTAAAACCCAAAAATTTCTTTCAAATGGTTTAAACAAATTACCATTTCAAATCTTTTAACAAAAAGATTCATTTCACAAAGTTCACCCAATTTCACAAAGATCCATTCACAGATTTCAAAACAATTTTCATTTCAAATTGGGTTAACTCATCCAATCTTTAAATCAAGATCCAATTCATAGCTTTCAAAACCATTTCCAAAGATTCATTTAACTTGGAAAACCATTTTCAATTTAACTTGAAATCCTTCTAACACAAATTGAAAATTCTTTCCTTATATAAGAGCTTTTACTAATTGAAAACAAATAGTTTTTGTTTCGGAAAAATCCGATTACATTTGCACAAGTTAAAGCCCTTTAAGTTTAAAATTTGTGTTAAATTCAAATTCCTAAAATAATACTTTTATAATGGTTTAAAAACTCGTATAAACACATTTAGAACTTGTATATTCTCTTTTAAACCATAATTTCTAAACATAGAATTCAATTTTGAATTTTGAATTTAAATTCAAATCAATTATTTAAATTTTAAAATTTAATTAAGTTATTCAAAAATAACTTTTATCTTTAAAACTCCTTTTCAAAAGCTTTTCATATTGAACCCAATTCCAAATAATTTGAATTCAAAATTCAACTTTAAAAATCATTTCAAAAATCTATGACTTAACGATTTCCTCGTGCAATCCATATTTGTGTGTGTATGGTGTAGTCCAGGGGTTTTACACAGTAGTGCAACAACATCAATTATTACAGATTCAAGCACATCATCATTGACAAGCGGTATAATCCAATAACGCTTATCTCCATTCACAGATTCATAGATAAACAATGTAAATTTATCACAGAAAATAAATTACATCATCACAGATCACACCAAAACAATTCATAACACAAAGCATAACATATTAGGGATATCAAACAATTCAACGATCAATAGAATTCCAAACATCCATAAGTAAGGCTGATATATTCTTAGTTAATTTAATTAATCTCTAATTAAATTACGTGGATTACCTTGATCCTGCTTACTTAACATTAATTAATCATAAATTAATTCAATAATTATCTCTAATTATTTACTTTAACAATCTTCCTTGATTAATCATTCTTTAGTTACAGTTAAGTAATTATTCCTTAATTAATTATTCAATTAATTATTCTTTAATTCATTAATCTTTGATTAGTCACATTCAATAATCAATTACCCTTAATTAATTACATTACTTAATTAACTTCTAAATAAATTTTATCAATTGATTCTTAAATTAATTACACTAAGTAATTAATTCTTAATCACTTCCACAAAGTAATTATCTTTCAATTAATTACATCTAATAATTATCCATTAATTACTTCACTAAGTAATTATCCTTTATAAATTACACTAAGTAATTATACTTAACCCATTATCCAATTATTATTTTTAAATTAACTAAACTTAATTAATTAACTTAAACTAATCACATTACTTTAATTAATAACACTAATTAATAAATTCCTTTAATTACTTCCATTAGGTAATTATACTTAAACAATTCCATAATTTAATTAATTAATTAATCCAATTAATCATCATAAATTAATAACATTAATTAATCATTTGATAATCCCTAGTTAATGATCCTTCATTAACTATTAACAATCCATTAATTACTCCCTAAGTAATTAAACTTTAATTTGTCATCTCTTAATCCAAGTTAATTAATTTTTATTACACAATTAATTAATTCTCTAATTACTCAATTAGATAAGTGCTTAACTATAACTTGATTAATCTTTAATTACTAGATTAATTAATCATTTATCTATTCTTATCTTAATTAATGATCCTTAATTACAAATTAATAATATTTAATTAATTAACTTAATCCTTAATTATTTAATTAATTAACTCTTAATTAATTAACTAACAATCCATAATAACAAATTAATTAATACAAAATCATTAATTAATTAATTAAATTAATCATTAATCATTGAAAATCTAAATTGTCTTTAGGATAAATCATTCTTTATTAATGACTTTAGATATCATTAACATATGCATTTAAAACATTTCACTTTTAAATTTACTTTAAATTTCAAATTTGAAATTTAAAGTAATTAACAAATTTAAACTTTAACCAAATTTAAACCAATTTTATAAAACTCTAAATCAAATGTTAAAGGAACTTTTATAAAGAATTTATATAAATAAGTTTTAAACATTTTATTTAAAAACCATTTCATTTTTAAACATACTTTAAACATTTAAACTTGTTTAAACAATTCAAATTTTTAAAACTTTATTATTTTAAAATTAGGATTGAAAAGTTAATTTGAATCCATACCTCAAAATTTGATTTCAAACTTTGTTTAAAATCTTGCTTTAAATTTAAAAATTCATTTTAAAATTTAAACCAGACAGGTTTGAAAACCTGTGACCAAAACATGACCCGAGACTACCTTCAAAAGCTTCAAGTCAAAACCCACCATGCTTCGTGCAATACACCTAAATTCCTCGAAAAATCTCAAGTGCCCCTCCTCTTCATCTTAGGCTTCACCGGGAAAATAAACTGCACTGTGCATATGCACGGTGGCTCCGACCATCTCTGGTCGACAACGACGACTTCCTCCCACCGGCAATCACTCTCGCATCCAAAGCCGACCATCAGATCATCGTTTCAAATTCGAAATTGAATTTGAGCCTTCAAGACCAATCCTGAAACAACAAGCCAACCTGGAAATCACTCGTGTACCCAATGTCGACCACCAGAATATCTGAAATTCTGGCTACCCCTTCGTCAACACTCCCACATTCATTTACAACAACTGGTAGCATTCGATCCATGGGAGAAGCCGTAGTGTATCGATAACTGACCATCACTAAAACTAGTGCTAAAAACAAAAATTGGTCACCGCTGCCTCCACAACTCCTAGATCACCACCCTGACATTTTTGCTGACCTCTTTGATCGCTCCACTACCACCAGTAAGAATCCTGACCATGCCGAGCCACTAGATCACCAGAGGCAACCCAGAACCCTCAAATTGATCAAGCAGGATCTGCTCTTTCATTCCTTAACTAAAAATCATAATTTCATTCTTAAAAATCATGTTTAGGGCTAAGGATTTAGTTTATGTTCCTGAATTGATGAATTAAAATGTTTGAATTTTCACTTACATCAAACTTGCTCTGTTGTTCTAGTTACCAGAGCCATTACAAATATATTTTAACTTAAATAAAAATTTTAATCTATAATTTATGATGAAACAATCAGATTTATTTAAGTTTTAACTCCAAACCAAGATTAAATCAAAAGATAATGGTTTTAAATCAAACTAGAACTTAAAAATCAAGGAAACAGGAATGCTACAGAAACAAGCATGCACACATTCTATACATTCACAGATAATTCACTCATATAAAATCACACAAATCATTTTATTTTCTAGATATTAACATGCAATAGATTACAGATACTTTAAACTTTAAAAAATGATGTTACTCACCTGACATGCATGAAACAGAGGGCAGTTTTATCTTTTGAAAACATGGATTGTTTTAAAACTGGAAACTTGCATTACCATTGCTTTTGAAAAATTTAAACTTGAATACTTCTTTGATTTAAAAACTGCAGTTGCATGTAGGATGATTCATCTCAGGTTTGCCAAAGAAACAGGCTCTTGATCTTTAAATTGAATTATAGGCTTTAAGAAATGCAGGCCTTTGTTCTTGCTTTTGAAAATGAGTTTACAGGGTTGAAACAAAAACAGGCTTTGGTTTGAACTTATTTTTTTTATCTTTGAAAATGAATTTATAGGTTGATGATTTGAAACAAGTTCTGGTCTGAGGAAAGGTTAATCACTCATTGTTTTGAAGTAATTTGCAGGCTTCTTTATATAAGTGTTTTGAGGATTTACAAGTTTTGTTTTAAACATAATTTCTGGTTTGTGAAATATTGATTTCAGATTTGTTTGAAGAGGAGTTGTTTTGGTTTGAGTTTTCTCTTAGCTTTGGATTTAAAAGGATAGAAAAAGAGATGAAGGTGAGAAACCATGTTTTTATAAGTTACAATGATTTATATTAAAATAAAAGAAAAATTAAAAACAAAATATGACACTTGTCTAATATTACAGCATTTGTCATATACATTAATTTATTAAATTACACATGTTATATGGTGTTTTAATTTTATCACACTTGTCCTTTAAGTAATTAGTATTTATTTTTAAATGTTAAGAAAAAGCTTTTCACTTAATTTATTTATTCTTATGTAAATGTATATACGAATTTCTTTTTAAAAGAAAATGTAATAAAACTAATTATAAATAAAAGCTTATCCAAATATTTTTAAAATGTCTATCTTTTGAAATTTAAAATTAAATTCAAATTCAAATTAAATTTGAAAGTTTATTTAAAATCAACTTAAATACATACATACATACATACATATATATATATAATCAACACACATATGTATATTATAGAATTTAACTTTTAAACAATTATTTTGCAAATCCTTTGTATTTAATTCAAGAAAAAATTTTAAAATTATATGTATATTATAATTAGAAAACAAATTCTTATTAATTTAAAATATAGTTTAAATCCAATTTATTATTCAACACATTTACATTTGAATTTCAAATCCAAAATCATTTTATTTTTAATATCTATTTTGAATCTCAAATCCAAATTCTATTTAAAAATCAATTAATATACATATAAAATAAATAAACAAATATCTTGTTTTATTCGGAAAAAAATCAAATAAATTTACAATTTAATCCAAAAATTATAGTAATTACTAATTAAATTCAAATTTATTCCCAAAAATTTAAATAAATTTCCAATTCAAATTTAACTCAAAATTGGGGTCATTACATATTTTTCCCCTTAAAAAAAATTCTTCCTCAAAATTTGTAAGTAGGGGACAATCCCAAAACTTCAGTTTTAACAAAGTATACTTATCAACCAAAGTATCCAAAGCAAACAATTCTGACCTATTTGGAGTTTATGTCCCATGCCAACTCATTCTTTTGACTCGGCCAAAATAATGATCTCTCTTCAAAGCTTCTTCCTAGAGCTGCTAGGAACTATCAAAGAATTGAAACATGATGAAGAACAAAAGAGGTTGATAGAGAAAAGATTGTTTCCTTTGTTGTTACAGGGTATCGGCCATTTGCAGTTGTATTTCCCTGTCCCCTATCTCGTACTCTTCTTGCACTCATACCCACTATCGGTGGATAGTAAGAGAATTTACTGAGGCATTCGGATGGATATCTTAGGGGTGCTCATTCTAGTGTATACTTCACCCTATCTCTAATGAGCTACCTAATGTGTTATACTCCTGAGCTAAAGTTCAACCTTCAGCTCTGATACCAAAATGTCACGACCCGAATTTCAGCGTTTGAAAATCGACATCCGTACTTCACTTGTACTTGAATGCCGCAGATTCAACCATTGAAATCCGATTCATGCCGAAGCTTATAACACATTAAGTATAACAACACAGTGGAGGAAAAGAGAATAGTATATCATATAATTCCAATGAATACAATATACAATGATCTCAAATACATATCAGAGATCAAATACAATGCTACAACGGAATAAATAACCTGAACTTGAACCACCAGTGAGAACTCTAATATCTACAACTCCATCTCAATTGCTCCAAAGCTCCAAGCTGAAGATAGCTTGGACCAAAAGCTCGAACCACCAATCAAGTTGTACTATTCAAGGCCAGTCATCCAAAGACTGAAGAAGACTATCGGATCTACATCTATAAGCTGGTTATCTGAAAAATCCAACTCTAGATTGCCCATGTGGAAAATTATGGAAACCCAGAGTTTGGGAAGGGAACAATATACTCCGCGTTAGTCATGGGACTGGTGTGGGCAACAAAAAATTTTAATCTTTTAAAACAAAAAATAGAAGAAGTAGAAGAAATTCGCTATGCTTTTTGGAAAATGAAACTGCTATAAGGCCTCCCGCCACACACACAATGCAAGCGCACAATTGGAGGAGATTTCTCGTTATGACAGTCAAAAATGCTTGATACGCAAAAACCATTTGATATTATTATTAGTGCATAGTGGAAAACATTTTGAAAGTATAATATTAATCTTAACCAGCATAGGTACCATTATATTATGCCAGCTATAGCTACCACCTGATATGGAAGGTTATACAATTGCAATCATAAAGGGCTCGTATTGTTTGATTGGATTTCCAAAAAATGGTCAGGCTAAGGAACTTCCTATTGCTACATGGGAATGCCTCTGGAGGGACTCCCCGAGAACTTACCCAGCTCTCTGCCAACACAAGGCCAGTTTACTCCCTTCCTGGGAGTAAAACCTAAGATATGCCACCCCCGGTCGTTTGCGACCTGTAACGCCCCGAAAATTTTCGACTTTCGAAAATTCAACATCGATACTCACTTTATCGACTGCCGAGAAATCGAAGGCCGAAAACACGAAATGTTATGGTTTAAGAAAAAGAAAAGAAAGAAGAAGAGAGAAAAAGAAAAGAAAAGGAGAGAAAAAGGTAGAAGATGGAGAGGAAAGAAAATACAGAAATTTAAAATAGAAGAAAAAGAGAATAGAACAGAAAACAACGGAACAACAACAGAATCTCACAATTTGCAGCGGAACAACATATAATAATAAATGAATAATCTTTAAACAAAGAACTATATCGGTTATTACATTTCATTACATCATATCATCAGAGTGTACAACAACAACAACAAACAGTGCAGCGGAAAAAGAAATACTATATAAATTAGTAATACGCCATGCCATCCAGATTGCCTCCAGCAACTCCTGAATATCCAGAATATCCTGATAAACCTAACTCTTAACTGCCCATGTGGAAAATTGGTGGGCACCCAGAGTTTAGGAAGGAAAACAATAAACTCCAAGTCAGTCATGTGACTGGTGTGAGAACTCAAAACAGTTTATTTATCTTTAAAAATTAAAAATAGAGGAATATTTTTATTTCAATTCGCAATGCTTTTAAAAATGAGACTACCATAAGGCCTCCCGTACACACACACAATGCAAACGCAGAATCGGAGGAGATTTCTCCTTATGATAGTCAAAGATGCTTGATACGCATTTAAAAGAACATTTGATATTATTACTAGTGCATAGTGTAGAGAAAAATTCATTTCGAAAGCAGAATATAAATCTTAGCCAGCATAGACATTTCGAACTATGCCTACTATAGCTACCATCCAAACAGTGTTGCGACACCATAAGTGAATGATAGGTTCTACAACTAATACCGTACAAGTTTCGTATTTGGAGAATGGATTTTTCCAACAAATGGTCAGGCCAAGGAACTTCCCATTGCCACATGGAAACGCCTCTGGATGGACGCCCCGAGAACCACCGTCCTCTGCTAAACAAAGCCGGGAACCCCTTTTCCCAAGGAATATTACAAACCCTCAGATATGCCACCCCCGGTCCTTTGGGACCTTTAAACGAGAGCTCTCTAACCAACATCACACCATAATAATAAGTGTTTCAACATGAGTAAGTATCTGGGCTCCATTCCATGATACTACCCTTTTCCAGAAGGAATGGTCATACCCTAGGGAAGTTATCCCTGAAAACCTTGCCGCACAATTCCTGTTTCGACCATTACCGGTTTGTGAGGCTCGACGAAGTCACGTCCACAAAAACATACTTTATACAAAAGCCATGCTTTGGGTCAACAAATGATCAACACAATGATCACCAAGATAGACGATCAAACAAATGATCCTATCACAAATAATCAACACAATGATCATTTCAGCAACACTCAGCATGTCACATTACCAAATTGGGAATATATCGCTGATAACTTCAACTATATAACCTCTGAGCTCGTACGTCTCAGAGAAGGGTGTTAAGCTAAAAGAATAAATTCTCCGCCACCAACAGAAGTATATTTGAATGAAATCGGCTTTATATCTCAATTTGTAATGTCAGACATACAATCCATACAAGTCTGTTCCGGGCTCGAACAAAACCGAAGGCACTTCTCACGAAGCCCTTGCAATCCGGATAATCTCTAATCACGTCCGGACTTCCCATCACATAGGGAGTCTCTATACCGTAGCTACTCGGTGCAAAGACAATCGACGAGTTGTCCTTTCGCTTTCAAAAAGATCCGGTCTTCAACACCGGTCTTCAAATGCAATTCACAACGACGTATCACATATTCGAAATGGGTTATACGACCCCATGGTCCTTTCCCGGTTAACCCGAATAGTGAGCGCTTATTCAAAAATAAGTGTGGCATTCACATTCAATCAAATCACATCATATACCCATTCAAAGGGAAATATTGATAGTCGGTTATTGAACTATCAATGGATATGCACAACATCACCAGATTCCAAATAATTTTCCAAATTATTTATTTTCCAAAATATCTTTACAAGATATAAAATTCAATATCTCAAAAATAAATCAATATTTATTTTTAATTAAATTCCACTTTCTTTTATAAATTCCTTAGTGAATTTATAATCCAAAATATCTATGGATATTCGATTTCAATTATTCATTTCAATTTATCTTCAAAAAGATAAATTCTCAAAATATTCACTTTATATTGGAAAACATTTCCATACTTATTTGTTCATAAGTAATTCACAAATTTTATTTATTTTCAACACTTGGAAAATATTCAATATACTTAAATCGAAATTAAGTATATATTTCATTCTTTAAGGAAATCATTCTTTTAAACATATTTATTTGGGCCAAAACGAATGTTGCGTAAAACATCGTTACGACAACCCAAAATCACTAGTATAGGGATTCGAAATTAAAATAGATATATAAATCCCAATATTATACAAAACATTTCCTTTCGGAAATCATTTACTATAACAACAGTGTTATAGTCCACTATTTCCTTTTATTTCTCGAAAACGTTTATTTCAACAATAAATGTTGAAATCTATGGTTTCGAATCTCAACACTTTTTAAAACATTGTTCGATCGTTTTAATTCTATTTAAAACATCCAAATCCAAAACAATTTCTTTAACGTGTTATTCACTATTCAAAAACGTGAATATACTTCATTAACAATTTCATCCTTTTATTCATTTTAATTCAAAGGATTATTCACTATTCAAAAATGTGAATATAACTCCATTTATAGGTTTCAACAAATTTTCTTGTCAAAATAAGTCATTTGCGAATTTAGAAAACAACGTTTATAAATTCCATTTCTATTTATTTATAAAAACTTCCTTTTTATAAATTCTTTTATTAACCTATTCGATTTATAACTCAATTATAAAACAAAGGTTCATATTATAAGTCAAATACTTATAATTTATTTGTTTGCAAAAATCGTTCCTTTGAACTTCATAATTATAAATCTTATAACTTATAAGATCCATTTATTTAACCAATCTATTCTTCAAATAATTTCACCAAATTTATAAATCTTACTATTTATAAATTTCTTTTATAACTTTACAGTTTATAATTCCATAAATTTCATTCATTTATGAAATTCATTTCCACTTCATTTAAACACTTATAAAAACTCGTTTTATAATGTCAACATTTCAATTTATAAATATCCATTTATAAATCTCTTAATATAAATCAAATTATATTATTATTCTAAAACGTCTTTAATTTCCTTTATAATTTCACCATTTTGATTTATAAAATAATCAAATTTTATAAATCCTATATTTAAACTTTTCACAATAAATTCTAAAATCCCGATTAAACTATTTTATAAAATCATTAGCATCATATTCTCAAAAATCAGTTTTTAACTATATTTCAAAAAAATCATAATTTTTATAACTTTGAAAATTATAACGTTTATTTATTTAACATGGATCAATTCCAAAAATATTTTATAAATGTATACTTTCAAAAATCACTTTGAAATCATTTTAAAATTCCAAATTTGGTCCAATGATGCTACACACCAAATAGTCAATCACGACAACAACGATATCACATATCGTATATGATAATCAACGAATATCAAAATATCCATAATCAAATAAATACTGTTGAGGAATCCAGTTGGATCCCTCCAACCTGTTTTCCTGCATCCAAAAACATTAGCACAATACCAATTTCGCTCCAGTACGAAATTATCGCGGTATATGTTCTTATTAAATATTATCCGCTTAATAACGGCGCAATAGGGTCTCATCCGCTAAACAAAAAATGCGGGAAATCAACAACTGCAATATATACATATGCCAATATATATATATATATATATTGATATTATATATAATACCAATTTCACTGTTTATGAAATATTCGCGGTATATGTTTTTAATAAATAACATCCGCTTACTAACGGCGTATAATGTCTATTTTAACAATCAATATATAACAATCATCATTCAAACATGCATTCAAATATTTTAAATCTAACTATTTAAAATAAAATCGAAACTGGTTCGATTGAGTGAGAAGTTCTCACCTTGATTTTAAATTCCGTTTTAGCGATTTATTTCGAATAAAATTAAACGGACGTTTAATTTTACCCAAAATTCTCACTAACTCCAAATGACTCCAAACCAATTTCATCGCGTAGTGCTCGTCCATACGATTCCAACGCAACTGGTTTCGCGCGTTTTCGACCTCGTATGAAAAAGTTGTGAATTTTACAAGTTTGTACACGATTTTATAAAAACAATTACAACATTACTTAACTATTTTTAAACCTAGCTCAATCCAGGCCTTAGGATCTTGCATCCCTCCATCATCACCGTGAATTACCTTCTCCCCCAAGCTCCTTTTTCACGCACGCAACATGTTACAGCCGAACCCAACATTCGATCCTAGGGTTTAAATTAGCAACTCCAAAACTCGACGAAACCTCATCAAACTACCCTCATTCGAACGCCTCCAACACAAGCTACCCACGGCCAGAAGGGCACAGAGCTCGGCCCCCTTATTTGCACGCGAATCGAGAATGAACGCGCGGCCTTTAAACCCAATTTGCCGCCAATCCACATCACTTCAGACGATCTCCACCGTTGGATATGGAGTACTTGATGTGCTCTACGATTTCCTAGTTTGGAGTTTCTGATAAAAGTGAATGGATTTCGAGATTTGAGAGGGGAAAGAAGATGAAATTTCGGCCATACAATTTGATGGTGGCGGCTGAAGTAATAGATTAGGGTTTTGTATATTTTTTTTATTTATTTAGAGTGAGGGCTATTTATAGAATTTCAAACGACACTATTCATCCCGGAAATTCCGAACTCCGATTTACGCGCCGTAACCAGCGTTTCTTGGGTTTATCCCGCGTTCCGGACACAATGGAACAGGTTTCGAAAGCTAATTCGGACATCTGTGCGAGTTATGGCTATAAACGCTTAATTTAAATTAAACCGATTTAAGCGATTTTCTATGCGTTTTAATTTATACCGGACAAACGGTAAGTCCAATTGACACGAAATTTGAAACCTTACAATAATATCACATTACGGATCCGATGAAACTGGTTTCGTCGAAATCCGAAACTTTTTGAAAAATGGCTATTTTCACTCGCCAAATTAATATTAAAAATAATTCGATGCGTTTCGAGCTGCCACGATCAAACGATAACTCCGATTGACACGAAAATTGAAATCCGGTAATAACTAACTATTACGGATCCAATGGAACTGGTTTCGTTCAATTCTGAGACTGTTCAAAAATTGACTATTTTCACTAGTCGATTTTAATATTAAAATATTCAATTTTCACAAATTAACTCTTAATTCGATTTTAAAAGTTCTAAAATATCGTTCTAACTTCAACATGATAAAATAAAATTTTGCAAATCATTTTCAATCATATTTAACTCAATTTTCAATTATTTCCATAATTTAACATATTAAATTATCGATTTAATTATCCAATTAAAATTCAATTATTCAAATAAAATTTATTTGACTTATAAATTTCACTTATTAATATTAAAATTAATTAAATATTCAAATTTTAATTACTAAAAATTCTGGGTCGTTACAATCTTCCCCCCTTAAAAGAATTTCGTCCTCGAAATTAACAAGTAAGAAAAGTTACAGAATCTATTAATTTTTCCTAAAATTCATAGTTAAATTTCTTATAATACTTTACTAAGTTTTCAAATCATACTTAGTTATCTTTTCAAAAACAACTACTATTGTTTAACTTTCAATTTCAAATCAAAGTTAAAGTTTTCAAAATTTTCCACATTTTCTCAAAATTTTTCTAACGCCTTAAATTTCCGGAAAAATTCGCCATAGTCTCCTTTGCGCGGCTCGATCCGAAAAAAAAAATGACAGTATATATATCACAAATATACATCTCATCAAGTAATGAGGCATCCCGAAGGGAAAAAATGTGTAAAAGTACGATATTTAATCCGAGATATGTACCTTATATTTTATTAGCAAGCATATACGGCTAATATAACGCGAAAGCGAGCTCCAAATGCGAAGCAAACGCGATCCGCACCTACTAAACACTCAACAAACAACATGAGAACCATGCATATATGAAAATGGTATCAATATACAACATATATCTCCATAACAACTATATATGTCACATAGCAAATGCAACTAAACAACAAATGCAATATATATTCAACCATCAACCAACTAACATCCATAACCAATAAATATTCATTCATGTTCTCATAATATTAATGAATTGGTTTTCAATTTAAATCACATTTGATTCATTAATAGTGGATGTTCTTACTAACATTCATTTTCAATTAGTTTATATTCACTAATTCATATTCAAGTTGGTTCACTTCCAAATCAAATTCACTTCTATTCACAATTTACTTAACTTCCAATTGAATTTCAATTTACTTTAGCTTTCCATTTCATTAACTACTTAATGAATTACACATAATCAATCAACAATCAACTAACAACCAATGTTTATTTATTACAACCAAATTACTTTGCTTATATTCATTCTATTTGGTTTAACACCATCACTTTCAATTGGTTTAATAAATTGATTTTTATTCAACTATTCAACTTTCAATAACATAAGATTTTAATGAATTAACTCTTATATCCATTATTTCATACCAATTTTATTTATATTCAATTGATTCATTCAATTCAATTTACCAAAAGTTGAATTTCATTTATATAACTCAAGTTCACATTTATCACTTAACTTTATTAATTTACTTTGATACTAATATCAACTTCCTTCAACATTTCTTAAGTTATATTCCATTTAACTTTAAATTCATTTTTATTTGCAACTCATATTCATAAATATATTCATATAGTTTCACTTCTTATATACATAAGTTTATTTTACAATTGTAAATCACTTTAATTATAATTCAATTCTTATAATTATTTTGCTTATACAATTATTCTTTTATTTAGATTATTCAAACAACTAAACAATCAACTTATTTTCACTTTAATAATTCTGAAAAATTATTCCTTTATATATAAAATATAATCAAGGTAAAATTATTTCATTTACCCAATTTAAAACAATATTGTGTCGAATTGTTCTATTCAAGTGTTTATAGATCCCTATCAACAACGTTAATTACTCGTATTAACCAGAGTCTATATACCACTCAACAAACCAATCATCACAATATAAAACAATTTTATATATTCACTAACAAATACGCTCTCATAGCTATTATTACACTCAACTCATTCTAGAGCACTACTGACTCTATCTCCAATGAGCAATACCCAACAGAACCATGGTTGTCGCTTAACCATAAGCTCTGATACCACATTGTAACGCCCCGAAAATTTTCGACTTTCGAAAATTCAACATCGATACTCACTTTATCGACTGCCGAGAAATCGAAGGCCGAAAACCCGAAATGTTATGGTTTAAGAAAAAGAAAAGAAAGAAGAAGAGAGAAAAAGAAAAGAAAAGGAGAGAAAAAGGTAGAAGATGGAGAGGAAAGAAAATACAGAAATTTAAAATAGAAGAAAAAGAGAATAGAACAGAAAACAACGGAACAACAACAGAATCTCACAATTCGCAGCGGAACAACATATAATAATAAATGAATAATCTTTAAACAAAGAACTATATCAGTTATTACATTACATCACATTTCATTACATCATATCATCAGAGTGTACAACAACAACAACAACAAACAGTGCAGCGGAAAAAGAAATACTATATAAATTAGTAATACGCCATGCCATCCAGCTTGCCTCCAGCAACTCCTGAATATCCAGAATATCCTGATAAACCTAACTCTTAACTGCCCATGTGGAAAATTGGTGGGCACCCAGAGTTTAGGAAGGAAAACAATAAACTCCAAGTCAGTCATGTGACTGGTGTGAGAACTCAAAACAGTTTATTTATCTTTAAAAATTAAAAATAGAGGAATATTTTTATTTCAATTCGCAATGCTTTTAAAAATGAGACTACCATAAGGCCTCCCGCACACACACACAATGCAAACGCAGAATCGGAGGAGATTTCTCCTTATGATAGTCAAAGATGCTTGATACGCATTTAAAAGAACATTTGATATTATTACTAGTGCATAATGTAGAGAAAAATTCATTTCGAAAGCAGAATATAAATCTTAGCCAGCATAGACATTTCGAACTATGCCTACTATAGCTACCATCCAAATAGTGTTGCGACACCATAAGTGAATGATAGGTTCTACAACTAATACCGTACAAGTTTCGTATTTGGAGAATGGATTTTTCCAACAAATGGTCAGGCCAAGGAACTTCCCATTGCCACATGGAAACGCCTCTGGATGGATGCCCCGAGAACCACCGTGCTCTGCTAAACAAAGCCGGGAACCCCTTTTCCCAAGGAATATTACAAACCCTCAGATATGCCACCCCCGGTCCTTTGGGACCTTTAAACGAGAGCTCTCTAACCAACATCACACCATAATAATAAGTGTTTCAACATGAGTAAGTATCTGGGCTCCATTCCATGATACTACCCTTTTCCAGAAGGAATGGTCATACCCTAGGGAAGTTATCCCTGAAAACCTTGCCGCACAATTCATGTTTCGACCATTATCGGTTTGTGAGGCTCGACGAAGTCACGTCCACAAAAACATACTTTATACAAAAGCCATGCTTTGGGTCAACAAATGATCAACACAATGATCACCAAGATAGACGATCAAACAAATGATCCTATCACAAATAATCAACACAATGATCATTTCAGCAACACTCAGCATGTCACATTACCAAATTGGGAATATATCGCTGATAACTTCAACTATATAAACTCTGAGCTCGTACGTCTCAGAGAAGGGTGTTAAGCTAAAAGAATAAATTCTCCGCCACCAACAGAAATATATTTGAATGAAATCGGCTTTATATCTCAATTTGTAATGTCAGACATACAATCCATACAAGTCTGTTCCGGGCTCGAACAAAACCGAAGGCACTTCTCACGAAGCCCTTGCAATCCGGATAATCTCTAATCACGTCCGGGCTTCCCATCACATAGGGAGTCTCTATACCGTAGCTACTCGGTGCAAAGACAATCGACGAGTTGTCCTTTCGCTTTCAAAAAGATCCGGTCTTCAACACCGGTCTTCAAATGCAATTCACAACGACGTATCACATATTCGAAATGGGTTATACGACCCCATGGTCTTTTCCCGGTTAACCCGAATAGTGAGCGCTTATTCAAAAATAAGTGTGGCATTCACATTCAATCAAATCACATCATATACCCATTCAAAGGGAAATATTGATAGTCGGTTATTGAACTATCAATGGATATGCACAACATCACCAGATTCCAAATAATTTTCCAAATTATTTATTTTCCAAAATATCTTTACAAGATATAAAATTCAATATCTCAAAAATAAATCAATATTTATTTTTAATTAAATTCCACTTTCTTTTATAAATTCCTTAGTGAATTTATAATCCAAAATATCTATGGATATTCGATTTCAATTATTCATTTCAATTTATCTTCAAAAAGATAAATTCTCAAAATATTCACTTTATATTGGAAAACATTTCCATACTTATTTGTTCATAAGTAATTCACAAATTTTATTTATTTTCAACACTTGGAAAATATTCAATATACTTAAATCGAAATTAAGTATATATTTCATTCTTTAAGGAAATCATTCTTTTAAACATATTTATTTGGGCCAAAACGAATGTTGCGTAAAACATCGTTACGACAACCCAAAATCACTAGTATAGGGATTCGAAATTAAAATAGATATATAAATCCCAATACTATACAAAACATTTCCTTTCGGAAATCATTTACTATAACAACAGTGTTATAGTCCACTATTTCCTTTTATTTCTCGAAAACGTTTATTTCAACAATAAATGTTGAAATCTATGGTTTCGAATCTCAACACTTTTTAAAACATTGTTCGATCGTTTTAATTCTATTTAAAACATCCAAATCCAAAACAATTTCTTTAACGTGTTATTCACTATTCAAAAACGTGAATATACTTCATTAACAATTTCATCCTTTTATTCATTTTAATTCAAAGGATTATTCACTATTCAAAAATGTGAATATAACTCCATTTATAGGTTTCAACAAATTTTCTTGTCAAAATAAGTCATTTGCGAATTTAGAAAACAACGTTTATAAATTCCATTTCTATTTATTTATAAAAACTTCCTTTTTATAAATTCTTTTATTAACCTATTCGATTTATAACTCAATTATAAAACAAAGGTTCATATTATAAGTCAAATACTTATAATTTATTTGTTTGCAAAAATCGTTCCTTTGAACTTCATAATTATAAATCTTATAACTTATAAGATCCATTTATTTAACCAATCTATTCTTCAAATAATTTCACCAAATTTATAAATCTTACTATTTATAAATTTCTTTTATAACTTTACAGTTTATAATTCCATAAATTTCATTCATTTATGAAATTCATTTCCACTTCATTTAAACACTTATAAAAACTCGTTTTATAATGTCAACATTTCAATTTATAAATATCCATTTATAAATCTCTTAATATAAATCAAATTATATTATTATTCTAAAACGTCTTTAATTTCCTTTATAATTTCACCATTTTGATTTATAAAATAATCAAATTTTATAAATCCTATATTTAAACTTTTCACAATAAATTCTAAAATCCCGATTAAACTATTTTATAAAATCATTAGCATCATATTCTCAAAAATCAGTTTTTAACTATA
The DNA here is from genome assembly GCA_030765085.1 of Allium cepa. Lineage (NCBI taxonomy): Eukaryota > Viridiplantae > Streptophyta > Magnoliopsida > Asparagales > Amaryllidaceae > Allium > Allium cepa. Next base: position 201,835,361 of record CM060931.1, on the reverse strand, counting down.
TTTCAAAAAAATCATAATTTTTATAACTTTGAAAATTATAACGTTTATTTATTTAACATGGATCAATTCCAAAAATATTTTATAAATGTATACTTTCAAAAATCACTTTGAAATCATTTTAAAATTCCAAATTTGGTCCAATGATGCTACACACCAAATAGTCAATCACGACAACAACGATATCACATATCGTATATGATAATCAACGAATATCAAAATATCCATAATCAAATAAATACTGTTGAGGAATCCAGTTGGATCCCTCCAACCTGTTTTCCTGCATCCAAAAACATTAGCACAATACCAATTTCGCTCCAGTACGAAATTATCGCGGTATATGTTCTTATTAAATATTATCCGCTTAATAACGGCGCAATAGGGTCTCATCCGCTAAACAAAAAATGCGGGAAATCAACAACTGCAATATATACATATGCCAATATATATATATATATATATATATTGATATTATATATAATACCAATTTCACTGTTTATGAAATATTCGCGGTATATGTTTTTAATAAATAACATCCGCTTACTAACGGCGTATAATGTCTATTTTAACAATCAATATATAACAATCATCATTCAAACATGCATTCAAATATTTTAAATCTAACTATTTAAAATAAAATCGAAACTGGTTCGATTGAGTGAGAAGTTCTCACCTTGATTTTAAATTCCGTTTTAGCGATTTATTTCGAATAAAATTAAACGGACGTTTAATTTTACCCAAAATTCTCACTAACTCCAAACGACTCCAAACCAATTTCATCGCGTAGTGCTCGTCCATACGATTCCAACGCAACTGGTTTCGCGCGTTTTCGACCTCGTATGAAAAAGTTGTGAATTTTACAAGTTTGTACACGATTTTATAAAAACAATTACAACATTACTTAACTATTTTTAAACCTATCTCAGTCCAGGCCTTAGGATCTTGCATCCCTCCATCATCACCGTGAATTACCTTCTCCCCGAACCTCCTTTTTCACGCACGCAACATGTTACAGCCGAACCCAACATTCGATCCTAGGGTTTAAATTAGCAACTCCAAAACTCGACGAAACCTCATCAAACTACCCTCATTCGAACGCCTCCAACACAAGCTACCCACGGCCAGAAGGGCACAGAGCTCGGCCCCCTTATTTGCACGCGAATCGAGAATGAACGCGTGGCCTTTGAGCCCAATTTGCCGCCAATCCACATCACTTCAGACGATCTCCACCGTTGGATATGGAGTACTTGATGTGCTCTACGATTTCCTAGTTTGGAGTTTCTGATAAAAGTGAATGGATTTCAAGATTTGAGAGGGGAAAGAAGATGAAATTTCGGCCATACAATTTGATGGTGGCGGCTGAAGTAATAGATTAGGGTTTTGTATATTTATTTATTTTTATTTAGAGTGAGGGCTATTTATAGAATTTCAAACGACACTATTCATCCCGGAAATTCCGAACTCCGATTTACGCGCCGTAACCAGCGTTTCTAGGGTTTATCCCGCGTTTCGGACACAATGGAACAGGTTTCGAAAGCTAATTCGGACATCTGTGCGAGTTATGGCTATAAACGCTCAATTTAAATTAAACCGATTTAAGCGATTTTCTAGGCGTTTTAATTTGTACCGGACAAACGGTAAGTCCAATTGACACGAAATTTGAAACCTTACAATAATATCACATTACGGATCCGATGAAACTGGTTTCGTCGAAATCCGAGACTTTTTGAAAAATGGCTATTTTCACTCGCCAAATTAATATTAAAAATAATTCGATGCGTTTCGAGCTGCCACGATCAAACGATAACTCCGATTGACACGAAAATTGAAATCCGGTAATAACTAACTATTACGGATCCAATGGAACTGGTTTCGTTCAATTCTGAGACTGTTCAAAAATTGACTATTTTCACTAGTCGATTTTAATATTAAAATATTCAATTTTCACAAATTAACTCTTAATTCGATTTTAAAAGTTCTAAAATATTGTTCTAACTTCAACATGATAAAATAAAATTTTGCAAATCATTTTCAATCATATTTAACTCAATTTTCAATTATTTCCATAATTTAACATATTAAATTATCGATTTAATTATCCAATTAAAATTCAATTATTCAAATAAAATTTATTTGACTTATAAATTTCACGTATTAATATTTAAAATTAATTAAATATTCAAATTTTAATTACTAAAAATTCTGGGTCGTTACACGACCTTTATCCGAGGTACCTCAATCACAAAGCAACATCACACGGTAATAAATATACAGTATCCACATGAGTTAAGTAACTGGGCTCCATATCATGATACCACCCTTTTCCAGATGGAATAGACATACCTTGGGGGCGTGACCCTTACAACCTTGCTGCATCTTTCCTGTTTTGACCATTTCCGGGGTGTGAGGTCCTGATGCAGTCTCGTCCATAAAGCTACGCTTTTTCACAAAGCTATGCTTCGATCAACAAATGATTAGCAGTACTTCGTATGCCGCATTATTAAATTGGGAATGTATCACTAGTAACCGTCAACTATATAACCTCTGAGCTCGTACGTCTCAGAGAAGGGTGTTAAGCTAAGAGAATAAATCTCCACCACCAAACAGAAATGTATTTGATAGAAACTGGTTTTACATCTCAAAGTGTAACGTCAGACACACATCCATACAAGTCTGTTCCGGATTCGAACAGAACCGAAGGCACTTCCAAAGAAGCCCTTGCAATCCGGGAATTCACAATCCCGATCGGACTTCCATAACATATGGAGATTTCTATACGGTAGCTACTTAGTGCAGTGTCATTCGATAGGTTATCCTATCGTTCTCGTAAATACCCGGTCTTCACCACCGGTCTTCAAATGCTATCCATATCGTCGTACAATCATTCGAAATGGATTATATGACACAAGGTCCTCTCCCGGCTAAATCGAATAATGAGCACAACATTTAAAAACATATGGATATGGGATTTTGGTTAAGTCACAACTTTAAAACCCAAAACTTTTTTTTCAAATGGTTTAAACAAATTACCATTTCAAATCTTTTAACAAAAAGATTCATTTCACAAAGTTCACCCAGTTTCACAAAGATCCATTCATAGATTTCAAGACAATTTTCATTTCAAATTGGGTTAACTCATCCAATCTTTAAATCAAGATCCAATTCATAACTTTGAAAACTGTTTCCAAAGATTCATTTAACTTGGAAAACCATTTTCACTTTAACTTGAAATCCTTTTAACACAAATTGAAAATTCTTTCCTTATATAAAAGCTTTTACTAATTGAAAACAAATAGTTTTCATTTCGAAAAAATACGATTACATTTGCACAAGTTAAAGCCCTTTGAAGTATAAAATTCGGGTTAAATTCAAATTCCCAAAATAATACTTTTAAAATGGTTTAAAAACTCGTATAAAAACATTTATAACTTGTATATTCTCTTTTAAACCATAATTTCTAAACATAGAATTCAATTTCAAATTTTGAATTTAAATTCAAATCAACTATTTAAATTTCGAATTTTAATTAAGTTATTCAAAAATAACTTTTATCTTTAAAATTCCTTTTCAAAAGCTTTTCATATTGAACCCAATTCCAAATCATTTGAATTAAAAATTCAACTTTAAAAATTATTTCAAAAATCTGTGACTTAACCGATTTCCTCGTGCAATCATATTTCTGTGTGTATGGTGTAGTCCAGGGGTTTTACACAGTAATGCAACAACATCAATTATTACAGATTCAAGCATATCATCATTGATAAGCGGTATAATCCAATAACGCTTATCTCCATTCACAGATTCATAGATAAACAATGTAAATTTATCACAGAAAATAAATTACATCATCACTGTATCGACCCGGAATTTTGACAGCATATTTTAATAAATATTTAATCTAATTTAAATGAAATATAAGCTTTTCAAATTGTATAAACTGATAGAATCTTGATCATTTATCAGTTATATATGCTTTGTAAAGAAAATTTTGATTTGAAAATCTAAAATAAATTCTGTATTATTCAATAAAACCAAAAGTTGTATATTATCAATATTTAATATAATACATATAAAAGGGTAATCTAAATAATAATGTTTAAAATAAGAAATCCTATCAATATCAAATATAAAATATAAGATATACATAGAAATATAAAATATATAAATACAAGTATATAAACATAAGAACACTATAATATTAATATAAGTACAAAATGAACAAGTAAATGAAGTACTGGATAGTATATGTTTAAAATAGAAGTAAATATATGAAATAAATGGATAGTGTGGTAACATATGAAACCAGACAAATTTATTCACATAACATACAAAATCTTTGACAAATAATAACATATGTTGCTGTACAATATATTGTGCAATGCAAGTAGAAGACAAAACTTTGTACATATTCAACTTTATCTTTGTACACATATACAAAATATGTTTGGCCGAAATAAGAAATAAATATCTTTATGCATAATCTGTAACATTCATATGTACAACAAAATGTTCAAATGTCTTTGCCCAGTACAAAAAGATTTATCATATATACTGCTGTAAACTTTATAGGCATAAGTAAACAAAGTTATTCACTTCAATAAAATAAAACAAATCTGTGTCTTGTACAAAATAAACAAGAATCTGAAACATTAATTACATGTTATCATAAATGAAGCATAAGCATTAAATTAGCACAACTGCTTGTTTAAGTAAGGTATTGCAGCCGAAATCTTAAATCATTTCACATTTGCAGTAATTTAATACAAATCTGACTAAAACAAGTAGGACTTGTACCAGTTATAACCTACTGACTAAGCTGTTCTATTTATATTTCATTCTAGTGTAATTCATTCATTTCAGACATAATAAACTTAGAAGTAAACTGAGATAAGAAAAAAAAAATAAACAATATCTATACTTTGCAGACTCAATAAAATTCAACAGCAAAACAAGGGAGAAACTTTTCTGGAAATTCAACTACATCCCTTCAACAAATTGCTTTCTGTTTAACAAATATTTTTGGTGAGTAAACGTATAATTTTTAAAGTTTAAATTGGTAATTGATTCTTGAATATCTTGTGTTGCCATATGTTATAGTATTTGATTCTGGAATGCTTTCTGTAAGATTTAAACATGTGATGATCATCAGTATTCATAAGCTTTGAGCAAAGAAGTGGAGGAATACCAATATTCTTCATTTAAACCAAAATTAATCTTGGAAATTGAATCTAATTGTGTTTGTTTATCTTACATCAAGGGTCTGGAAACTTGTTTGAGGTTTAACAGTATTTTATATATACTGTTTATTGAAGTTACAGGTAAAAAGAAAATAAAGGTCAAAAATTGAATGTTTCAATTTGTAAATTCAATAACATATTTTGATTTCATACACATAGTTAGGATTTTTAACATAAAAATTATGATTTTTTAGCAAAGAAAATGAGAGAAGTTTTAAAGGGAAGCCGAATTGGATTTTTGTCAATTTTGGATGATTGGGTTAATTTTAATTGTTGTAATTTGATATGAAGCAAGCTTGTAGACAATTTAACACAAGAAAAATGCTAAAAAAATTATTCAATGAAGGAATTTTGGATTTGGATCGAAGATAGGGTATAGTTCTTTGTTTTTAATGCTCTGTAAAAAAAATTGTTTTCGGCTCCATACAGTAATCGAGTTGAACGCGATTCCAGGAGAGGTTAAGGGAGAGTGTGGTCGAAGTTTAGGTGAAGTACCATCACCTCAGGTGGTCGCCGTTGATGGGCCGAGGCGTTTTCTTCCGGTGTATTCGTTTGGACAGTTCGTGCTTCAGGTCCTTTTTTTTATTTCGATAATTTCGTGCTGAGTTAAATCTCGATTTCGATTCTAGGGATGAATTGTGGTTTGTAGGTGATAGCATGGGTCGCCGGAGGCGAAGCGAACCATCGTGCACGTGCACGGTGGCATTGGGATGTCCGTGTGGGTTAACGTGACCATCGCGTGAATTTGCTCAAGTCGAAAGGGTTATGGCTTCGGGTACTTCCTGGTGCGTGCGTAATGGTGTTCGTATGATACAGTTTTAAAATTTATAACCGAAGCTTGTTAAAAAAAGAAGAAGATGAAAGGGGGAATCAGGAAGAAGAAGGAGTTAGAGTGAGAGAGAGAGACGCGGGAAAAAGGGAGAGATGGCTCGAGATTTACTCGAGTGAAAATAGTGCCTGTCTCGGGTCCTGCAACAACCCGCATATATATATCGGTTGCGTATTTAAATAATTTATTTAAATATAGCGTCGTTGTCGGATTATGGTCCGAAAAGCTACTTTCTACAAACGGCCGAATTGGGACTCGAAACCATTTCCATTGAGTCCAAAATGTCGTTTGCGATCTTTTTGAGTATAATCTTTGGTATGTTTGGAGTAAGTTGAATTTTGCTACTTTTTCTAGTTGGGCTTTAGCTTTGGGTTCAGCCCCAAACCCCACTTAACCCTCTAACTCAGCCCATCTCCTCCCATTCATTCATTCCCACTCTTCTTCACTTCTAAACTCAAGCTCCAACTGAAATGGGGGAAAGGAAGAGGAAATAGAAACTCCCAAGCCCTAGTTGCTCTTGATAATCCAAATTCTTGCTCCAAATTCAAAGAGAAGGATAGGTAAGCTTCATCTTCTCCATCTCTTCTCCTCTTCAATTTCAGTAATTTCCTAACCCTAACTTAGGAAATACTTGCTTTGATTCTAGATTAAAGCTTGTAGTGTTGAAGTGGAGTGTAGTTGGTTGATTCCTTGCATTTGTGCTTCTTCACCTTCTTTGTTTTGTGTAAAAAGGTGAGTTTTGAACTCACATCTACTTCTCTTGATTTCATGGGTGTTGGGTATGAATTCCTAACAAGTATGCATGTGCCATTGCTTTGGATTTAGAAAGAATTTGCATTTCACTGAAATAGGGCAGGAAGTGCAAAATCATCAGGTTCGGCCGACCGAGCCCTGTAGCCGGTCGACCGACCTGCTTCCCGAGAGTTTTTATGAACAGTGTCCGGTCGACCGAGCCCTGTAGGCGGCTGACCGACCTGCTCTGTTCTGCCTGTTTTGCCTATTTTGCATATTTGATTGATTTTCCGGATTTTATCGATTCAAGTTGGTTTTTAGTGTTTGTTATTGCATCTTTGATTTTGATAACTTATTTTTGACTTCATTCACGGGTTTTATAAATAATCCCTCTAAATCGTATTAAAAGCTTCCGTCTCCAATTCATAAATTCTATTTATAATGCACACACACGATTTCGCACTTCGAGCGAAGTGGAAGGAAGATTAAATGGATAGGTAAAACACGGACCATGAATCCATGCGTTTATCTTTCCGATTAATCCCTGACCTATTCAATTGATCGTTTTGACCTTCGGGTTTGGTTTATCGATGATATGAGGTAAACTTTGTACTGCTTTGAGTGTGAAAGTGACTGACGGATAGTAAACCGTTTAGTGTGAACGAGTGGTTATGGGACATACGTTAACACTTTTCGGATTCCTTTTCGAGAGTTGTGACACATTCCGCCAGTTAGTGGTGTCCAGAACTGGGTCTTCGACCTTCACCACTACGGTTTGCCGCCCTATAGTATCGCTTACGATGTTGGTCTTTATGAGCCGCATGGGTGATATTGGGTTTGTGCCTTTAGTATCGCTTTTGGAGTTGGTCCTTTACCCTAGCTCAAGAGATATTGGAGTGGTTTCTTCACCACCGCTCAAGAGATATTGGAGTGGTTTCTTCACCCCTGCTCGAGAGATATTGGAGTGGTTTCTTCACCACCGCTCGAGAGATATTGAAGTGGTTTCTTCACCTCCGCTCGAGAGATATTGGAGTGGTTTCTTCACCACTGCTCATGAGATATTGGATTTGTTGCAATTGGTATTTGTTATTTGCCTTTTGGCTTGCCTTGGGATATTCTTATCCTTTGTTATTTATGATGCCGATGATATGAGGCTTGTTTTATTATGTTCATCTTATGTTAGATGATTGTGTTATCTCCCTTAGAGATATTTGTTATACTATATGACCTTGCAGGTTCATTATCGTTCAGTTTGTCTAACTGATTTGTTTAGCTAGACTGACCCGTGTATTTTATACTCGGGCCAGACCGAGATGTTTCAGGTTAGGTGCTTTTGGACTTAGCCTCTTTTGCTTCCGCACGGACTATTCCGCTAGTTTCTTTTGTCTTAGCTTTTGTGTAGTCCTTATCTGTTGTAACTCTAATATGTATTCTTGTGAACTCGTCTGTATATTGTGGTTTGCTATACCACTTGACATGTATTATTTTGTATACTCTGCTTTGTATCAGTATATGTGTGTATATGATGGTTTACAGTTCTGTGATGTATATTGCATTTGAGTTGTTATATTCTGTTCTGATAGATCCTCTAGCCACCTATGGTTTTGTTTTAAGTATTCATTGGATATGTCGATCTGCTTGGTAAGGCAATTGTCGATGTATTCAATAGATAATTAAAGCAAGGCCATAGATGGTCGCTCCTAAACAGCCTTATTCTCCGTGTTAGCAGACGGTATTATCTATTAATACTCTTTGCTAGCGTGGGTATAGAGGTGGGGCGTCACAGGTCCACTCACAAATGTTTTGCCTAAGTACTTTAAATATGGGATTAACAAAGATTAACATTTAATTAAGTAAATAACGTTAGTTGTTATAAGTTAATATTTGATTAAAATTTATTTAAAGGAAGGAATGTAAAAGAAGAGGATAAATGGAAAAGTTGGATGTAATTAAGGATTATATGATTAATAAAATTGATAATAATTGATTAATTAAATAAATTGTGATAATTAAATAAGTAATTAATTTTTAATAAGGAAGTTGTTAATTAATAATTAAAAATAAATTAATTAACTGAGTAATTAAGTAATAATTAATAAATAAAGTTAACTAATTAAATAATTAATTAAAGATTAGATAATAAATAAAGTGATAATTAATGATTAACTAAGTGATCATTAATAAGTTAATTAATCAGTAACTAATTAAGTAGAATGAAGTAGTTTATTCTTAAGTAATTAATTAAGTTAAGTTAATCAAACCAGTTTGATTCGAATTGGTAATTCTGTTTGATTAACTTTGATATCTGTTAGATGATATTTTATGATATGTTATGATATATTCTGGATATATCTGTGATGACTGTATATGATTTATCTGTGATATCTGTTATGTAAACTAAAGCATAGAATTTAAATTGTTAAGACTAAATAGACAACTTGGCCCTTAAAATGGCGTTTGGATTCCGATGAGACCGGGATCGGAAGAATCAGTTTTGATTCTCCGAAAACCACATCGATCCAAATTAAACGATAGGTCATGACTTGTCAATTGGAGATCGAGATAGTATTTCAGAATGCAAGGGTTATCGTCGTTAACTCTGAGGGTGATTTCAAAATGAGTGTAACGAGGTAATGCCTTCGGTTTCGTTCGAACCCGGAACGAACTTGTATGGACTGAATGCTTTCAGCACATCGTCAAGCGGACGATGAGCATTCTAAGAATAATGTTCAATAAAGGTAATCGCAGCCTCAAGCCTCATCAACCGGGAATGGCTAAAACAGGGGAGATGCAGCAAGGTTAGGTGGGTCATGCCCAAGCAGGACGAGGTATACCCCTGTCTAGATGTCCCTTTTTATTTCAGCTGTGTGTGCAGTTGTTGGTCACAACTGCGGGGTTATCTCGTTCGGGACTGTTCAGTAAGGAATGGTTCTGGCCTTGTGCTGTAGGGGGTCGGGAGTGATCCTCGGTACGGTGATCTAGTCCCCGTACTGTGACAGGCGATACCCCAGTAGCCCTGCCATTGTTGGAAACCCATTTTCCCTACGAGACCCTACGGTTTTGTTTTGTATTACCCACTTTCGTGGCTAGTAGCTGGAATTTAATAGATGTAACAATTTCGGCTATTTTCTGTTTACTTGAAAACCCTAGACACTATTATAATATCACTAAATTTCCTATAAAATGTTTTGGTTAGTGTAAGGTAAAAACTTACCTGCATTTATTTGTGGGAAGTCTTACATGATACCTTTATTTCAAATGATTTTCAAAGTTAAGCAAATTTAACCCGTTTACTCATACCAGACCCATGTCTGACCCGGAGTTTATATTTTGTGCGTACTCAAATTTTTATGAGTAGCCAAGTGAAAGGTATTGAAAGTGTTGATTTTCTGGAGGAGCTCTTTTGGGAAGAAGACCAGACGTATGTATCTATATATGTGGTTCCACTGTGTAGTTAGTGTATGCAGTATTTTTGATGTATGTATGGACATATATGTATATGGCAGTCATGTTATATGATATTGTATAACTCTAACGTGTGTATAGCTATGTAATAGTTATGTTGATGTATTATATTTCGTTCCATTCCGCTGTGAGATTCTGATGTTGTTATTCTTTCTTTCTATTCTTTTCTATTTCTATCCCTTTCTTTCTTAATGATGATACGTCTTTCTGGGGTTAGAAAGGCGGGTCGTCACAATCACAGATCACACCAAAACAATTCATAGCACAAAGCATTACATATTAGGGATATCAAACAATTCAACAATCAATAGAATTCAAAAAATCCATAAGTAAGACAGATAAATTCTTAATTAATTTAAACAATCTCTAATTAAATTACTTGGATTACCGTAATCCTTCTTACTTAACATTAATTATTTCTAAATTAATTCAATAATTATCTCTAATTATTTACTTTAACAATCTTCCTTGATTAATCATTCTTTAATTACATTTAATTAATTATTCCTTAACGATTTATTCAATTAATTATTCTTTAATTCATTAATTTTTGATTAGTCACATTCAGTAATTAATTATCCTTAATTAATTACATTACTTAATTAGCTTCTAAATAAATTTTATCAATTAATTCTTAAATTAATTACACTAAGTAATTAATTATTAATCACTTTCACTAAATAATTATCTTTCAATTAATTACATCTAGTAATTTTTCATTAATTACTTCACTAAGTAATTATCCTTTATAAATTACACTAAGTAATTATAATTAACCCATTATCCAATAATTATTTTTAAGTTAATTAAACTTAATTAATTAACTTAAACTAATCACATTACTTTAATTAATTACACTAAGTAGTTAATTCCTTTAATTACTTCCATTAAGTAATTATACTTAAAAAATTCCATAATTTACTATCTTAATTAATTAATCTAATTAATCATCTAAAATTTATTACATTGATTAATCATTTGATGATCCTTAGTTAATGATCATTCATTAACTACTAACAATCCTTTAATTGCTCTCTAAGTCATTAAACTTTAATTCATCATCTCTTAATCCAAATTAATTAATTCTTATTAACCAATTAATTAATTCTCTAATTACTCAATTAGTTAAGTGCATAACTATAACTTGATTAATCTTTAATTACTAGATCAATTAATTATTTATCTATTCCTATCTTAATTAATGATCCTTAGTTACAAATTAATTAATCTTTAATTAAATAAATTTACCCTTAATTACTTAATTAATTAACTCTTAATTAATTAACTAACAATCCATAATTACAAATTAATTAATACAAAATCATTAATTAATTAATTAAATTAATCGTTAATCATTGAAAATATAAATTGTCTTTAGGATAAATCATTCTTTTATTAATGACTTTAAATATCATTAACATAGGCATTTAAAACATTTCACATTTAAATTTACTTTAAATTTCAAATTTAAAATGATTAACAAATTTAAACTTTAACCAAATTTAAATAAATTTTATAAATCTCTAAATCAATTGTTAAAGTAACTTTTATAAAGAATTTTACATAAATAAGTTTCAAACATTTTATTTAAAAACCATTTCATTTTTAAACATACTTTAAACATTTAAACATGTTTAAACAATTCAAATTTTTAAAAATTTATATATTTTAAAATTAGGATTCAAAAGTTAATTTGAATCCATACCTCAAAATTTGATTTTAAACTTTGTTTAAAATCTTGCTTTAAATTTAAAAATTCATTTCAAAATTTAAACCCGACAGGTTTGAAAACTTGAAACCAAAACATGACCCGAGACTACCCTTAAAAGCTTCAAGTCAAAACCCACCATGCTTCGGGCAACACACCCAAATTACTCGAGAAAATCTCGAGTGCCCCTCCTCTTCATCCCAGGCTTCATTAGGAAAACAAACTACGGTGGCTCCGACCATCTCTGGTCGACAACGACGACTTCCTCACACCGGTGATCACTCTCGCATCCAAAGCCGATCATCAGATCATCGTTTCAAATTCGAAATTGAATTCGAGCCTTCAAGACCAATCCTGAAACCACAAGCCAACCTGGAAATCACTAGTATACCCAATGTCGACCACCAGAATATCTAAAATTTCGGCTACCCCTTCGTCAACACTCCCACTATCATTTCCCAAAAACTGGTAGCACTCGATCCATGAGAGAAGCCGTGGTGGATCGATTACTGACCGTCACTAAAACTACGGTGAAAAACAAAAATTGGACACCGCTGCCTCCACAACTCCTAGATCACCACCATGATATTTTTTATGACCTTTCTGATCGCTCCACTGCCACCAGTAAGAATCCCGACCATGCCGAGCCACTAGATCATCAGAGATTACCCAAAACTCCCAAATTGATCAAACAGGAACTGCTCTTTCATTCTTAACTAAAAATCATAATTTCATTCTTAAAAATCATGTTTAGGGCTAAGGATTTAGTTGTGTTCCTGAATTGATGAATTAAAATGTTTGAATTTTCACTTACATCAAACTTGCTCTGTTGTTCTAGTTCCCAGAGCCATTACAAATATATTTTGACTTAAATAAAAAATTTAATCTATAATTTATGATGAAACAATCAGATTTTTTTTAAGCCTTAACTCCAAACCAAGATTAAATCAAAAGTTAAAGGTTTTAAATCAAATGGAACTTAAAAATCAAGGAAACAGGAATGCTACAAAAACTAGCATGCACACATTCTATACATTCACAGATAATTCACTCATATAAAATCATACAAATCATTGTACTATCCAGATATTAACATGCAACAGATTGCAGATACTTTAAAATTTAAAAAGTGATGTTACTCACCTGGCATGCATGAAACAGAGAGCAGTTTTAGCTTTGAAAACTTGAATTGTTTTAAAACTGGAAACTTGCATTGCCATTGCTTTTGAAAACATTAAACTTGAATATTTCTTTGATTTAAAAATTGCAGTTGCATGCAGGCTGATTCATCTCAGATTTACAAAAGAAACAGGCTCTTGATCTTTAAATTGAATTACAGGCTTTGAGAAATGCAGGCCTTTGTTCTTACTTTTGAAAATGAGTTTATAGGATTGAAACAAAAACACGCTTTGGTTTGAACTTGTTTTTTTATCTTTGAAAATGAATTTACAGGTTGATGATTTGAAACAAGTTGTGGTTTGAGGAAAGCTTAATCACTAATTGTTTTGGTGTAATTTGTAGGCTTGTTTATATAAGTGTTTTGAGGATTTATAGGTTTTGTTTTGAACATAATTTCTGGTTTGTGAAATATTGATTTCAGATTTGTTTTAAAAGGAGTTGTTTTGGTTTGAGTTTTCTCTTAGCATTTGATTTAGAAGGATAGAAAAAGAGATGAAAGTGAGAAAGCATGTTTTTATAAGTTACAATGGTTTTTTTTAAAATAAAAGAAAAATTAAAAACAAAATATGACACTTGTCTAATATTACAACATTTGTCATATACATTAATTTATTAAATTACACATGTTATTAGGTGTTTTAATTTTATCACACTTGTCCTTTAAGTAATTAGTATTTATTTTTAAATTTTAAGAAAAAGCTTTTCACTTAATTTATTTATTCTTATGTAAATACACATATGAATTTCTTTTTTAAAGAAAATGTAATAAAACTAATTATAAATAAAAGATTATCCAAATATTTTTAAAATGTCTTTCTTTTGAAATTTAAAATTAAATTCTAATTCAAATTAAATTTGAAAGTCCAATTAAAATCAACTTAAATATATATATATATATATATATATAATCAACACACATATGTATATTATAGAATTTAACTTTTAAAAAGTTATTTTGCAAATCATTTGTATTTAATTCAAAACAAAATTTTAAAATTATATGTATATTATAATTAGAAAACAAATTCTTATTAATTTAAAATATAGTTTAAATCCAATTTATTATTCAACACATAATTTCAAATCCAAAATCATTTTATTTTCAATATCTATTTTGAATCTCAAATCCAAATTCTATTTAAAAATCAATTAATATACGTATAAAATAAATAAACAAATATCATATTTTATTTAAAAAATTAAAATAAATTTCCAATTTAATCCAAAAATTATATTAATTACTAATTAAATTCAAATTTATTCCTAAAAATTTAAATAAATTACCAATTAAAATTTAACTCAAAAGAGGGTCGTTATAGATTTACCCCCTAAAAAAAATTTCTTCCTCGACATTTGTAAGTAGGGGACAATCCCAAAACTTCAGTTTTAACAAAGTATACTTATCAACCATAGTATCCAAAGCAAACAATTCTGACCTATTTGAGTTTATGTCCCATGCCAACTCATTCTTTTGACTCGGCCAAAATAATGATCTCACTTTAAAGCTTCTTCCTAGAGCTGCTAGGAACTATCAAAGAATTGAAACTTGATGACGAGCAAAAGAGGTTGATAAATAAAAGATTGTTTCCTTTGTTGTTACAGGGTATCGGCCACTTATAGTTGTATTTCCCTGTCCCCTATCTCGTCCTATTCTTGCACTCATACCCACTATCAGTGGATAGTAAGAGAATTTACTGAGGCATTCAGACGGATATCTTAGGGACGCTTATTCTAGTGTATACTTCACCCTATCTCTAATGAGCTACCTAATGTGTTATACTCCTGAGCTAAAGTTCAACCTTCAGCTCTGATACCAAAATGTCACGACCCGAATTTTAGCGTTTGAAAATCGACATTCGTACTTCACTTGTACTTGAATGCCGCAGATTCAACCATTGAAATCCGATTCGTGCTGGAGCTTATAACATATTAAGTATAACAACACAGTGGAGGAAAAGAGAATAGTATATCATATAATTCCAATGAATACAATATACAATGATATACAACAATGATCTCAAATACATATCAGAGATCAAATACAAATTCCATATCATGATACCACCCTTTTCCAGATGGAATAGACATACCTTGGGGGCGCGACCCCTACAACCTTGCTCTATCTTTCTTGTTTCGACCATTTTCGGTGTGTGAGGTCCTGATGCAGTTTCGTCAACAAAGCTACGCTTTTTCACAAAGCCATGCTTCGATCAACAAATGATTAGCGGCACTTAGTATTCCACATTACCAAATTAGGAATGTATCACTAGTAATAATCAACTATATAACCTCTGAGCTCGAACGTCTCAAAGAAGGGTGTTAATCTAAGAGAATAAATCTCCGCCACCAAACAGAAATGTATTTGATAGAAACTGGTTTTACATCTTAAAGTGTAACGTCAGACACACATCCATGCAAGTCTGTTCCGGGTTCGAACAGAACCGAAGGCACTTCCAAAGAAGCTCTTACAATCCGAGTATTCACAATCCCGATCGGAATTCCCATCACATATGGAGATTTCTATATGGTAGCCACTTAGTGCAGAGTCATTCGATAGGTTATCCTATCGTTCTCGTAAATACCCGGTCTTCACCACCGGTCTTCAAATGCTATCCATATCGTCGTACAATCATTCGAAATGGATTATATGACACAAGGTCCTCTCCCGGCTAAATCGAATAATGAGCGCAATATTTAAAAACATATGGATATGGGATTTTGGTTAAGTCACAACTTTAAAACCCAAAACTTTTTTTTTCAAATGGTTTAAACAAATTACCATTTCAAATCTTTTAACAAAAAGATTCATTTCACAAAGTTCACCCAGTTTCACAAAGATCCATTCATAGATTTCAAGACAATTTTCATTTCAAATTGGGTTAACTCATCCAATCTTTAAATCAAGATCCAATTCATAACTTTGAAAACTGTTTCCAAAGATTCATTTAACTTGGAAAACCATTTTCACTTTAACTTGAAATCCTTTTAACACAAATTGAAAATTCTTTCCTTATATAAAAGCTTTTACTAACTGAAAACAAATAGTTTTCATTTCGAAAAAATACGATTACATTTGCACAAGTTAAAGCCCTTTGAAGTATAAAATTCGGGTTAAATTCAAATTCCCAAAATAATACTTTTAAAATGGTTTAAAAACTCGTATAAAATCATTTATAACTTGTATATTCTCTTTTAAACCATAATTTCTAAACATAGAATTCAATTTCAAATTTTGAATTTAAATTCAAATCAACTATTTAAATTTCAAATTTTAATTAAGTTATTCAAAAATAACTTTTATCTTTAAAACTCCTTTTCAAAAGCTTTTCATATTGAACCCAATTCCAAATCATTTGAATTCAAAATTCAACTTTAAAAGTTATTTCAAAATTCTATGACTTAACCGATTTCCTCGTGCAATCATATTTCTATGTGTATGGTGTAGTCCAAGGGTTTTACACAGTAGTGCAACAACATCAATTATTACAGATTCAAGCACATCATCATTGATAAGCGGTATAATCCAATAACGCTTATCTCCATTCACTGATTCATAGATAAACAATGTAAATTTATCACAGAAAATAAATTACATCATCACTGATCACACCAAAACAATTCATAGCACAATGCATAACATAACAGGGATATCAAACAATTCAACAATCAATAGAATTCAAAACATCCATAAGTAAGACTGATAAATTCTTAATTAATTTGATTAATCTCTAACTAAATTACTTGGATTACCTTTATC
This sequence comes from Allium cepa, assembly GCA_030765085.1. Taxonomy (NCBI): domain Eukaryota; kingdom Viridiplantae; phylum Streptophyta; class Magnoliopsida; order Asparagales; family Amaryllidaceae; genus Allium; species Allium cepa. Next base: position 201,818,457 of record CM060931.1, on the reverse strand, counting down.
CTTCTTACTTAACATTAATTAATTCTAAGTTAATTCATTAATTATCTCTAATTATTTACTTTAACAATCTTCCTTGATTAATCATTCTTTAATTACATTTAATCAATTATTCCTTAACTATTTTTTCAATTAATTATTCTTTAATTCATTAATTTTTGATTAGTCACATTCAGTAATTAATTACCCTTAATTAATTACATTACTTAATTAGCTTCTAAATAAATTTTATCAATTAATTACACTAAGTAATTAATTATTAATCACTTCCACTAAGTAATTATCTTTCAATTAATTACATCTAGTAATTATCTATTAATTACTTCACTAAGTAATTATCCTTTATAAATTACACTAAGTAATTATACTCAACCCATTATCCAATAATTATTTTTAAGTTAATTAAACTTAATTAATTAACTTAAACTGATCACATTACTTTAATTAATTACGCTAAGTAATTAATTCCTTTAATTACTTCCATTAAGTAATTATACTTAAACAATTCCATAATTTATTATCTTAATTAATTAATCTAATTAATCATCTTAAATTAATTACATTAATTAATCATTTGATAATCCTTAGTTAATGATCCTTCATTAACTATTAACAATCCTTTAATTGCTCTCTAAGTAATTAAACTTTAATTTATCATCTCTCAGTCCAAATTAATTAATTCTTATTAGCCAATTAATTAATTCTCTAATTACTCAATTAGTTAATTGTTTAACTATAACTTGATTAATCTTTAATTACTAGATTAATTAATTATTTATCTATTCTTATCTTGATTAATGGTCCTTAGTTACAAATTAATTAATCTTTAATTAATTAACTTAACCCTTAATTACTTAATTAATTAACTAACAATCCATAATTACAAATTAATTAATACAAAATCATTAATTAATTAACTAATTAATCATTAATCATTGAAAATCTAAATTGTCTTTAGGATAAGTCATCCTTTTATTAATGACATTAAATATCATTAACATATGCATTTAAAACATTTCAATTTTAAATTTACTTTAAATTTCAAATTTAAAATGATTAACAAATTTAAACTTTAACCAAATTTAAATCAATTTTATAAACCTCTAAATCAATTGTTAAAGGAACTTTTATAAAGAATTTTGCATAAGTAAGTTTTAAACATTTTATTTAAAAACCATTTCATTTTTAAACATACTTTAAACATTTAAACTTGTTTAAACAATTCAAATTTTTAAAACTTTATTTATTTTAAAATTTGGATTCAAAAGTTAATTTGAATCCATACCTCAGAATTTGATTTTAAACTTTGTTTAAAATCTTGCTTTAAATTTACAAATTCGTTTTAAAATTTAAACCAGACAGGTTTGAAAACCTGTAACCAAAACATGACCCGAGACTACGCTTAAAAGCTTCAAGTCAAAACCCACCATGCTTCGGGCAACACACCCAAATTACTCGAGAAAATCTCGAGTGCCCCTCCTCTTTATCCCAGGCTTCACCAGGAAAACAAACTACGGTGGCTCCGACCATCTCTAGTCGACAACGACGACTTCCTCACACCGGCGATCACTCTCGCATTCAAAGCCGACCATCAGATCATCGTTTCAAATTCGAAATTGAATTCGAGCCTTCAAGACCAATCCTGAAACCACAAGCCAACCTAGAAATCACTCGTATACCCAATGCCGACCACCAGAATATCTAAAATTTCGGGTTCCCCATCGTCAACACTCCCACTATCATTTCCCAAAAACTGGTAGCACTCGATCCATGAAAGAAGCGATGGTGGATCAATTACTAATCGTCACTAAAACTATGGTTAAAAAAAAAATTGGACACCTCTGCCTCCACAATGCCTAGATCACCGCCCTGACATTTTTGCTGACCTCTCCGATCGCTCCACTGCCACCAGTAAGAATCCCGACCATGCCGAGCCACTAGATCACCAAAGACAACCCAGAACTCCCAAATTGATCAAAAAGGAACTTCTCTTTCATTCCTTAACTAGAAATCATAATTTCATTCTTAAAAATCATGTTTAGGGCTAAGGATTTAGTTGTGTTCCTGAATTGATGAATTAAAATGTTTGAATTTTCACTTACATCAAACTTGCTCTGTTGTTCTAGTTCCCAGAGCCATTACAAATATATTTTGACTTTAATAAAAAATTTAATCTATTATTTATTATGAAACAATCATATTTTTTTAAGTCTTAAATCCAAACCAAGATTAAATCAAAAGTTAATGGTTTTAAATCAAACTGGAACCTAAAAATCAAGAAAACAGGAATGCTACAAAAACAATCATGCACATATTCTATACATTCACAGATAATTCACTCGTATAAAATCATACAAATCATTGTATTCTCCAGATATTTACATGCAGTAGATTACAGATACTTTAAACTTTAAAAAGTGATGTTACTCACCTGGCATGCATGAAACAGAGGGCAGTTTTAGCTTTTGAAAACTCGAATTGTTTTAAAACTAGAAACTTGTATTGCCATTGCTTTTGAAAACTTTAATCTTGAATACTTCTTTGATTTAAAAACTGCAGTTGCACGCAGGCTGATTCATCTCAGGTTTACAAAAGAAACAGGCTCATGATCTTTAAATTCAATTATAGGCTTTAAGAAATGCAGGCCTTTGTTCTTGCTTTTGAAAATGAGTTTACAGGGTTGAAACAAAAACACGCTTTGGTTTGGACTTGTTTTTTTTCTAATCTTTGAAAATGAATTTACAGGTTAATGATTTGAAACAAGTTCTGGTTTGAGGAAAGGTTGATCACTGATTGTTTTGAAGTAATTTGTAGGCTTGTTTACATAAGTGTTTTGAGGATTTACAGGTTTTGTTTTGAACATAATTTCTGGTTTGTGAAATATTGATTTCAGAATTGTTTTAAGAGGAGTTGTTTTGGTTTGAGTTTTCTCTTAACATTTGATTTAGAAGGATAGAAAAAGAGATGAAGGTGAGAAAGCATGTTTTTGTAAGTTACAATGGTTTATTTTAAAATAAAAGAAAAATTAAAAACAAAATATGACACTTGTCTAATATTACAATATTTGTCATATACATTAATTTATTAAATTACACATGTTATATGGTGTTTTAATTTTATCACGCTTGACCTTTAAGTAATTAGTATTTATTTTTAAATGTTAAGAAAAAGCTTTTCACTTAATTTATTTATTCTTACGTAAATGTACATATGAATTTATTTTTTAAAGAAAATGTAATAAAACTAATTATAAATTAAAGCTTATCCAAATATTTTTAAAATGTCTATCTTTTGAAATTTAAAATTAGATTCAAATTCAAATTAAATTTGAAAGTCCTGTTTAAAGTTAACTTAAATATATATTTATATATATATATAATCAACACACATATATATATTATAGAATTCAACTTTTAAACAATTATTTTGCAAATCATTTGTACTTCAAAATAAAATGTTAAAATTATATGTATACTATAATTAGAAAACAAATTCTTATTAATTTAAAATATAGTTTAAATCCAATTTATTATTAAACACATTTATATTTGAATTTCAAATCCAAAATCATTTTATTTTCAATATCAATTTTGAATCTCAAATCCAAATTCTATTTAAAAATCAATTAATATACATGTAAAATAAATAAACAAATATCTTGTTTTATTTGGAAAAAATCAAATAAATTTACAATTTAATCCAAAAATTATATTAATTACTAATAAATTCAAATTTATTCGCAAAAATTTAAATAAATTACCAATTCAAATTTAACTCAACACTAGGGTCGTTACAGAAGGAGTCATAACTTTGAAAGTATTATGATTTTTGAGAGGTGAATATATGTTTGAAACGAAAATGATAAACTATTTTAATTGAATAAATAGTTTTGAAATGAAAATGGTTTTGGTTTTCGAAGTATAAACTATTTTGAAAGGAATATAGTTTTGAAATGGAATGATTTGATTTTTGAAGTATAAACTATTTTGAAATGACCACGGTGTTATAATAACATTTAGTTGTTAAAGAGACCGGGATCGGAAGTTGTCATACACTCTGCCAACTCCAAAAACCACTTTAACAACCGTGTACGCGGTGGAGATTCCAGAATGAAGTAGGAGGTGGTGACGATCCTTTGAGGTATGAACGTGGACCCGACTCCCTTGAGTTGGTATAAGGTGGCTAAAACAGGAGCGATCTACAGGCTAAGTGCGGTCAGTCCTCCGATCGGAAACATTCCTTTGATACCATACTCTTACTTGTGGTTGATTTGATGGCCATCCTTCGATTTTGATTTGGTAGTGTGTTTTGATGTGGGCGGTTGTGGCTGCTATGCATTACCACCAGCCCGGAAGCGTAATTGGTAAATCTACCCTGGTATTGCATAGTTGTGCCGTGTCACCAACCATAACGAGCCTTACTACAAGTTTGGTTTTCTCCCGTAGCCCATGGAGTATTTAGGGTAGTCTTCCGATCTGGAGAAATGTTGATACGGGATGGACTACTGGGACTATTACGTGTTGGGGGCTATATGGGTAACCCTTCACCGCTATTTTAAAGTAGGCTTATTTTGCTGTAGACATTATTATAATAGCGCAATATTACTACATAGTAAATAGTTTAACGGATCCTTAAAGCATGGGTGTTCCCAAGCATCCTTTAAGTTACTGATGCATTTTTGTTACTGTGCACTTGAGTTGATTTACAGTTCATAAGTATTTATGTCCTGAGTCGAGTGTTTTGTGTTTTGCTTTACGCTCGAGTCAGATTGAGTGATTCAGTATTCAAGATTCACCTTCGGAGTTGGAGGTTTGCTTGAAGATCCAGCCATCTATTTTGCTTTCAGAATCCAGTGATTCCAGTGATGTATTTTTATTTGTACCTGATGTATCTTGTTACTCTTCTGTTGTATCTTGTTTAACTCTGATGTGCCTTATTTTTATTAGTAGCTTCATGAACTACTATCTCTTTTAATTCCGCTGCATTGTTATTTACTCTGTGTCTATGATCTGTGATTATGTATTTATTGTATATTCTGAGATTTGCCAAATATTATTTGCAACGCGGTATTTTGAGAAATTCAAGTCCGACATGTGCAGATGCGAATGGTTGAAAATATCGGGTCGTTACATTTGGTATCAGAGCTTTGGTAGATCTAGGCAAACTTAACATATATGGTAAATGTATTTACAGAATCACTTTCATTCGAGTTTGAATCCCTTCCTTTTTGACTCGATCCCTTTGAATTTTGGAACATTCCCTACGGTTCTAAAATACATTCTTGTCCCTCACTATTTGTTTTCTTTTGATTTTGGAGTATCCCATAACTCCACTTCGAAATATCTTTATAATGAGTCGGCGGTCCCACCAATCTCAAATTGATTTGTAAAGGGGTGAAACTCCTTTACAACAGCATCGATTCACCAAATATTTTATATCCTCGGTTTAGATGCTAGTATCTCTTATAATTCCGAATTATATCTCTTGAGACCGAATGTAGATTTACCCTAGCAATCCACATCGATCTTATTCTTTAAGTCACGGTTGACCAGGGTAAGGTTGCCCGTGATTTATATAAGCTTATCCATCTTCCTATTATGTTATTTAATCATCTCATCTTTGTTTCCAATTTATCTTTAAATCATTCTTGAAGTGTATTTGTAAACTAATATTAAATGTTTATGTACTGTGTTGTTTGAGTTGTTGATGTTGATTTGGGTTTCTGATCGATTCATCTCACCAACGCTATCGATAAGATTTCCAAAACACTTGAACAGAGCAAACTGACACAATATGTTCTTTTCGAATTTAGTAATGAAAAAAAATTTGTAACTATATTATAAATCTTTTTCTGGATTTTATTGAATTGATTGTTAAGAAATATTATTTGATTTATACATCATTATCTCTTATTTCATATATAAATAATTGAACTATAAACATGGTTATAAATTTATTTGAAAATTTAAAATGAATTTAAACAAGAATTTGAGAATTTAATTTCTGATTGTTTCAAACCTTGTATTTAAAGTTTCAAAGGATATATTATTTAAAGTATTTTTGAATAGGATTTTGTTTCCAAAGAATGTTAAATTTTAAAATTAAGGCTCTTTCCTTTGTCGCTGGAAAATAATTTCGGTGATGACTGTAGCATCATCGACATTCATTTTCGAGTTTCGAAGTGAAGAGACCGTTTTGTAGTCTTGCTACAGTTTTGTTTTGGGGAATTTAATTTATTTGGATTTCTAAAATAAGACTAGATTTATAACATATGCTGATATATGATTTAAATTTGAATGGATATATATATAGTATACATGCATTTATTTATCTCTAAATAGTTTTGAATTTATCGGAAATTTAATTCCTAAATTTTAGCTTGAAAGATAATTTTTAAGTGTAATTTCAAGATTTGGATAAATATTTAAGTTTGAAATGATTAAATTAGAAAGTTTATTTATATAATACACAATTTCATTCTAATATAAATTACATAAATTATATAGAAGTTGAATATGTAATTGGATAATATACAATGTAAAAAGATTTTTCAAATCCACGATTTTTGAGATTGTTAATTTGAGATAATTTGATGATACGATAATGAAATTTAAGATAGATAAGATTTATTTAACATAGGAATTTTTAATTTTCAATTTAAGTTAAAATTTTCATGGTTTCAAATTTATTATCTTATTTTGTTTTCAATCTATCATTTAGTTGTCCTTATTTCCCTTATCTTGATACAGAATGGGTAGGTTATTGCTTATATTAGTCTGTTTATAAATCTTTCTATAATCTTTAATAACCTTTGACACTCATTTTGAATCTGAGCACTGCTTTCCATCCATAGACCGTTGGTCAAACGGAAAGAGTTAATCAGATTCTCGAAGATCTTTCCGTGCTTGTGTTCTTGATTCCGGAGGATCGTGGGAAGATCATCTCCATCTTGTTAAACTTACCTATGACAACAGTTATCAGGTAAAATTTCAATCTTCTTGTCATCTTGTCTTAATCCTATTTCATTCTATCTTTTTATATGCTTTCCCGTACCACATTCCTTTTCGGGGACGAAACGTTTTGAGTGGGGGAGAGTGTAACAATTCTGTATTTTGTTATTATTTAAATTGAATTTCTGATTTAAAAACTTTATTTTATTTATTAAAATGAAAAATATTTGTCATTTTAAAATATAAATTTTGATTTTTATGTGAATTAGAATTTCAAATATGAATAAATTGAATATTTCCAGAAAAAATGAATTTGTGGTCAATATGGTCAAACTTTGACTACTAAATTTAAATTTTAAATATTAGAATTTTTGAATTTTATCTTTTATTATGAAAATAAATTAAATTTCAAGAATATTGCTTTTCGTTTCGTTGAAATCCGATTAATATTGTGAAAGTTGTGCTTTTTCCAATATTGTGTGTAAATTGTTTATTTAACAAAATTGTTTATTTTAATTTATATAAATAATATTTTAATTTGTCATACCTTGTGTATATATGTGTCATATGATATGTATGTATTTATTTTATTTTTAAAACATTTTATAAGTGTAGTTATAATTTCCCAATGTTAAGTGTACATTGTTTATATTTTAAAATGCTAGTTCAATTTAGTAACTATTTTCTTTATTTACTTTATATTTTCCTAAAAATATTTTTTTTTCATTTTATTTTGTTCAGTTTTTATATTTTATTTACTAAAATATATATGGTTTATTTCAATTTAAAAGAAAAAAGAAATATAAAAGGTCAAAACCTTTTCATATGCCATGACTTTTCACATCTCTTTTGTCTTTTCACTTTGCAATTGTCATTTGCATTGAATAGCCGACCATACTTCTTTCTCATAGTCGTATATTTTTTCATTTTCGCGTTAGAAAGTCTTCTTCCTCTCAAAACTCACGGCTATGGTAAAAAAAGAAAAATAATAGCTTCATCTTCTTTATCTTTTCATTTTTCAATGAATTTAGCCTTGTTTTCTCCAAGATTTGCTCGGCCATGGATCACTCCATTACCACATCACCTCCACCTCCACCTCCACCATACTTGGCAGCTCCTCCTCCTACTCCACTGACCATTACAGGATGTGGCCTCCCCATGTTGAAAACTCCACAAAAATTGCAAGCAATCCCCTTAAACAAGCCTAGCCGAGCTTTAAAGGCCACATCGCCTTCACATATCCTTTTGGCCACCCCTAGAACCACCTCCATCAGCCACTACCTGACCTTTGGCCGCTGCTGCACCATCTCCAGATCTGACCTGAAGCAAGGCCGAGCCCTATGATGTCATGGCCGAGCTAAAATGTGACCAAACCCTTTACATTTTGCCTTGATTCCTTTGTATTCTACCTATGTTGCACATACCATCTTCATCTTCTTGCATAGCCATGAGTTTTGATGCTTAACCAGAGCCAAAGCATGATCGTGGCTGAGTATAAGAACACCTAGGCCGAGCTTAGTATGCCTATGACAAGCCATTTTGTCATGGTCAAGCAAAGTTGGATGAAAAGCTAGGTGATGTTCTTTGTTAATTCAAAATTCAAATTGTTTTAATATATTTTGCATTGAACTCATATGTTCATATTATCTTGTTTATTTATACAAGATCGTCATCTAGGCTCCCATTCATTTAAATCAAAAGTCATGCTTGTCGTGCCTTTGGAATCGTTTTGTGTGTCGTAGTGGTCTTCAGCTTAAAAAGGTGAGTCTTTCTTACTCTGACATGTTTACTTATGAATTAGTGAATTGATGATGTTTGCGTCAAAATTGGGCACAACACTCTTTGAGAGTCGTTGAAGAGATAATAGTCAAGAATGCAAATTCAAAACAGATATTATCTAACAAAATTTCCAATCAATAGTAAAGAAAATGCATAGACAATCGATTTATAGTGGTTCGGCGTGTTGCCTACGTCCACTGTGAAGTTTTCTGATATTTTATTGATTCTCTTTCAATATTTACAAGTTGTTACAGCGATCAACAGCAAGTTACAACTGGAAATTCGAAATCAACAATCAAATTATGATATAGGATGATGGAGATCTTGATCCGGCAGAGTCTGGGCGCCTCAGAGTCAGAAGATCCCCATCATCCTATATCATAATTTGATTGTTGATTTCGAATTTCCAATTGTAACTTGCTGTTGATCGCTGTAACAACTTGTAAACATTGAAAGAGAATCAATAAAATATCAGAAAACTTCACAGTGGACGTAGGCAACACGCCGAACTACTATAAATCGATTGTCTATGCATTTTCTTTACTGTTGATTGGAGTTTTTGTTAGATAATATCTGTTTTGAATTTGCATTCTTGACTATTATCTCTTCAACGACTCTCGAAGAGTGTTGTGCCCAATTTTGACGCAAACACTTTGGTGCTTTCACTGAGAAAACCCAGATTTTCTCCTGCTCGTTGGATCTATCATCGATACTGGATTGAATAAATCTAAGAGAGAGATCCAGATCATTGAACCCAACTTCCTTCCCTTCTATTCAGATTTGCATAAAGTCTAGGAAAGGAACTCAACTCTAAAGATGGTTAGCACAAGAACCACCTCAAACGCCGTCAATCAAGAAGAACAGGATAGACATAATCCTGCCCCTCTACCTCCATCTAATCAAGATGCCGCTGGGCACTCAGAGCCGTCGGGTCCGGTTACCCGACAAGAGTTGCAGCTGTTAATCCAAGAGCTGACCGAGAGTCGGCGACAACTAGAAGAACAGCTACGCACTAACGCTGAGCTAATCAACAAGCTGGATCGCCAGAAACGAAAGAGATCCATGAGAGATCGTGCTTCTCGCTCTTCCAGCGAAAGTTCTTCATCTTCTGATTATCATAACCGACCTCCACGACCCCGGTTAGATGGGAGTCGTATGCCACCCGCTGGAAACCAACCGACATTGACCGTTGGACAAATAAGAGTTGGTCCGTCGGCCAGTTTCCAAACCGGACCCTCCTCTCGAGGGGGTGCCGTTCCTCACCACGCTGCTGAATACCGCACCACTAGCGTTGCGGCTGAACCAGGGGTCGACGCTCAAGACCAGTCGGACCTAGACCGTCGTCATAGCGGCCGTACTCTTGAACCGTACGTCCCAGAGGACTATGAGCCGAGAAGGCAAGATGTGAACCGTCAACGATATCCGGTTCAAACCCAAAGTATGGAACGTGACCATACTCCGGCGCAAATGCCGGATCTTTCAACTATGATACGTCAGATGATCCGTGAGAGTCAGGGGTTCACAAACGGCGATTGGGGAGTTTCCCGAAGTCATACTCCCTTTACGGACGATATTCTTAATGCTGAACCCCCACGGCGATTCCGAATGCCCACTCTGCCCATGTATGAGGGAAACTCCGATCCCAACCAACATATTCTGAAATATGAATGGTCGATGACTGCTGCCAGAGCCGACGACGCTGTGAAATGTCGTAGTTTCCCCATATCCTTGGGGGGCATCGCCACCATGTGGTTCACCCGATTGCCTCCTCGATCCATCTCCTCATTCGACCAGCTGGCCACAAAATTCGTTGAGCAATTCTGCATGCACGTCGCAAGGCCGAAAGATGTCAACACTCTATCTAGTGTCACACAAGCTCCCGGAGAGACACTCAGACACTACTTAGAAAGATTCCATACTGCATGTGCAGAGATTAGTAATCCAAACGATAACTCCATCCTTATGGCGTTAACTAAGGGGATCGACCCCGATTTCGAATTTGGCAATTGGCTAGCTGGGAAACCACCTGCGTCATTGGACCGTTTCCATGCCAAAGCAGCTCAATTCCTGAGACGGGAAGACGCGAAACAGTCTAGGAAGCAAACTGACGCAGGACCAAATGCGGGAGGAACCCAAAGCAATGTTGCAATAAAACAGTCCGGCGAGAGCTTCGGAAAAGTTCAGTTGAGCATTAAAAATAAACAAGCTCGGCGAAGAGAGAGCGTGAATCAACTTAAAAAACAGGATCAAAATCGCGTCCCGCAACGCAAAAATCCGAAGTTCGACAGTTATACTCCTTTGAATACTTCACTAGAGGACTTGTATTTGCAAACCCGTAATACAATTCAATACGAAAAACCTGCTCCAAGACCGTCGTCAGAGAGACAAATCCAGACGGGAAAATTTTGCAGGTTCCATGAAGGCTACGGGCACGATACGAACGAGTGTCGTCACTTACAGGATCTCGTTGAAAAACTGGTCAGAGAAAGGAAGCTGGAATAGTTTGTGCGGACACCGCAGCCCAGAGAAGCGGGCCCATCCAATCCAATCAATGAACCCAATCGACCGAGGCGGGAGGACTCGACTTGTCCCCGTGGGAGATTGGTGATAAACGCCATCAGTGGCGGGCCTACTCATTCAGAAGCCTGGAACGACGAAGAACCTCGTCACTATCGCACATGACAGGCTCCTTCAATCCATGAATACTTTGCAATTTCTTTTACGTTCTGAAATTTGAATTTGTAATAAGGCACTGATTTTGCCACATTTTCTTACTTCAGCAAATAAAATGCAATCTCTTCAAGCTAAAGCTATGATTCACCGAATACAACGTTCAACAATCACGACACACGAAGAGCTAAGTTCCATCGAACAATGGAATTTATTCAAATAGCGAGTGACTGCGTTACAACCGGCCACTCACTGAGTGAAACCCCAGCTCGGGGACAAGCCAACACATCGAAGGCTGAACTGGACCATCACACGACAGTCCATTCAACAATTCGTTCCCAGAGTGCGAACGGACTCCAACTTCCCACAGCGCGAATTGGAGTATAAACATTTAACAATTCGTTCACAGAGCGCGAACGGACTCCAAATTCCCGGAGCGCGAATTGGAGTATGAACATTAAACAATTCGTTCCCAGAGTGCGAACGGACTCCAACTTCCCACAGCGCGAATTGGAGTATAAACATTTAACAATTCGTTCCCAGAGCGCGAACGGACTCCAAATTCCCGGAGCGCGAATTGGAGTATAAACATTAAACAATTCGTTCCCAGAGTGCGAACGGACTCCAACTTCCCACAGCGTGAATTGGAGTATAAACATTTAACAATTCGTTCCCAGAGCGCGAACAGACTCCAAATTCCCGGAGCGCGAATTGGAGTATAAACATTTAACAATTCGTTCCCAGAGCACGAACGGACTCCAAATTCCCGGAACGCGAATTGGAGTATAAACATTAAACAATTCGTTCCCAGAGTGCAAACGGACTCCAACTTCCCACAGCGCGAATTGGAGTATAAACATTTAACAATTCGTTCCTAGAGCGCGAACGGACTCCAAATTCCCGGAGCGCGAATTGGAGTATAAACATTAAACAATTCGTTCCCGGAGCACGAACGGACTCCAACTTCCCACAGCGTGAACTGGAGTATAAACATTCCATAATTCGTTCCCACTGCGCGAACGGACTCCAACTTCCCACAGCGCGAATTGGAGTATAAACATCCATTCCAGGTTCCCGGAGTGCGAACCAACCCATCAATGCGGACTCCAAATTCCCAGAGTGTGAATTGGAGTACAAACATCAAATCCATCGTTCCCAAAGTATGAACGAATTCCTAAAAAGCCCAAATAGGTGTGATTGACCATCTATCGGCTGACTCCAGATTCCCAGAGTGTGAATTGGAGTATAAACATCAATTCAAAGTTCCCGGAGTTCCCGGAGTGCGAACCGAAGTATCGACACCAACTCCAAGATCCCCAAAACATGAATTGGGGTATAAACATAAGTTACAGGTTCCCGGAGCGCGAACCGAAGCATCCGTGCAAACTCCAGATTCTCGAAGTGCGAGTTGGAGTATAAACGTCAATTCCGGGTTCCTGAAGTACGAACCCAAACATACATGTTTTATCCAAGTTCCCGGCGTGTGAATTGGAGCACAAACACCAAGTTAAAGTTCTCGTAATGCGAACTAAAGTGTTAATACCAACTCCGAGTTCGTAGAGTGCAAGTTGGAATGTGAACATCATTCCCAAGTTCCCGGAGCGCGAACCGTGTTACAAGCATCAATAACTTTCGAATTCCTGGAATGCAAACCAGGTTATCAATCTCAAATTATTCTAAGTCCCCGGAATGCGGACGTGTGCTCAAGACTTGCAACAAGTGCGATCAACCACCAAATATACAAGTGCTGTTCCCCAAAACTGGGGGGCACGAAAGCTAAATATTAATCACTAACCGAAGTGATACAACGTCCGAAGTTCAACTCATTCATTAATCACAACGTGTGACCAAGATCTTCAGACTTGGCAAATGAAATGAACTCTACTTAAACGGTAAAAACACCACAAGTACACCAGACCGAAAACAAGACACTGCAAGTACTTAAGCACAAATAAAACAAGAGTTGAAACAAAGGAACTAAATTTTATTTCAACTAACTTGAAACAAGAACTTACACGAAAATAAGTTCTCCCAAAAAAGAATGCCTACTAGCAGGGGGCCGAACCTGCATCTATACACGACCTACTGACAAAAAACGAAGACAAGTACCTATCTACCAAAACATCTACTTGAGAAGCCGATTTATCTCTTCTTTTTCATCCTTCTTACTAGTGGTACATCATCAGTGTCACTAGGGACAGAAATTCTTCGTTTTGAATGTCTCCTCTCCGGCGGTGGCTCTTCGGCTGGAGGCATGATGTCAATTTCCTCCTCGGAGCTTGAGTCTGCATGGAGGCTTCCTGCCGGAGGAGTAGGGGGGACTGGATCCGTAACGGAAGTTGAGATAGTGCCACCCGATGGTGCTATCATAGCAGGTGCTAGACTCTGCGCCGCCGTGCTGCCACCGACGGTACCACTCTGCCCCGCAGCCTCTACTTCGGCGTTGATCTCAGCCAAAATTTCCTCATCACGAGTCGCATGGGCTTAGCTGGGGGCATCCACGGCCTGCATCGAAGAACTTGAGGACGACGGGAGGCTACTAACGATGATAAATGGCAAGTCAGAGAAAGAACCACCCTGCTCACCGAGCAGCTCGCTCACTATTTGTTCGTCAGCAGATAAGGATCCCCCCTGCGCCGCCTCAGTAGATACCGCAGTTACAACAGTAGTCTCGGTGGCGATGGCCTTATCTCCTTTGCTTGATTCTTGAGCCACAACAGTCGGCGCAACTCCAGTCACTAGGCAAAAAATAAGAAGTTATTAGTAACTGCTACAAAACAAACACTCTACTCAGAAAACGCTTGAGATAACTTCGGAATACCTTCCCCAGTTTGGCTCGCAGATGGCTGAACGGCCTCGGAAGTAAACTCGTGAATAGGAGAAAAGCGCGGCTGTTCCGGGTCGTAAGCAGGAACAGGTTGCAAACCGACCGCAAATACAGACACCGACGAAGATGGTGCGGTGACTTCAGTGACAGCAGAATGGTGCTCAACACCTGATCCCTCTCCGACTTCCAGGGAACGACCGCCGATCATCTCCTTCTCATGAGCGATGATGGCGTCATGAAGGACCTTTTTCTCATCATCTGTGAGCAGCCGATTTTCAAGTTCGAATCGATCGACCGCTTCACCTGGGTGCGCTTCCTCTTCCTCCTCAACCAATCGGTCTCAGGCGCTACGAAGGTGAACCGGATAATCTTGAAGCCAGGCCAAGTTTCTGTGTTTTAACACATTGGCGTTGTAAGTTATGAGCAAATCTTCGATATCGTCCTCTAACATGGCCTCTGCCTGTTAAACCTTCTCCTCCACCTCTGCTTCGACCGCCTGAACTTTGGCCGCGGCCGCATCTCTTTCAGTGCGAAGCACTACGGCTTGCTCGCAGGCTTCTTGCGCCGTGTTAAGCGCGTCATCTCTATCTTTAATAATTTCGGCAAATTTAGCCTTGAGCTCATTAAGTTCTTTTAACGCCGCATCCCGCTTAGTGGTGACGACAGTGTTCCGGTGGCCCATGTCTTCCACCGTAACGTAGTGCTCCTTTTTCATTCTATCCATGGCTGCTTGAGCTTCATCGGCCTTTGTAAGAGCCTCCATCTCTGATTTTCGAGACGATTCAGCCTCGGTATTCAGCACTTGTATGATGCGGTCTTTTTGAGCCAGCTCGTTTTGAAGCTTTTCAATGGTAGCCGCTCGTTCGAAGGCCAACGCCGATGCCTTATCGGCCGCCCTATACCACGCCTTGTATTGGGTGTAAAAGTCATGCACATAGTCAAGCGCCAACCGCTCGGCCTCCGGCGGGATTCTTTTCAGGTTCGGGGGAAAGACGTAGTTATCGAAGCAAATATTCGAGAACTCCCTCTTTAATTGCGCAAGTCTGATTGCCCCTTCCCCCGAGATTTCAGTAGGAGGCTGCTCCGCGATTATCGGGGCCATCGCCTCAGATCGGGAAGGTTGAGAAACCGACGTATATCGAGAAGACTCGGAAGGATGAGGGACATGAGCAGGAGGTTGTACGGGATCTCTGGAAGGAGGAGGGGTACGCGATCGCGATCGACGCTTATAGCCCCTGTCTGTGTCATATCTCTCGTGACTAGAATACCCAGAGCGTCCCTGGTCATAATGCCCAGAGCGCCCTTGATCATAACCTCTATCCCCTTCTCGTTTGCGCGAATCGTAATATGAAGGCTTGCGGGCATGTCGAAGACTCCCAAGCATTGAACCACGCTTAGACATGATATCTGCGAAGCAAAATAAAATAGAATTAATCACCTTTCAAAACAGATAGTTTTCAGTCAAAGGTTATGCAGTGTCGTGAAATGTGTATGAATATGCATTCCCCCCGACCAACCAGAAGTGTCGACCTCGCTAGTAATAAGAGGCTCGTTCAATTCTAGAGTGCGATGGAATTCCTCCAACCCGGCATCATGTTGAAAAGACACATCGTCCGGGATTGGAAGATCGGCAAGCCCTTCAAAAAGATTTTCAGTTCTCGGAGGAGACGCCTCCGAGATTCTAACTCCGGGAGCAGAACGGGCCGTGACAACCGATTTCCATCTCCCCTTCTTACTTGACTTAACCGTGGCAGCCTTGCCTTTTCTCTGCTCCGCGACATCCGGAACTGCGTCCGTAGGCCCGGTCAGCGGCTCATCATCGGTGTGGGTTCTTTCAGAGTCAGCTTCCTCAGCTGTAGTAACTCCGGGTTTCTTGTGCTTGACTCGTTTTTTCGAGACGACCCTTAGTGCCACCTCAAAGCTTATGCTCTGCCCTTGTTCGATCAAACCGCAGGCCCGGAGATTCCTATCCGTTAATAACACGTCGATATCCCTATCTCTACTCGGGACTTCTCGAAGCACTCGCACCATCTCCCTATAGTGCTCGCCCTCAGGTCGCTGAATCACCGCTGTAAAAAAGAATAAAATATAAGTTCCACTTCGGCTGCAATTGCCGTAGTAATTATTGACGAACTCAGCTATACTCACGTCTGAATAGCCATCGTCGGGCAAATCCAAGAGGACATCTGACATAAAACCATTCTGTCCTATAATAGCTAAACCTGGTCCAAGACCCGGTAACCACTTGGCAATTTCTCACCGCTTCCAGGAATGTGAAGGAGGGATAATCACCCCGAGTTTTGAAATTGAACAAGTATCTGATCTCAATTGGGAGCGATGGTCGATGGAGATATTCCATAAATGCAATGAACAAGCTATTGATCGACGCATATCCGTTCGGGTGCAGCTGAGATGGGGCGATCCTCAAAAACGACAATACTCCCCTTATATACTCGTTGAATGGAGGAAGTGTCCCGGCCGCGCACGCGTGGCGGTTAAATGCTGTATATCCCTCCGGCGGATTATGCGGTCTATCATTCGGCCCCGGCAGTAGCACATCATCCAGCGACAGGCCGTGCCTCAAACATATTCTCCCCAACATGTCTTCAGAGATATTGGATGGAACGGAATCTGATGGATTGGCAATGAACGACGCGTCGGGAAGTTCATCCGGGGCTAGACCAATAGTCTCAGGATCAATATCCGGAATCTCTAGCCTCGGAGAGACTGTAACTTGAGTCTCCTGCTGCTGTGAACTTGACGGTTCCATAACTAGCTCACGAGAAATCATCGTTAGACGACAAAAACCCGTGCGTTCCCCAGTGTAGCGTGTATGAGTGTATGTTGTGCAGTGACATGCATTACTTGAATAAATGTTGCAGAGAAATATGCAAACGACAAAGCTACGGAGTCCAGCTATAATGACTGTCATCGCTGACCGTCATCACCAATCCGTTTCCATGATGGAAGTTGATCCGGGTAAAAATTGTTATGGTTCCATCGACGAGCTTCGAAGGGCGGTCATGTATGCAGTTTAATATTCAAGTCCAAATGTGCAAGAGTGAAGCTCGTCGGAGTTGTGCCTAGAAAATATCAAACTTTGGTATCCATCATAGAGGGTTCGAAACCATCACAAGGACTTCGTTCGAACCCAACCGAACACCCCTTCGTTCGAACCCATCCTGACGTCGCTTCGAACCCATGCGGTTGGACGCGCTTCGAATCGATGACCAGATGCCAAATTCGAACCGATCAATAAGGGACAACTTCGAATCGATCATTGCTTGACAAGTTCGAAACGACAAGGGAACCCTCAACTTAACGTCATCCACGTTCGCATCGATACTCTTCGTATCGATGCGAAGTTGTGGACTTCGAAACCACAGCCGATGGGTTCGAATCCATCGATTCGAATGAACCCATCGAATCCATCAATAGGTACAAACTGCGTCACCCCCATAGGGTCGTCCAAGAAATTGATTCGAGCACGAGTCCCCATATGGCTTCGAAGCCCTCTGCCAGACCAGATCTGACTTTACCAATCGATAGAGA
Source organism: Allium cepa (assembly GCA_030765085.1). NCBI lineage: Eukaryota > Viridiplantae > Streptophyta > Magnoliopsida > Asparagales > Amaryllidaceae > Allium > Allium cepa. Next base: position 201,800,682 of record CM060931.1, on the reverse strand, counting down.
GGCGCGGGTTCGAAGTAACTTTGTCGTTCGCCGTTTGAATTCGATGCTGATTACCTAGTTTGAACAATGAATTCGAGAGATTGAAGACTTGAATCTTGGTCGATTCGATGATGCAACACGGTGTTTTCCTTTTTGGAGCTCCGAAACGATGAAGAACACAGAAAAGTCAAGGCGGAAGTAAAAAAGTAAAAAGTAAAAAATGGCAAGCCCACTGCTATTTATATGAGGTGTTGAAAGCAACCGAGACGATTGCTCTCCCAGCCAACCCAACCGGCCACAACCGGTCAAGTACCAGATCGGTTCGAAGTTAGCTTTCGAACCCATCTGCCTAAAGCCCTATCGATTCGAAGTTCACCTCATGCTTCAACGGTACGAAATGCACTACAGAGTGACAGGCTGCATCGATGCGAAACGAACTATAGGCATATCGATTCGAAGACCTTGTTCACATCCACCACTTCGAATCCATCCATGGCCTATCGATACGACAGATGACTTCGTAACCATCTTCTTCCAATTCGAATCGACTCGAATAGTAATTTCGTATCCATTCCCTCAAACCGGTTCGAATGTTGACTTCGAACCCATCATAGCACAAGCATACCGCGTACATACAAACATGAATTTCGAACCCATCGATGCTCGAATGCATCGGTTCGAAACATCACACTCACGCAATACAGAATTCAATTCCTTCAACCTTCAATATCAATTCAGGGGAGGATCGATACGAAGGGACTTTTCTAAACAACCGTCAAGCGTTGTCTCAACTCAAGTTTCCAAATCGGTTCAGGAGAGAATCGATACGAAATTCAGTAGCCAACCAAGCTGGCAACGACTCATGAACGCACAACGTTTGCAAGGGTCAAACTAACATATATGCATAATAGTCGAACTAACAATCGATTTTAAACATTTACAAAGATCAAACACTCATCTTGTTACAAATGCAACAGCCAACGGCTAAGCACTGTTATACAGCAATCAATCATGTCAACACGAGGTTACAACAACACGGCATACGAGTCTCAGCAAAAAAGAGAGCAATGATTGTTCAGAGAGAGACTGCAGCTATTCAAAGCACGTCATGTTCCCACAAGACGTACTTTGGGGGGCAAAATGTTATCCCGCTTTTTGGCAAAGCCACGATACCAAAAGATCGGTCAGAAACGGAGAATAGTTCGTCTCAGAGGCTGGTCATACTTCGTTTCGCCATGGATATCACTGAATTTTATCCGAGTCCAGATTGAGCTACAATTGATAGGACACGGCAAGAAAGACTATGGGAGTCAGCATTTCAAGTTTCAAGTCAATCCGAGTTCATACGCTAAAGTTATGATCGGTTCAACTTGTAGGAAACACCCTGGTTTCGAACCCATCATCAGGCACCCTTCGAAACCATCACCCTCGAACCGAAGGACATCGAACCCATCGGTTTCGAAACCATCAAAGTGCCTCACCTTCAGCTCCACCCACTTCGAATCCGTCTCCTTGTTCGAACCCATCACGGAGTCCTTGTTCGAACCCATCATGGAGTCCTTGTTCGAACCCAACTGTGCAGCTTCATTCGAAACCACAGGGTCAACCAACCATGATGACGTGTCTTCCATCGGTTCGAATACGCCGAGATATATGGAGTCGAAGCGGTCAACACGGAGTGAAGACCGGATCGATTCGAAGTTTGTGCTCCACGTCAACGCGAAGCCACGTGCCTCCATGGATTCGAAAGGATCGTTTCGAAACCTTGGTTTCGAACCAAACAGCCGAGCAATAAACCCAATTTCGAACCCATCATATCTCCTAACCTACTGATCCAAATGCCATGAAATTTTCACAGAAGCTTGCATGCATGTTGAAGAATGTCTAGCCAAATTTCACCTTGATTGGATGAATTCTTGATCGGTTCGAATGGAGTTCGAACCGATGCCAAAGTGGGCCCAAACTTCCTGAGACCGTGCGTGTGGGCTCCCTCACGTGCCAGGAATGGTCTCCCGAGTTTTCAGCGAGATACCAGCATCCTACGCCTATAAATAGAGCCCCAGGGCCAATAGAAAAGGGGGATCTTCTGACTCTGAGGCGCCCAGACTCTGCCGGATCAAGATCTCCATCATCCTATATCATAATTTGATTGTTGATTTCGAATTTCCAGTTGTAACTTGCTGTTGATCGCTGTAACAACTTGTAAACATTGAAAGAGAATCAATAAAATATCAGAAAACTTCACAGTGGACGTAGGCAACACGCCGAACCACTATAAATCGATTGTCTATGCATTTTCTTTACTGTTGATTGGAGTTTTTGTTAGATAATATCTGTTTTGAATTTGCATTCTTGACTATTATCTCTTCAACGACTCTCGAAGAGTGTTGTGCCCAATTTTGACGCAAACAGATGACAAGTGTTTAGTAATTAAATATGTTTATGCAAGTTTATGATGATTTTATGATATCTTATGCCTTGTTATTACCATGTTAATTCTGTTAATTATCACCTGACATATGATATATGACATTATATTGTGACATTGACATTGTTTGTACTGTTTATTTATTTATGATCACACTGCAAGTTCCCTGTAGAATAGATTCACTATGGGTTGAAATGATACATACTCGAACAGACTTTAGAATAGGAAAAAATCGTTATGGGCTGAAATGATAGGCCTGAGCGATTTTTATTTATTTTTATTTACTTGGGATTGCGGGTTTGTAATGAAAAAACCCGGTTTTCTTTTTAAACTACGGATTGAAATGATATATATCTGTATCACTTGATCTAGGTTAGAAAATTATATACAGGCCCCGTGGTATATTTCTAAATGATTTTTATTAAGATATGTATTTTTAAAAGTATGAAATTTTATTTAAAAATTTATAATTTATGGTTTTGAGAAAGCTAAATATTAAGTTTTGAATTTGTGAACTTAAGTATGTAAATTTAAAGTAAAGGTGATTTTTGACCTTAAATTATATTTTTAAAATGTAAGTAAATAATGGAATCCAAATTTAAAGTATAGAAATGATATTTGAAGTAAAATGTTAGGTTTTTGTTTAAATTTAATAAGTAAATAAACAGTGAAATTTTGACTTAACAAATGAATTGAATTTTTAATTAGATATTTGATTTTAAATTTTATTGTGATAAATCATGTGTTAAAAGTATTCAAATATGAAATTTTAAAGTCTAGAAATATGATATATAAATTTAAATAGAAAATTTTGAAGTTTTATTGTTTTCTGAAAGTTACAATAAAATCTGGAATTTTATTAATAGCATTACCAAAAATGCTGTAGTTTTATGACAGCGCTTTAAAATGCTGTTGTTTGAACTTAACTATTTTAAAATAACTAAATATTTATTACGGTATTTTATAAATGCTGTTATTCTTGAACTAAACTATTTTGAAAACTATAAGCTACGATAGCACTTTATAAATGATATCGTTGTTATAATTTAACAATGTTTTGAAATATTATAGATTTTAACACTGTTTGAGTTATATTTTAAAGTGTTAAATGATTAAACTTTTGGAATCGATTATTTATGAAAACTAAGGAGTTTTGAATATATTTTAATATTTAAATTTGAATTTCTAATAATTTAAATAATGTTTACTTTGTTATGTGTTAATTGGAATGAAATGTAATGAGATAAATGAATTTTTGGAATGGAATTTTGAAATGTGTTTTGTAATGATATTTGAATGTAATAAATGAATGACATATTTGACTTAAAAAAATGATATTTAATTTAAATATTTGAATTTGAATTCAAATAATGATTTAATAATGAATTTTTGAAAGGACATGTAATTTTGATGATCGAAATGGTTTAGAAATGACTTGATCTTTATTTGATAAAGAATATGAATTTGAAATGAAATTTGATAATTGAATCTTTGAAGTTTATATAGTATGAAAGGGTATTGAGTTTACTTGTAATTTGAGTTTATTTAAGTAATATTGGATTTATGAAATGAATATTTCAAAACTTAGTAATTATGAAGTTAGAATTTAGATATGTGAAATTATAAAATTTAGTTTTGAAATATGGAATATTAAAGCTTTGAAATATATTACAAATTGAATAGTTTTTTTGTGTGTATCCAATCTATATTTGAAATTTATATAATTTGAAATGGTTTTTTAGGAAACTAAATTGAATTGAAACTGACGGTTTGAATTGAATTAAATTGGAAATTTGAATATTTTGAGTTTAATTGAATTGTTAACCCGCCTTTTTACAAGGCCACGGACAGGCGGATTTAACTAAAACAACTTCACGACTATCGAGGCTGAAATATGATGGATTCAGTTTAAATGGATGATGTTCACTTGGATAGATGATAGGTCGCTTGGTCGGAATGAAGTGGTTCGAAGTGTTTGGGATTTGACCTTGTGGTTTGGATGTTCGGCATGGCAATATCCGATGGATGTATGGAAGTTCAGGAAGGTCGTTTGATTGTGGCTCGGCATTGTCGCTCGGCATTGTCGCTCGGCTTTGGACATCGCTCGGCATCATCGGTCTCTCGACATTGGATATCGCTCGGCATTGGACATCGTTTGGCATGATGGTCGTTCGGCGTGATGGGTCATTGGCATGTTGGGTCGTTCGGCGTGATGGGTCGTTCGACATGATGGGTTGCTCGGCAAGTTGGGTCGTTCGGGGTGATGGGTCGTTCGGCGTGATGGGTCGTTCGGCGTGATGGGTCGTTCGGCGTGATGGGTCGTTCGGCGTGTTGGGTCGCTCGGCGTGATGGGTCGTTCGGCATGTTGGGTCGTTCGACGTGATGGGTCGTTCGGCGCCAAGTGTGGCTCAGCATTGGGGAGAGGCCGTTGTGGCTCGGCAATGGGGAGAGGCAGGTGTGTCTCGGCATGGTGGTTCGGCATAGGCCGTTCGGCCTTGATGGGCCCGGGTTATTCGGAGAGCCCAACAACTACATGGACGTGTCTATAAATACAGCGTGTAGGAGTTCAGAAAAGGGATCTACTCTTCTGCTCTCTGACTTTCTATTTTCTAAGGCTAAGGCTAGTTTACCTCTTTGTAACTGTAATCGTTTGTTACAGCAATAAAAAGGAAATTATTAGAGTGGACGTAAGCCGGAGTTAGCCGAACCACTATAAAATATGTTGTTCTTTATTGCTTTTACTTTAGTTTTGGTTATTCTTCACATTATTACTCTCTACATATACCCTACCTGTTATCTGTGACTGTTAGTTGGTGCTTTCATTTACATTTAGGTGTTAGTGACCAATATTGGCGCTAACATTTTGGTGCTTTCACTGAGAACATAAGCACTCGGGAATTTTGTAGCTAGGAATTTGGATTCTAGGAAACATTGGCTAGACCATCAACAAGGAAGCAAGTGATAGAAAGGAGTAATCTGAAGGGGAGTCAAGAGGCTTCCTCTGGAGCAGGAGCAGGTCAAGCATCCGTCAACATCACTAGAGATGAGATGGAAGCGATGTTGAAAAGATAAGAGGAGATAATGCAGGCTCTTCTTAGGCTATTTGCACAAGCAGGAAATGCAGGAGCTTAGATCCATGGAGCTGGATCAGAAGCGCTCAACCAGGAAGCAGAGGGAATGGCCCAGCAGGGGGCAGCACCCAATCAGCAGACGGGTAATAATCTAGATGGACCTAGACTCGGGGGCATACCACCAGGAAATGCTGGACCAATCCATGGAGGGATACCAGATGACACTGTGCAACCCAACACCAACAAGAGTGCAGGAGTATGAGATGAGGAGTATGTGCCTGAATTTCCTCATGAACTCGGAGGGCAGAACGGAGGCAACGGACAAGGATTATAGCTTGATGACGATGACAGATTAGCGGAAATGGTCAGACGGGCTATGAGAGGTGGATTGGTAAATAGAGACTTGGAGGATGTGAAGAGGAGTCTCTTTACTCCTACAATCAGGCGAGCTTGGAATCCACCGGACTTTAAGCTACCAATGTTGGATATGTATGATGGGAGAATGGATCCCACCATTCACCTGACGAGGTACATGAGGCATATGGAGGTACTGGGGGCATTGGACGAGGTCATGGCTCGATGCTTTCCATTGTTTTTTATGGATATCGCAGCTATGTGGTTCAGATAGCTGGAGAGTGGTTCTATCGGCACATGGACGGAGCTGATTGAAAATTTTATAAGACAGTTTTGGGTCCATATAGTCAGACCCAAGAATGTAATGACCTTGACATCGATGAAGCAATGGAAGGGAGAGTCACTCGGGAACTTTTTAACCAGATTTAACGCAGCAGTAGCCTCGGTGGATTAACCCGATCCGTCAACGGTTTTGATGGCAGCGGTCTCAAGAGTCGTAGATAATTCGGATTTCAAGATATTATTGGAATGAGACCTACCAAGGGACCTTGGGGATTTCTACCATGAGGCGGAAAAGTACCTGAGACAGGAGGATGCGGAGGTTGAGGGAGAGGGGAGAGAGGCTGAGGCTTGTGCGGTAAAGGGTGGAGGTCCATCCTGGGAGGATCCGAGTAAAGACGATAAAGGAAAAAGGAGAACAAATGGCAACGGTTGCACTTCGAAGAGGCCTCGAAGGGAGTCAAAGTTTTCTTCTTACACAGATTTAACTGAGACTCTAGAAAGGGTTTACTTGGACACTGGGGGCGACTCCAATATCGAAGGCCGGCAAAGAGAGAGCCTTTTGAATACGAGCGGGCATCCGGGAAGCATTTCCTATTCCATGAGCTGGATGGGCACAACACAAACAACTGCAGGCATTTGAGGGATATCATTGAGGAGCATGAAAGGAATGATCATCTACAGCAGTATGTCAGGAATCGAGCTGTGGCAGTGGGACAGGAGCGACCACCGCCTACCTCGAATAGAGATGGCATTAGACCTGGGCAACGTCGGCTCATTATCCACTAAACAGATTTATGGTTTTGAATAAGTAATAGAACTTAAAGTAATGCGGCTAGGTCACTTACACACGTACAGGATTGAGGATGGTCCCTAGGCGTGCTCTGAGATGACAAAAAACCGTACTACTTAAGTCTATGAAATCCTATTTCTCTCTGTTTTTCTGCAACTTTGGTTTTCTCTTTCGTACTTTGGACATTTACTTTTATTTGGTATGGTTTTGGAGTTTGGATTAAACTCCCGGTTTGGTTGGTTTTTCGGTTTGCTATTTTGGTTTGGATGTTTGATTTTTGATATAGATTTCTGGTTTTCTAATTAGATTTGGATCACTGTATTAAAACAATTCAGGATTAGCGATTACTATCCAGACCGGAGAGATGGGGCAGTGATCGCGAGTTATGAGTCCCTTCACCGGAGAGCGATGGAACGGACTCAGACAGAATATCAAAGTCCATGGCCAGAGTGCCGAGATCGGTGAATATTAAAGTCCTTGGCCGGACTGCCGAGGCCGGTGAATATCAAAGTCCTTGGCCGGAGTGCCGAGGCCGGTGGAAATCAAAGTGAATATCAAAGTCCTTGGCCGGAGTACTGAGGCCGGTGAATATCAAAGTCCTTGGCCAGAGGGCCAAGACCGGTGAAGATCAAAGTCCTTGGCCGGAGTGCCGAAGCCGGTGGATGAAAAATTCCTTGGCCAGAGTGCTGAAATCAGAGAAAATAAAAGCCCTTGACAGGAAGGTCAAGGCTAGAACAGGATAACACGACCCGGCGAGGTCTATAGATTCAAAGTTAAACCCAGAGAGGTCATGGATTTGATAATATGGTTATGAAAGGGATATGGACTTTGGATATCGGATTTGAGGCTATTCAAAACACACCTTCTAACAGCAAGGAATGTTTTGAGGGGCAAGTGTTAATCCGCCTTTTTACAAGGCCATGGACAGACGGATTTAACTAAAACAACTTCACGACTATCGAGGTTCAAATATGATGGATTCGGTTTAAATGGATGATGGTCACTTGGATAGATGATAGGTCGCTTGGTCGGAATGAAGTGGTTCGAAGTGTTTGGGGTTCGACCTTCTGGTTCGGCTGTTCGGCATGGCAATATCCAATGGGGGTATGGAAGTTCAGGAAGTTCATTTGATTGTGGCTCGGTATTGTCGCTCGGCTTTGGACATCGCTCGGCATCATCGATCGCTCGGCATTGGACCTCACTCGGCATTGGACATCGTTCGGCATGATGGGTCGTTTGGCATGTTGGGTCATTCGACGTGATGGGTCGTTCAGCCTAAAGGGTCGTTCGGCATGTTGGGTCGTTCGGCATGTTGGGTCGTTCGGCGTGATGGGTCGTTCGGCGTGATGGGTCGTTCGACGTGATGGGTCGCTCGACGTGATGGGTCGTTCGGCATGTTGGGTCGTTCGGCTTGATGGGTCGCTCGGCATTAGGTGTGGCTCGGCATTGGGGAGAGGCCGTTGTGGCTTGGCATTGGGGAGAGGCAGGTGTGGCTCGGCATAGTGGTTCGGCATAGGTCGTTCGGCCTTGATGGGCCCAGGTTATTCAGAGAGCCCAACAACTACCTGGACATGTCTATAAATATAGTGTGTAGGAGTTCAGAAAAGGGATCTTTTCTTCTACTCTCTGACTTTCTATTTTCTAAGGCTAAGACTAGTCTACCACTTTATAACTGTATCGATTATTATAGCATTAAAAAGGAAATTATTGGAGTGGACGTAGGTCGGAGTTAGCCGAACCACTATAAAATCTGTTGTTCTTTATTACTTTTACTTTAATTTTGACTTTTCTTCACATTATTACTCTCTACATATACCCTATCTGTTATCTGTGACTGTTAGTTGGTGCTTTCATTTATATTTGGGTGTTAGTGACCAATTTTGGCGCTAATATGAATAAATTTGAAAATGTAAAGAATTAAAGGAATGTTTCATGATTTCAAATGTATGATTTCAAAATGTTACGATTTTCAAAGTGTAATGATTTCAAGTATTTTTGGATTCGAAAAAGTTATAACTTTGAAAGTATTATGATTTTTGAGAGGTGAATATATGTTTGAAACAAAAATGATAAACTATTTTAATTGAATAAATAGTTTTGAAATAAAAATGGTTTCGGTTTTCGAAGTATAAACTATTTTGAAAGAAATATAATTTTGAAATGGAATGATTTGATTTTTGAAGTATAAACTATTTTGAAATGACCACGACATTATAATAACGTTTGGTTGTTAAAGAGACCGGGATCGAAAGTTGTCATACTCTCTACCAACTCTGAAAACTACTTTAACAACCGCGTATGCAGTGGATATTCCAGAATGAAGTAGGATGGTGGCGACGATCCTATTGAGGTATGAACGTGGACCCGACTCCCATGAGTTGGCATAAGGTGGCTAAAACAGGAGCGATCAATGGGCCAAGTGAGGTCATTCCTCCGATCGGGCACATTCCTTCGATACTATACTCTTAATTATGGTTGATTTGATGGCCATCCTTCGATTTTGATTTGGGAGTGTGTTCCGAGGTGGACGGTAGTGGCTGTTATGCGTTAACCCAGCCCGGAAGCGTAATTGGTATATCTACCCTGGCATTGCCTAGTTGTGCCGTGCCACCTACCATAGCGAGCCTTACTACGAGTTTGTTTTTCTCCTGTAGCCCATGGAGTATTTAGGGTAGTCTCCTGATCTGGAGATATGCTGATACTGGATGGACTACCGGGACTATTACGTTTGGGGCTATATAGGTAACCCTTCAATGCTATTTTAAAGTAAGTTTATTTTACTGTAGACATTATTATAATAGCGCGATATTACTACATAGTAAATAATTTAACGGATCCTTAAAGGATGGGCGATCCCAAGCATCCTTTAAGTTACTGATGCATTTTTGTTACTGTTCACTTGAGTTGATTTACATTTCAATAGTATTTATGTCCTGACTCGAGTGTTTTGTGTTTTGCTTTACGCTCGAGTCAGATTGAGTGATTCGGTATTCAAGATTCACCTTTGGAATTGGAGCTTTGCTTGAAGATCCAGCCATCTATTTTGCTTTTAGAATCCAGTGATTTCAGTGATGTATTCTGATTTGTACCTGGTGTATCTTGTTACTCTTCTATTGTGTCTTGTTTAACTCTGATGCACCTTATTTTTATTGGTAGCTTCGTGAACTACTATCTCTTTTAATATCGTTGCATTATTATTTAATCTGTGTCTGTGATCTGTAATTATCTATTTACTGTATATTCTAAGATTTTCCAAATTTTATTTGCAACGTGGTATTTTGAGCAATTCAAGTCCGACATGTGCGAATGCGAATGGTTGAATATATCGGATCGTTGCAATAAATTTATATTACTTTATAATTTCAAATTTAACTAGTACAAAAATATTCTAGTACTTGTGAGCGTTATAAACACTCACCTTTTATTTTTCGGTGGTCGTCGAGGCATTCCAGTTTGAAACCAAAACCGAACAACGTCGATTATAGCACAAATTTCTACTGTGAGAAAATCCATCCAAATCAGTTTCATTTCGAAGATCTCGTCATCATGGTTGCAATGCTAAAAAACTCGTGTCGATTGGACCTCGTATGCGCGAGTTATGAATTTTTAGTTCATCGATAAAATTAAGTAAATTTAAACACTAATATAACTTTATTTTTTTAAAACCTATACCCAATGTTTATAGACCCGGCCTATACTGTAGCTTCTTCTTTCCCCTTTTCTTTTTTGACCCTAGACTTGGGCACTATGTAGGCGTGCACGTGCACACGCTTCCAGACCACTAACGATGCCACCAAGCTCGCCTACACATCGCTCTCTGCCTCCTCTTCTCGACCAAACAAAAAATCACTCGCCATTATTTTCGAAGTAAAATGCAACCTGGCAGTGCTCACCCCTCGACCCGAAAATGTCGCGCATCTCAACAAGCTATCGAAACTCCCCAAATCTTGGGCCTAGATGCTGTTTTACAACAAAATTCAAGTACAATTTCGAAAATACCAATCGAGCCCTCAATCAAGCCAAAACTCAAACCCTAGTTTAATGCCTGTCGTCGACCCCCCTCAAGGCGCCATCGAACCCATTGATATGTATACTAAGGGAAAGTTCTACACATCACTTGAATTTGAAACTTGTTTAGGAATTTTTCGTTGAGTATTATGAGAGGTTTCATTTTTCAAAGTTTTCATTTTCTTTCCTTTCCTAGTGCATGCTTTTAAAACGAAGAAGGGGGTAGGTGTTTAAAATGGAAATAGGTTGTAGATTATAGGTGTAGGGTGGCTGAAGAGAAAGATGGTGGCTTATGTGAAGGTATGGTCAAGTCAACCTGTGTGTGTATTAATTAAAAATTCAAAAATATCTAACTAAAATTTTTGGATCTCGATCGAGCCTCGCCGCTAGACGTTAACGATGTTATACCCCTACTCTAAACGCAATGGAATAAGTTTGGAGTCCTAATTTGATCGTATGGAGAAGATAGATTTTTGGACCCAATTATTATATTAAATTTTCGATATCAAATTCGACGTGTTTTTATCCCGTACGACCAAACGATAACTCCAAATCCACAAAATTTGAAATCCGATAATAATACACAATTACGGACCCAATGGGACAAGTTTGTCAAATTCTGAGACCGGGCCCTAGAAGGCTATTTGTTTACTCGTCAATTATAATATGAAATTTTCAATTTCTAGTTATTCGCTTTTAAATTCAATTTTAAACATTAACAATCTTCATTGTTGTTTAAATAAAATTTAAATCAACTTCCAATATCATTTTCAATCCTATTAAATTCAGAATTCAATTATTCAAATAATTTTCGATATTAAATTTAAACAATTTATTTATCCTATAAATCATTATAAATAAATCATTAAGTTCCAAATAAATTTTATTTATCAACATCATTTTATTTATATCTAAATAATTCACAATTATTATTCAACTTCTGTTATTGGTTATAAATCCAGTTGATATATAGAATTTCATTTCAATACTTGTTATCGCCAAATCTTTGAAATTAGTTTATTTCAAAATTTTATTCAGGTTCATATCCAATAACTTACATTCAAAATCATTAAATTTTTATTTTTAACCCTTTTTATTCAATAATTATATCAAATTCCATAATTGAAAATAGTTGAAAATACAGGTCGTTACAATGACTTAGAAATTTTTTGTGGAAGTTGAATTATTTTCAAATTTATATTAAACTTAAATATGTATGTTAAATTGTTTAAAAATTGGCTATTGGAATAAAATATATCAAATAAATTGATTCCTTCTTATTCCTTTTTTGGGATGAAAAGTTTAAAGTGGGGAAGATTGTAACGACTCGTATTTTTTATAATTAAAAATATTCAATTTAATAAGATTTTCGAATCTAATATTGTCAGAAACTAAAATTTATGATTTCTTAACTTGAATTTTATTAGATTATAAATTTTGACCTTATGATAAAATACTAAAACAATAATGAAATAAAAAAGGGTAATGAGTATTAGAATATAATTTAATAATATTGATTGAATGTATTTGACAACTATGTTAACATAATTTCAATCAATTGAAATATAAAGGTTAATAAGCAATAAAATAAAAGATGCATCAATTCATGTAATCATATGTTATCAATTGAAATTATTTTTAATATAGAATATGAAATCAATTATTTAGTACGTAAATTTATTAACATTTATTTGTAAACAATAATTTTATAAATGTATTTAAAGTACTAAAATATAATAATTTTTTTATTCCTCATCTTATTATTAAATCCGTTTGAAATTAATTTGGTAATCAAACGGAAATTTAATGTAACTGAATTTCAATTAATACGAGAGAAGATGTTAACTGTAGAGTGATGAGTGAAATAAAATAGATATTTGTGTTAAATAAATCACATAAGGAAATTTAATTTAATATAAAGGACATGTAAATCAAAATAAAAAAATTTGTTTGAAATTTAAATATAATTAACAAGTATTTTATTATGGTTGTAATTAGACGGTGGAATTAATTAAATATTTAAATCTTGGATTTAACATGGAAAAATTAATTTTAAAAGATTATCAATTCCTGTTTAACAAAGAATGATGATAGAAAACTGTTAATTTGGAATTTAAAAGTGATTAAATCAGTTTAACAATAATTCGTCTTTAATTAATGTGTAAAAATTAATATAATTTGATTTTAAGGCTAACTTCTCCATACAATAGAATTAAGGTTTGAAATTAGTTCCGTTGAGTTTAAAAATATTGAAAACTTACATTTTGATGTATGGGACGACCTATTTTCGATTCGAGAACGAAACGGGCTTTTCGGGATTTTTTTATTGTTTTGGCCCAATCGATCTGTTCCATCCATTCTTGTTCCATTTTTTCCTATATATATATATATATGTTGTTATAAATGCTAGCTACCTTCTATTCTATTTATATGTACGTACTTTCCAATCCATCTGCTGGTGAATATCTCAAACCCTAACTTCTAATTTCAAATCTAATAAAAAAAATTCAAACTGCACAAACCCTATCATATAATATATCATCTTGAAGCTTAGGGCTGTCAACATATGCAAAGCGATGTGGATATGGCTATATCCGCATCCGCATCCGAAAATTTAAACCCGTATCTGAATCCGCATCCGATATCCACGGATATTTGAGAATTAACATCTGAATCCACATCCGCGGATATTTTTTGAATATCCGAAAATATCTGCATCCAAAAATAAAACACAGATATTTATGGATATTCCAAAATATCCGAAATATTCGCATCCGAAATTGAATAAAAAATTTATTATCCTAATATTTTTGAACTGAAACAATCACTTTCTCAAATGACAATACACACACTACAATACTAATTAGTTTTTCAGAATGACAAAATGGCAACACACATAATAACAAACAAGTTCACACGATATTACACCAATTCAAATGATAAAATAGCAACATACATAATAATAAAATGACAACAACAAAAAATTTGGATCGGACGGATGTTTTTCAGATACGGATGTGCCCATATCCACATCCACATCTGATTTTCTTTTCGATATCGGATATCTGCATCTGCTTTTCCGTTATCGGATAATATCCGTTTTTTTGGATACGGATTCGGACGGATTTCAAATTTTTCGGATATCCATTGACAGGCCTAGTGAAGCTCTCGACGAATGGAATTAGCTTTTGCAATTGAAGCTTGGTTTGGTCAGAAATCAGTGATTTATTCTTGGCCGTTCATCGACTATGTTTGGTTTAACGGTGTATCGTCGACCACATAACGATTGGAGACTACTGAAGTGTAGAAGGGAAGTCGATCTAACGGCTTGGATCTTGTCAGTAGTGATCGATTTCACCAGAAATCGGGACAAATGGAGGCAGCGGCGGATCTCTCCAGGCGACGGTGGAGAGGTGGCATGGGGCCAGTAATTAAATTAAATTAACTGATCAAATAGCCATAGGGTAGAAAATTATATATGAGCACCGGATTGATTAGATTAAATGGTAACAAATCTTTAATTTGAATTGATTTAAATGATATTGTTTTAAAGAAAAAAATTATTAATTTATATAAATTGAATCATTTTCTAAGTCAAAATTTGAAACGTTGAAATTGAAACTGTGTAAATGAAACTGCTTAAAGATTTAATCAGAAATCTTAAAGTTGAAATTGAGATATGATTTGAATTTATTGAAATTGAATTAATTTAAAGGTTTAAATTTTAATAAAAACTTTGAATTTACTTGAATTAAAGTGGTTTAAATTGATAATTCAAAGTTTAGATGAAAAATGGATTTAAACCACATTGTTTAAAAATGAGAATTGGAATTGAAACTTCCATCCATATGGATATACTCGTTAAAATTAATTTGAAGTAAAGTTTGAAATAGTTCGAATCGAGGCTGATGTTAATTGGGCATTGAATATGAAGTTTAATGGAATTGGAAGTCAAAGAATCGAATTTGTGGTGATTCGGAAGAGTGACGACCCGTCCTCACTCGACCCTCGAAAATCGACACAAAATGTGCTACAGTATAATATGTCGACGATCGGGTGCCGGAAAAGACAGATTGTTGAGGAAAAAGAAGGAAGATAGAAGAAAGAAGGAACTAAACAATAAAAGAATCTCATAATCGCAGCGGAACAAAATATAATAGTCAATAACAGATCTTTACACAAAATGAAAACTATATTTGTTTTATATATTACATCCTCATAGTATCACAAACAAACAACAATTACCAGCCTGACAATTTCAAACAATCACAGCAGCGGATATAAACAAATATAGTAATATGTCTAGGACTCCAGCTCGTCTCCTGAGCTCCACAACATCCTTTCTTGTAATCATAATACTCGGTCTGACCCGAGCATTATAATGAAATAACACCTGAGTCAGTCTGGAACACCAGCATGAGAAAAATACATCCAAATTGAATATTAAAGTTTCAAAATCCTTTGAAAACAAAAGCATCTCGTAAGACCACGCCACAAATAAACAAATCGGGTTTTTACCTTACGATATCCAAAACACTTTTTATCAAATCCGTCTGATATTATAATAGTGTCTATAGAAAGTAGACTAGAATCTAGCTGAAATGCTTGCATCTCACGTTTCAGCAATAGTTGGGCACAATCAAAACCATACAGGCGCGTAGGGAGAATGGATTTCCAACTAATGACTAGGCACTAGGGTACCACCTATCACAGTACCTGGTCTAGATCAGCGTAGCGAGGATCCATCCTAAATCCCCAGCAACACAAGACCGGGACTACCCCTTACTGGATAATCCCGAGTAAGATCACCCCACGGTTGGGATCAGCAACCGCACCACTAAGCCGAATAAAAGGGACATCTACACAGGGATGACCTCACCCTAATGGGTGCTACCCACTTAGTCTTGCTGCATATCCCCTAATTTTCAGTCATTCCCGGTTGATGAGGCTTGTGGCTAAGCATTACCCTTTTAGAACACATCTCTTAGAATGCTTATCGTCCTCCTGACGATGTTCTGAAAGCATTCATCCATACAAGTCCGTCCCTGGTTCGAACGGAACCGAAGGCACTACTCCTACTACATCCATTTTGAAATCATCCTTAGGATTAGTAGCGAGTAGCCCTTGCACTTCACTGCTCCATCTTCGATTCTAACTCTTGTTTTCCCCATGAAAATGTACAAATCGAATCGAAGTGGTTTTGGAGAAATTAATCCTGATCCCGGTCTCTTCGAAACGATCAGCGCATTTGCCAATATTGATAGAAAATAACATTCATAAACAACCATCAAACATAAATAATTTCCTTAATTATTTATTATCCTCAAAATATCTTCGCAAGATATATTCCCATTTTCAACCCTTTTTGAAAATAGTTCAAACCACCCTTTTGACACGGAATAAATTCCTCAAATATTTTCTATTTCCACTGGAAACAACCAAGTCCAAACATTATATATTTTAAAACAATTTTAAAACACTATGCTATAAAATATACTTTAACATTTAAATTTAAAAACCACTTTAATACTTTATTAAAAATATATACTTTAAGAATATTTAAAATAAATTACTTTATAAAACATAAAATTAATTTTTATCTTTTTTTGAAACATATTACCAAGTCACCTTTAAATAATTACTACTAAAATAAATTTTAAAATACTTACTTTAAAATTTAAACATCTAAAAATAATAAATTTTCTAAACATACTTTTAAACAACTTTAAAACTTTTAACTTATACTTAAAATTTTGCTTTGAAAACGTACTTGGCTATCTAGAGAAATACACTTCTCTTCCACATCTTTTAAAAATAAATCATTATTTATTTTTAAGCAAATTTACTCATTGCTTTAATAAATGCCCACCGTGAATTTATTCTTCCAAATATCCTCTGATATATTACTTCTCTTTATAACCCAGTTTATAAGTTTCAAAGTCTCAACTTCCTTTTAAAATCCCAGTTCCAAACTCTTAATCAATTTTCAAATTGATTTTCAAAATTTACTCCATTTTAAAATAAACTCCCTTACTTACTAAATTTTATTTCAAAATCCATTAATTTCATAAATTCAGGGTTTAACTTCTTTATTATGATTTTAAACTGGAAATGCCAATTGCATAAAAATTCCTTTTATTGCATCTTAAACCATTTAAATTCTGAATTTTAAAATAAATCTTTTATTCCTTTAATATCACTTAAGTTTAAAAATTCATATTTTCTCTGTTTATTTAAAATCCCCCTCGATATTCGGAATTTGTTTATGAAATTTTAAAATCACTTTTATTCTTTTCCAATTCATCCTTAAATTTATTCAAATTCTCTATAATTATTTCACTTACAAATTCTCTTCCTTTATTTTGTTTCCAAAAATCCAATTTATATATTTTTGGTAACTCATTATACCCAAATATATTCAATCAAACCATAACATCCAATACTCCAATTATCAGTAAAATTCATCATAGTATATCAAATAATCATATCACAGAATATTTAGACAAATCTGAATATTTTAAGGAATCCAGTTGGACCCCTCCAACCTGTTTCCATGCATCCACAGATGTTAGCACGACAAATAAATATTGATCAAATCTGATAAAAAAATTCATATTCAACCAATCAATCAATCATTTAAATATTAGCTATTTTAAACTAACTAGCATTCCAGATGTGAGTGGGATTAACTCACCTTGAGTTCAAAATGCCGGCCGTTCAAATTTTACATTAAATCGAGCACGTTCGATTTAATGCAAAATTTTCACTTGCTCAAAACAATTCCAGATCTGCACCACAGCGGGCTGCTCGTCGTTGTGATTCCGACGCTTCCTGTTTCGTCAGAATCCGACTAAGCATGCAAAAGATATTCAGTTTTAAAGATTTTAAATATATAATTTTAACTAAATTGTTATTTTTTTATTACCATCGGCCGCTCGATTTAACAAAGAAAATAAATCGGCTGCTCAAAGCTTCTTTTCTCTCGCTCGTCTCCAGGCTTGTTCGAACCCAAAGCCATTACCACAAATCAAAAATCGCGACCACTACAACATCATCTAACTCGATCAGGATCACCACGATGAAGGGCAAGTCGTCGCGCACCCAGGGCCCGAACAGTGCCGAGCTCGGTGGCCCCAGGCATTGGAAATCATGTACGAACGGCCAAGGTTAAAGCCGTGATTTCGCCCTCTTCGCCGCGTCGATCTCGATCATCACCGCTCACAACATAGCCCTTGCTCCCCTCTCAAATTTTCCAGTTGAAGATTATTGATGAAAGCGATTAGATTAGGAGAAAAATTGCGATGAAACTTGAAGCATTTCGGCCATCGAAACGTTCATGGCGGGTGAGAAAGGAAACTAGGGTTTCGGCCCTTATACGCATATATATATGTGCGTTTATAATATTATTTTAATATTAAATTCTTTTTTAAAACAACTATTCAAACGATCTCCAAACAACGCATGTTGACAAGCGTTTATAAGGGTTTTACCCACACTTCGAACACAATGGAACATGTTTTGGAGGCTAATTCAATCGTATGTGGAAGATAGCTTTTTGAATTG
Organism: Allium cepa; assembly: GCA_030765085.1. NCBI lineage: Eukaryota > Viridiplantae > Streptophyta > Magnoliopsida > Asparagales > Amaryllidaceae > Allium > Allium cepa. The sequence continues at coordinate 201,782,207 of CM060931.1, read as the reverse complement.
AGTTTAAATATTAAATTATCGATTTTAATTTCAATGTGTTTCTGACCCGTACGAGCAAATGGTAAATCCAAACGCTACGAAATTTGAAATCCGATAATAATACATTACTACGGATCCAATGGAACTAGTTTCGTCGAATTCCGAGACGATGCCCCAGAAGGCTATTTTAACTTGTCGATAAGTTCGAGCGATTTTCAAAACCGTCGGAATCACTTAAAATTTCACCTTTAAAATTTTACTAACTCAATAATAAATCATATAGAATTTATAATCACATTAGAAATCATTCTGATTCGTTTTAAATCAAAATTTGATTATTTACCTTTATTATATATTAAATCCCATTATTAAATTAAATATAGAAATTCCAAAGTCATCTTATCGACCTTTAATTCCATCCAAAAATTCAATATTACAAATCAAATCAAACAAGAACAAAAAGAAACCTTAGAAACCATTTTCATAACCATTTACATCCAGATTCACTAATTATCCTAATTCCAAATATTTAATTATTATTATTCAAATCCAATTGTGCCATACTCGATATTTTAAGTAATTATATTGATTTAACCAAAATCTCCTTACTTCAAAATCAATTCAAAATCCACATTTAACATTTAAAATGAATTAAATGTTCAAAATATAACGACTAAAATTCCAGGTCGTTACATTCCTCCAGCCTCATAAAAATTTTGTCCCAGAAATTTGCTAAGGTATGTAAAATGCTACTAAACTCATTTACTTACCCATACTTACTTAGTTAAAAACTTACATTCATTTCACCAAAACCTTTAGCTCAATTCCAAAACCATTTGCTTTTATTTCTAACTCAAAAGTTTGTTTTCAATATCACTTCAAAAATCACTTTCCTAGTTAACCCAAAATTTTCAAAATTCCCAAGAAATTTCTAACTTCCAAAAATTTTGACAGTGTCTCCTTTGTACGGGGAGCGTTTCACAATATCACAATAGACACAAATATATATACATCGACCCACACAGTCAGGAAACAAAATATATCACTATATATATATATATATATATATATATATATATATATATATCATTTTCAAATTTTATTGCATAGGCGTACCTTAGATTAGCATTTTAAAAACAAGCGGCTAATTTATATTGCATTTACGCACTCCAGCTCTATCGATTTCCTTCCGTGCCTGTACTTGCTTAAACAAGCACATAAGTTTCGATAATATGAGATTTTAATAGCCTTCTATTCATTAATCTTAGCCAAACACAACAATTATATAGTCCAAACAACAAATTTCATAATCCTACAAGTACCATCTTTATAGCAATCACAAGTTTTCAACACCGTTTAATTTTCCTAACAAATCTAAACTTCATTTTATTCCACTCGAATGATTTACAATCAAGTTTACTTTTAAAAATTCATATTTGCTACAACCGATTCATTTTCTCTTCAATATGATTAACCTATGCTTTACTTATATCAATTTACTTCAATTCAATTCCAAATTGATTCACAATTTTATTTTAAATTTGATATACTTGCATTTCTTTTATGATTCACTTGCATTTATATATAAAACCACTTAATTAGATTTCACTTAATCCAATTGATTCAAAAACCAGCTTAATTTGCTTCTTTAAATCAATTCAATTCCGTTTACAACAAACAACCAATTTCCATGCAAATTTTAAAGTTATCCATGCAAGTAACCATCACTTAAGCTTATAACCATTTAAAATTAATTCCATCTCAATCTACATCAATTTTATTTCATTCGGAATTATTCATAACCCAAACAATTTTTACTTCATCACAATTATTAAATCAAATCCCTATTCTCATTTCAAGTTCATCATCCAACTTAAGTTTATATTAATATCATTCCATTCTGGATTATTTACAACCCATACATTCTTATTTCATTACAATCATTGATTTAAATCCCTAATCTTACATTCGATTTCGTTATCCATACCGATTCATTCAATGTCCATTACGTAGGCTTGACAACAACCCTTTCACCATTTTCTTAAGTTATCTCAACTCTGTTACATTCCATTTTTATTACATTGAATTTTATTTTCATTTTAATTTGCTTCTTATTCAATCAAATTCCCATCCATTACAAATTTTAATTCAATTGGTATACTGACTTAATCCATATTAAATTTTAATTCACCTCCTTAATTCACTTCTGAATTTATTTTATTAATAAAATAACCATTCCAATTATTCTAAACCAGAACTGGGTTTTATTTTGCCTTTCAAACTTTTAACAAGCTACCAAAATTTTATTCATCCCATTACCCTTTTATTTAATTTAGCTTACGCTAAATTCATTTCCAAACAATTATTTTTGAATTTAGTTGAGTGAGAATTTAATTCATTCAATATCATTCTTACTTAATTTAAATTCCATTTAATTCAATTCTTTTCTAAATTTAATTCAAGTCTAAATTTTTATTTGCCAACTTAAATTCGTACCATTTCCTTTACTATTTTAAATAAGAATTGAATTTCAATATTATTTATAACACAACTGAATTTTGGTTTTTTACTTCAATCCAATTTCAATTAAATTTTATTTCTCAATATATAAGTTCAAAACTTATTTACTAACCTAAGTCCATTCACAATTTATATTTCTCTTCACCTTATTCCAATTTATTTTCCATTTAGGATCAAGTTTTGAATTTCCTATAAAATACCGACTATTTTATTTTGGTTTTACAACTTTCATTTCCTATTCTTAAGTTCACCAACTTATTTATTTAAAAGCTTGTATTGCTCATTCGAGTCCATCTTCATCTTATAATCACCATTCTAGATTATGCATATAACACTTAATAGCTTAAGGGTATAAATTTTCATTACACAATTTTAACTCACAATTATAACCATTTTACATTTCAATTTTATATTCAATTTAATTCAATTTCAATTTCAATTTTATTTCATATTTAACTTATCCTGAGTTAAATGAAAATATATTTTATTCACTTCCATTTACTCAAGTTAAATTTTAATTCCAGGATTAAAATTTTCATTTTCTTCTTATTAATATCAACTCCGCTTTATACGTTCGATGGTTGATTTATCTTAACTTTCCACATTATTTAAATGGAGTTCCTAGAATTCAATTACCCGGTTTTATTTCAAAACCATTTTGAAATCATAAATAACACATACCCACTTGGTATATCAAATCAAATCTCCGAATTCCAAAACACTTGGTTTTACCAAAACAAATTTCCTTTTTGAAATTTCTGAAACCACTTCTATACCCAACATGTCCAAACAAATATCATAACCAATCACCACGGTAGCAAACCATCACTTTAGGAACTCGAAAATGAATTCTAATGATGTGGCCATCATCATTAGGATTATTTCCCAGCGACTGAAGTGAGTTCAGTGCTCCCTTACTTTCATAAATTCCTTTTAAACAATTTCCATTCAAAAATATTTCCCAAAATAATACTCCATTATTGCCCTCCAATACTTTTTCAAACATTTCCAAGATTTTAAATTCCCAAACTTTTGTTTTAAACACATTTAAAACACTTTTCAAAATTTTTGGGATTTAAATTCTGGGTTAAGTCAAATTTTAGCTATACTCCTTTTAATTTAAACCATACTTAGATAATTCTATTTGGTTATAAACCATTTCAAATTTTAGACCCTTATATTTGATTATAATATTAACAGCCAAACATCCAAATATATAATAATTTCAGAAAATTATTTCTTTTATATCAAAATATAATTTTGGGTAAAATTATTTCATTTACCCACTTTAAAAACAATACTATGTCGGTTTATCTTGTTTAAGAGTTTAGAAACCCCTATCGATACGGTTGTACTTTCCGTACCGACCAGAATTCATAAACACTCAACCGATAAGTCAACACAGTATAAAAACAATTTTTATATTCACTAACAAGTATGCTCTTATAACTATTAATACACTCAACTCATTATAGAGTACAATTGACTCTGTTTAATGAGTAATTTCCCCACCAGAGCCAAGGTTATCGCCAACCTAAGCTCTGATACCATGAGTGACGACCCATCCTCACTCGACCCTCGAAAATCGATGCAAAATACGCTACAGCATAATATGTCGACGATTGGATGCCGGAAAAGACAGATTGTTGAGGAAAAAGAAAGAAGATAGAAGAAAGAAAGAACTAAACAATAGCAGAATCTCACAATCGCAGCGGAACAAAATATAATAGTTAATAACAGATCTTTACACAAAATGAAAACTATATCTATTTTACATATTACATCGTCAGAGTATCACAAACAAACAACAATTACCAACCTGACAATTTCAAACAAACACAGCAGCGGATATAAACAAATAAGGTAATACGTCTCGGACTCCAACTCCTCTCCTGAGCTCCAAGCATCCTTTCTTGTAATCTATAATACTCGGTCTGACCCGAGCATTATAATGAAATAACACCCGAGTCAGTCTGGAATACCAGCATGAGAAAAATACACCCAAACTGATTATTAAAGTTTCAAAATCCTTTGAAAACAAAAGCATCTCATAAGACCACGCCACAAATAAACATGTCGGGTTTTTACCTTACGATAACCAAAACATTTTTTATCAAATCCGTCTGATATTATAATAGTGTCTATAAAGTAAAATAGAATCTAGCTGAAATGCTTGCATCTCACATTTCAGCAATAGTTGGGCGCAATCAAAACCGTACGGGCGCGTAGGGAGAATGGATTTCCAACTAATGACTAGGCACTAGGGTACCACCTATCACAGTACCTGGTCTAAATCAGCGTACCGAGGATCCACCCTAAATCCCCTGCAACACAAGACCGGGACTACCCCTTACTGGATAATCCCGAGTAAGATCACCCCGCGGTTGGGATCAGCAACCGCACCACTAAGCCGAATAAAAGGGACATCTAGACAGGGAAGACCTCACCCTAATGGGTGCTACCCACTTAGCCTTGCTGCATATCCTCTGATTTTCAGTCATTCCCGGTTGATGAGGCTTGAGGCTAAGCGTTACCCTTTTAGAACACATCTCTTAGAATGCCCATCGTCCTCCTGACGATGTTCTAAAAGCATTCATTCACACAAGTCCGTCCTCGGTTCGAACGGAACCGAAGGCACTACTCCTACTACATCCATTTCGGAATCATCCGCAGGATTAGTAGAGACTAGCCCTTGCACTTCACTGCTCCACTTCGATTCCAACTCTTGTTTTCCCTACGAAAACGTACAAACCGAATCGAAGTGGTTTTCAAGAAATTAATCCCGATCATGATCTCTTCGTAACGATCAACAAATTGGCTAATATTGATAGTCAGTTATTTAACTATCAAATAACATTCACAAACAACTATCGAACATAAATAATTTTCCAAATTATTTATTATCCTCAAAATATCTTCGTAAGATATATTCCCATTTTCAACCCTTTTTGAAAATTGTTTCAAACCACCCTTTTGACGCGGAATAAATTCCTCAAATATTTTCTATTTCCACTGGAAACAACCAAGTCCAAACATTCTAGATTTTAAAACAATTTTAAAACACTATATTATAAAATATACTTTAACATTTAAATTTAAAAACCACTTTAATACTTTATTAAAAATATATACTTTAAGAATATTTAAAATAAATTACTTTATAAAACATAAAATTAATTTTTATCTTTTTTTAAAACATAATACCAAGTCACCTTTAAATAATTACTACTAAATTAAATTTCAAAATACGTAGTTTAAAATTTAAATATTTAAAAATAACAAATTTTCTAAATATACCTTTAAACAACTTTAAAACTTTTAACTCATACTTAAAATTTTGCTTTGAAAACTTGGCTATCCAGGCAAATACACTTCTTTTCCACGTCTTTTAAAATAAATCACTTTTATTTTTAAACAAATTTACTCATTGCTTTAATTAATTCCCAACGTGAATTTATTCTTCCAAATATCCTCTGATATATTACTTCTCTTTATAATCCGGTTTATAAGTTTCAAAGTCTCAACTTCCTTTTAAAATCCTGGTTTCAAACTCTTAATCAATTTTCAAATTGATTTCCAAAATTTACTCCATTTTAAAATAAACTCCCTTACTTACTAAAATTTATTTCAAAATCCATTAATTTCGTAAATTCCGGATTTAACTACTTTATTATGATTATAAACTGGAAATACCAATTTCATAAAAAATCCTTTTATTGCATCCTAAACAATTTAACTTCTGAATTTTAAAATAAATCTTTTATTCCTTTAATATCACTTAAGTTTAAAAATTCATTTTTTCTCTGTTTATTTAAAATCCCCTTCCATATTTGGAATTTATTTATTAAAATTTTAAAATCACTTTTATTCTTTTTCAATTCATCCTTAAATTTATTCAAATTCTCTATAATTATTTCACTTACAAATTCTCTTCCTTTATTTTCTTTCCAAAAATCCAATTTATATATTTTTGGTAACTTGTTATACCTAAATATATTCAATCAAACCATAACATCCAATACTCCAATTATAAATAAAATTCATCACAGTATATTAAATAATCATATCGCGGAATATTTAGAAAAATCTAAATATTTTGAGGAATCCAGTTGGATCCCTCCAACCTGTTTCCCTGCATCCACACATTTTAGCACGACAAATATCAATCAAATTTGATAAAAAAATTTGTATTCAACCAATAAATCAATCACTTAAATATTAGCTATTTAAAACTAACTAGCATTCTAGATGTGAGTGAGATTAACTCACCTTGAGTTCAAAATGCCGACCGTTCAAATTTTACATTAAATCGAGCACGTTTGATTTAATGCAAAATTTTCACTTGCTCAAAATGATTCCAGTTCTGCACCACAGCGGGCTGCTCGTCGTTGCGATTCCGACGCTTCCTGTTTCATCAGAATCCGACTAAGCATGCAAAAGACATTCAGTTTTAAAGATTTTAAATATATAACTTAAACTAAATTCTTTTTTTTTATTACCATCGGCCGTTCGATTTAACAAAGAAAATAAATGGCCGCTCAAAGCTTCTTCTCTCTCGCTCGTCTCCAGGCTTGTTCGAACCCAAAGCCGCAACCACAAATCGAAAATCGCGACCATTACAACATCGTCTAACTCGATCGGGAACACCACGATGAAGGGCAAGTCGCCGCACTCCCAGGGTCGGAACAGTGCCGAGCTCGGTGGCCCAGGCATTGGAAATCGTGTACGAACGGCCAAGGTTAAAGCCGTGATTTCTCCCTCTTTGCCGCGCCGATCTCGATCATCACTGCTCACAACATAGATCTTGCTTCCCTTTCTAATTTTCCAGTTGAAGATTTTTGATGAAAGCTATTAGATTAGGAGAAAAATTGCGTGAAACTTGAAGCATTTCGGCAATCGAAACGTTCATGGCGGTTGAGAAAGGAAACTAGGGTTTCGTCCCTTATACACACACACACACACATATATATATATATATATATATATATATGCGTTTATAATATTATTTTAATATTAAATTCTTTTTTTAAACAACTATTCAAATGATCTCCAAACAACGCATGCTGACAGGCGTTTATAAGGTTTTACCCACATTCCAAACACAATGGAACGTGTTTTGGAGGCTAATTCAATCGTATGTGGAAGATAGCTTTTTGAATTGAGTTTAAATATTAAATTATCGATTTTAATTTCAACGTGTTTCTAACCCATACGAGCAAACGGCAAATCCAAATGCTACGAAATTTGAAATCCGATAATAATACATTATTACGGATCCAATGGAACTGGTTTCGTTGAATTCTGAGACGGTGCCTCGGAAGGCTATTTTAACTTGTCGATAAGTTCGAGCGATTCCCAAAACCGTCGAAATCACTTAAAATTTCACCTTTAAAATTTTACAAACTCGATAATAAATCATATAGAATTTATAAATGCATTAGAAATCATTCTGACTCATTTTAAATCAAAATCTGATTATTTACCATTACTATATATTAAATCCCATTATTAAATTAAATATTGAAATTCCAAATTCAGCTTATTGACCTTTGATTTCCTCCAAAATTCAATATTACAAATCAAATCAAACAAGACCAAAAAGTGATCCTAGAAACCATTTTCATAACCATTTACATCCAGATTGACTAATTATCCCAATTCCATATATTTAATTATTATTATTCAAATCCAATTGAATTGCCATGCTCGATATTTTTACTAATTATATCAATTTAACCAAAATCTTCTTACTTCAAAATCAATTCAAAATCCGCATTTAACATTTAAAATGAATTAAATGTTCAAAATCTAACGACCAAAATTCCGGGTCGTTATAGAACATGAGTTCAAATTGTTATGAAAGAAAGAAGTAGTTTTAATATAAACTATTTTAATAAATAATCTTTTTAATGATAAAATTATTTTAATATATAAACCATTTTAATTATCCAAACTATTTTCAGTATTAAACTATTTTATATTCAAAACTATTTCCAATCTTTAAACTATTTTAATTATTCCAAACTATTTTCAATATTAAAACTATATTAATTATCCAAACTATTTTCAATATCCAAACTATTTTAGTTATTCAAAACTATTTTCAATATTCAAACTGTTACGAATTTTTTGATATTAAGGTATACCTAATTTGAATCCGAAATGATTTTGAAGTGAATCAAATATTTTGATATGAAATATGACTTGTTCTTGAAATGTATAAGAACCAATCGGTGTGAAAAATGATGTTTTGTTGTTAAAGTGACCGGGCTGAAATGGAATACTCTCTATCAACACCGGAACCACTTTAACAATCGTGTACGTGGTGGACGTTATCCAGAATGTAGAGGTTAAATTGGCAAACGCTTACTGGATTTGAAGAAAGAGAACGATGATGGATGACCCCGACGCTTGTTTTAATTTGAAATGACTAAACAGAAGCCTAGTATGGCCAGTGGGTTAGCTACCTTTAGGGGCCCCAACCCTTCGTATTACTATATTTTTTTGACTTAATCGGTGCACATCGATTTGATTTTGGGAGCGGTGGACTGGGTCGGCAGTCATTACAGTGTGTTACGACCAGCCAGAAAGAGTAAACTGGTAGAATCCTAACTTGGGCATTGCCTCACGTGCCTTATCATACTTTTATCATTATATGCGACCACTACAATTTTGATTTACTATTGTCTTATCATGGCACCTCCCTGACAGCCGACGTTACCGGTTGTGTTACAAGGCAAACTATAGGACAACGCTTAAAATGTGTTAAGGGGAATTAATGTAAAGTCTTAACGCTAGGTAAAATATTAATTTTAATGATTAGACATTACATATATAGTGTATTATACTTTATATAATATTTTGACGGATCCTTTTTAGATAGAAAATCCCATAGCATCTCTTAAGTTATTGCACGCACGTTCTACACTGGATAGGAGATGTAAAACCCCATAAATATCTCTAACGATATTACGCTCATGTTATAAGTGATATTAATTTGACATATATAAGAACTTTTAGTTCTGACTCGAGTGTTTTGTGTTTCTGTTACGCTCCGGTCAGCCTGAGTATTTCAGTGTTTGAAGACAATATTCCTTGATGATGAAAATGAAGTTTGGTAGACCGTATTTACTATTATTATTCCACTGCATTATTTTGGTATATTTTTTACTGTACTTTAAATTATGTTGTAAAATTATAATCAAATGTATATTGTAAAACAGCTTCATGAACTATTTATTTAATTATTATATTTTGTCATCCCACTGTGAGATTTTGTGTTTTTCTTTCATTCTTTTCTCTTATTTTCTTATTAAATCTCATTGATAATCTTCCCTTTTTAATGGTTTGAGTTAGATATGTGTGGTTTATTGTCGATTTAAACTATTCAAAAAGGCAGGCCGTTACACCCAACCTTAGGCCTTACTTTTCTAGACAACCTACTATATGGGTAGGCTTTAATCGGTTAACTCTAACATAATGAATTAGACTGCATAGGCTATTAGGCTTTGATGCCATTGTTGTAGCTGGGCCAACCTAGGGAAGAAGTTATGGGTGAATTTCATAAAAATTAACTAATTGGATCTTTATTGAGCCTATGAAGTCTAATTTATTTAGAACATTTCTAATTTAGTTTAATTAAAATCATGTATTTTATTTAATTTCATTAAAATTTGTTTGAATTTATTTAATTTATTATATAAATATACATATGTAAATGTGTGCGCATGTGTAACATGATATTTCACACAAGATATAACATGCTCGTATATAGGTGTAGCGATTTACATCGCAACGAACACATTAGCTCATTTTATATGTATTGTATGTTGTCTAAACATGTGCATATACTTATCGTTATAAATATCCAAGTAATTATGTATGAATATATATATATATATATAATGAAAAAATTATTATAAATATACATATATATTATAAATAACAATTAAACATATATATTTGTACATATAAAATTAAAAATTTAAGAAAATAAATTATTTTATTTACTTATATATATATATACATACAAATTAAAGTAAATAGTTATGGTGTGTATACATAATAATTATGCATAAGTTTCTATTATAATAAATATATTTATAAATATAAATATATAACTAATTAATTTTTATCATATTTCAGTATTCTAGTTCGAAACCATTCTAGATCCAAACAAACTATCATAAATAAATAATATAAAATAATTATATAATAAAATATCAAATTTTAAATTTCAAAAACTAAAAGAATAATACTTTAAGTGTTGTAAAATTTCCAAATTTTTCTGAGTATTTCAATATCAATCGGGAAATTTTTAAGTTAATTTTTAAAAATATAAAAACTTATTCCAAAAATCTAAAAAAATTCTAAGATCTTTTGAGCTGATTAAATAATTTTGAAAAATATAAAATTGAATTTTCGAAATATTATTTATTTTATATAAATTTATCTTATCTTATAGTAATTAAATATTGATAAAAAATATCTAATAATAATAGAAAATTTATTTTCAGTTGTTAAATTTCATAATTAATATAAAATATAATAGAAAACTATTAGACCAAATTTTATATATGTGTGTGTGAAAGAGTGCGCACTTTGATATAAATTTGTTTTTTTTCTTGCGAAGCCAGCCGGCTTTATGGTGGGCCATGCCACTGTATATAAATAAGAAAAAGGTGTTCTGCACATGCACAGAAACAACTGCACATGGTTTTATAGTGGCCACTTAAGCTACAATAAATGTGAGAAGCAAAAATGCCTCTGCAACTATAACTATATAGTTAACAAAGCTACAAAGCAATAGGACAACTACCCCGTAGAGACAGGACTGACCGCAATGTCGGTCGAAGGACCAAGAACAAGAAGTACCGAACCAAACAGCAGAGTAAGAGAAAGCATAAAAGACCGTGACAAGGTAGGGTAAAGATTATTTTGATCCCAAGGTGAGTTCAAAGACAAAAGCCAATTGTGTAAACTAAAATCACTACGAGTGTGTAATGACAGGTCGTCACCATCCACACGATAAAATAACCTCCTCGCTTTTCCGTCGTCGCCCACATACAAGTAATAGGTATTCTGAACTGGCTCATACCTCATTTTCGAATCATATGAACCCAAGTATGCTCTTCCGAGAACCACAAAATTGTATCCTAATCTAGAGATGTCGATGCAGTAAAAATACTATCAGGGATAGTTGCAGCTGGGGGAAAGGGAAGGTATAAGAAAAGAAGGAACGATTACCCTAAAGACCCACTTTAAAACTAGTCGATGGAGCGGAATCTTTGCCTGAGGAGGAAGGGAATCGGGCCCAAACGAACACATATCAGAAAAATGGCCAAATGACTTACAAGATGAGCAAATCTCATGTTTCCACTTGTACTGCACGTCAACTATCACATCACGGCCATATGCAAGTCTCATAGCTAGCGACGAAGGCAAAGGTTTAGTAGGCTTCATCTCAATCAAAGCTCTTGCATAGTGTAAAGATTTGCGGGCTTCAGTATTAGAATCAAAGTATTTGAGGCCTCCGATGAGACTGGCAAGCCAGTTGGGACCTAACAGAGGCTAGAGGGCTGACGAAATATGTGTGAAAGTAGCCCAAACAGGGATAGAAAGAACCTACTCCCTTGCTTTGTCAACAATATGAAAGTTACTGTGCTATGGATCGTGTAATATTGATATATGATAATACAGAGTGTAGTGATGATAGCTATATAGTAAATAGTACAAAATATAAAAGCATTATAATAAAAATAACACTAGAGATTTTTATACTGGTTCAGAGCTCCGTCCTACTTCCAGTCCCAGACTCCTTTTGGAAATTCACTAAAACAACAACCCTCACTTAACCCGAATGAATGGATCTATACAACCCTTGAGCAGCCGAACAAGGACCTAAGCAGCAGAACAGGATTTCGCATCAGCAGCCAAAGAGGACTTAACACGCCTGAGCAACAGAACAGGACTTCAAAAATACAAAATATTGTTTTGACCTTGTGTGTTCTAATAACACAGATTTGTCACTTGTAGTATACCCTTCCTGTAGTATTCTCCTCAAATATAAATATATATATATATATATATATATATAAGTAGTTTATGAAAAATAGAAAGGTATAATATTGCTTTAATGCTGAATATTTGAAAGTATAGTTGCAAGTAGATTCAGGAGTGTTAGATTAGAAAGATAAGAAAATTCGGTAGTTTGGAATCAACTTAGAGTATGTATTTATAGATGTTAAAAAGCAGCGGCTGTTGACGAAGAGTTCCGGTTGAAATGTTGCATCCAAATCTTTTCGTAGAGGTTCGTAACTCTTCACAAATAGTCGTGTCTTTTTAGAAAATAGCTATTGTAGAAATTCAGTCAACTGAACCTCTGGGTCAGTCGACTGAATATTCATACGTATTATTTGTTTATTTGTGCACCCATGCATGTTGCACAGAAATTTACAGGTCAGTCGACTGACCTACGTGGTGATTTTTGTGCAATCTGCATAGTTTTCTCAGGTTTTAAATGTATATATTATATATGATTGTAAGAAAAAAATTTGATAATACACACACACACACACACACACACACACACACACACACACATATATATATATATATATATATCATTTGAAAATATGAAGATTATATATAAGCTAATATATACATTAAACGAGGAGAGATCTTAACAAAATTGACTTAAAACCCAAAACCAAAATAATAAAATTGATGTATCGAGTTTGATGTCTTGTTAGTATATTTTCTCTTTTTGTCATGACAATCGTCAAATTTGTATGTTGTAGTGATAGCTTCGTGTCATGAATTAAAACCAAGTCTCAACATTCTCTCCCTTTTTGATTGATGACAACCTGCAACTAGATATAGATTTTGACTGAATATATAATATAAATACTTACTCCCCTTGAATCTTTGACGATCTATATCCTTCATTCTAAATGTTAGTGATAATATTTCTCCTCCTTTGTCATCGACAAAAAGGAATAAAGAACATGAACAATATAGAACAAAATAACTAGTGCTTATAATGTAAGGTATCAGAAAGAATTAACATTAAAGCATGTGATACTCAAGGTTCATATAATTTCCTAATTTTTAGGAAACCATACCCATTTGGGTGCGGTTGAACCTTTAAAAATATTATTTACATTATTAACTACTGTATCAAAATAATCATCAATGTATTTTTCTCTATTTTTTCAATTAACAGGAACCCAAATACTTAGATAATTTTTATTCATATTTCCTGTCAATGATCTTCAAAAGAAATTATAAATATTATTGGTCATAGCAGTATTTGAATTTCTAGAAAAATTGGATTTAGACATTACTCGTAATCTAGTACTAGAACTAACATATTTATTATGCATGAAAGCGTATCTAGTGCTATTTCTACGATCAGTTTTATTGTATCCTAAACCACTTTTATCATGTAAAGGTCTAGAACTGGATAAAATCAGGTTTAAATCATTTTGACCTTTATTAAATTTCATGACTTCAGTGTTAAGTTTATCAAATTTAGCATTAAAGTCACAATTATTATTTTCAAAAGAAGTATTATTGTTTTTTAAAATATCAATTTGCTTGTTTAATTTGGAGTTCTCTTTTTTTAACTTACAATTCTCATTTTCGAGAAGAAAAATTCGAGATTCTGAATTATCTAAAGATGATAGTAATAAATCATTTTGTCTTTTCAATTCCATAATTTCTTTTAAAAAAAATTCTTTTTCTTTTTCAAATATAGTATTTTGTTCGTCTTTAAGAGCCTCAAAAATATTTTTCAAAACACCCTGTTGATTTTCTAAATCTAATTTATCACTTTTCAATTTCTCATTTTCAAGTTCAACAGATTTCATCTTTTCCAAAATAATAAAATTAAGCTTTGAACTCTTATTGCTTATACTAATTAATTCATTATTATCTTTTACTGAAATTTGTAAATCAGAAAGTACTTTTTTGTAGTCTTCACTGGTGGCTTTGATAGGGATTTTTCCTGTTGTTTTTCGACTGGATCGTTTTCTGGTCATTATTCTATAATGTTGCAACGATCGGTAGAATTCCAAGCTCTGATACCAAATGAAAGCGACTGTGCTATGGATCGTGTAATATGGATATATGATAATACAGAGTGTAGTGATGATAGCTATACAGTAAATAGTGCGGAATATAAAAGCATTATAATAAAAATAACACCAGAGATTTTTATACTGGTTCGGGGCTCCGTCCTACTTCCATTCCCAGATTCCTTCTGGAATTTCACTGAAACAACAGCCTCACTTAACCCGAAGGAATAGGTCTATACAATTCTTGAGCAGCCGAACAAGGACCTAAGCAGCAGAACAGGATTTCGCATCAGCAGCCAAAGAGGACTTAACACGCCTGAGCAACTGAACAGGACTTCAACAAATACAAAATATTGTTTTGACCCTGTGTATTCTAATAACACAGATTTGTCACTTGTTGTAACGACTCGTAAATTTTCGATAATTAAAATAGCTAATTTGATAAGATTTCGTGAATTAGTGTTAGAAGAAGAAAAATTGAAATTCGTTTGGAATCATAATAACTGAAAGGAATTGCAATAATAATTATCCCAGTAATGAAAATGAATGCTACTTAGTGAATACCTTTGAAATCAATAGTTGAATAGGATAATAAATGTTGAAATTCACTGGGTATAATAGAGTAACTGATTGATAAGTAAAATCTATTTAATCAAATATTGAATATTGAACAGGTAAATTGTTTAAATTAAATATTTAAAACTTATTGAATAATTGAATAAATGAAAAATGAAAATAGTGTTCAAAATTGTGAATTGGTTTTAAAGGTTGAATCTTATAAGTTCAATTTCAATATTTCAAAAGATAATGAATTATGGGATAAGCGAAATTGTTTAAATTTAATATTTGGAATTTATTGAATAATTTAATAACGGGAATTGAATAACTGTTTTAATGAAAGGGTTGATCTATAATTTGAATTTGTTAAATTTTATAAGTTCGTTTGAATATTTCAAAAGATAGTGATTTTAGAATAATCAAATTTGTTTAAATTTAATATTACAAATGTTGAATAAATTAAATTTCGAATTTGATATGATTAATTTGATATTGAAATTTAATATATGAAAATAGAGTGAACATTTGAAATTTGATTTAATATGATTCGAATTGGTTTCCAAAGTGAATGTAAGTTATATTTGGATTTTAATAGAGTTAATAAGATTTTAAAATTGGAATTTATTGGATAAATTGAATAACGGGTTTAATATGATTAAAAATGATTTGTAAAATTTTATTTTATCATATTGGAGTTATAGTGATGTTATAGAACTTTTAAAAACCGAATTTAAAGTGTATTTGTGAAAATTGAATATTTTAATATTTAATTATCGATTGAAAAATAGCCAATTGTCGAACAGTCTCAGAATTCAACGAAACAAGTTCCATTGGATCCATAATAGTTTGTTATTATCGGATTTCAATTTTCGTAGCAATCGGAGTTGTCGTTTGACCGTGGCAGCTCGAAACGCGTTGAAATTGTTTTAATATTAATTTGGCAAGTTAAAATAGTCATTTTTCAAACGGTCTCGGATTTCGACGAAACCAGTTTCCTCGGATCCGTAATGTGATATTATTGTAAGGTTTCAAATTTCGTATCATTTGGATTTATTGTTTGTCCGCGGCAAGCCAAAACGCCTAGAAATTAGTTTAAATCGATTTAATTTAAATTGATCGTTTATTTCCGTAACTCGCACACACGATCGAATTAGGACTTAAAACCTTTTCCATTGCGTCCGGAATAGGGGTATAACATTATGAACGCCTAGCGGCACGCCTCGATAGGGGTTCAAGATTTTAAGTTGCATAAATTGGGATATTTTGAAATTTAAAATTTATAATTTGACTGGTCAACCCTTCTTTTCAGCTGTAAATTCTACCTTGTCCCTGTAGCTTTTCATTCACGTCTCCCTCTCCTTTATTCTACACGCAATGGCAGAAAGCAAATAATGGAAAGGGGAAAATAAAAATGGAAACTTTGAAAAATCATAACTCAATTTCTACTCAAGTAAAAATCGCGAAACTAGTTTTAAAAATCCTATTTCATCGAGTGCTTCAATTTGATATGCTCGTTGCTGGGTGCGACAACTAATGGGGTCGAGGCCGTTCATAGTTGTGAACTAGGGTTAGGATTTGCTGAGGATGTAGGCTTCGATTCGCGAAACGGAGCTTGGATTTGAACTCGTCGTCGAAGATACCACCTTGGAGCCGAGTTTGGGAGCGTGCGGCGGCGTTTGGAGAGGTGCGACCTGGTCGCGTATGTATGTGGGTGTGAGGAGTCGCGTTTTACATGGTGGAGCCGAACTTGAAGTTGATGGTACGGGGAGGTGGAGATCGTGAAGGAGAGTTCGTAGGTGAAGATGGATTCGAATTTCGTCAACTATAGCTCCGTATCACTGGAGATTAGTGCACGGCTTGGTGGGTTTTTTTTTTCTCGTGCACGTACAGGCAAGTTTGGGGAAGAAGAGGTTAAGTGGGCTGGGCTTTATTTTCTTTGGGTATGAATTCGTTTAAATATAATATAAATTGTTTTATAAATTCAAATGTCGATAACTTATAAAATGTATAAGTCTCACATACGAGGTCCGATTGAGACGAGACTTTTTGCGTTGGAATCGTTTCATCGAACACTATGCAATGGAGCTGGATTGGAATCGTTTGGAGCTAGAGAAAATTTTGAGTTAAATCGAACGTCGTTCGATTTGATTTAAAATCGTAAAAATCAAGGTGAGTGTTTTATAACGCTCACAACGTACTAAATGTCTTTATGCTAGTTAAATTCGATATTATGAAGTGTTATGATTTTATTTGTCGTTGTTTGATAAAAAATTAATTGTCATATAGATTGTCATTTAAATTGACCGTTGAAATTAAATTGACAGTTAAATTTAAATTGAGATTGAAATTGAATTGCGATTAAATTACCTGACATTGATAACTATGAAACTGCCATGAATTGTATTGTTTATTGGATGATGTATTTTGATGGATGCTATTGGTTGATAATTGAATGTTTGGATGTTTATTTGCTTATATATATCCTGTTATGCATACATATGATACCGTGATTTAATTTAAGTGATATATATTCATCCCTGACATTTAATTGAAATAAATAATTACTTGGCCATAGGATAGAAAATAATATACGGACACCGAATTGGCTAAATTAATAATTTTTGAAATCATCGATTTGAAATTTATTTAAATGTTTTGATTTAAAAGTTATAAATAGAAATCGATTTATAGAAATTGAATTCATCGAAAAAAATTGAGTTCGGAATGTTGAAATAAAAATTTTGGTTAAAAGAAATTGTTGAATAAATTTAAGTTGAGACTTTGAGAACAAAATTTGGGACATACTCTCTGTCGATACTGAAAATCACTTTAATAACTATTATACGCGGAGTGTTGATCCAGAATGAAGTGGATGGTTTGGTGAACGCGTTGACTGAAGAAAGAGAACGATATTGGATGACCCCTGACATGACTAAAACAGGAGCCGTGCCCGGCCATTGAGGTTCGCCACCTCTAGCGGACACACTTCTTCGATACCATATCTATTACATTTGTGATGCGATTTGGGTGCACCCCTTGATTTCGGAGTGTTGTTTCGCGGTGTTGGGGTAGCTGCTGGCTATGCCCAACATCAGTCCGGATCACGCAACTACTAGTATCCTAGTTGGTATCGCCTCATGTACCTTGTCATACTGATTATCCTATTCGCGACCACTACGTTTTAATTTATACCTTGAGTATATGGATTGCCCTCTGGTGACTTCTGGTTTTGGGGAAACTACGGTCTTGTATATGCTTTTGGGAATATAAAATGTGTTAAGGGGAATTATGGTAACGCCTTAACGCTATTTTGATACTTTATATTACTGATAGGCATTATCTACTTAGCGTATATTACTACATAGTAGATAGTTTAACGGACCCTTGAGAGATGGAAAATCCCGTAACATCTCTTAAGTTATTGCACGCACGTTGA
This sequence comes from Allium cepa, assembly GCA_030765085.1. Lineage (NCBI taxonomy): Eukaryota > Viridiplantae > Streptophyta > Magnoliopsida > Asparagales > Amaryllidaceae > Allium > Allium cepa. The sequence goes on along the minus strand of CM060931.1, from coordinate 201,763,637 downwards.
CACTGGATAGGAGATGTCAAACCCCGTAAACATCTCCGACGCCGTTGCACTCATATTTATTTACGATTGATTTAACTTTCATAAGGGTATTTAGTCCTGACTCGAGTGTTTTGTCTTTTCATTACGCTCGGGTCAGTCCTGAGTTTTCAGATTTTGAAGATCTATTCTAGAGGACGAAGACGAAGATTTGGTATACTATTACTATTATTACCCTTGCATCATGTTATCTGCTGCATTATTTAATTGTTCTGTTGTACATGTATAAACTCTGATAAATGTTGTATAAATAATTGTCAAGGTATAGTAGACAGCTTCATGAACTGTTTATTTGACTATTATATTTTATCGTTCCGCTGCGAGATTCTGTGTTGTTTCATTTCCTTTATTTCTCTTTCTTTCCTTTTCTTATTTACCCCAATAACTATCTGCCCTTTTGAATGGTTTGGAATCGACATGTGTATTTGATCGTCGATTTAAACTGTCCAAAAGGTGGGTCGTTACACTTGTAGTACACCCTTCCTGTAGTCTTCTCCTCAAATATAAATATATATATATATATATATATATAAGTAGTTTATGAAAAATAGAAAGGTATAATATTGCTTTAATGCAGAATATTTGAAACTATAGTTGCAAGTAGATACAGGAGTGTTAGATTAGAAAGATAAGAAAATTTGGTAGTTTGGAATCAAGTTAGAGTATGTATTTATAGATGTTAAAAAGTAGCGACTGTTGACGAAAAGTTCCTGTTGAAGTGTTGCACCCAAATCTTTTCGTAGAGGTTCGTAGCTCTTCACAAATAGTCGTGTCTTTTTAGAAAATAGCTATTGTAGAAATTCAATCAACTAAACCTCTGGGTCATTCGACTGAATATTCATACGTATTATTTGTTTATTTGTGCACCTATGCATGTTGCACAGAAATTTACAGGTCAGTCGACTGACCTAAGGTCAGTCGACTGATCTGGTGATTTCTGTGCAATCTACACAGTTTTATCAGGTTTTAAATATATATATATATATATATATATATGATTTTAAGGAAAACTTTTGATAATATATATATTATGTACTTATATATAAATCATTTGAAAATAGGAAGATGATATATAAGCTAATATATACGTTAAACGAGGAGATATCTTAACAAAATTGACTTATGACTCAAAACCAAAATAATAAAAATTGATGCACTGATTTTGATGTCTTGTTTCCATGTAGTATATATTCTCTTTTTGTCGTAACAGTCGTTAAATCTGTAAGTTATAGTGATAGCTTCGTATCATGAATTAAAACCAAGTCTCAACACAGTAATACTCCATGGTGTTACTATAAACGGTTTCCCTTCTAGATAAGTGGACTGGTCTCAACAGCTCTCAACTTTTCATTTTTATTTGAAAATTTGAAATAAAACATAGTGTTGAAAAATTAGACACGAAGATTACCTTTCAGATTCCAAATCCGTTTACAGTGGTCACGAACCTCCTTGTATGGAGTGGAATAATCTAGGAAAAATCCAACCAAATATTTAGACCAATAATTTACTCCTTCTTAGATGACCTCAATCGGTGGAATGCTGACACCATCGATTACAACCGTGTAAAAAGTTCTTGGAGAGAAGGATCCCGCATTCCTGGGTAAGGCTTTGAAGAGAGAAGACCATTTCGGCATCACATTCACTAGATTAGCTGCAGCAATGGGTGATTGAGTATACATGGAATGTTTAGAATTAACTTGCACATTTCCACAAACAGATGGAATGCATAGACCAGAAATCAATACAGTAGGCAACGGGTCTTGTTCCAGTAAAACATCAACATTCCTCTCATCCCCTAAGGACAGATCAACAACATTACCAGAAAAATTATTTGAATCTATGACAAAATCATTGTTAATGCAAGTGCCAGTATTATCTAAATGGTCATTACCGGAATCATTAGCAGCTAAACTAACTGGAACGGTGACCGATTCATGAATAGGCGCAGTGATATTATGGGACTCAACTACACAGCAGGAGGGAACGGACGGCTTGATACCTGGAACTACAACTTCGATGATGAGGCTTCCTAACTAATCAGAAATAACAACCTTTGAACTACCATAGGAATTCACACTCGTCCAATTTCCAAAAGCCGAGATTAAATGCGAAATCAGAGATGGATTGACATTTACAATACCAGAGATAGGAAAAGCACCAATCGATGGTGAGCCAATAATAGCAGTGTTGGATAACGATATCATAAGTGAACAATGGGAAGTTGAAGGCGGCACGCAGACTGGAGATGAAGCAGAAACCGATGAGGAAGGGGTCATCTCAGAAAAAAAGCGGCCAAATCTGGTTTGCGATGATGAAGCAGCTAACCTTGGTTTCGATTTACGATTCTTGGCCATCGAGGAAGAGAAGGCACGGGGGGGAAAGGGTGAGAAAAGATGAGGCAGAGGGGATTACGAGGGAGAAGACGAGGTGGAGAGGAAGCAGTCGAATAATCGCTTGGAAGCGGCCATTAACTTATGAAACCATTAACACTTTGATATAAATTGTGTAAATAAATTGATTTATATATATATATATATATATATTAATGTAATATTAAATTAAAATACATTTTTTGGTATAGAACATTAGATTATTAATAATATATGTGTATGTATGAGTACATTAAACTTATGCACATAAACAATCATTATTGTGACAATTACCTATAGAAATCTCACATGAATCATGTATACATAGATGTACTTATGCAATGAGTTTTTATACCATAATCATGTACCTTATTATGTAAATAAATATATACCTATAACCGATGCTCTCAAGTCCATGTTGAAAAGATGAATCCTCTTCATTTGGAAATTTTCTCGGTTCATCGAATTGCTAGTCTTGAATCGTATATCTTTCGCTACCACATAGCTGTCAATTAAAGTTGATTTAACTTAAGATTTTTCTAATGTTTTTGAGGAAGTATTTCGGCCATAATAATGATGAAGGAAGCAGCCAAAAAGTTAGATGAAGTTAGGTTTAGAGATGACTTTATATTGGTTGAATGAGAGGGAATATAGGATAGTATCTCATACTTTTTCTCACCTAATCTCAACCATGCATTTCAAAACCAACTTGCAACATATTTTTTCGCCCTTATGCTTATTGCTGGAAAACCATGCCTAAAAGACATAGGCCAATAGCCCATTTAATCCCAATTAAATATGTTTAATTAGATCCAATTTAATTCGTCATCGATATCTTATATCGATCGGTATATTTCTAACTACTATAAATATGTACAAAAATATTTATTTCTCAAATCATATTCAAAATTTATAATTAATATTCCATATATATTAACTAATTTAATTAATTTATAATAATTATAAACTGATTAAATCATTTGTCTAAAGAGAATTTATCATTTTGGTTGTGTAACTCTGGAGTGTAAATTCCGTCAGCAATTAACATCTAATTATTCAAATGTAAACATTCACACATCATTTAGCAGGCAGTGTGAAATTTTGGTCAAATTTATCGCTTACCTTTCGGTAAAATTCAATTTCACTTTAATAAGCGTTGTTCGATTGTGACATTTTTTTACACCTATTCTCTTCATCAAAACTATATCACTTTGGACTTATGAAATTTGGTATTGATCAAAATTCTAATATCATCCATATTCAACTCTATAGTCCAAACGCAAATTCCTTAGTTCAATAATAACAATAACTATTAACTGAACTGCACTAGGCAGAGACTTTGACTTAGAATTGACTTGAGTTAACCGTGATACTAATTCCATATAACCGAGAAAACATACCCTCTCTTGAATAGTGTTTCACTTCCAATACTTCCACTCGACCCGATTATAGTCACTCGATGGAGCGCATTGTTATGATTTGACTATAATCAAAGCGAAGCTTTCATATTGAAGATCCCCGCTATTCAAAAGTCGAGGGCACTGAGTAAATTGGTCACATTGATATTTTCTATTTGGCCCAAATTATACTAACCAACAGAAAACTATTAAGTTGAGTAGTTCCATTGTTGTAACGACCCGTAAATTTTCGATAATTAAAATAGCTAATTTAATAAGATTTCGTGATTTAGTGTTGGAAAATATTTGTAAGTCGTTTGGAATAATAATAAATGTTGAATCCATTGGGTGTAATAGAGTAATTGATTGATAAGTAAAATCTATTTAAATCAAATATTGAATATTGAACAGGTAAATTGTTTAAATTAAATATTTAAAACTTATTGAATAATTGAATAACTATAAAATGAAAATAGAGTTCTAAATTGTGAATTGGTTTTAAAAGTTGATTCTTATAAGTTCAATTTCAATATTTCAAAAGATAATGAATTATTGGATAATCGAAATTTTTTGAATTTAATATTTGAAATTTATTGAATAATTGAATAACGGGAATTGAATAACTGTTTTAATAAAAATGGTTGTTCTATAATTTGAATTTATTAAATTTTATAAGTTCGTTTTGAATATTTCAAAAGATGGTGATTTAAGAATAATCAAATTTAATTAAATTTAATATTACAAATGTTTGAATAATTAAATTCCGAATTTGATATGATTAATTTGATATTGAAATTTAATATATGAAAATAGAGTGAATAATTGAAATTTGATTTAATATGATTCAAATTGGTTTCCAAAGTAAATGTAAGTTATATCGGGATTATAATAGAGTTCATAAGATTTTTAAAAAAAAGGGGAATTTATTGGATAATTGAATAACGGGTTTAATATGATTAAAAATGATTTGTAAAATTTTGTTTTATCATATTAAAGTTAGAATGATGTTGTAGAACTTTTAAAATCGAATTAAAAGTAAATTTATGAAAATTAAATATTTTAATATTTAATTATCGACTGAAAAATAGCCAATTTTCGAACAGTCTCAGAATTGGACGAAACTAGTTCCATTGGATCCGTAATAGTTTGTTATTATCGGATTTCAATTTTCGTAGCAATCGGAGTTTTCGTTTGACCGTGGCAGCTCGAAACGCATCGAAATTGTTTTAATATTAATTTGACGAGTTAAAATAGCCATTTTTCAGACAGTCTCGGATTTCGACGAAACTAGTTTCATCGGATCCGTAACGTGATATTATTGCAAGATTTCAAATTTCGTGTCAATCGGATTTACCGTTTTCCCGGGGCAAGCCAAAACGCCTAGAAAAATCTTTTAATCGGTTTAATTTAAAATTGATCGTTTACTGCCGTAACTCGCACAGATGATCGAAATAGCTTCCGAAACCTATTCCATTGTGTCCGGAACGCGGGTTAAACCCTAGAAACGTCGGTCACCGCGCGTAAATCGGAGTTCGGAAAACCCGGGATGAATAGTGTTCGTCGTTTTTCTATAAAAGCATTTCATTATTTTCTTTTTTCCAAAATAAACCAAAACCCTAATTTCTATTCGTAGCCGCCACTTACAAAACCCACGGCCAGAAACGCACCCAATTCATCCCCTCTGATCTCCCAATCCGTCGACATTCACGCGAAATCATTAACTACAATAACGTAGAACACGACGAGAGCTAGCTATCCAACGGTCAAGATCGCGAATGGTGTTATGAATCGACGACAATCCTCACTTGAACGGCCGAAGTTGCGCACGCTTTTCGAGAGAGAAGGGGGGCCGAGTTCACCATGGTTGCGGCCGAAGGTAGAGGGGGAGATGAGCTTCCATTTGGCGCTAGCCGATCAACTTCTCGTCGAGCGTGGTGGTGGCAATTTCAAACCCTAGCTTACTAGCTTTGGGTTCTTGGGCACGGCAATTACTGGGCACGAACGCGTGAAGATGGAAGAAGCTTGGGGCGCCCTGGATCTAGGACAGGAAATGGACGGCTGTGATAGAGTTAGAATTGAAACTAAAATGTAAATTTTATTTATATTAATTCGTGTAACCTTTAAAATATCATATCTTGTTCGTACGAGGTCGGAATCGGACAAAACAAGTTGCGTTGCATTCGTATTGTCGAGTACTACGCTATGGAGCTGGATTGGGATCGTTTGGAGCTAGTGAAAATTTCGGGTAAAATTAAACGCTCGTTCAATTTTATTCGAAACAAAACGCTGGAACTACATTGAAATCAAGGTGAGTGTTTTATAACGCTCACAACGTACTAAATATCTTTATGCTAGTTAAATTTGACATTATGAAGTGTTGTGATTTTATTTGTCGTTGTTTGATAAAAATTTAATTGTCATATAGCTTGTCATTTGATTTAATCGTTGAAAAATTAAATTGACGGTTAAATTGAAATTAAAATTGAATTGCGATTAAATTACCTGACATTGATAACTATAAAACTGCCATGAATTGTATTGTCTATTGGATGATGTATTTTGATGGATGTTATTGGTTGATATTTAAATGTTTGGATGTTTATTTGCTCATATATACTGATATGCATACATATGACACTGTGATTGGTTTAAGTAATATATACTCATCCCTGACATTTAATTGAAATAAATAATTACTTGGCCATAGGATAGAAAATTATATACGGACACCGAATTGGCTAAATTAATAATTTTAAAAATCGTTGATTTGAAATTTATTTAAATGTTTTGATTTAAAAGTTATAAATAGAAATCGAATTTATCGAAATCGAATTTATCGAAAAAATTGAGTTTGGAATGTTGAAATAAATTTTGGTTAAAGAAAATTGTTAAATAATTTAATTTGAGACTCCGAGAATAAAAATTTGGATATGATTGAATTTCGAAAAATTGATTTGTTTAAAGATTGAACCTTAATTCGAGCTTTGAGTATTAATAAGTAAAAGTGATATAAAAATGATATTTTGAAATCGAGCTTGGAATTGAATCATATTTGAAATTGGGTTTTAAATTTGAATATTGAAAGATAATTTTGTTAAGTATGATAAATTGATATTTTGAAAAATCAAGCTCCGAATCGATATAAATTGAAATTGAATTAATTGAAGGTGAATGTAGAACTGAATTGATTTAAAGTCAAAGTTGACATTGTTTTGAATTGAAATCGAAATTGAATCGGTAGAGTGGAAATTGAAATTGATTTGAATTAGGAAGTTATAATTGAAATGGATTGGTTTTGAAGCTGTTTTATTTTGTTTTCCAAATTACTCTGTTATACAAACCATTTTGAATACTTAAACTATTTTAATCTATTTTTAATCTACTTAACCCAATTTAAATTATTTTAAACTAATTTATCTATTTTAAATCCATTTTAAGATTTTAAGTATTTTGAACTATTTTAATTATTTAAACTACTTTTAAACTACTTAAAACTATTTTTCCAAAATTTCAAGCTGGTCAATAAGGTGAAATGTTTATATTTAAATCTTGAATTTAAATACGAATTGGGTTAAATGAAGTTGCAACCTAAATTGAAATTCGAAATGATTTTGAAATCGAAAGGAGATATTGAGACGAAAATTGATTTTTGAAACGAAATCCTACATTTGAATAGATACGATGATATTTGAAATGGATTTGATTTTGAAGCGAATATGATATTTTGATATCAATTATGAATCGATTTGAAATGTAAAAGAGCCAACGGTGTAAAAATACGTAGTTATTAAAGAGGCCGGGATCGGATATGGACATACTCTCTGTCGATACCGAAAACCACTTTAATAACTATTATACGCGGAGTGTTGATCCAGAATGAAGTGGATGGTTTGGTGAATGCGTTGACTGAAGAAAGAGAACGATATTGGATGACCCCTGACATGACTAAAATAGGAGTCGCGCCGGGCCATTGAGGTTCGCCATCTCTAGCGGACACACTTTTTCGATACCATATCTATTACATTTGTGATTCGATTTGGGTGCACCCCTTGATTTGGGTGTGTTGTTTGGTGGTGTTGGGGTAGCTGCTGGCTATGCTCAACATCAGTCCGGATCACGCAACTACTAGTATCCAAGTTGGTATCGCCTCATGTACCTTGTCATACTGATTATCCTATTCGCGACCACTACCTTTTGTTTTGTGTTATACCTATGGGGTACCCTCTGATAACCACCAGATTACGGTGGGGCTTACGGTGTTGTATAGACTATGGCATTATAAAAATGTGTTAAGGGGGATTATGGTAACGACTTAACGCTATTTTGATACTTTATATTACTTTATAGTAGATAGTTTAACGGATCCTTAAGAGATGGAAAATCCCGTAACATCTCTTGAGTTATTGCACGCACGTTGACACTGGATATGAGATGTCAAACCCCGTAAACATCTCTGACGCCGTTACACTCGTATTTATTTACGATTTATTTAATTTTCATAAGGATATTTTAGTCCTGACTCGAGTGTTTTGTCTTTTCATTACGCTCGGGTCAGTCCTGAGTTTTTCAGATTTTTGAAGATCTATTCTGGAGGATGAAGACGAAGATTGGGTATACTATTACTATTATTACTCTTGCATCATGCTATCTGCTGCATTATTTTAATTGTTCTGTTGTATATGTATAACTCTGATAAAGGTTGTATAAATAATTGTCAAAGTATAGTAAACAGCTTCATGAACTGTTTATTTGACTATTATATTTTATCGTTCCGCTGCGAGATTCTGTGTTGTTTCTTTTCCTTTATTTCTCTTTCTTTTCTTTTCTTATTTACCCCCAATAACCATCTGCCCTTTTGAATGGTTTGGAATCGGCATGTGTATTTGATCGTCGGTTTAAACTGTCCAAAAAGGCGGGTCGTTACAATAGTTTTCCAATAACTATCAATATGTAACCTCTAAGTGCCCCCAGCAGTCATGAGTAATACACTATCCAACATTTAGAGAGTGTCACATACTCTAGTCTCACGGATACATTGATATCCAATCTGAATGCATCTTGACTAGGAACATTTAAATTGGTATATTTAGTTTCATTATGATAAATTACTCACGGTCACAACACTTTGTAACTATTGTCACAAAAATGTACCATTTGTGGATTTTCTATTAAATATATTTTTAATTAAATTAATTAATTAATATAACATATAATATCAAGTACATAATAGAAAGAAAACACTTTTTATTTCGAACAAGATTGGATGTCGAATTAGACGTGTGTAATGAATTACATAATTTCATTTAGGGCATACCCTTAACTCTATCACTCTTTTCGTAGAACTGTCATAATAGTGATTTGGACTTTCTATCTATGAGATATGGCTGTTTGAAAATTGATAGTTTTTGGAGCAGCTTAGTGGGTAGTGAGGTTTGGCGCAAGCCCACTAACCCATTTCGAGTTTGAGGCCATAATAAGCTGAACCATTATCCTCAAATCATTTTTACAACTTATTAAATAGATCTAAGCTCACATTAACCCATTTTATATCCAATATCTTTTCTTTTCTCCTCCAAATCAAGTCTAAATCATGGATTAAGAGGAGATTAGTAAGAAGATTCATTAGAGATCTTAAAATCTATATTTTTGGGAAAGAATAATTAGCGCTTGGCTGTTCATTCTCAGATTTGCCCCGATTTACGTGTAAAACTTGGATTTTGAAAGGTTTGGTGAGTGATTTATCATCTCTCGCCTTATTATATAAGTATCTATGGATTTTGGTATGTTTTAAACTCATTTTAAAGTAAAAATATGTTTTGGGACTATTTTAAAGTAGAAACTAAAGGAAAAACAAATTTAAAATATTTTAAAGTGTTCAAACCATGTTAATTTGATGTATGGCTGTCGTGATGTGTTTTGTGTTATGTAGACATATTATAGGATGATTTTTCATGAATTTTTATATGTTTGCATGTTTGGATGTTGTTTGGTGCATGTATGTTGTTTGCTTGTATGCGTGTATGGTTGAAAATGCTCATCAGAGCAATTTAAAGTTACGAACCATAAAACCGGGCTTTAATGGATTGACTCGAAGTTGTTTAGAGTTGTATCGTTGCATACGAAACGCACTAGGATCAAAAAATGGAGCATGGCAATGAAATTGGTGCAAAATTGGGAATTGGAGATACTGTAGTATTTCGGTTCGGTGGTGCTTGGTTGGCTGGGATTGGACTTCAGATTCGGGGAAATTGACTCAGGTCTCAATCTGGTTCAGCCACAAAGGAGAATCGAACAACAAACGCTGTCCGGTGGTGCCATGTTCAATGACTGGATAGGATCTCCCATCCGGGGTATGCTTCGAGTTTGGTTCGGGGAGGGAGGAGTAGGGAGTGAAGCGATTCATCCTGAGCAAGAATTTATGTTCGGGGTTGGGGGTACTTCGTTTCTTGCTTGGTGGTTTAGAGTGAAAGCTTCATTTGGCACCCGGATGAGATCTGCCATTCGGATTTTAGGCTGCTTCAATCTTGAGGAATGCCACTTCGGGCTTGGCTTAGTTATAACCAAACAGAGAACAAAAGTTGGGATTTTTCATCGTGCGCAACAATACTTCAAGGATTTCTTCATGGCATGTTCTGGGGTTCTTGGAAGTGATGTAGAGTGAAGTTGGAAACTTCAAATGACCCGAGATAACCTTAGATTTCGTATGGTGACTAGTGGAGTGATGGCATAGTGCTTCGACATAATGATGTCGATGATGATGGCGACAACTTTGGAAGTTTTATACGATGGCTTTACAACTTCCGATGGATGTCTAGAGGCATTTCAAAGATGACAACTTAACGATAGGAGTCATGATGGTGATCCACAAGGCCAAATTAAATGGTAAAGGCTTGTGAGTAGAATTTGTGATTGTGTTCTACTGTGAAGATAGCTGGGATGGAATAACGATTGAGTTTTATTATGGGGATGCGTGCAAAGGAATTATTGATAACTTGGAGGTTTTTGGTGTACACGTAAAGAAGGGTTATGTAGGGACATGCACCTGGATTTGCGATCCAGATCTTGTGATAATAGATTACCCTGGGATTTTGCGGTTGTGAGCCTGGTTCCTAGCCATATAGAGTGGCATGGATTCGAGCACCAATGAAGCCGGGATTTCGATTGAGTCCCTAGTTTGCGATTATGTCATAGGTGTTATCGTATATCCAACACACATGAGTGACGATGAGAATTGTTTGATGAATGTTATGTTTGTCATATTTTTTATCACTCTAGGGTGTCATGCAATGTAGGTACTGTATGCATAACATTGGACACTGTAGTTCGACTGTAGTACATTTATGTGGTTGTGATAGTAGATTAGCGTACATTGACTGTTATGTGCTAACTATTTCGATGCAGGGACAGGTCAGGTATGGTTCTTCATACCCTATGCCCATAGTTACTATATATGTTTTATAGTATTTTTGAGATGATGTATCGCTCACACCATATTGTTGTCTAATTTAAGATTTTATGTTTTGCTTCTTTATATCGGGTACTCTTACATCGGTAGATTAGGGATAACAGGTCTAGATAGCGCATGGAGCTGTATGAAGTACAAGCAGGAGGTTACGCTTTCATATACCCATACTTCGGAGCTTACCATCGCTTATATTTCTCTATGTGGTACTATGGAGCTATGTCGGTACTTGTATTTTGAAAAACGGTTATAGAATTTTTTTTTTGGAGATTTGGAATGTATAAACTATTTTATTTCAGCTTTTGTGTGATCTGTGAACCAAATGCACTTTGATGTTTTTATTTATGGTTCATTTTATTATATCATTATCTCACATGTTTTACATCTATGTTATTATATTATATTTTGTCTGTGCGCTATGAGATGTTCTACGGGTTCTGTGTTTGAATTTTGTTTCATTAAAAACTTGGCTACCATCCTGCATTGATCGGGTAACTCCACCGTGCATTATACATGTATTTTGGATATCGGAGGTGTAGGATGGTCATTGCAACTGTCTACCCATGCCACTTGTTAAAGTTGAGATGACAACACTTTTCTGTCACTCGTTAAATTAAGGTGACTACGGTCTGATATAATTATCTACCACTTATTAAAGTTGAGATGATGACACTGATATAATCGTCTACACTTAGTTGAGAAGACAATACTCTGAAATAATTGTATATCCATGTCATTTGTTAAAGTTGAGATGACGGCACTCTGAAATAATTGTCTATCTACGCCACTTGTTAAAGTTGAAATGGCAACACTTTAAAATAATTGTCTGCACATGCCCCCAAATTTATTTAAATAAATTCTAATTCATTTATGTAGGGAATCCTACGTTCATCTCCAATATCATATTAAAAACTCCTTTCTCATGCACAAGGAAATTGTATACTAAAATGGATATTTCATCCTATCTAAAATGTGTCATGACGTTTTATACTGATATTGAGAGGAAGAGATTATATAAGAGAAAGCAAAGGAAATGTAATAAATATTATATCTATGCCAAGAAGCTTATGGCTCCACATACGGAAAGCATGGTAGACCGGTCATTGGTATGGAGCAAATAAACCATAATCGGTTTGGATTTCATAAAATTCTCATGCAAGACTACTTCAACCTTAATTCCACATACGAGCCAGATATGTTTCGGAGACGATATAGAATGCGAAGAGGTCTATTCATGAGGATTTTGACAGGTATTCAAAACAACAATAAATATTTCGTTTATAAGCCAAACACTTTAAAAAACAGGGTCTAAGCGGCGAAAAAACGACTACCACGTTGAGGATGTTAGCTACCACAATTGATAACTTATGATAACCAAATGATCGATGAAAGTAATTGCTTCATTCGGTTGGACATTCTTATAATGGGATACTACGTGATACTGGACGATTTGTAAGTAACACTTCAACCGGTAGTGATGAACTTCCACGATTGTTGATTCTTGGTTACCTGAATATGACTTACCTAAGATAACGAAATCTCGGAAGAATATGGGATGACGTCGACATTGATTTATGATATGATAACTTAATCTTAAGTGAACACAGGACGATATTGATTTTGATATATGATAATTTATTCTGTGACAACATAGGATTATTTTGATTTTTGATACACGATATATGATGTGATAATTCCGAAAGAACAAGGAATGATGATTATTTGTGACAAACACTTAAGCAAAGACTCAAGTCCTCGGCTATAACGGTCTAGAACGACCTTTGATTTACCAGTGAATCTGAAGAAACCGAACGTGTAACAACCCGCATATTTATCGATTTTTTATATTTAAATATTTTATCGTTAATCGGATTTTGGTCCGAAGCTACTTTTTGCAAACGGTCAAATTAGGACTCGAGACCACTTCCATTGAGTTCGAAACGTCGTTTGCAATCTTCTAAGTATAAACATTGATATGTTTGGGGTTAGTGGAATTTCACCACTTTTTCACTCGAGCCTTTGGTTTGGACTTTTAGCCCATTAGGCCCAAGTTCCACCCCCCCCTTCTTCTTCATTGCTTCATTTCATTTCCTAACACTAAAGCTTCAACAAAAATGGTGAATGGAATGAGAAATTAAAACTCCAAAGTTTTTGTTTTATTGCAACTCCAACATTCAACTCCAAATTCAAGAAGAAGACATCGGATTCAAGCTTGTGGTTGCTTCTCCATTTGCCTTCAACCTTTGTTCTTCATTTTCATTGGGTTTTGGAGCAAAGGTGAGATTTTTATCTCACAAATCTAGTTTATATCTATCTTGGACTGTTGGGAATGATTCCCTATCACTTTAGCATGCATATTTGCTTTTGGTTTGGATTGGATTGGCGAAAAACTCCGATTTTTGGTGTTTGGGTGAAATTTCTGCATTTAGGTCGTTCTGGCCGTTTTTAGCTCGCTCGGAGTTAGGTCGTGTGGACCTTAGGTCGTAGGTCGCGTACGAGTTAACCCCTAGGTCGTTCTGGCCATTTTTCGTGTTTTCGGAGTTAGGTCGCTCAGGACCTTAGGTCGTAGGTCGTATGGCCGTTAGGTCGCTCTGCTTTGGCTCTGGCCATTTTTGCTCACTCGCAGTTAGGTCGCTCACGACCTAGGACTTAGGTCGCTCGCGAGTTAGTACCATAGGTCGCTGGGCCATCTTAATGCTTGTTCGGTGTTAGGTCATAGGTCGTATGGACCTTAGGTCGTAGGTCGCTCGGTCTCTCTCACTTCGCTAGGTCGCTAGCTCGTAGCTCGCAGCTCGCGTTTGAGCTTAGGTCGTAGGTCGTGGGTAGGTGGGTCGTAGGTCGCTCGCCTATATCCTCTGGCCATTTCATCCCTAGGTCGCTTGACCTCTAGGTCGCGGGTACCATTAGGTCGCTCGGCCTTGTTTAGTGCTAGGTCGCTGGACCATTTAGGTCGTTCGACCCTTAGGTCGCGGGTTTTTAGGTCGTTAGGTCGTTAGGCCGTTAACCCACTAGGTCGCATGACCTATAACCTGTTAGGTCGCTCGACCGTTTACTCCATTAGGTCGCCCAACCCTACTACAAGTATTAGGTCGTATGACCTTGTTCCACTAAGTCGCTCGACCCTTAGGTCGTAACACATTAGGTCGCACGCCTTTCACACCATTAAGTCACGAGTTTAATTAGGTCGCTCGGCCTTAAAACGTTAGGTCGCTTGACATGTCCTATTGTTAGGTCGCTTGGCCATTTCAGTTAGGTCGCATGACCATAGGGTTGCTCCAGTTAGGTCGCTTGACTCCTTAGACCCCTAGGTCGCAACCATTAGGTCGCTCGACCCTATTCCCCTTAGGTCGTTAGACCTCATTTTGTCTTCACTAGGTCGTACCGTTTTGGTCGGGGCGCTGCCCCGCACCCCGCCGGGGGCGCTGCCCCCTGGACCCCCGCGACCTGACCGGGCAGGTCGAACCCCGTAAGCGGTGGCGTTGCCCCCGCACCCCCACCTTGGGGGGTTGCCACCCCCCCTGGACCCCCCCTCCGTAAGGGATCTTATCTGAAAAAACATTGAGCTGATTTCCTTGGATTTTATTCGCATCTCCGTATGCGATCTTTGTGACTGATTGTTTCTACACTTGCTTATGTGTTTTGTCACTTTATAATATAAAGGTTTCAATACTAGTAGTAAATATCAAAACTCTTTTAACAAACAATTTCAACTCTATTTTTAATAACAAAGCTCTTTTCTTAAACCGTTTTCCAATCTATTAGTATATACAAGCCTTTACCTCACTTGGATGAGAAATCTAATTAAACGACTTAGTAAAACAAGTGGTATGAAATGCTTGCGTTCACTTCGTCGGTTAATTCTTGGACTTGTTCGATTGAACCTCTTGTGACAATTTTATTAGTGAAGATTTACAGTTTGTTCGTAAATATTTAAGTTAAGCAAGTGGTTATGGGACATGAAGCTAAACTTCTATATTTACTAGCTTAGTGTAATTGACACTTCTCGTTGATCTTGATGATCGCTTTATGAATTAGACTAGCAATTGCGCGATGTCTTTTTCATTGCAAGGTTAGACTAGACACCACTTGTGTGATTCCATTCACACATACCTTTCTGCTTTTTGGTTAGTCTTGACCTCAATCTGTGTGGTTCCATTCACACATGCGGGGTAGCTCCCCATGGTCTTCGGACCGTCATGTGATAGGCCTCTTTCCCTTTTTCTGTGATTTCTGGATTTCTTGTGTTGATTTCTGGAATTTATGTCATTGACTTGTTATGAGTACAAGTTTAGGGTATGATGCCCTCTTTGGATTTTTGAGAAGATTCTTGTGATATTGATTTATCTCTTATCGGTTGATCTCCTGTTGATCATTATTTGCATACTTATAGTAGTATGTCAGTATGGATATTTTATGTTTATGCCATATCTTTTATTTTATATCATGTCATCTGATATATATAGCTAGACTGATCCGTTTATTATTTTCTTATAAATAATACTCGGGTCAGACCGAGATGTTACAGGTGCTACTGCTTGACTCCTTCCCCAGTGATTCACTACTCAGACTTTTGGCTACTTGTTTAGATTAGCAGCTTTTGTTGTTTACACTTGAGATATAGACTCATAGTTGTATTCTTTTGTATAGCACGCGTTGCTATTCTTTTGTATTATCGTGGATCTTTTTAGACCACTACTCTGATGTACACTTTTATGTGATATATATTCATATCTCTTTCCGCCTTTGTGATATGGATATCTGTGATTGATTCGCATGTTATGCTTACTTCTATATTTGTTTCCGAAGATTATAGCCACCGTGTGATAAGAAATTACATGGATGGTCGCTCCTCAACAGCCTTATTATCCGCGCTAGTTGACAGCACTACACCGTAGTGTTCATGGCTAGCGTGGGTATAGAGGTGGGGCGTCACAGAACGATTTGTTATGGACTAATTAGTTGATGGTCATAGAGTCCAACTACTAATGATTTGCCAACTTTGCTATTTGTTCTTGAGCAAAGCACACCTTCTATTCACAAGATGTGCTTTGTGAGGCAAAGTTTAATCAGTAGAATTTTTGCAGTTTCCGAACATACTCGAAAAAATTAATTAGACGAAAGAACAATGAAAAATGGACCCAAAGACTTGGGAAACATCATATAAAGCCTTGATGATATTGATGACAAAAGATATATGAAAAGCTCCAACCCAAATTTGTTAAGTCAAAGATGCCAAGTCGGGTACGGGCTGTACATTGGCATGATTCTACGAAATGATGAAGAAACCCAAAGCTTAAGATAGTAAAACACGAAGCACGACGACTTTAGGCAAACCCAGAGCAAGACAAGGGTTGACTCCGAGTCAAACCCGAGTCAGATCGGCACCGATCCAAGGCTCATGGCTCATCACCTATTCATGATGTTTGGATTGGGATTGGTTTTGAAGCTGTTTTATTTTGTTTTCCAAATTACTCTGTTATACAAACCATTTTGAATACTTAAACTATTTTAATATATTTTTAATCTACTTAACCCAATTTAAATTATTTTAAACTAATTTATCTATTTTAAATCCATTTTAAGATTTTAAGTATTTTGAACTATTTTAATTATTTAAACTACTTTTAAACTACTTAAAACTATTTTTCCAAAATTTCAAGCTGGTCAATAAGGTGAAATGTTTATATTTAAATCTTGAATTTAAATACGAATTGGGTTAAATGAAGATGCAACCTAAATTGAAATTTGAAATGATTTTGAAATCGAAAGGAGATATTGAGACGAAAATTGATTTTTGAAACGAAATCCTACATTTGAATAGATACGATGATATTTGAAATGGATTTGATTTTGAAGCGAATATGATATTTTGATATCAATTATGAATCGATTTGAAATGTAAAAGAGCCAACGGTGTAATAATACGTAGTTATTAAAGAGGCCGGGATCGGATATGGACTACTCTCTGTCGATACCGAAAACCACTTTAATAACTATTATACGCGGAGTGTTGATCCAGAATGAAGTGGATGGTTTGGTGAATGCGTTGACTGGAGAAAGAGAACGATATTGGATGACCCCTGACATGACTAAAATAGGAGCCGCGTCGGGCCATTGAGGTTCGCCATCTCTAGCGGACACACTTTTTCGATACCATATCTATTACATTTGTGATTCGATTTGGGTGCACCCCTTGATTTGGGAGTGTTGTTTGGCGGTGTTGGGGTAGCTGCTGGCTATGCTCAACATCAGTCCGGATCACGCAACTACTAGTATCCTAGTTGGTATCGCCTCATGTACCTTGTCATACTGATTATCCTATTCGCGACCACTACCTTTTGTTTTGTGTTATACCTATGGGGTACCCTCTGATAACCACCAGATTACGGTGGGGCTTACGGTGTTGTATAGACTATGGCATTATAAAAATATGTTAAGGGGGATTATGGTAACGCCTTAACGCTATTTTGATACTTTATATTACTTTATAGTAGATAGTTTAACGGATCCTTAAGAGATGGAAAATCCCGTAACATCTCTTGAGTTATTGCACGCACGTTGACATTGGATATGAGATGCCAAACCCCGTAAACATCTCTGACGCCGTTACACTCGTATTTATTTACGATTTATTTAATTTTCATAAGGATATTTTAGTCCTGACTCGAGTGTTTTGTCTTTTCATTACGCTCGGGTCAGTCCTGAGTTTTTCAGATTTTTGAAGATCTATTCTGGAGGATGAAGACCAAGATTGGGTATACTATTACTATTATTACCCTTGCATCATGCTATCTGCTGCATTATTTTAATTGTTCTGTTGTATATGTATAACTCTGATAAATGTTGTATAAATAATTGTCAAAGTATAGTAAACAGCTTCATGAACTGTTTATTTGACTATTATATTTTATCGTTCCGCTGCGAGATTCTGTGTTGTTTCTTTTCCTTTATTTCTCTTTCTTTTCTTTTCTTATTTACCCCAATAACCATCTGCCCTTTTGAATGGTTTGGAATCGGCATGTGTATTTGATCGTCGGTTTAAACTGTCCAAAAAGGCGGGTCGTTACAGTTGGTATCAGAGCTTTGGTTTAGCGATAACCTTAGCTTTGTGGGGTCTGACTCTTTATAAATAGGGTAGTAATACCCTATGATGAGTCGCTGAGTGTATATATATGAGAGAGCGTATTTGTTAGTGATATAAAATGTTTTATATTGTGTCGGTTTATTTGTTGAGTGGCTTATGGATTCTGGTCAATACGAGTAATTAACGTCATTGATAGGGATCTCTAAACACTTAAACAGAACAATTCGACATAGTATTGTTTTGAAATTGGGTAAATGAAATATTTTACTCTAATTATATTTTATATATAAAGAAAAGTTTTCAGAAATTATTGTGACTTATCTTGCTTACCTGGTTGTTAGGAACGAAAATATTGGTTATTATCATTAATTTGATATTGTAATTTAATAAATAAGGTGAATTACAAAATGAACAATGATAAAACACTTGTGGAATGTTTTAAGAAAGAAAATCCTATAAGAATGTTTTATAAAGGTGACTTATAAATTAAAATAGATTTAAATTGGAAAATATTGAATTTAAGACCCGGAGATCTTGAAAAATGGTTCTCAAAGCTTTGAAGAAAATATATTATGATATTAGTTGGAAAATATTTATCGAAAATATTTTAAAAGGAGTTTTAAGAAGGAATGAATTCAGTACTCCTCTCTTCTGTCGTTGGAAAATAATTTTGCTGATGACTGCGCAGCATCATCGACGTTCATTTTCGAGTCACAGAGTGGGGAAGACTTCAGAGAAGCTTTGCTTTTCTTCGAAATTATTTTGGGTAAATGGGTTTTGGTTTAAATTCCAAAGGTATGATTTGATATATTAAAGATATAAGTGTATATATTTATTTCAAACGATTTGAAAAGAACCGGGCATTTAAAATTCTAAGTTATGTTAATTAGAAATTTTCAAATTATTTGAATGAAATGTGAATAACCAAAAATTTATAAAATAAGAGGATTAAGATATCTAAACTATTGTTTGGGAAAACTTTAAAGTTGAAAGGTAAAGAGGATTTAAAGAAATCAAATTTGTGAACTTTCTAATTAAGTAAAATGAAATTCTATAAGTTTGTATAATACCAAAATTGCATTCTAATAACATGTAATATGACTTACCAAATATTAAGAAGTTGAAATGATGTTTTCGATATGTAATGAGATATTGCATAAATAAACAGAACCTGAAAGTAATTGAAATATACAAGTAAGGAAAACTCAAAAGGAATTAAAATGTATAGGAATGAAAAATTTGGTTGCGATAAAATGTTATATACTTAAATATAGCATGAAATGATGAATGGATAAATGGAACAAGTAAGTGAACTTAAGAAAGAAGATAAATAAATCGTATTATATCTTTGTAAATTGGTTATAGAAAATAAATTACAAAGGGATTGAAAATTTTTGAATTTGTAACCTTTAAGATAACTGTAAACTAAGAAAAGTCATTTATGAGAGGTTAGACTTTTATAGGATGAATAATAAACTAAAGTGCCGGTTAATAAAATGTTCCACAAATGAATTCGTTCTTAACTGAAATTATGAAAATGCAATAAATGTAAACAAAGGAATTTCTTATAGCTAAGAATCAATTGGGAAAAGAAATTGAGTTTAAATTAAATTATATAGAATGTTTAAAATGAACTTGAGTAAACAAATTCTTTGATATGATGTTTAAGAAAAGATAATGTTAAAGAATATGCTATGTAAAGAAATGAATATACTAACTGAATAAGGGATTGCGAGTAATTAAGTGGAAAAAAAATATAGAAGTCAATAAAATAATTTAGTATAGATAGATTGGATAGAAATCCATTGGAAGGTAATACGTGAGATTGTACGTATATTATTTTATTCGCATAACGATTTGATCCAAATTCGAGCACAAAATTTCGAGATGATTTATGTCGATCCAAGTTAGGATTTTTCACTCGATTTTCGACGGCGAACCCTAGATATGGATTTTAATTTGAGTCTGGAATTCTCTATCATAGTATATGGCTATGCAAGGAGAGTAACAGTTTCCAGTCAAGGAACCAAATCTGAGTCCGCACTAGAGAGTCGGGTGAACGATACTAGTTGAAAGTGAAATTGTGTGATCGAATAAGCGATTAGATTGATATTGCTCACGGATGATATGTGTACAGCTTACGAACTTAATTAAAGTTAATATTGGAAATTTAAGATTCCAAATATAAATTCTTTTAAAATTATATAACAGGATATATATAAAAGAGATAAACCAAATTGAATGTAAAATTAATAAATTGGTTATGTTGGGTATGATTTGGTTGTTATATGATTGTTAGTTGATTGTATATAATTCATTAAGTGTAAATAGAAAGCTATAAATCATTGAAATCAAATTGGAAGTTAAATGAATTTAAATAGAATTTAATTTGATTCAAATTGGAAGTAAACTAATGTAAATACAAATTAGTGAATGTCAATTAATTGAATTGAGAATGAATGTTAGTAAAATCCAACGTTAATGAATCAACTGTGATTAAAATTGAAACCCAAGTCAATAAATATTAATGAGAAGTGAATTTATATTGATTGGTTATGCATTTGTTGGATGATAGTTGGATGATAATTGATTTGGTGGATGCAATGTTGTTTTGTTGCAATTGCTATGTTGGCATATGTAGTTGTTATGTTGCTATATGATGTATATTGATATTATTTTCATATATGCATGTTTCTCATGGTTTGTTGAGTGTTTAGTAGGTGCGGATTGCGCTTGCTTCGCATTTGGAGCTCGCTTTCGCGCTATATTAGCCGTATATGCTCGCTAATAATATATAAGGTACATATCTCGGATTACATACCGTACTTTTACACTTTTTTCCCTACGGGTTGCCTCATCACTTGATGAGATGTATATTTGTGATATATATACTGTCATTTTTTTTTCCGATCGAGCCGCGCAAAGGAGACTCTGCCGAAATTTTCCGTAAATCCGGGTGTTAGAAAAAATTTCAAGTTTTAAAATTTTATAACTTGTTTTGATAACTAACTTTTAAAGTTAGAAAGCCATTCGGAGTAACTTAGTGAAAGCGTAGTTATGACTTTATAAGTGGAATTTCATTGTTTTATAAGTTGGTAACTTTGAATAAAATATATCTAATGATGAATTCTATACTTAGTTCCTTTTCCCTTCTTTTTCCTTTTCGGGGACGAAAAGTTTTGAGTGGGGGAGAGTGTAACGACCCGTAAATTTTCGATAATTAAAATAGCTAATTTAATAAGAGTTTGTGATTTAGTGTTAGAAAAAATTTGTAAGTCGTTTGGAATAATAATAAATGTTCAATCCATTGGGTATAATAGAGTAATTGATTGATAAGTAAAATCTATTTAAATCAAATATTGAATATTGAACAGGTAAATTGTTTAAATTAAATATTTAAAACTTATTGAATAATTGAATAACTGTAAAATGAAAATAGAGTTCTAAATTGTGAATTGGTTTTAAAAGTTGATTCTTATAAGTTCAATTTCAATATTTCAAAAGATAATGAATTATTGGATAATCGAAATTGTTTGAATTTAATATTTGAAATTTATTGAATAATTGAATAACGGGAATTGAATAACTGTTTTAATAAAAATGGTTGTTCTATAATTTGAATTTGTTAAATTTTATAAGTTCGTTTTGATATTTCAAAAGATAGTGATTTAAGAATAATCAAATTTAATTAAATCTAATATTACAAATGTTTGAATAATTAAATTCCGAATTTGATATGATTAATTTGATATTGAAATTTAATATATTAAAATAGAGTGAATAATTGAAATTTTATTTAATATGATTCAAATTGGTTTCCAAAGTAAATGTAAGTTATATCGGGATTATAATAGAGTTCATAAGATTTTAAAAAAAAGGGGAATTTATTGGATAATTGAATAACGGGTTTAATATGATTAAAAATGATTTGTAAAATTTTATTTTATCATATTAAAGTTAGACTGATGTTGTAGAACTTGTAAAATCGAATTAAAAGTAAATTTGTGAAAATTGGATATTTTAATATTTAATTATCGACTGAAAAATAGCCAATTTTTGAACAGTCTCAGAATTGGACGAACTAGTTCCATTGGATCCGTAATAGTTTGTTATTATCGGATTCCAATTTTCGTAGCAATCGGAGTTTTCGTTTGACCGTGGCAGCTCGAAACGCATCGAAATTGTTTTAATATTAATTTAACGAGTTAAAATAGCCATTTTTCAAACAGTCTCGGATTTTGACGAAACTAGTTTCATAAGATCCGTAACGTGATATTATTGTAAGATTTCAAATTTCGTGTCAATCGGATTTACCGTTTGCCCAGGGCAAGCCAAAACGCCTAGAAATATCGTTAATCGGTTTAATTTAAAATTGATCGTTTACAGCTGTAACTCGCACAGATGATCGAATTAGCTTCCAAAACCTATTCCATTGTGTCCGAAACACGGGGTAAACGTTAGAAACGCCGGTCTCCGTGCGTAAATCGGAGTCCGGAAAACCCGGGATAAATAGTGTTCGTCGTTTTTCTATAAAAGCACTTCATTATTTTCTTTTTTCCAAAATAAACCAAAACCCTGATTTCTATTCGTAGCCGCCACTTAATGAACCCACGGCCAGAAACGCACCCAATTCATCCCCTTCGATCTCCCAATCCGTCGACATTCACGCGAAATCATTAACTACAATAACGTAGAACACGACGAGAGCTAGCTATCCAACGGTCAAGATCGCGAATGGTGTTACGAATCGACGAAAATCCTCACTTGAACGGCCGAGGTTGTGCACGCTTTTCGAGAGAGAAGGGGGGCCGAGTTCACCATGGTTGCGGCCAAAGGTAGAGGGGGAGATGAGCTTCCATTTGGCGCTAGCTGAGCAACTTCTCGTCGAGCGTGGTGGTGGCAATTTCAAACCCAAGCTTACTAGCTATGGGTTCTTGGGCACGGCAATTACTGGGCACGAACGCGTGAAGTTGGAAGAAGCTTGGGGCGGCCTGGATCTAGGGAAGGAAATGGATGGTTGTGATAGGGTTAGAATTGAAACTAAAATGTAAATTTTATTTATATTAATTCGTGTAACCTTTAAAATATCATATCTTGTTCGTACGAGGTCGGAATCGGATGAAACAAGTTGCGTTGCGTTCGTATTGTCGAATACTACGCTATGGAGCTAGATTGGAATCGTTTGGAGCTAGTGAAAATTTTAGGTAAAATTAAACGCTCGTTTAATTTTATTCGAAACAAAACGCTGGAACTACATTGAAATCAAGGTGAGTGTTTTATAAGGCTCACAACGTACTAAATATCTTTATGCTAGTTAAATTTGACATTATGAAGTGTTGTGATTTTATTTTTCGTTGTTTGATAAAAATTTAATTGTCATATATCTTGTCATTTGAATTAACCGTTGAAAAATTAAATTGACAGCTAAATTGAAATTAAAATTGAATTGCGATTAAATTACCTGACATTGATAACTATGAAACTGCCATGAATTGTATTGTCTATTGGATGATGTATTTTGATGGATGTTATTGGTTGATATTTAAATGTTTGGATGTGTAACGACCCGACTTTCTACTCCCAGAAAATCGCATCATCAATTAAGAAAGAAAGGGATAGAAGAAGAAAAGAAAGAAGAGAAAGAAGAACACAACATCAGAATCTCAACAGCGGAACGAATAAATTATATTAATAACATAAAATATTACATAGTTTACAACCACTATCAGAGTACACAGATATACAACATATTCTAGACAGTTATAAACACCTGTCTAGTATTTACAACATAATACAACTCAGAGACAATCACAGATCACACAGCGGGATACTATATATCTAACGCAGAAGCCTCCTGCTCCATTACTCCTCCAATATTCATCAAAGCTAACCTGAATCCCTTGGCTACTCGTAAAAATTTGAGTACCCAAGAGTTTAAGAAAAACAAAAGATAAACTCCGGGTCAGACATGGGTCTGGTGTGAGTAACAGGTTAAAGTTGCTTAATTTTTTAAAACCTTTGAAAGAAAAAGTATCACGTAAGACTTCCACACATAAACATGGAAAAGTTTTTACCTTACGCTAACCAAAACATTTGATAGGAAATCCAGTGATATTATAATAGTGTCTAGGGTTTTCAAGTAAATAAGAAATAGCCGAAATTGTTACATTATTAAATTCCAGCTACTAGCCACAAAAGAGGGTAATACAATCAAAACCGTTGGCACTTATTGGATTTTGGATTCCATACAATGGCAGGGCTACTGGGGTACCGCCCGTCATAGTACGTGGCCTAGATCACTGTACCGAGGAGTACTCCCACTCGCCTGCAACACAAAGTCGGTCCCATTCCTTACTGAACAGTTCCGAACAAGACAACCTCGCAGTTGGTGTACATCCAACTGCCCACTCAGCCGAAATAAAAAGGGACCTCTAGACAGGGATCAATCTTGCTCTCCAGTGGGTGCGACCCACGAAGCCTTGCTGCACCTCCCATGTTTTAGCCATTCCCGGTTGATGAGGCTTGAGGCTACGATTACCTTTAGAGGACACATCTCTTAGAATGATCATCGTCCACCTGACGATGTTCTGAAAGCATTCAATCCATACAAGTTCGTTCCGGGTTCGAACGAAACCGAAGGCATTATCTCGTTACACTCGTTTTGGAATCACCCTCAGAGTTAACAACGATAACCCTTGCACTCTAAATCACCATCTCAAATCTATAAGCACTATTCCGTCAAACTCATTACGGAATCACCCACGGAGTTATATTGACGTATGGCCCTTACACCTCGAGTCTTCACTTGCTCCACTTAGATTTACGACCTATCGTTAATTTGGATCGATGCGGTTTTCGGATATCCAAATATGGAAACCCGATCCCGGTCTCATCGAAATCCAAAGCGTGTCTTTTAAGGCCAAGTTGTTTTAAAAGTTTAAAACAATTCAATTATCTATATACTCAAATAGATAAATCATAGATCCACAACAGATAATCACATTATCATCATATCAGATAAACCATATTATCACTATCCAAAAAGATAATCTATATCAACATCACAATGCAACCAAGGCATCCAAATCATTCAACATAATCTATCTCATATCTGAGATTCAAATCATCCAAAGCAAACAACACTATCCAACCATATAAGCAATGATTAACCATGCCAAATATAATTAATTTAAAATGAATCAAATTAATTATATCATTCCATTAATCTAAAGTAAATTAAATTAATTACTTAACCAATATCAACTTGCTCATATCACTATTGATAATTTATCAATCAATTAATTAATCATCAATCAATTATTTATTTTAATTAATCATCCCTGATTAATTAACCCTTAATTACATTCAAGTAATTATACACTAATTAATTTCTCAAATTAATTATATTAACCAAATACAGTAATTAACCCTTAATTACTTCATTAATTAATTAACTATAATTAATAACATTAATTCTTAATTAATTACATTAATTAATTACCTTTAATCACTTATTATTGATTAATTAATCTTAGTTAATCTGTAACAACCCTGTATTTTCTGATTATTGTAATTGTATGTTTTAATCATTTTAATTTAAATTCCTAATTTAAAAACTTTATTTTATTTGTTAAAATGAATATATTTTTTTATTTGAAATATAAATGTTGATTTTGATGTGGATTAGAATTTCAAACATGCATAAATTGAATATTTCCAGAAAATGTGAATTTTGGTCAATCTGGTCAAACTTTGACTTTTAAATTTAAATTTTAAATATTTGAAAATTTGAATTTTATCTTTTATTATGAAAATAAATAAAATTTCAAGAACACTGCTTTTTGTTTCGTTGAAATCCGAATAATATTGCGAAAGTTATGCTTTTTACAAATTTGGGTGTAAATTGTTTTATTTAACAATATTGTTTATTTTAAATTATATAAATAATATTTTTGATTGCCATATCTTATTCTAATTTGTATTATATGTTATGTTACATATATTTTACCTTTTAAATATTTTTAAAGTGATGTTTGAATTTTTCCAAAGCTTATTGAATTTTTTTCTATTTTTAAAGCCTAGTTTCCATTTTTTTTGTTATTTTCTTTATTTAAATTATATTTAATTAAAATTAATTTATTCATTTTTATGTATGCATTTTATTTTTATATTTTTATCTTTATTTATAAATATGTTTCATGTACATACAATTTTTTCAAAGTTCATTTCATTTATTTTTAAATTTTCAAGCCTAGTTTACATTTTCTTTGCTATTTTCTTAATTTAATTATATTTAATTAATATTTATTTATTTATTTTTGTTTATTTACTATATTTTCATGTTTTATCTGTATTTATACATATTTTACATGTATTTAAAATTTTAAAAGAAATTAGAAATACAAAGAGACAAGGCTCTTCATTTCTTGTGACTTTTCAATAGCCAGCCTCTTCATCTCTTTGGCTTTTCATTTTCTCCTTGATAGCCGTACATTTCCCATTGCCTTTCACGTGAAAATACTTCTCATCCTCTTCAAATCACGGCCATTTCTCATTTGAGAAAAAAAAATTCAAAGTTAATGGCTTCTCTTTATATTTTTCTACCTTTCTTTCTTGAATTTGCCTTGTTTTCTACTTAAATTTGCCTTGACTTCACATATGATTCTCGGCCTATCACCTCCACCATCAGCTCCACCATCTCCTCCACCATCTACAGCAGCAAACATCTCCTCCTCCTCTGACCATGACAAGCCATGCCATCCAATTGAAGCCATCTCCACCAAACATTGCTTAAAACTCCAAATATTGCCTAGCCGAGCCTTGTATTCCCATTTCCTTCATGTTTAGCCTTGGCCACCACCTCTAACACCACCACCACTTGCTGCCATGACCTATAGCCATCATCATCACCTCTGACCTGACCTGAAGATGCACCAGACCGAGCCCATAGGACCA
This sequence comes from Allium cepa, assembly GCA_030765085.1. Lineage (NCBI taxonomy): Eukaryota > Viridiplantae > Streptophyta > Magnoliopsida > Asparagales > Amaryllidaceae > Allium > Allium cepa. The sequence continues at coordinate 201,736,334 of CM060931.1, read as the reverse complement.
TAGGTCGAGCCTATGTACACCAAAACCTTCCATTCCTTGACCCAAACCCCTTGCCTTCTTTACCTTCCACTTGTTTTGCCTTTACCTTCCACTTTCATGCCCTAAGCCTTGTCTCTAGGCCATGTCCGAGCCATGTTGACATCTAGGCTAAGCCTAGTGTGGTGATATCAAGCCCATTTGATCATGTGACAAGCTTATGTTGTCGTGTGCAGGTCTTTTGCTTCTAAGGTTTGGTCATCTCTCTTGTTTTGCAACTGTTTTGCAAACTAAAGTTGTTAATTATATTTGTATGTCGATATCTATATTTGTGCTTATGTATGTTATATTTTGTGTTGTATACAAGGGTCTCCATCTATTCAAATCAAATCGTGCTTGTCGTGCCTTTGGAATCGCTCTTGTGTGTGTTGTTTGTCTCTAGCTTTGGTAAAGGTGAGTCTTTCTCACTCTGACATTTATACTTATGAAATAGTGAATTGATGACAAGTGTTTAGTAATATAAAATGTTATGCAAGTTAATGATGATCATATGATATGCTATGCCATGTTATTACCATGTTAAAACTGTTAATTATCACCCGACATGTGATATATGACATTATATTGTGACACTGGCATTGTTTATATTGTTTATGCATATATTCACACTGCAAGTTCCATGTTAGAATAGAATCACTATGGGTTGAAATGATACATACCCAAACAGACTTTAGATTAGGGAAAAATCGTTATGGGCTGAAATGATAGGCCTGAGCGATTTTTATTGTATTTTATTTGACTTGGGATTGCGGGTTTGAAATGATAGAACCCGGGTTTTCTTTGTAAACTGCGGATTGAAATGATATATATCCGTATCACTTGACCTAGGTTAGAAAATTATATACAGACCCCGTGGTATATTTTTAAATGATATTTATTAAAATATGTATTTTTAAAAGTATGAAATTTTGATTTAAAAATATATATTTTATGGTTTTAAGAAAATTAAATGTTAAGTCTTAAAATTGTGAATTTGAGTACATAAATGTGAAATAATTAAGATTTTAGACTTTAAATTTTATTTTAAAATGTAAATAAATAATGGAAATTAAATTTAAAGTTTTAAAATTATATTTGAAGTAAAATTTTAAGTTTTATTTAATTTATATGTTAATAAACAGTGAATTTTGACTTAATAAATGAATGGAGTTTTTAAATTGAATATTTGATCTAAAAATTTTGTTGTGTTAAATCATATGTTAAAATGATTTTAAATGTGAAATTTTGAAGTCTAGAAATATGATTTTTGAGTTATAATAAAATTTGGAGTTTTATTATTTTTTTGAAAAGCAAAAATGAAATCTGGAATTCATAGCATTTTCAAAATGTTGTAGTCTTTTGACAGCATTTTTAAATGCTATTGTTTTGAATCTAACAATGTTTGAAATAACTAAATATCTATTACGACATTTTATAAATGCCGTTATTCTTGAACTAAACCATTTTTGGAAGCTATAAGCTACGATAGCACTTTATAAATGCTGTCGTTGCTATAATTTGACAATGTTTGAAATGTTATAGTTTTAACACTGTTTGAGTTATATTTTAAAGTGTTAAATGATTTAAATTTTGGAAATTGATTAATTGTGAAATTTAAGAAGTTTTGAATATATTTTAATATTTAAATTTGAATTTTTAAGGAATTTGAATTTGAATTTGAATTTAAGTAAGGTTTACTTGGTTATGTGTTAAATGGAATGAAATGTAATGAGATAAATGAATTTTGAATGGAATTTTTAATGTATTTTGTAATGATACTTGAAATAACAAATGAATGACTTATTTGATTTAAAAATGATATTTAAATTTGAGTATTTGAATTTAAATTCAAATAATGATTTGATAATAAGGTTTGGAAATGATTTGATCTTTATTTTGATAAAGAATATGAATTAGAATGATATGTACTTTTGATAAATGAATATTTGAAGTTTATATTGGTATGAAAGGATGTTTAGTTTAATTGTAAATTGAGTTTATTTAAATAGTATTGGATTTATGAAATGAATATTTCAAAACTAAGTAATAATGAAACTAGATTTGAGATATATGAAATTATAAAATTTAGTTTTGAAATGCGGGATATTAAAGCTTTGAAATTTATTAAAAATTGAATAGTTTAATTTGTGGATCAAATCTATATTTGAAAATGATATGATTTGAAATGGTTATTGGGAAATTTAATTGAAACTGATGGTTTGAATTGAATTAAGTTGGAAATTGAAAATTTGGGATTAATTGAATGAATTGTAAAATGTAAAGAATTAAATGAATATCCGATGATTTCAAATGTATGATTTTGAAATGTCATGATTTTCACAGTGTAATTGTTTCAAGTATTTTTGGTTTCGAAAGAGTTATACTTTGAAAGTATTATGATTTTGAAATGAATATGTGTTTGAAATGTTTTTGGTTTTGAAGTATAAACTATTTTGATTGAATAAATAGTTTTGAAATAAAAATGGTTTTGGTTTCGAAGTATAAACTATTTTGAAAGAAATATAGTTTGAAATGAAATGATTTGATCTTTCTAAAGTATAAACTATTTTGAAGTGACCACGGCGTTATAATAACGTTTGGTTGTTAAAGAGACCGGGATCGGAAGTTGTCATACTCTCTGCCAACTCCGAAAACCACTTTAAAAACCGTGTACGCGGTGGAGATTCCAGAATGAAGTAGGATGGTGGCGACGTTCTTGAGGTATATTACGTGGACCCAACTCCCGTGAGTTGGCATAAGGTGGCTAAAACAGGAGCGATCTCGGGCCAAGTGAGGTCATTCCTCCTATCGGACACATTCCTTCGATACTATACTCTTACTGGTGATTGATTAGATGGCCATCCTCCGATTTTGATATGGGAGTGTGTTCCGAGGTGGGCGTATGTGGCTGCTGCGTTACCACCAGCCCGTGTGCGTAATTGGTATATCTACCCTGGCATTGCCTTGTGTGCCGTGTCACCTACCATACCGAGCCTTTACTACGAGTTTGTTTTTCTCCCGTAGCCCGTGTGGTATCCTATGACAGTCACCCGGAGTGGAGATGGCATGATATTGGATGGACTACTGGGACTATTATTTGTGAAGGGTGATATGGGTAGCCCGGAACGCTATTTAAAAGTATGTTTATTTTACTGTAGACACTATTATAATAGCGCAATATTACTACATAGTAAATAGTTTAACGGATCCTTAAAGGATGGGCGATCCCAAGCATCCTTTAAGTTACTGATGCATTTTTGTTACTGTTCACTTGAGTTGATTTACAGTTCATAAGTATTTATGTCCTGACTCGAGTGTTTTGTGTTTTGCTTTACGCTCGAGTCAGATTGAGTGAGTTAGCATTCAAGATTCACCTTTGGAGCTGGAGCTTTCCTTGAAGATCTAGCCATCTATTTTGCTTTTTGTATCCAGTGATTTCAGTGATGTATTCTGATTTATACCTGATGTATCTTGTTTAACTCTGATGTATCTTATTTTTATATAGTAGCTTCATGAACTACTATCTCTTTTATTTCCGCTGCATTATTATTTACTCTGTGTCTGTGATCTGTGACTATGTATTTACTGTATATTCTGAGATTTGCCAAATTTTATCTACAACGCGGTATTTTGAGCAATTCAAGTCCGACATGTGCGGATGCGAATGGTTGAAAATATCGGATCGTTACAGTTGGTGGATATTAAAGCTTTGAAATTTATTAAAAATTGAATAGTTTAATTTGTGGATCAAATCTATATTTGAAAATGATATGATTTGAAATGGTTATTGGGAAATTTAATTGAAACTGATGGTTTGAATTGAATTAAGTTGGAAATTGAAAATTTGGGATTAATTGAATGAATTGTAAAATGTAAAGAATTAAATGAATATCCGATGATTTCAAATGTATGATTTTGAAATGTTATGATTTTCACAGTGTAATTGTTTCAAGTATTTTTGGTTTCGAAAGAGTTATACTTTGAAAGTATTATGATTTTGAAATGAATATGTGTTTGAAATGTTTTTGGTTTTGAAGTATAAACTATTTTGATTGAATAAATAGTTTTAAAATAAAAATGGTTTTGGTTTCGAAGTATAAACTATTTTGAAAGAAATATAGTTTGAAATGAAATGATTTGATCTTTTTAAAGTATAAACTATTTTGAAGTGACCACGGCGTTATAATAACGTTTGGTTGTTAAAGAGGCCGGGATCGGAAGTTGTCATACTCTCTGCCAACTCCGAAAACCACTTTAACAACCGTGTACGCGGTGGAGATTCCAGAATGAAGTAGGATGGTGGCGACGTTCTTGAGGTATATTACGTGGACCCAACTCCCGTGAGTTGGCATAAGGTGGCTAAAACAGGAGCGATCTCGGGCCAAGTGAGGTCATTCCTCCTATCGGACACATTCCTTCGATACTATACTCTTACTGGTGATTGATTAGATGGCCATCCTCCGATTTTGATATGGGAGTGTGTTCCGAGGTGGACGTATGTGGCTGCTGCGTTACCACCAGCCCGTGTGCGTAATTGGTATATCTACCCTGGCATTGCCTTGTGTGCCGTGTCACCTACCATACCGAGCCTTTACTACGAGTTTGTTTTTCTCCCGTAGCCCGTGTGGTATCCTCTGACAGTCACCCGGAGTGGAGATGGCATGATATTGGATGGACTACTGGGACTATTATTTGTGAAGGGTGATATGGGTAGCCCGGAACGCTATTTAAAAGTATGTTTATTTTACTGTAGACACTATTATAATAGCGCAATATTACTACATAGTAAATAGTTTAACGGATCCTTAAAGGATGGGCGATCCCAAGCATCCTTTAAGTTACTGATGCATTTTTGTTACTGTTCACTTGAGTTGATTTACAGTTCATAAGTATTTATGTCCTGACTCGAGTGTTTTGTTTTTTTCTTTACGCTCGAGTCAGATTGAGTGAGTTAGCATTCAAGATTCACCTTTGGAGCTGGAGCTTTCCTTGAAGATCTAGCCATCTATTTTGCTTTTTGTATCCAGTGATTTCAGTGATGTATTCTGATTTATACCTGATGTATCTTGTTACTCTTCTGTTGTATCTTGTTTAACTCTGATGTATCTTATTTTTATATAGTAGCTTCATGAACTACTATCTCTTTTATTTCCGCTGCATTATTATTTACTCTGTGTCTGTGATCTGTGACTGTGTATTTACTGTATATTCTGAGATTTGCCAAATTTTATTTACAACGCGGTATTTTGAGCAATTCAAGTCCGACATGTGCGGATGCGAATGGTTGAAAATATCGGGTCGTTACAGTTGGTATCGGAGCTTTGGTAGCTCTAGGCAAAACTCAGTATATAGGGTAAATGTATTTACAGAATCACTTTCATTCGAGTTTAAATCTCTTCCTTTTTGACTCGATTCCTTTGAATTTTGGAACATTCCATGTGGTTCCAAAATCCATTCGTGTCCCTCACTATTTATTTTCTTTTGTTTCTGGAGTATCCCATAACTCCACTTCAAAAGATCTTCATAATGAGTAGGCGGTCTCGCCAACCTCAAATTTATTTGTAAAGGGGGAAAAACTCCTTTACAACAACATCGATTCACCAGAGATTCTATATCCTCGGTTTAGATGCTAGTATCTCTTATAACTTCGAACTTTATCTCTTGAGGTCGAATGTAGATTTACCCAGAAAATCCACATCGATCTTATTCTTTAAGTCACGGTTGACCCGGTTAAGGTTGCCCGCGATTTATTTCAGCTTATCCACCTCCCTACTCTGTATTTTATCATCCTGTTTTTTTTTTCCAATCTATTCTTCCAAACATTTGAATTGTACTTGTAAATCTATATTTTGTTTTATATATTGTGTTGTTTGAGTTGTTGATGTTGGATTGGGTTTTTGATCGATTCGTCTGATCAACGCTATCGATAAGATTTCCAAAACACTTTGACAGAACAAACTGACACAATATTATTTTAAATTTTTTTGGGAAATGAAATAAATTTTGATATATAAGTAAATTTATGGAACTTAATAAATTGATTTAAATTGATAATTTTAAATGATAATACTTGATTTATCATTTATTGTTCTGCAAATTAATTTATAAATAGTTGTTTATAAATTGATTTGGGAACTGGCATTAATTTAAATCAAGAATTTGAGAATTTAATTTCCGATGGATTTCAAACCTTATGTTTAAAATTTTAAAAGGATATATTATTTAAAGTATTTTCAAGTAGAAATTTGTTTCCAAAGAATTTTAAAGTTTAAAATTAGTGCTCTTCTCTTGGTCGCTGAAAAATAACTTCGGTGATGACTGCAGCATCATCGACATTCATTTTCGAGTTTCGAAGTGAAGAGACAGTTCTGTAGTCTTACTACAGCTTTGTTTTGGGAATTTAATTGATTTGAATTTCTAAAATATGACTTGATTTTAATATATATAGATATATGATTGAAATTTGATTTGACATATTATGTATATATTATTAGTTATCTCTAAATGGTTTGAATGGAATCGGAAATTTAATTCTTAAATTCTATCTTAAAGAATAATTTCAATTATGAAAGAAAAAAATTATTTAAAAAATTTGGATAAATGATTCAAACTTGAGATAATTGAATTTGAAAGTTTTATTTGTATAACACACAATTGCATTTCAATATAACTTACCTTAATTTTTTTTAAAAGTTAACAATGTAATTAGATAATATACAATATAAAAAGGATTCTATAAATAAAATTTGAGTGGTTATAATAAATGTTATACACTTAAATTTTAGTTATAAAAGATTAATAGAGGTAAATAAAGAAAAAAAGAATTTAAGGAATTTTATTTAAATAACTTAATAATCAAATTTGATTTAACATGGAACCTTAAGTCTAACCTAGGAATTTTAACAAAGGTTATTTCCTGAAATGAATATGTTTGTATAATAAACAATGTATCTTTGAATAGATAAATAAAATATATTTGAATGGGACATTTTGTAATAAAGTATACTTAATTTGGAATCATAGTTTAAATTGATGTCCAAATGAAAAAAGGGTGTAAAGAAATTTGATTGTTATACATGCCATGATAAATATTTTATTTATGAAATAGATATGTCTTGTAAAACGAATAATTATGATTTAAATAGTTAAAATGTATTTTCAATATCACTAAATTTGATTATTGAGAATTTGGTTTTCAAATGGAAATTTAAAGTGTAACTTATTGAAGGAATATCCTATTTATGAAATGAGTATTTTAAATAAAGTGTTAGGTTATTTGTTAAATTAAGAAATAGGTAAAATAATGAACTTTTGACTTAATAAATGAAGTATAGTTTAATTTGGATATTCCATTCATAAAAGTTGTTTTAATAAATATAAGTAAATGATATCCAAATGAATATTTCTAAAATTGAACTGATTTGAAATACTAATATGTCTACTGTAACATATTATAAGTGCTGCTGTTTCTAAAATAAAATGTTTTGGAAATTTTATAATTGAATAAATGAACTTAGAAATGTTACAACTTTGAAATGAGTATTATTTGACATTGAATTTAAATGGTTTAAAGGAATATTATTTTAAAGGTGTTATGATTTCAAAGTATTATGATTTCAAAGCATGATGATTTCAAATTTATTATCTTATTTTGTTTTTCAAACTATCTTTTAGTTATCCTTATTTTCCTTATCTTTCTATAGAATGGGGAGGCTATTGCTTATACCAGTCTGTTTAGAAATCTTTCTATAATCTTTAATAATCTTTGGTACTTATCTTTGAATCTAAGCACTGTTTCCATCCACAGACCGTCGGTCAAACGGAAAGAGTGAATTAGATTCTTGAAAAAAAATTCGTGCTTGTGTTCTTGATTCTGGAGGATCTTGAGAAGATCATCTCCACCTTGTTATACTTACCTATAACAACAGTGATCAGGTATAATTTCAATATTCTTGTCATCTTGTCCTAATCCTATTTCATTCTATCTTTTACTGTGCTTTCCCGTACCTCATTCCTTTTCGGGGACGAAAAGTTTTGAGTGGGGGAGAGTGTAACAACCCTGTATTTTCTGATTATTGTAATTGTATGTTTTAATCATTTTAATTTAAATTCCTAACTTAAAAACTTTATTTTATTTGTTAAAATGAATATATTTTTTTATTTGAAATATAAATGTTGATTTTGATGTGGATTAGAATTTCAAACATGCATAAATTGAATATTTTCAGAAAATGTGAATTTTGGTCAATCTGGTCAAACTTTGACTTTTAAATTTAAATTTTAAATATTTTAAAATTTGAATTTTATCTTTTATTATGAAAATAAATAAAATTTCAAGAACACTGCTTTTTGTTTCGTTGAAATCCGAATAATATTGCGAAAGTTATGCTTTTTACAAATTTGGGTGTAAATTGTTTTATTTAACAATATTGTTTATTTTAAATTATATAATTAATATTTTTGATTGCCATATCTTATTCTAATTTGTATTATATGTTATGTTACATATATTTTACCTTTTAAATATTTTTAAAGTGATGTTTGAATTTTTCCAAAGCTTATTGAATTTTTTTCTATTTTTAAAGCCTAGTTTCCATTTTTTTGTTATTTTCTTTATTTAAATTATATTTAATTAAATTTATTTATTCATTTTTATGTATGCATTTTATTTTTATATTTTTATCTTTATTTATAAATATGTTTCATGTACATACAATTTTTTCAAAGTTCATTTCATTTATTTTTAAATTTTCAAGCCTAGTTTACATTTTCTTTGCTATTTTCTTAATTTAATTATATTTAATTAATATTTATTTATTTATTTTTGTTTATTTACTATATTTTCGTGTTTTATCTGTATTTATACATATTTTACATGTATTTAAAATTTTAAAAGAAATTAGAAATACAAAGAGACAAGGCTCTTCATTTCTTGTGACTTTTCAATAGCCAGTCTCTTCATATCCTTGGCTTTTCATTTTCTCCTTGATAGCCGTACATTTCCCATTGCCTTTCACGTGAAAATACTTCTCATCCTCTTCAAATCACGGCCATTTCTCATTTGAGAAAAAAAAATTCAAAGTTAATGGCTTCTCTTTATATTTTTCTACCTTTCTTCCTTGAATTTGCCTTGTTTTCTACTTAAATTTGCCTTGACTTCACATATGATTCTCGGCCTATCACCTCCACCATCAGCTCCACCATCTCCTCCACCATCTACAGCAGTAAACATCTCCTCCTCCTCTGACCATGACAAGCCATGCCATCCAATTGAAGCCATCTCCACCAAACATTGCTTAAAACTCCAAATATTGCCTAGCCGAGCCTTGTATTCCCATTTCCTTCATGTTTTGCCTTGGCCACCACCTCTAACACCACCACCACTTGCTGCCATGACCTATAGCCATCATCATCACCTCTGACCTGACCTGAAGATGCACCAGACCGATCCCATAGGACCATAGGTCGAGCCTATGTACACCAAAACCTTCCATTCCTTGACCCAAACCCCTTGCCTTCTTTACCTTCCACTTGTTTTGCCTTTACCTTCCACTTTCATGCTCTAAGCCTTGTCTCTAGGCCATGTCCGATCCATGTTGACATCTAGGCTAAGCCTAGTGTGGTGATATCAAGCCCATTTGATCATGTGACAAGCTTACGTTGTCGTGTGCAGGTCTTTTGCTTCTAACGTTTGGTCATCTCTCTTGTTTTGCAACTGTTTTGCAAACTAAAGTTGTTAATTATATTTGTATGTCGATATCTATATTTGTGCTTATGTATGTTATATTTTGTGTTGTATACAAGGGTCTCCATCTATTCAAATCAAATCGTGCTTGTCGTGCCTTTGGAATCGCTCTTGTGTGTGTTGTTTGTCTCTAGCTTTGATAAAGGTGAGTCTTTCTCACTCTGACATTTATACTTATGAAATAGTGAATTGATGACAAGTGTTTAGTAATATAAAATGTTATGCAAGTTAATGATGATCATATGATATGCTATGCCATGTTATTACCATGTTAAAACTGTTAATTATCACCCGACATGTGATATATGACATTATATTGTGACACTGGCATTGTTTATATTGTTTATGCATATATTCACACTGCAAGTTCCCTGTTAGAATAGAATCACTATGGGTTGAAATGATACATACCCAAACAGACTTTAGATTAGGGAAAAATCGTTATGGGCTGAAATGATAGGCCTGAGCGATTTTTATTGTATTTTATTTGACTTGGGATTGCGGGTTTGAAATGATAGAACCCGGGTTTTCTTTGTAAACTGGGGATTGAAATGATATATATCTGTATCACTTGACCTAGGTTAGAAAATTATATACAGACCCCGTGGTGTATTTTTAAATGATATTTATTAAAATATGTATTTTTAAAAGTATGAAATTTTGATTTAAAAATATATATTTTATGGTTTTAAGAAAATTAAATATTAAGTCTTAAAATTGTGAATTTGAGTACGTAAATGTGAAATAATTAAGATTTTAGACTTTAAATTTTATTTTAAAATGTAAATAAATAATGGAAATTAAATTTAAAGTTTTAAAATTATATTTGAAGTAAAATTTTAAGTTTTATTTAATTTATATGTTAATAAACAGTGAATTTTGACTTAATAAATGAATGGAGTTTTTAAATTGAATATTTGATCTAAAAATTTTGTTGTGTTAAATCATATGTTAAAATGATTTTAAATGTGAAATTTTTAAGTCTAGAATTATGATTTTTGAGTTATAATAAAATTTGGAGTTTTATTATTTTTTTGAAAAGCAAAAATGAAATCTGGAATTCATAGCATTTTCAAAATGTTGTAGTCTTTTGACAGCATTTTTAAATGCTATTGTTTTGAATCTAACAATGTTTGAAATAACTAAATATCTATTACGACATTTTATAAATGCCGTTATTCTTGAACTAAACCATTTTTGGAAGCTATAAGCTACGATAGCACTTTATAAATGCTGTCGTTGCTATAATTTGACAATGTTTGAAATGTTATAGTTTTAACACTGTTTGAGTTATATTTTAAAGTGTTAAATGATTTAAATTTTGGAAATTGATTAATTGTGAAATTTAAGAAGTTTTGAATATATTTTAATATTTAAATTTGAATTTTTAAGGAATTTGAATTTGAATTTGAATTTAAGTAAGGTTTACTTGGTTATGTGTTAAATGGAATGAAATGTAATGAGATAAATGAATTTTGAATGGAATTTTTAATGTATTTTGTAATGATACTTGAAATAACAAATGAATGACTTATTTGATTTAAAAATGATATTTAAATTTGAGTATTTGAATTTAAATTCAAATAATGATTTGATAATAAGGTTTGGAAATGATTTGATCTTTATTTTGATAAAGAATATGAATTAGAATGATATGTACTTTTGATAAATAAATATTTGAAGTTTATATTGGTATGAAAGGATGTTTAGTTTAATTGTAAATTGAGTTTATTTAAATAGTATTGGATTTATGAAATGAATATTTCAAAACTAAGTAATAATGAAACTAGATTTGAGATATATGAAATTATAAAATTTAGTTTTGAAATGCGGGATATTAAAGCTTTGAAATTTATTAAAAATTGAATAGTTTAATTTGTGGATCAAATCTATATTTGAAAATGATATGATTTGAAATGGTTATTGGGAAATTTAATTGAAACTGATGGTTTGAATTGAATTAAGTTGGAAATTGAAAATTTGGGATTAATTGAATGAATTGTAAAATGTAAAGAATTAAATGAATATCCGATGATTTCAAATGTATGATTTTGAAATGTTATGATTTTCACAGTGTAATTGTTTCAAGTATTTTGGTTTCGAAAGAGTTATACTTTGAAAGTATTATGATTTTGAAATGAATATGTGTTTGAAATGTTTTTGGTTTTGAAGTATAAACTATTTTGATTGAATAAATAGTTTTGAAATAAAAATGGTTTTGGTTTCGAAGTATAAACTATTTTGAAAGAAATATAGTTTGAAATGAAATGATTTGATCTTTTTAAAGTATAAACTATTTTGAAGTGACCACGGCGTTATAATAACGTTTGGTTGTTAAAGAGACCGGGATCGGAAGTTGTCATACTCTCTGCCAACTCCGAAAACCACTTTAACAACCGTGTACGCGGTGGAGATTCCAGAATGAAGTAGGATGGTGGCGACGTTCTTGAGGTATATTACGTGGACCCAACTCCCGTGAGTTGGCATAAGGTGGCTAAAACAGGAGCGATCTCGGGCCAAGTGAGGTCATTCCTCCTATCGGACACATTCCTTCGATACTATACTCTTACTGGTGATTGATTAGATGGCCATCCTCCGATTTTGATATGGGAGTGTGTTCCGAGGTGGGCGTATGTGGCTGCTGTGTTACCACCAGCCCGTGTGCGTAATTGGTATATCTACCCTGGCATTGCCTTGTGTGCCGTGTCACCTACCATACCGAGCCTTTACTACGAGTTTGTTTTTCTCCCGTAGCCCGTGTGGTATCCTCTGACAGTCACCCGGAGTGGAGATGGCATGATATTGGATGGACTACTGGGACTATTATTTGTGAAGGGTGATATGGGTAGCCCGGAACGCTATTTAAAAGTATGTTTATTTTACTGTAGACACTATTATAATAGCGCAATATTACCACATAGTAAATAGTTTAACGGATCCTTAAAGGATGGGCGATCCCAAGCATCCTTTAAGTTACTGATGCATTTTTGTTACTGTTCACTTGAGTTGATTTACAGTTCATAAGTATTTATGTCCTGACTCGAGTGTTTTGTGTTTTGCTTTACGCTCGAGTCAGATTGAGTGAGTTAGCATTCAAGATTCACCTTTGGAGCTGGAGCTTTCCTTGAAGATCTAGCCATCTATTTTGCTTTTTGTATCCAGTGATTTCAGTGATGTATTCTGATTTATACCTGATGTATCTTGTTACTCTTCTGTTGTATCTTGTTTAACTCTGATGTATCTTATTTTTATATAGTAGCTTCATGAACTACTATCTCTTTTATTTCTGCTGCATTATTATTTACTCTGTGTCTGTGATCTGTGACTATGTATTTACTGTATATTCTGAGATTTGCCAAATTTTATTTACAACGCGGTATTTTGAGCAATTCAAGTCCGACATGTGCGGATGCGAATGGTTGAAAATACCGGGTCGTTACATAATCAATCTTAATTAAATCATTAATTATATTAATTAATGATCCCTAATTATATTTAATTAATTACCTTATTTAAATTAATTACATTAAGAAATTAATCATAATTTAAATCATAATTGTTAATCACCCTTGATTAACCCATTCAGTAATTAACTACACTTAATTACTTTACCAAACAAATTAATTACCCCTTAATTAATTATCTCTAATTAATCCCTTGATTAATTCATAAAGTAATTATACTCAAATTACTTCAATCATCAAATCACCTTCAATTAATTACGTACAGTAATTACCCATTAATTACTTCTCTAAGTAATTACTCTACATTTAGTTAAGTAATTATACTTCACAAATCATCAAACGATTAATTTAAATTAATTGAACTAAATTAATTAACTTAAACTAATCAAATTAACTCAATCAAATAAGTAATTAATTCCTTAATTAATTCCATAAGTAATTATACTTAATATCTTACACAATTGATTATTTTTAAATTAATTAATCTAATTAATAATTAAATTTAATCACATTAATTAATTATTAAGTAATCCTTAGTTAATGTCCTTCATTAACTATTAACAACTCATTAATTATTTTTCAAACTTATTTTAATTATTATTGATTACAAATTAATTAATCATTAATTAACCCATTAATTAATCTCTAATTAATTAAATAATTAAGTGTTAATTAAACTTAATTAAATCCATTATTACTTGATTAATTAATTATTAATCATTAATTAGAAACTAATTTCATTTAATTAATTATTCTTAATTACAAGTTAATTATTCAAAGAATAATTAATCCTAAACCCTTAAGATTAAACCTTAATTACTTTTAAGTAATATTTATTTCATTAATTTATTAGATAAACTAATTATTCATTTAATTACCTAATAATTAAATTAAATATAAAAATTAAATTATTATTATTTTTACTTTAATAAGTTTAAATTCAATCTCAAACCTTAATTGTTAAATAAAACTTTTATTATAAAAGAAATTTCACAAAGGTCAAACAAATTTCTTTTAAAATTAAAACCAATTAAATTTTTACATTATCAATCAAATTTTGTTTTAAACACTTAAATTTATAAAACTTAAATTCATTTTAAAAGCAAGATTCAAAATTAGATTTGAATCAAATTTAAACTTTATTTAAACATTACTACCTATTTCAATTTTCAAATTTAAATTCAAATTCTTTAAAAACATTTTAAACAACAAACTCTTTCAAAGTTATTTAAAACATAATTTGAATTCAAATACTTAATCATTTCCAACTTTAAGATTCAATTCAACTTGAATCTATAATTTAAATTAGATTTAAAACTTAACTGAAATCTTGCTTCCATTTTTAAATATAGTTTAAATTAGTTTTAATTTTTTTGAAACAAGACAAGTTTCAAACTTTAACAAACCAGTTCCGAGATAAAAACTAAAATATCTCGAGTAACTCAAGTAACAATTTCCTCTTAAATTTATCTTAAAATCAATTTAAATTTCAAATAAAAACAGGTTTATACAAAAACCTGTACTAACAGGTTTACTCCAAACCCTGAAACAAAGTAAATACCCGAGACCTCATCCCCATTACTTCGAGTTCAACGTTCAGGTACTTCGAGCAAAACATAATACTACCCGTCACAAACACGAGATCCCACCTTCCCAAATCAGCAGACACGCCATTAACCTCATGCACCTCCGCCGCCCTCACTTCCAATCACTTGCGACCCCTTACGCAAGTCGGCGACCGTCCATCAAACCTATTCCGACCCTCCAAAGAACTGCAGAACCCCTAAAACAAATTCGAGCATTCGAGGTCAAATATTTGAACAATGTCGAAACTGGAATCTTGTCTCAAATCCAAACTCCGATCACCTGAGAGACTTCGCCTCCGGCCATCACCTACCCCATACCCCATCTACCTTCAGCTCGAACTAGAGAGAACTCGATCGCCAATTCATGTCACAGTGGTCAATTCACTGAACATTATTGAAAACTAGGGCATTATCAGTTCAATCCCAAATTTCCACTGCCCCAAAACTGTAATCTCTTTAATCAATATTTTTCTCAACAACTTAGTTTCCCAATCTATTCCCAGGATCAATATTAGCCACTTCAATCATCAAAACTGACAGAATTACTCAAGAATATGATTTTCTGCTTAACCCAGAAATGCACAGTCAATGTCAAACTAAAAATTTTAATTTTAGTTTTAAAATTCAAGTCTTTGTTAATATAATTGGTTAATAAACTTGAATTTGGCAAATTTAATTGCCATTTTTATATAATTAGTGTTGTTATACCCTGTTTCCTGAGACAGTACAGTTGTTGTTATTATTATTCTTTAAATTTAATAATACTAAAATTTAAACCTATGATACATATCATATTTTGTGTGAACCATAAACTGTAACAAAGATTTAAACATGAACTCATGGAATTTTATCAGGAATAAAACTTGGAATTCAAGAAACAGGCAGTAACATGTATGCTACATCAAGCATATATATACTCAGCAATCATACCTAGAAACTTTTATCATATGCCTTCATAAAATTATGACTATATCAGTAACTAAATTCAAGCAACAAAATTTACTTAAATTAGTTGAATAAAAATGTTACTCGCCAATTTATAAAGGTAGAGCATCCCTTTTGACAGGTTTTAGATTGCTTCAATTTTTTTTTTTAAACTTTAGTTTGCCTCTAAAATCATCCATCTTATTTTTACTGAAATGCTCTACTCCTTGATGTATGCAGTTCCCAGATCCATTTTAATTTACTGCAAATGCCTCTGCTTCCAAAAAACAATGCAGGTTTGGTTGATGAAGCTCAAAACTTTACAGGCTTGTGAAGTTTTCAAAACAGAGAGAGAGTGACCTCCAGATATGCATGCAGGTTTGGATTTATTTAGAACAGAATGAAGATTGCAGGCTTTGATGTTAAACAAATTTAACTTCAAATTTAAGTTAATTAAAATATAAATCTAAACAAATAAGATTTTCCTTTAATATAAACCATATAATTATTTATTAAATTGTCTTGAAAAGTTAAATGTTAAGTTTAAATCAAATTTCCAATTTACCAAATATAAATTAGAGTTAGAAAATTAATTTATTTACTAAATTCAAAAATCAAAATTTATCAAATATAACATATAAAATTATGTATTATAAACAGAAAACAATTTATTTACTTTTAAAAGATAAAATCTTCTAATTTAAATATTTATTAAAACATGATTATTAAATCAAATTCCAAATTTGTTATTAAAATTTATCAAGTCAAATTAAATTTATAACACAGATTATTAATTTATATTGCCCAAATTTTCGGGATATCACATTCCTTCCCCTTAAAAGAATTTCGTCCCGAAATTTAAAAGCAAAGGTAATTTAATAATCTATTTTAAGATTTTATTTTAAAACACAAGCATATTATCAACATATGCTAACAACCATTGCAACCAATTCAAACAAAACAAATCTAATTATCCAGAAAAATCTGGATACCATTTTCACGAGTTTCCCCGGTATACATATCGGGATACTCGCTCTATAGAATCTAAACAATCAATACTATTAAGCTATAGAGCTCCTATCCAACTATATCTACCAACAAAACAATATGTCAGACCACAGACGAGTCTGAATCAACAATCACATCCTCCTGAACTGCTGGTTCCACAACCAGAGATAAACCATACACGTACTCCTTCAAAGATACGTAAAACACATCGAATTCCAGTTATCCAAACTGACAATTCAACCCTGAAAACCAAACACTATTCTTCACAAAACACAGAAAAGGCCCAAAACATCTCGAAGCTGACTTACCCAGTCTTACTCAATCTTATAGCTCCTCAGACCAAAGAAAACTTACTCCAAACCCAAATCTCCGACTTCGGAATCCAAATTCCTTTATCTCTTATCCACAAAATACTTCTGACGATCCTGGGCTGCCTTCAATTCTCCTGATCAGCTTAACCTTTGCTGATGTCCTTAGAAACATACAGAACCAAAAACAATCCAACAAAGTGATCTCCTCAAGATCAATTCCAATCCAAGAACACCAACTCTACTCCACAAATATCATAAGACTAACTTACTTCTCCTACCCGGAAAAGATAAAACAAAAGCACTTCCAATCTGCTTCCGCTGCACAACTCTGATCTGAAGTAGAAGGAAAACTCGAACACAAACTGGATAACACATCACAGAAATAAGGTTCAACAGATCCATAAAGGAAAACTCAGATGCCCCATCTGATCCAAAGCTACTTTACTAAACCTCCGGTATCACTCCTAGAATCCAGTCGATAAGAAAACTCAACCTCCAGGTACGGACAAACTCTTCATAGCTCAAGAGAACACTCAAACTATCGCAAGTCACTTTTGCGATCAACCAGTCCAATATCCAAAGAAAACTGTTTTCTCTTTACCAATCAGAACAGCATATGCTTAACAAGCCAATCCATCGAAGAAATGGAATCCACACTGCTGCTTCTGAATTTTGCTAACCAGAAAATCTTCTTGCCAGCACACAAAATACTCCGAACTACACTGCTGACACCGACGCCAAAGATTTCCTAATTCAAAACTCTTCGAGAAACACGGACCTCACCAGACAGAAACATCTTCGAGAACATCCATAGTAACTGCATCTCATCACGCAGCTACTACTTCCTGAGGTATCAAAATACCATTATTCTCTTCTGCCCAACCGACAGGTCAAAACTCTACTCATCCAATTTCAAAGATAGACTATGAACCTTAACAGGTTACCTTCAGAGATTTATTAAATCCTTACTCCAAGAAAACTCACTTGAGACGGTATTCGATCTACAGTCTCGATAGAATCACTTCCAACCTCATCACCAAACCTCAACCAAGGTTAGTAATCGTGTTACACACCCTACTACCTTATCTACCTTTATAACCTATATTGGAAAACCCGAACAGGTAACCCAACAATTAGGTAGAAGTAATTATATAATATATATATATAATAAAACTACAAATACGCTCTCTCAAGACAGACACCACTCCAGAGCCTAGGTATTCACTCAACCTATTGCTCTGATACCACCTGTAACGACCCGACTTTCTACTCCCCAAAAATCGCATCATCAATTAAGAAAGAAAGGGATAGAAGAAGAAAAGAAAGAAGAGAAAGAAGAACACAACATCAGAATCTCAATAGCGGAACGAATAAATTATATTAATAACATAAAATATTACATAGTTTACAACCACTATCAGAGTACACAGGTATACAACATATTCTAGACAGTTATAAACACCTGTCTAGTATTTACAACATAATACAACTCAGAGACAATCACAGATCACACAGCGGGATACTATATATCTAACGCAGAAGCCTCCTTCTCCATTACTCCTCCAATATTCGTCAAAGCTAACCTGAATCCCTTGGCTACTCGTAAAAATTTGAGTACCCAAGAGTTTAAGAAAAACAAAAGATAAACTACGAGTCAGACATGGGTCTGGTGTGAGTAACAGGTTAAAGTTGCTTAATTTTTTAAAACCTTTGAAAGAAAAAGTATCACGTAAGACTTCCCACACATAAACATGGAAAAGTTTTTACCTTACGCTAACCAAAACATTTGATAGGAAATCCAGTGATATTATAATAGTGTCTAGGGTTTTCAAGTAAATAAGAAATAGCCGAAATTGTTACATTAATAAATTCCAGCTACTAGCCACAAAAGTGGGTAATACAATCAAAACCGTTGGCACTTATTGGATTTTGAATTCCATACAATGGCAGGGCTACTGGGGTACCGCCCGTCACAGTACGTGGCCTAGATCACCGTACCGAGGAGTACTCCCACTCCCCTGCAACACAAAGCCGGTCCCATTCCTTACTGAACAGTTCCGAACAAGACAACCCCGCAGTTGGTGTACATCCAACTGCCCACTCAGCCGAAATAAAAAGGGACATCTAGACAGGGATCAATCTTGCTCTCCAGTGGGTGCGACCCACGAAGCCTTGCTGCACCTCCTCTGTTTTAGCCATTCCCGGTTGATGAGGCTACGATTACCTTTAGAGGACACACCTCTTAGAATGCTCATCGTCCACCTGATGATGTTCTGAAAGCATTCAATCCATACAAGTTCGTTCCGGGTTCGAACGAAACCGAAGGCATTATCTCGTTACGCTCGTTTTGGAATCACCCTCAGAGTTAACGACGATAACCCTTGCACTCTAAATCACCATCTCAAATCTATAAGCACTATTCCTCAAACTCATTACGGAATCACCCACTGAGTTATACTGACGTATGGCCCTTACACCTCGAGTCTTCACTTGCTCCACTTAGATTTATGACCTATCGTTAATTTGGATCGATGTGATTTTCGGATATCCAAATATGGAAACCCGATCCCGGTCTCATCGAAATCCAAAGTGTGTCTTTTAAGGCCAAGTTGTTTTAAAAGTTTAAAACAATTCAATTATCTATATACTCAAATAGATAAATCATAGATCCAAAACAGATAATCATATTATCATCATATCAGATAAACCATATTATCACTATCCAAAAAGATAATCTATATCAACATCACAATGCAACCAAGGCATCCAAATCATTCAACATAATCTATCTCATATCTGAGATTCAAATCATCCAAAGCAAACAACACTATCCAACCATATAAGCAATGATTAACCATGCCAAATATAATTAATTTAAAATGAATTAAATTAATTATATCATTCCATTAATCTAAAGTAAATTAAATTAATTACTTAACCAATATCAACTTGCTCATATCACTATTGATAATTTATCAATCAATTAATTAATCATCAATCAATTATTTATTTTAATTAATCATCCCTGATTAATTAACCCTTAATTACATTCAAGTAATTATACACTAATTAATTTCTCAAATTAATTATATTAACCAAATACAGTAATTAACCCTTAATTACTTCATTAATTAATTAACTATAATTAATTACATTAATTCTTAATTAATTACATTTAATCACTTATTATTGATTAATTAATCTTAATTAATCAATCTTAATTACGTCATTAATTATATTAATTAATGATCCCTAATTATATTTAATTAATTACCTTATTTAAATTAATTACATTAAGAAATTAATCATAATTTAAATCATAATTGTTAATCACCCTTGATTAACCCATTCAGTAATTAACTACCCTTAATTACTTTACCAAACAAATTAATTACCCCTTAATTAATTATCTCTAATTAATCCCTTGATTAATTCATAAAGTAATTATACTCAAATTACTTCAATCATCAAATCACCTTCAATTAATTACATACAGTAATTACCTATTAATTACTTCTCTAAGTAATTACTCTACATTTAATTAAGTAATTATACTTCACAAATCATCAAACGATTAATTTAAATTAATTGAACTAAATTAATTAACTTAAACTAATCAAATTAACTCAATCAAATAAGTAATTAATTCCTTAATTACTTCCATAAGTAATTATACTTAATATCTTACACAATTGATTATTTTTAAATTAATTAATCTAATTAATAATTAAATTTAATCACATTAATTAATTATTAAATAATCCTTAGTTAATGTCCTACATTAACTATTAACAACTCATTAATTATTTTTCAAACTTATTTTAATTATTATTGATTACAAATTAATTAATCATTAATCAACCCATTAATTAATCCCTAATTAATTAAATTGTTAAGTGTTAATTAAACTTAATTAAATCCATTATTACTTGATTAATTAATTATTAATCATTAATTAGAAACTAATTTCATTTAATTAATTATTCTTAATTACAAGTTAATTATTCAAAGAATAATTAATCCTAAACCCTTAAGATTAAACCTTAATTACTTTTAAGTAATATTTATTTCATTAATTTATTAGATAAACTAATTATTCATTTAATTACCCTAATAATTAAATGAAATATAAACATGAAAAAAAAATTACTTTAATAAGTTTAAATTCAATCTCAAACCTTAATTGTTAAATAAAACTTTTATTATAAAAGAAATTTCACAAAGGTCAAACAAATTTCTTTTAAAATTAAAACCATTTAAATTTTTACATTATCAATCAAATTTTGTTTTAAACACTTAAATTTATAAAACTTAAATTCATTTTAAAACCAAGATTCAAAATTAGATTTGAATCAAATTTAAATTTTATTTAAACATTACTACCTATTTCAATTTTCAAATTTAAATTCAAATTCTTTAAAAACATTTTAAACAATAAACTCTTTCAAAGTTATTTAAAACATAATTTGAATTCAAATACTTAATCATTTCCAACTTTAAGATTCAATTCAATTTGAATCTATAATTTAAATTAGATTTAAAACTTAATTTAAATCTTGCTTCCATTTTTAAATTTAGTTTAAATTAGTTTTAAATTTTTGGAAATAAAACAAGTTTCAAACTTTAACAAACCAGTTCCGAGATAAAAACTAAAATATCTCGAGTAACTCAAGTAACAATTTCCTCTTAAATTTATCTTAAAATCAATTTAAATTTCAAATAAAAACAGGTTTATACAAAAACCTGTACTAACAGGTTTACTCCAAACCCTGAAACAAAGTAAATACCCGAGACCTCATCCCCATTACTTCGAGTTCAACGTTCAGGTACTTCGAGCAAAACATAATACTACCCGTCACAAACACGAGATCCCACCTTCCCAAATCAGCAGACACGCCATTAACCTCGTGCACCTGCACCTCCGCCGCCCTCACTTCCTATCACTCGCGACCCCTTACGCAAGTCGGTGACCGTCCATCAAACCTATTCCGACCCTCCAAAGAACTGCAGAACCCCTAAAACAAATTCGAGCATTCGAGCTCAAAAATTTGAACAATGTCGAAACTGGAATTTTGTCTCAAATCCAAACTCCGATCACCTGAGAGACTTCGCCTCCAGCCATCACCTACCCCATACCCCATCTACCTTCAGCTCGAACTAGAGAGAACTCGATCGCCAATTCATGTCACAGTGGTCAATTCACTGAACATTATTGAAAACTAGGGCATTATCAGTTCAATCCTAAATTTCCACTGCCCCAAAACTGTAATCTCTTTAATCAATATTTTTCTCAACAACTTAGTTTCCCAATCTATTCCCAAGATCAATATTAGCCACTTCAATCATCAAAACTGACAGAATTACTCAAGAATATGATTTTCTGCTTAACCCAGAAATGCACAGTCAATGTTAAACTAAAAATTTTAATTTTAGTTTTAAAATTCAAGTCTTTGTTAATATAATTGGTTAATAAACTTGAATTTGGCAAATTTAATTGCCATTTTTATATAATTAGTGTTGTTATACCATGTTTCCTGAGACAGTACAATTGTTGTTATTATTATTCTTTAAATTTAATAAAACTAAAATTTAAACCTATGATACATATCATATTTTGTGTGAACCATAAACTGTAACAAAGATTTAAACATGAACTCATGGAATTTTATCAGGAATAAAACTTGGAATTCAAGAAACAGGCAGTAACATGTATGCTACAGCAAGCATATATACACTTAGCAATCATACCTAGAAACTTTTATCATATGCTTTCATAAAATTATGACTACATCAGTAACTAAATTCAAGCAACAAAATTTACTTAAATTAGTTGAATAAAAATGTTACTCACCAATTTATAAAGGCAGAGCATCCCTTTTGACAGGTTTTAGATTGCTTCAATTTTTTTTTTAAACTTTAGTTTGCCTCTAAAATCATCCATCTGATTTTTACTGAAATGCTCTACTCCTTGATGTATGCAGTTCTCAGATCCATTTTAATTTACTGCAAATGCCTCTGCTTCCAGAAAACAATGCAGGTTTGGTTGATGAAGCTCAAAACTTTACAGGCTTGTGAAGTTTTCAAAACAGAGAGAGAGTGACCTCCAGATATGCATGCACGTTTGGATTTATTTAGAACAGAATGAAGACTCCAGGCTTTGATGTTAAACAAATTTAACTTCAAATATAAGTTAATTAAAATATAAATCTAAACAAATAAGATTTTCCTTTAATATAAACCATATAATTATTTATTAAATTGTCTTGAAAAGTTAAATGTTAAGTTTAAATCAAATTTCCAATTTACCAAATATAAATTAGAGTTAGAAAATTAATTTATTTACTAAATTCAAAAATCAAAATTTATCAAATGTAACATATAAAATTATGTATTATAAACAGAAAACAATTTATTTACTTTTAAAAGATAAAATCTTCTAATTTATATATTTATTAAAACATGATTATTAAATCAAATTCCAAATTTGTTATTAAAATTTATCAAGTCAAAATAAATTTATAACACAGATTATTAAATTTATATTGCCCAAATTTCCGGGATATCACAGGATGTTTATTTGCTTATATATACTGATATGCATACATATTGTAACGACCCGTAAACTTTCGATAATTAAAATAGTTAATTTAATAAGATTTCGTGAATTAGCGTTAGAAAAAAATTTGTAATTCGTTTGGAATAATAATAACTGAAATGAATTGCAACAATAATTATCCAAGTAATGAAAATGAATGCTACTTAGTGAATGCCTTTGAAATAAATAGTTGAATAGGATAATAAATGTTGAAATTCATGGGGTATAATAGAGTAATTGATTGTTAAGTAAAACCTATTCAAATCAAATATCGAATATTGAACACGTAAATTGTTTAAATTAAATATTTAAAACTTATTGAATAATTGAATAACTGTAAAAATGAAAATATTGTTCTAAATTGTGAATTGGTTTTAAAAGTTGAATCTTATAAGTTCAATTTCAATATTTCAAAAGATAATGAATTATTGGATAAGCGAAATTGTTTAAATTTAATATTTGGAATTTATTGAATAATTTAATAATGGGAATTGAATAACCGTATAATGGAAATAGTTGTTTTATAAATTTTAATTCGTTTCAAAAGTTAAATTTTATAAGTTCGTTTTGAATATTTCAAAAAGATAGTGATTTAGGAATAATCAAATTTGTTTAAAATTTAATATTATAAATGTTTGAATAATTAAATTCTGAATTTGATACGATTGATTTGATATTGAAATTTGATATATGAAAATAGAGTGAATAATTGAAATTTGATTTAATATGATTCAAATTGGTTTCCAAAGTGAACGTAAGTTATATTTGGATTTTAATAGAGTTAATAAGATTTTTAAATTGGAATTTATTGGATAAATTGAATAACGGGTTTAATATGATTAAAAATGATTTGTAAAATTTTATTTTTATCATATTGGAGTTATAGTGATGTTATAGAACTTTTAAAACTGAATTTAAAATTTATTTGTGAAAATTGAATATTTTAATATTTAATTATCGACTGAAAAATAGCCAATTTTTGAACAGTCTCAGAATTGGACGAAACTAGTTCCATTGGATCCGTAATAGTTAGTTATTATCGGATTTCAATTTTCGTAGCAATCCGAGTTAACGTTTGACCGTGGCAGCTCGAAACGCATCGAAATTGTTTTAATATTAATTTAACGAGTTAAAATAGTCATTTTTCAAACAGTCTCGGATTTTGACGAAACCAGTTTCATCGGATCCGTAATGTGATATTATTATAAGGTTTAAAATTTCATGTCAATCGGATTTACCGTTTGTCCAGTGCAAGCTAAAACGCCTAGAAAATCATTTGATCGGTTTAATTTTAAAATTGATCGTTTATTGCTATAACTCGCACAGACGATCGAATTACCTTCCGAAACCTGTTCCATTGTGTCCGGATCGCGGGATAAACCCTAGGAACTCCGGTCACCGCGCGTAAATCGGAGTTTGAAAAAGCCGGATAAATAATATTCATCGTTCCTATAAATAGCCCTCTATTCACAAAAAAAAATAAAAATAAAATAAAAATAGATAGGGTTGCTTCAGCCGCCGCTTCTTGTAATTATCAATGGCCGAATTTGGCCGATCTTCTTCCAATAATCTCTTACAATCCGTGAAGAATTATCAAATGCTTTCAACTAAGAAATTGTAGAGAGTGCGAAGACCTTCAGATCCGTACGGTGGAGTTGGTTATCGTCGACCATAGGCGGAGTTCTGTGCTCGCGTTCATCACGCGTTTGGCACGAAATTCGAGACCCTATAGAGGGCCGAGCTCTGCCGCAACTAGCATGTTGATGGAGTATGTGATGGCGCACGATATGGTGGTTCTGGATCGAGCTATAACGGAGAGGAGGGGGTGCGTTCGAAACCTAAGTGGCGACGTGAGTGGGTTCATTCGCATATCACCTGGAGGGAGTGGGGAAGATGAGGTTCGGCCCTGACGTTGGATGGTGAATCAACGGCCCAGAATCGTTATGGTATAAATATATAATAGACTTGTAAATTTAATTGAAATTTTAATCCTGTGATGTTTAAAACGTTGTATCTTTGTCATACGAGATCGAAAAATTGCAAAACAAGTTGCGTTGGAATCGTATGGACGAGCACTACACTATGGAGCTGTATTGGAATCGTTTGGAGCTCATTAAAATTTTGGGTTAAATCGAACGTCGTTCGATTTGATTTGAAATCATAAAATCAAGATGAGTGTTTTATAACGCTCACATCGTACTAAATATCTTTATGCTAGTTAAATTGACATTATGAAGTGATATGAATTTTATTTGTCGTTGTTTGATATAAATTTAATTGTCATATAGCTTGTTATTCGAATTAACCGTTGAAAAATTAAATTGACAGTTAAATTGAAATTAAAATTGAATTGCGAATAAATTACCTGACATTGATAACTATGAAACTGCCATGAATTGTATTGTTTATTGGATGATGTATTTTGATGGATGCTATTGGTTGATAATTGAATGTTTGGATGTTTATTTGCTTATATAGATCATGTTATGCATACATATGATACTGTGATTTAATTTAAGTAATATATACTCATCCCTGACATCTAATTGAAATAAATAACTACTTGGCCATAGGATAGAAAATTATATACGGACACCGAATTGGCTAAATTAATAATTTTGAAATCGTTGATTTGAAATTTATTTAAATGTTTTGATTTAAAAGTTATAAATAGAAATCGATTTATAGAAATTGAATTCATCGAAAAATTGAGTTTGGAATGTTGAAATAAAATTTGGTTAAAGGAATTTTGTTAAATAATTAAGTTGAGACTTTGAAATTTAAAATTTGGTTATGATTGAAGTTCGAAAATTTATTCGTTTAAGGGATTGAACCTTAAATCGAGCTTTGAATATTATTAAGTAAAAGCGATATAAAATGATATTTGGAATTGAGCTTGAAATTGAATCATGTTTGTAATTGGGATTTAAATTTGAATATGGAAGGATAATTTTGTTAAGTGTTAAAATTGATATTCTGAAAAATCAAGCTAAAAATCGATATATATTGAAATTGAATAAGTTGGAGGTGAATGTAAAATCGAATTAATTTGAAGTCAAAGTTGGCGTTGATTTAAATTAAAAATCGAAATTGAATCGGTAAAATGGAAATTGAAATTGATTTGAATTGGGAAGTTATAATTGAAATGGATTGGTTTTGAAGCTGTTATTTTGTTTTCCAAATTACTCAGGATATAAACCATTTTGAAGACTTAAACTATTTTAATCTATTTTAAGTCTACTTAACCCAATTTAAATTATTTTGAACTAATTTATCTATTTAAATCCATTTTAAGACTTTAAGTATTTTTAACTAGTTTTAATTATTTAAACTACTTTTAAACTACTTAAAACTATTTTCTAAAGTTTCAAGCTGGTGAATAAAGTGGATTGTTTATATTTAAATCTTGAATTTAAATACTAATTGAGTTAAATGAAGTTGCAACCTAAATTGAAATTCGAAATGATTTTGAAATCGAAATGAGATATTGATGCGGAAAATGTTTTTGAAACGAAATCTTATATTTGAAAGATACGACGATATTTGAAATGGATTTGATTTTTGAAGCGAACATGATATTTTGATATCAATTATGAATCGATTTGAATGTAAAAGAGCCAACGGTGTAATAATACGTAGTTATTAAAGAGACCTGGATCGGATATGGACATACTCTCTGTCGATACCGAAAACCACTTTAATAACTATTATACGCGGAGTGTTGATCCAGAATGAAGTGGATGGTTTGGTGAACGCGTTGACTGAAGAAAGAGAACGATATTGGATGACCCCTGACATGATTAAAACAGGAGCCGCGCCGGGCCATTGAGGTTCGCCACCTCTAGCGGACACACTTCTTCGATACCATATCTATTACATTTGTGATGCGATTTGGGTGCACCCCATGATTTCGGAGTGTTGTTTCGCGGTGTTGGGGTAGCTGCTGGCTATGCCCAACATCAGTCCGGATCACGCAACTACTAGTATCCTAGTTGGTATCGCCTCATGTACCTTGTCATACTGATTATCCTATTCGCGACCACTACGTTTTGATTTGTACCTTGAGTATATGGATTGCCCTCTGGTGACTTCCGGTTTTGGAGAAACTACGGTCTTGTATATGCTTTTGGGAATATAAAATGTGTTAAGGGGGATTATGGTAACGCCTTAACGCTATTTTGATACTTTATATTACTGATAGGCATTATCTACTTAGCGTATATTACTACATAGTAGATAGTTTCACGGATCCTTGAGAGATGGAAAATCCCGTAACATCTCTTAAGTTATTGCACGCACGTTGACACTGGATAGGAGATGTCAAACCCCGTAAACATCTCCGACGCCGTTGCACTCATATTCATTTACGATTGATTTAACTTTCATAAGGGTATTTAGTCCTGACTCGAGTGTTTTGTCTTTTCGTTACGCTCGAGTCAGTCCTGAGTTTTTCAGATTTTTGAAGATCTATTCTGGAGGATGAAGACGAAGATTTGGTATACTTACTATTATTACCCTTGCATCATGCTATCTGCTGCATTATTTTAATTGTTCTGTTGTATATGTATAACTCTGATAAATGGTGTATAAATAATTGTCTAAGTATAGTAAACAGCTTCATGAACTGTTTATTTGACTATTATATTTTATCGTTCCGCTGCGAGATTCTGTGTTGTTTCATTTCCTTATTTCTTTTCTTCTCTTTTCTTATTTACCCCAATAACTATCTGCCATTTTGAACGGTTTGGAATCGACATGTATATTTGATCGTCGGTTTAAACTGTCCAAAGGGGCGGGTCGTTACACATATGACACTATGATTGGTTTAAGTAATATATACTCATCCCTGACATTCAATTGAAATAAATAATTACTTGGCCATAGGATAGAAAATTATATACGGACACCGAATTGGCTAAATTAATAATTTTAAAAATCGTCGATTTGAAATTTATTTAAATGTTTTGATTTAAAAGTTATAAATAGAAATCAATTTATAGAAATCGAATTTATCGAAAAAATTGAGTTTGGAATGTTGAAATAAATTTTGGTTAAAGAAAATTGTTAAATAATTTAAGTTGAGACTCCGAGAATAAAAATTTGGATATGATTGAATTTCAAAAAATTGATTAGTTTAAAGATTGAACCTTAATTCGAGCTTTGAGTATTAATAAGTAAAAGTGATATAAAAATGATATTTTGAAATCGAGCTTGGAATTGAATCATATTTGAAATTGGGTTTTAAATTTGAATATTGAAAGATAATTTTGTTAAGTATGATAAATTGATATTTTGAAAAATCAAGCTCTGAATCGATATAAATTGAAATTGAATTAATTGAAGGTGAATGTAGAACTGAATTGATTTGAAGTCAAAGTTGACATTGTTTTGAATTGAAATCGAAATTGAATCGGTAGAGTGGAAATTGAAATTGATTTGAATAAGGAAGTTATAATTGAAATGGATTGGTTTTGAAGCTGTTTTATTTTGTTTTCCAAATTACTCTGTTATACAAACCATTTTGAATACTTAAACTATTTAAATCTATTTTTAATCTACTTAACCCAATTTAAATTATTTTAAACTAATTTATCTATTTTAAATCCATTTTAAGATTTTAAGTATTTTGAACTATTTTAATTATTTAAACTACTTTTAAACTACTTAAAACTATTTTTCCAAAATTTCAAGCTGGTCAATAAGGTGAAATGTTTATATTTAAATCTTGAATTTAAATACGAATTGGGTTAAATGAAGATGCAACCTAAATTGAAATTTGAAATGATTTTGAAATCGAAAGGAGATATTGAGACGAAAATTGATTTTTGAAACGAAATCCTACATTTGAATAGATACGATGATATTTGAAATGGATTTGATTTTGAAGCGAATATGATATTTTGATATCAATTATGAATCGATTTGAAATGTAAAAGAGCCGACGGTGTAAAAATACATAGTTATTAAAGAGGCCGGGATCGAATATGGACATACTCTCTGTCGATACTGAAAATCACTTTAATAACTATTATACGCGGAGTGTTGATCCAGAATGAAGTGGATGGTTTGGTGAATGCGTTGACTGAAGAAAGAGAACGATATTGGATGACCCCTGACATGACTAAAATAGGAGTCGCGCCGGGCCATTGAGGTTCGCCATCTCTAGCGGACATACTTCTTCGATACCATATCTATTACATTTGTGATTTGATTTGGGTGCACCCCTTGATTTGGGAGTGTTGTTTCGCGGTGTTGGGGTAGCTGCTGGCTATGCTCAACATCAGTCCGGATCACGCAACTACTAGTATCCTTGTTGGTATCGCCTCATGTACCTTGTCATACTGATTATCATATTCGCGACCACTACCTTTGTTTTGTGTTATACCTATGGGATACCCTCTGATAACCACCAGTTTACGGTGGGGCTTACGGTGCTGTATAGACTATGGCATTATAAAAATGTGTTAAGGGGGATTATGGTAACGCCTTAACGCTATTTTGATACTTTATATTACTGATAGGCATTATCTACTTAGCGTACATTACTACATAGTAGATAATTTAACGGATCCTTAAGAGATGGAAAATCCCGTAACATCTCTTGAGTTATTGCACGCACGTTGACACTGGATATGAGATGTCAAACCCCGTAAACATCTCTGACGCCATTACACTCGTATTTATTTACGATTGATTTAATTTTCATAAGGATATTTTAGTCATGACTCGAGTGTTTTGTCTTTTCATTACGCTCAGGTCAGTCCTGAGTTTTTCAGATTTTTGAAGATCTATTCTGGAGGATGAAGACGAAGATTGGGTATACTATTACTATTATTACCCTTGCATCATGCTATCTGCTGCATTATTTTAATTGTTCTGTTGTATATGTATAACTCTGATAAATGTTGTATAAATAATTGTCAAAGTATAGTAAACAGCTTCATGAACTGTTTATTTGACTATTATATTTTATCGTTCCGCTGCGAGATTCTGTGTTGTTTCTTTTCCTTTATTTCTCTTTCTTTTCTTTTCTTATTTACCCCAATAACCATCTGCCCTTTTGAATGGTTTGGAATCGGCATGTGTATTTGATCGTCGGTTTAAACTGTCCAAAAAGGCGGGTCGTTACAATAGTTTTCCAATAACTATCAATATGTAACCTCTAAGTGCCCCCAGCAGTCATGAGTAATACACTATCCAACATTTAGAGAGTGTCACATACTCTAGTCTCACGGATACATTGATATCCAATCTGAATGCATCTTGACTAGGAACATTTAAATTGGTATATTTAGTTTCATTATGATAAATTACTCACGGTCACAACACTTTGTAACTATTGTCACAAAAATGTACCATTTGTGGATTTTCTATTAAATATATTTTTAATTAAATTAATTAATTAATATAACATATAATATCAAGTACATAATAGAAAGAAAACACTTTTTATTTCGAACAAGATTGGATGTCGAATTAGACGTGTGTAATGAATTACATAATTTCATTTAGGGCATACCCTTAACTCTATCACTCTTTTCATAGAACTGTCATAATAGTGATTTGGACTTTCTATCTATGAGATATGGCTGTTTGAAAATTGATAGTTTTTGGAGCAGCTTAGTGGGTAGTGAGGTTTGGCGCAAGCCCACTAACCCATTTCGAGTTTGAGGCCATAATAAGCTGAACCATTATCCCCAAATCATTTTTACAACTTATTAAATAGATCTAAGCTCACATTAACCCATTTTATATCCAATATCTTTTCTTTTCTCCTCCAAATCAAGTCTAAATCATGGATTAAGAGGAGATTAGTAAGAAGATTCATTAGAGATCTTAAAATCTATATTTTTGGAAAAGAATAATTAGCGCTTGGCTGTTCATTCTCAGATTTGCCCCGATTTACGTGTAAAACTTGGATTTTGAAAGGTTTGGTGAGTGATTTATCATCTCTCGCCTTATTATATAAGTATCTATGGATTTTGGTATGTTTTAAACTCATTTTAAAGTAAAAATATGTTTTGGGACTATTTTAAAGTAGAAACTAAAGGAAAAACAAATTTAAAATATCTTAAAGTGTTCAAACCATGTTAATTTGATGTATGGCTGCCGTGATGTGTTTTGTGTTATGTAGACATATTATAGGATGATTTTTCATGAATTTTTATATGTTTGCATGTTTGGATGTTGTTTGGTGCATGTATGTTGTTTGCTTGTATGCGTGTATGGTTGAAAATGCTCATCAGAGCAATTTAAAGTTACGAACCATAAAACCGGGCTTTAATGGATTGACTCGAAGTTGTTTAGAGTTGTATCGTTGCATACGAAACGCACTAGGAACAAAAAATGGAGCATGGCAATGAAATTGGTGCAAAATTGGGAATTGGAGATACTATAGTATTTCGGTTCGGTGGTGCTTGGTTGGCTGGGATTGGACTTCAGATTCGGGGAAATTGACTCAGGTCTCAATCTGGTTCAGCCACAAAGGAGAATCAAACAACAAACGCTGTCCGGTGGTGCCATGTTCAATGACTGGATAGGATCTCCCATCCGGGGTGTGCTTCGAGTTTGGTTCGGGGAGGGAGGAGTAGGGAGTGAAGCGATTCATCCTGAGCAAGAATTTCTGTTCGGGGTTGGGGGTACTTCGTTTCTTGCTTGGTGGTTTAGAGTGAAAGCTTCATTCGGCACCCGGATGAGATCTGCCATTCGGATTTTAGGCTGCTTCAATCTTGAGGAATGCCACTTCGGGCTTGGCTTAGTTATAACCAAACAGAGAACAAAAGTTGGGATTTTTCATCGTGCGCAACAATACTTCAAGGATTTCTTCATGGCATGTTCTGGGGTTCTTGGAAGTGATGTAGAGTGAAGTTGGAAACTTCAAATGACCCGAGATAACCTTAGATTTCGTATGGTGACTAGTGGAGTGATGGCATAGTGCTTCGACATAATGATGTCGATGATGATGGCGACAACTTTGGAAGTTTTATACGATGGCTTTACAACTTCCGATGGATGTCTAGAGGCATTTCAAAGATGACAACTTAACGATAGGAGTCATGATGGTGATCCACAAGGCCAAATTAAATGGTAAAGGCTTGTGAGTAGAATTTGTGATTGTGTTCTACTGTGAAGATAGCTGGGATGGAATAACGATTGAGTTTTATTATGGAGATGCGTGCAAAGGAATTATTGATAACTTGGAGGTTTTTGGTGTACACGTAAAGAAGGGTTATGTAGGGACATGCACCTGGATTTGCGATCCAGATCTTGTGATAATAGATTACCCTGGGATTTTGCGGTTGTGAGCCTGGTTCCTAGCCATATAGAGTGGCATGGATTCGAGCACCAATGAAGCCGGGATTTCGATTGAGTCCCTAGTTTGCGATTATGTCATAGGTGTTATCGTATATCCAACACACATGAGTGACGATGAGAATTGTTTGATGAATGTTATGTTTGTCATATTTTTTTATCACTCTAGGGTGTCATGCAATGTAGGTACTGTATGCATAACATTGGACACTGTAGTTCGACTGTAGTACATTTATGTGGTTGTGATAGTAGATTAGCGTACATTGACTGTTATGTGCTAACTATTTCGATGCAGGGACAGGTCAGGTATGGTTCTTCATACCCTATGCCCATAGTTACTATATATGTTTTATAGTATTTTTGAGATGATGTATCGCTCACACCATATTGTTGTCTAATTTAATATTTTATGTTTTGCTTCTTTATATCGGGTACTCTTGCATCGGTAGATTAGGGATAACAGGTCTAGATAGCGCATGGAGCTGTATGAAGTACAAGCAGGAGGTTACGCTTTCATATACCCATACTTCGGAGCTTACCATCGCTTATATTTCTCTATGTGGTACTATGGAGCTATGTCGGTACTTGTATTTTGAAAAACGGTTATAGAATATATTTTTTGGAGATTTGGAATGTATAAACTATTTTATTTCAGCTTTTGTGTGATCTGTGAACAAAATGCACTTTGATGTTTTTATTTATGGTTCATTTTATTATATCATTATCTCACATGTTTTACATCTATGTTATTATATTATATTTTGTCTGTGCGCTATGAGATGTTCTACGGGTTCTGTGTTTGAATTTTGTTTCATTAAACACTTGGCTACCATCCTGCATTGATCGGGTAACTCCACCGTGCATTATACATGTATTTTGAATATCGGAGGTGTAGGATGGTCATTGCAACTGTCTACCCATGCCACTTGTTAAAGTTGAGATGACAACACTTTTCTGTCACTCGTTAAATTAAGGTGACTACGGTCTGATATAATTATCTACCACTTATTAAAGTTGAGATGATGACACTGATATAATCGTCTACACTTAGTTGAGAAGACAATACTCTGAAATAATTGTATATCCATGTCATTTGTTAAAGTTGAGATGACGGCACTCTGAAATAATTGTCTATCTACGCCACTTGTTAAAGTTGAAATGGCAACACTTTAAAATAATTGTCTGCACATGCCCCCAAATTTATTTAAATAAATTCTAATTCATTTATGTAGGGAATCCTACGTTCATCTCCAATATCATATTAAAAACTCCTTTCTCATGCACAAGGAAATTGTATACTAAAATGGATATTTCATCCTATCTAAAATGTGTCATGACGTTTTATACTGATATTGAGAGGAAGAGATTATATAAGAGAAAGCAAAGGAAATGTAATAAATATTAGATCTATGCCAAGAAGCTTATGGCTCCACATACGGAAAGCATGGTAGACCGGTCATTGGTATGGAGCAAATAAACCATAATCGGTTTGGATTTCATAAAATTCTCATGCAAGACTACTTCAACCTTAATTCCACATACGAGCCAGATATGTTTCGGAGACGATATAGAATGCGAAGAGGTCTATTCATGAGGATTTTGACAGGTATTCAAAACAACAATAAATATTTCGTTTATAAGCCAAACACTTTAAAAAACAGGGTCTAAGCGGCGAAAAAACGACTACCACGTTGAGGATGTTAGCTACCATAATTGATAACTTATGATAACCAAATGATCGATGAAAGTAATTGCTTCATTCGGTTGGACGTTCTTATAATGGGATACTACGTGATACTGGACGATTTGTAAGTAACACTTCAACCGGTAGTGATGAACTTCCACGATTGTTGATTCTTGATTACCTGAATATGACTTACCTAAGATAACGAAATCTCGGAAGAATATGGGATGACGTCGACATTGATTTATGATATGATAACTTAATCTTAAGTGAACACAGGACGATATTGATTTTGATATATGATAATTTATTCTGTGACAACATAGGATTATTTTGATTTTTGATACACGATATATGATGTGATAATTCCGAAAGAACAAGGAATGATGATTATTTGTGACAAACACTTAAGCAAAGACTCAAGTCCTCGGCTATAACGGTCTAGAACGACCTTTGATTTATCAGTGAATCTGAAGAAACCGAACGATTTGTTATGGACTAATTAGTTGATGGTCATAGAGTCCAACTACTAATGATTTGCCAACTTTGCTATTTGTTCTTGAGCAAAGCACACCTTCTATTCACAAGATGTGCTTTGTGAGGCAAAGTTTAATCAGTAGAATTTTTGCAGTTTCCGAACATACTCGAAAAAATTAATTAGACGAAAGAACAATGAAAAATGGACCCAAAGACTTGGGAAACATCATATAAAGCCGTGATGATATTGATGACAAAAGATATATGAAAAGCTCCAACCCAACTTTGTTAAGTCAAAGATGCCAAGTCGGGTACGGGCTGTACATTGGCATGATTCTACGAAATGATGAAGAAACCCGAAGCTTAAGATAGTAAAACACGAAGCACGACGACTTTAGGCAAACCCAGAGCAAGACAAGGGTTGACTCCGAGTCAAACCCGAGTCAGATCGGCACCGATCCAAGGCTCATGGCTCATCACCTATTCATGATGTTTGGATTGGGGTTGGTCGACCTCTTTTCGTGAAAGAACTTGCACGACATGGAGATCGTGTGTAGCCATTTTCGAAGTTAAATGTGAAGGCCTTCACCTCAAAATAGAGGTGGAGAGTGCTTAAGAGACTTCTTTTGCTTCTTCATTTTGAACTTTTGATCCCGACAAGTTAGAAATTCATAATTCTGAAAATACTTCGTTGGATTCTCATCCAGTTGTAACTGTCGAATTTTGACAACAGCTTTGTAAAAACAAAGAATAAACAATATAAATCAACTAATTGGACGTAGATCGAAAGATTTGCCAAACCACTGTGAAAATCTTGTGTTTTTTTTTATTTTAACTGCTTCTTTTTTTTCTTTTCTTTTTTTCATATTTCATTGGTTGTTTGTACCCTTTTTGATCCACACAGTTTCCATGTGCCACTCTCTGCATTACATTTTCGCTATTGACGTTATGAGATCTGTCTTGAAAGCAGACTATGAATTTTATAGTTCATCCCATTTGCCAGGAATCATTGACATCATGCTAAACTACCCACCTTTCATAACATCACAGAATAGCAAAGGAGTCATACAAGTCACACATTGCTGGATTGGGTACTATACAGCAAATTATAATTCATCCCACGCTGTTTCCCCAGATGGATGGCCTACCGTACTAGGACATCTATCTTAAAACAAATTACACATCTCTACTGCTTCCTACTTCAATAAAACCAAGTACCCATTTGATGGTGAATACATTAAACAGATCTGGATATTTCCATGGACATTAGGCAAACAAAAGGGTTTAAACAAAATTTGTTGCACATTCGAAAATAAAATTTCAAACTTAATCCAAAAATATCATAATCTACATCCCATTTTGGAACATATTAGCCGATTACAATATAAAAACCATTCAACCAATGAAAATGTTTTTTCCAACAAACAAATTATATCAAAAAATATTAAAACAAAAAAATAATAATGCAAATGCAGATTATTTCAAACGTCATAACTGAGTACAACAGCCAAAATTCACTCCAACCCACAAAATCTCAATTCCAAGTTGAGGTCACCTGTTTGTTTCTTTTTCTTTTTTTTAAACTCCAAAACAATAATAATATACTTTGGCTAATATATAGAAGACACCAGCAGAGATCCATATGCATGCGATGTGACTCATGAAAAATACTATACACTCACGACTCTCGACCATATGATGAACAAAATCCACTCGGGAACAAATTGAGGAATAAAGAATTGGGCAATGAAAAGGTATTTGATCATTTATATGCAAAATTACGATGCTGATAGGAACGACTGAAGCACATGCTGCTGCTGCGGCTGCAGGGAAGAGAATATCGTAGCAAGAGCATCAGGCGACATTGTTTGCTGAAGCTGCCTCAATAAGTTCACCATTCTGCTTGCTGTTTGTTCTGTGGCTAGGTCTTTGCCAGCACATAAAACCTAAATGGGAAGGTACAATTATAACAAATCAGAAGTTGCCTACAAAGTATCATGGCTGAGTAGATATTATACATAATGCGCAAAGGATCATATCATGTAAGAAATGGAGTATTTACATATGTATAACACTAGTACACAAAATATGCTTATTATTTGCATGAGATTGTACTACGGACATATAGTCATTATTAGCTTATATTAAAAATTTGTACTGTAAGCAATTAGGCTTGGATCAACATTGTGCTCTACAAAGAGGAAACAATTTCTAGAACACCATCAAAAAAGCAACTAGAAGAACTACTGATTTCAAAATGTGAAATTTGAGAAGTTTCAAATATGACAAAAACAAATCAAGAGCATGCATACATAATAGGGGCTTCAAACGGGTTAGAAGTGTTTATATATAGTGCGGTCAAACTAGCTAATAAGCTAACTTCTCAAGGTCGCGTGTTTGGATACAAGCTACCCCTTTAAACTTGCGAAATTAGGAAAGAAATCATATTAGGAACTAAACTTGCTGAAACAAAAGATTTAAGAGAAAAACGTGTACTAGGAAGGCAAATACCTCAGTGAAGACTGAAACAATTTTAGGGAGGAACTGATTATTTGGACCCAACAAGTCTGAATCAGACCTGGAAATGGATACAAACACATTTTAGTTCGATCACAACCGATAAAATCTGCAACACTAAAAGCATATCCAGTGCCATTACCTCTCAACCATAGAACAAAGTTGTTCATGTACAAGTTTAGCCTCAATTAAATCGTTTTTTATTGGCAAGCAACTTAACCAAGCTGGAACAATCTGCACAAGAATATCTATTTGGTTAATCTGTTAAAAAAAAATGGGTTGCTTCTCGCTCTTGCTAAATGTGGTTTTATATACTGAGAAGTGCACCTTTGGTGTGATACTGAATTGTTAATTTTAATAATTAAGTTGATTCGGTTAACCGGAACGTCATTATTGAAAGCGTACGGTATGATATAGAATTCTTAAAAGGTGGAACCCGGTGCACAAGGCTCCTACATGATAATGAGCTCTGAGGGGGATCGATAATGTACGCAGTATTTCCCTCGCATTGCCAAGAGGGCTGTTTCCTGACTCGAACCTGGACGCCCAGATCATCATGCGGGTGACCTAACTGTTGCGCTATAATATAGAATTCTTATCCAGATTTTTTAGAATGTAAAATATAAAATTCTCAGTATCCAGAAATTTTAGAATGTAAATATTCGCGACTTACTGATGAAAACTATGCTTACTGACTGTAAATATAAATTCAATTTAGAAATCCTTTGCATACACAACCTGTAACTACAAGGACATGAAGCACTCATTTTTTACTAATAATTAATTACTATTAGGAGGCAACAACAAGGCAGTTAAACTATCAGACATTGTTCAGAAACAGAAAGAGAAAAGGCAGTTTTACCAAACTTGACGTCACCATAGTATAAAAGATGAATTGATTTGCCAAGTAATGCCAATTTAAGTTACAATCATTAATGCTTAATATACCTTTACTATTTTAAGTCATATACAAAGACAATTCAGTTAAGATAATGATAACAACTCCACACCAACTGACAGTGACCTAAGTAGGAATACATTAACAACTACTTGAACATAATTTCTGAACTGAAATTTAAACTAAAACATTTCATATGAAATTTATAGTAACATGCAAATAAACAATAATGAAATAAATATGAACAGTACACAACTCTAATATACCTTAGGATGTTTGATCAAAAAGTCGTTGATATTGTTAAGTATAGGTAGATAAAGTTATTGAAATACCTGTGAAGCATCAATGGCATCACGGTGAAATAAGCATATCTTTCCAAGAGCTGAAACAGCATTATCATATGCCATTATATTATCTGCACTTTGTGCATCTGGGTGTCTAATAACAACATTTAACCTTGAAAGAGCCTCTGTATAGAATAAATATATTGAATCATACAATGCACTAGTAAGAATAATCATGTGGTTTTCATTTAGTCTTTTTTCGTCAGTACCTCCAACAAGTGGCCGAAATACTGAACCACCAAACTCAGCACACACACCGATACCAAAAACAGCAGCCTGAAAAAGCATTTTTATTATATAGTTGAAAGAAAAATATGAACTCTAGTACAGAAAAAAGAAAGATATTTAACCTGGCGGACATCTACGTTGCTATCATTACATGCTTCTAGCAAAAATGGAAGGTGTGTATCATAATATCTGTAGATTGTATACATCAAAAAAGTAAGTAAAATACATTGTGTGGTCATCCAAATTAATAATGAACGCTTACTTGAGAGCTGCTTCACGACAATTCTCAGCCACATCATCGAATATGTATATGGCAATCCTCCTTTCCTCTGGTGTTTTATCTTTTCCCTGTAAATGATGAAGTTATAAACATTTCCAGTATTATACTTATCAAAGGAAGTGCATTGCTCTGGCCAGACAACAGTGTGATTGCACTCATTAGCCAATACATATATAATATAACTGTTTTAGCATCTTCTTACTACAAGTAAATAGTGTGATTCTACTAACACTGGTTTGGTAGTTCCCATGTAATAACCCAACTTTCTGTTAAACCAAAGTTGGGTTATTGAATTGGATAATGTGTGTGAATTGGTAATGATAAAGTAAGTAGTGATGAGCAGTTTCTAGGTATAATGGTTATGAGGTGGTGCAAGTTGACTGGTGGTAAAAGAACTCGGGGAGGAGAAAATGGCTTACTTTCTTCAATAAAATCTATTACGGTGTATATTGGATGATCGTTGAGTTTAGTAACCATATGACCATCACATAATAGCAATCTTCCAAGAATAATTCAAACAGCCAAGGGCAAGGTCAAGCAAGAAGAAGTTGCATTAGGACTTAAGAAGGTTTAGTAGAAAATGATGAGGGATGATACTTAGAAATAGGCCAACCACGAGGGTGCCGTGTAATTCATCATTTTATTAAACCCAATATCCATGATATTCAGGTTAAAAGCTTTAAGCATTCTACATTATTTTTCTTTGGCAATAAAAATCCAAAATAAGTACATGGGTTACTTACCCACATAGGAGTGATGTAACTCTGAATCTCATCGAAAAATGGCAGGAAAGAAGTTTTGAAGGTTTTGATCAAAGTGCCCAATACATCACCAACCTGAAAAGAGTTCAACAAGCGATGAAGTTCAAGACCAACAACAGAACACGCTAGAGTACCTAATAGAACAGTAAAAATACCTGATCGAACACTTCTTCCTCTTGTTCATTCTCTTCTTTAAGCAACTCCCCTTCTTCAGCGTCAAAGTCTTCAGCCTTTGTTCTCTCTGCTCTTTCTTTTTTCCTACTTGCACTTGCTGTTATCACGTGTTTGATT